>CAWUHX010000010.1:0-600000 GCA_963922205.1 Romanomermis culicivorax | reverse complement strand
CGGAAACTTCCACGTAATGCATAGATAACTACTGACCTCGTAAGTTGTATAACTATAGTCCATTTTTTCCAAATGAGCCTCGGAAAGAAAAAAAGATGCTTATGCAAATAACAAACAACCTGCATACGCAGCCGTCTTTTTTATCAGATTGACTGTAGCAATCAGTTCAACAATTTTTAAAACGAAAATGTTGGCTTGCAATCCATGGTCATCTTTTGCCCATAAATTTGTTTGTTTGCATTTTTTGCATTCCGAAGCTGATTTGAAAATGAATGGGTTACAGGTAGAAATTCTAAATCCCTGAATTTCTGCAATAATTGATGAACTGACCTCCATAACAAATTGCCCGGCGTAACAACCGGCCATCGTAGAACTTTGACCTGCAGCCAAAATTCCGATGGCCCAAATATACATGGCTGCCAGGCCGAATTGACACCCCAAATAAACGCCACCAGTGAAAATTGTCGGTTCCAATGTGTTGTTGTCGGCCGGGAATACGTCGTAGTACATGTTCCCTGTCGATATACACTGGTTTCTCTATAAAAGCAAGAAAAAAGCTGAAAAAGCTGGTAGTAGCAGAAGCGCTGGTAGTAGGTGTAGTAATAGTAGTATTCGTAAGTAGATAAGTAGTTAGTATTGATCAAAATGGAGAGTTGTATGTTGTTGACATATCACGGAATAGTAAATAAAAACGATACATGGCTTTGGGCTCACCATTTGCATATTGGTCACATTATTGACGCCCGTGCCGAAAACAGAGACGACGAATAAATTAATGATGAACGAACATAATAACGCTAATGACGATTCTATGAAGAAATATTTGTTCGCTTCTAGAATAGCAGTTTTTCGTTTGCGGTCCACTTTTCTAGACTGTTCAGAAAAACTATGAAAAACGGCAGAGGAGTGAGGAGGGAAAATGGCAAAGTACCTGAACCAATGCACTATGTAAATACAAATTGTGGGGCATAATAACAGCGCCGACGCAGCCTACAGCCTGCAGAAGAACTTCCTTGCCGCAGTCCTTACAGTAAGGCACGAATACACTCTCCAAAATTTCGAGTTGATTCGGCTTAACGATTCCATACTTGAAAAAAAATCCGATAAGCAGCACGTATCTGACTTTCTAGTCGGAATGGAAACATGTTGTGAGGAAATGACTTCGTTTTACAAGCTGCATGCAAATGTCAGTCTTATTTCGATTTTTCAGTCTTTTACGCACTTGATAGGTAGAATAGCACATCGGCGCTTGGAAGTTTGAGTTCACCTAGATAGATCTTTGACCCCACTCAAATATTGCCTTTTCAAGCCAAGGAAAAATATTTTCCTACCAAAACGCAACAAATTGGGCATCAATCACGGACCTCCTCGAGATCTATCCAAAAACAATTTAAAATTATGTACGCACCTTCATTTTGACTGAGTTATGGGTGGTTAACGTTGAGTCAAAATTTGATCGACCTTCCTCCAGATCTTGCTGCCGATGTATAGTAAGAATGCATTCATGTGAGCAAGCATCTACTAGGTCCACCTAGAGCAGACGACTACTGATTAAACGGACAAAAACAAAAATTTTGATGGCAACGACGTCTACAACAAGTTCCCAAAGTCGTGTCTGTAGGATCTAAAAATTCGACGGTACTGACATGTAGGAGGTAGTTTGTTTTTACAGAATACTTGTCAAGTGAAAAATGACAAATAGACTAATAGACTATACTTCATTTTGAAATGATCGATGTAGCGAAGTTGTAGCCAAACTTTTATCTAAAATTACGTAAGGCTCGTTGACTATTCAATAAATCTTTCGCTGATGATACAGACTCTTTTATGATCACTCTCTAAAGCAATACTATGATTATTATGATCAATTTGGTGATGTTTGTTGAGGCTGCGTTCGCTGAAACTCCGACCGCTGCATCGATCATTTCGAAGTGAATGGAGTATAGTGCTGTTGTCAAAATTTTTCTTTTGCTGCAGAATTTTCGTTCAAACTTTGTCGAAAGTTGGTTTAGTGACCCCCTAACCAACTTTCAATCACACGTGACACAGGGGTATTAGTAAAAGATCGTAGAAATATGAAATATTACCTGATTTTGACTTTAATTATTCAGAAGCCTTTCAAGAAAAACGCTATCACATCGGGAAACCGAAAAAATTAGTGCACCCATTGAAAATTGATACTCGTACATTAGTCAAAGGTCCTTGTTTCCGACGAGATTTTCAATTGATTTCTAGTTGCAAGTTTGTGAACTTTCAATACAAAAGTCCTTGATTCACTAACGTTTTCTATGCACTACTTTTTTAAACATAAATTACTAGAAGTGTTCCATTATCATGAAATCAGTTTCCAACGATAGCAACAGCAAGTGCTTGCTATATAGTTCAAGAAAAAGTGCTATAAATTCATAACGGAAGGCGAGACCTCAATTACAGAACTTTCCAAAGCAATAATACGGATCAAGATGCTCAGAACAACTCTCAAAACAACTAAAAGGGTCTCAGTTTTTTATCCAATATTAAAATTTTATCATTTGTTAGGAAAATAACTTCCGTCTGTTTTTATTGCGATGCTTCCGATTGTGAGTTTGACATTATCAAAAGAAAGTGGATCGTTCATTGCCCGTTTTTCTTGAAATATTCCTAAATAATAAAAGTGGGAAGTTTATAGTATTTAGTATTTTTACGATTTTCTGCTCAATCGTTTTGTCATATAATACTGTAAATCTGTAAGCCAAATCAACTGGTCTTTACAATTTGAGGAGTGATAAATTTGGCTATAAAAGCATATTTTTACCTGGGCGTCATTTTTTACGGATACTGAGTTTAAAAAAATCTACGGTCCGTTTTTCACACTTATGGCAAAAGAAACTGGAAAGCGAGTCTATTTTATATTTTTGGAGATTTGTGCTAAACTAAACGCCATTTAGAGAAACAGAGTTTTGAGCAAACTCGGCTGATCTTCAACAGTTTTTCTGTAGTAAAATTTCATGTAAGCGATATTGAAGACAGTATTTATTTGTGCTGTTTCTCGATTTGGTAGAATTTTATAAAAGACTTCATAAAGCTTACTTCGTAGCCAAATGTAAGAGCCATAACTGCGATCAAAAAGCAAAAGAAAGCCTCCAATTTTTTGACGCCGAATCTATCAATGAACAGAAACGTGATCGTATCGATGATTGTTATTATCACTCCCACCCATATTGGTATCCTGTTTCGTGGGAAAAGAATAAAAAATAAGAACATTCGTACCAACGACTCAGACTTTTACTTGGCACTCGACAATAAATATATGGCTATAGCAGTGCCTATAACTTCTTGCATGTCCGATCCGATGATGGCCACTTCGACCATCATCCATAAGATGATGCGCGGGATTTTAGGGTAGTGGAAAAAGGCGATTTCGGCCATATGTTTGCCCGAAACAACACCCAATCGGGCGGAAAGTCTTTGCAACAAAAGGCCAAGCAAATGGGCCAAGAAGAGCACCCATAGAAGCTGGAATTGGAGATTGAGAAATTTGGGTTCCACGATGACCAGGGACCGGTTTCATGAAAGAGATTTAAGTTAGAGCTGAGCAGCAGCTTAAGCTATACCTTAAATCTATATGTTATACCATTTCCCTTTACGTGCAGCTCAGCTGCAGTTTAACATACACAAATAAAACATATTGAGAAACTTAAGCTACACAACTCAGCTGCAGCTTTACTTTTTCTATATGTTTTGTGAGCATGAGTTAAGCGGCAACTGCTCTGTACCCCAACGACAATGGTATAACATCTAAAGTTAAGCTACCTACAGCTTAAGCTGCAGCTCAGATGGAGCTTAAATCTCTTTGATGAAACAGGCCCTGTAATGAAGGCAGTTCTTGAGTCTTTCTGAGTAGAAAACACTTTTCCTAGGCGTTTGTACATAATGAAATTTTAAAACAAGGATTGATTTATTCAGCTTGTTTTCTTTTGAATCATACGTTATATGGAACTAAAAATGATTGATCCCAGCCAAATAACACTTGAAAACTTTTGAGTAAAAACTCTACAATTAAAGTTTATAGTCAGTTTTTCTTTGAAAGTTTCAAAATCATAAAACGGGAGGACAGGTACTATTCCAAATGTCCTTAATTTTCTTTAAACTACATAATGCCATGCAATATGCGGATAATTTTCGTGGCGATACTGTTTCTGTGCAAGTTTTCAGTTTCATAAAAGGTTCATGAAAAGCATAGTTTAATTTTCTAGATAACAATTATTATGTTGAATAAACAAACCGTTTATAAAACACAAGAGTATAGTATGTTGAAGAAACATGTTTAGTGAATATGGGGCTAACCGTTTTGATGAACCAGTTTACTGAAGCAATTTAGCCTATCAGATGGAATCTTTTTTTCTCATAGAGTGCTGTAACACATGTTCACCGCAGGAGTTGTCATTCTGGAGCAATAAATAGATACAGAAAGACGATTTGAGCATAAATTGGAAACTAAAGTTTTTAGACTGAAGTTGGCAAAAATGTACTAATATTTGATCAATGATCCACAGATAATTCAAGATTAGGCTAGCGTTTCTAGGACCGAAGAATAAAGAGAAAATCAATGGCTGTCTGTTTTCACTCAGTCTGTTTTGATAGCTACGGTTCGATCATTCTGAAATTGAAAAAGTGAAAGTTGAAGTCTCAATATTGTTGAAAAATTAGACCATCATTATCAAAATACGGAAATTAAGATGCTGATAATTCTGGTCAAATTTACTGCAACCAACAGATTGAAAGGAATATTTCCATTTACAACGTCAGAAAAACTGCAGGCTGTTTTACTTCGGTTTCGAAAAAAAATTTCTGTTGATTACCGCAATATAGGAATATGCAAAAAAATCCAAAACAGTCAGTTTGTTTGAGAAATCTTTCTGAATGTAGAACAATTTATGAAATAAATGACTCAAATGTCTAGCTTAAATTTCGGGCTCAGAAGTTTTTCAACCCTTTGTTCACCTTGTATCCTGCAACTGATCCGGATCTCAAATCCGATTCGATATTCCCCGGATCTAAATAAGCGATGCTCATCAGAAATCCCGGGCCCATAAATATCCATAATTTTTTCCAGTTGACACTGAACGTCTGAAAAAGAAAAGAACAATCTAGCAAATCAAATTTAATTTATATATGTTTATCGTAAACTGATTGAAGAAAATTAAATGAATTTGGAAAAAAATGTTTCTTAGTAGTCACCGATTTATCGTCCTCCAAATCGGGGATCAGAACTTTCCGACTATCCTCATCTTCGCCTATAGAATTTTGTTCGGTACTCATGGCGCTTATCGACGAAATCACAGATTTCAAGGATGTCGCCCCGGAAGGAGGGACCATGACTTCTTTTCGATGGTGCCGAATGATTTGCAATTGGTGAATCCTCAAAAATCGATTAAAACGCAAAAACGGGAAAACCTTGTGCACAGCTTGTAAGTTTGATACTACAGATGAAATATATGGTATATGGAACAGAACCAGTTTTTGGCCGGGCGAGATGGTTGTGTTTGATTTAAAATTCAGACGTCATAAAATTAATAGAACATTTTTTGTATCAATTCGACAAAGGACTCCAGAATGACAGATTTGGGGAAAAGTTTACTTTTTTGTACAAACTATTGAAACCGACATCCAATCAACTGAGGCAAATGATTGTCCTACTTTCCCAACCTATTAGCAAATAAACAAAACATGTTCGCATCACTACAGTATGCTCTTAAAATGCTTGTAAATCATTAATAACCTAAGTAAATGAGAGTAATCAAGCCGTTTTACTGTTCGACAGATTTTAAGAAATGAAAAATTATGAATATTCATAAAATAGATTGTGAGATCGGAATAAATCAAGGAAAAATAACAAAAAATAAGTACGGCCTCGAAGTCTTTTACACAAAGCTTTTACGGTATAATTTTTTTCAAAAAATATTAAGGGTCAGTTGAGTGGCCTCAAGCAAGAAATGGTAAAAATTACTTTGAACTCAATAATTACAAACGTTTCAAAAACAGAACATACACTGTTTGGGTGACACCAAGTTTTTTAGAGATGAACCGATCAGCTAAACTCACTTCAATTACTCCAAAGTTGGTTTATAATAATAATATGCACAAAATCATCTAATGACGAAACTATTAAGACTCGATTTCTGAGATACTCAACTTTCTCTATGATAGGCTGAAAATTAATCATATCTTAAAATGAGATATTTTGTGTAGTTTCGTGCGCTCAGTTTCATGGGATCATTGGTTTTGCTTAAAAAGGAAAATTCACGCCGCTACAGTATGATAAAGTTTGAAAATGTATGCATTTTTGGCATTTTTTAGTGGTCTTGCTCCCCAAGCGATAAATGAGTATTCATTTCACGCAGAAGATAAACTATACTTTGATGTAATAGATAAAATAAATTTTCGCATGGTACACTTTTTAAAAGAGTTCAAAGTGCCGGAAATGAGCCGTCGAAATTGGAAAAATTTTGTCTATGAGTATTTCCGAACTCCTTCCCATCGGATGCATGTCGGAGAAATTGATTTTCTTATTTTGTAGTCAATGTATCCTTACTGTATTGGTAAAATTTTCATTATTTTTTTACCTTTTGGTAAGCTACACAGCTCTGAAAAAGGAATACTCATGGAAATCACTCAAAAATCACTGCATTTGCAAGGTGGCCATTGTCTACTCCTTTTGATACATTTATTATCTGTGTACTATAGAATTATCAAATAACCAACAGATTATAGTTTGATGTACTAATTCTTTCTCAAATGAACATTTTACGCCATGCAAAAAAAGTTTAGACTGTCGAAGATGAGAAGCAAAAAAAGGAAAATCCTATTTTGGGGCACTATTCGAGCACCTTCACTAATGATGTCGCTGAATTTTATCTTTTTATACTTAGTTCATACATTCCCACAGTAGCTGTGAAGGTAACATCGTCCTTATCGGGTCACCTTTTTTAGGAGCTGTAGAGATGCACTCACTTAATTGTCGTTCAAATATTTTTTGAACATGGATGCCTAACCAATTAAGTTCTGGGAATACAGGATGCGCATAAAAAGAAAAAATATGGCTCAAAGTCCTGATAAATTTTCATTGTGGTTCCTGAACGGAATGCCTCAAATGAAGAATCGAAAATTTTCAATAAATTTCAGAAATCGAGTGATTATTTCAAATTCATTTACAGAAAAACGGAAAGAGTTATTCAGATGCACTTGTCGTCATTGGAAAGGCACTGCAATCTACGGTTTGTTTCTAAAAAATGCTTCTAAATCGAAAAAGAACAAAAACTAAATATGTCGTCAAAATTGAGTACACAAAGCTTTCGCAGCAGGATTTTTCATTCAGAAAATTGTTGAAGGTTGATTGAATAAGCTCACAAATTTCCAGTCTCACGTGACGAATGGTTCAGCAGACAAGTGTAAAAAATTAAAATAGTACTTGCTTTACACCTTTATAATTTAGAAGCATTCTAAGAGAAACAGACTATACTATCACTAGTTTATTTGAAAATGCCCCGATTGGGCAGAATAACAATATACTTGCTTGGATATTTGCCAAGCTAGAAAAGATTTTTGAGAATTTGGGTAAAAGTTGGAAAAAATCACTTTCGTTATGTTGGATTTTCATTCTTTCTCAAAAAAAATTTCTGCGTCTGTGAAAAAGTATATTCTGCAGCATCGTGCATTTTGTCCTTCCCCTGGCATCAACTACAGTAAAATTTTTCTATATGGAAATGATATGCACATGACTTCAAATGTAAAGAAATGGTAAACCAATAGGATTCTCAGTCCCGATTGATTCCCTCCTGCCTGTCACACTAGCTGAAAAATAGTGTGGGAGGCATACTATAACCATTTTCAGAACTATAAAGAAACCCGAGATTGGTTGCACTAACCCAACATGAGTATAATCTCAACATCGGGATTAAATTGATGATTCTGAATTTGAGCTAATCGCAATCTCCAAATTATTTTCGTACAGTGCACAAACAATACCTACTTCAGGATTACTGAGGTTTAAGTTCAAGTTTAAGAATTGCAGACATTTTCATATTTATTTGCTTTAGGGATATGAAAATTATGCGAAAATGTTAGTACAACCCGACAGCTCGAACTGGGGATAATCTCGACAGTGAGCTCGTTATAATCCTGATGACATTCAAATTATACCGAACATGAGATCAAACCGTGTCGCCTTTTTGTTCGAGATTATCTTAAGCTCGAGTGTAGACCCCTTTAGTGCAACTGGGCCTTGGTTGGAAAGTGTGTTGATGCACTCACCTGCAGAATATACTTTGAAAGAATGAAAGAATGAAAATCCAATATAACGAAAGTGAATTTTTTCCAATTTTTACCCAAGTTCTCAAAAATCTATTCCACTTCTTTTTCTAGCTTGGCAACTGTCCAAGCAAGTATATTCTTCTTTTTTCTGCCCATCGGGGCATTTTCTGATAAACTAGTTCACCTCATTTTAGTGGGCCATGCATTAAAACCTTCGTAGAAGCACATTGAAGTTTTAAATTTGGTCATCTTCACATCAAAGAAATAATAAAAAATAATCTTATAGCTACGAATTCTCACTTTCGGTAATAGTAAAAGATTCGTAAACCGCATAAAACTGCAAATGCGTTGTGAACAGAGTGTGAAGTGACCATTTCCATTGAATTCCCTATGATCAAGAACCGCTCAACACAAAAAACAGTAGAAAAACCTTTGTTTACACACAGAACAATTTTTGTGTGTGAAGTGACTGTGTTCATTGAATTCTCCATGGTCAGAAACCTTTCCCTCCAGTAATGGCAGAAATACATTTGTTTACACTCATATAATTTTGTGTGTAGAGTGATCGCATTCAATAGGCTTGTTTACACACGAGATAATTTTTTGTGTAAAGTGGCATCTATTGGATTCCCCATGGTCAGAAACTCTTACCTCCAAAAGTGATCACATTCATTAAATTCCCTGTGGTCGAAAACCCCTTCCACCAAAAAATCACGAAAATACGCTTGTTCACGCGCGGGATAATTTTTTGTGTAAAATGCCCACGTCCGTCGACTTCGGAATGGTCGAAAACCCCTCCCTCCAAAAAGTCAGGGAGTACCTTCATTTACATCAATGATGTTTTTTGTGTAAAGTGACCGGGTCCATTGAATTCCCCATGATCGAAAACCCTTACGCCCCGAAAATCCCAATAAGGCTACCAGTTCAATTGAAACTGCAAAAAATTCAGGCACCGTAGTGCATTATGCTGCCAAAAAATTCTTTTTTTGAGGCCGTAAGTTTATATAACAAAATTGCGAAATTTCGCGGTTTTCGGAACTTTGGATCACCATATAATTGAATTGGAGCCATATTTTAAAAAACGAAAAATCACATTTGGAATTGCACCCTCAAGATGCTCAGGCCGAAGTATAGAGCTTGGATATGGTACACCCATTGCGGGGCGTGGTGGAACTGGGGGCCCTTTAGAAGTGCGTTTTTTGCATGTTTTTGGGGCCCCACCGAGCACCACTTGCAGATAGAGACGAAATGACAAAATGCACCCCATAGTTTGCCCCTATGCCCGAAATTATGAAAAAACCCGAAGGTTCTAGCTCTTACCGTTTTGGGGCCAAGTTTTTGGGGCCAAGTATATTATAAGGTTGATGCTATCGCACCATTTGGTTTATCTTACCGTTTTGGCTCTAGAGGGTGGGGCATGAAATTTGAGGGCCAAGTATATTATGGGTTGACGCTATCGCGCCATTTGGTTTATTTTTGGCTGACATCACGTGGCTGACATCACGTGGTGTGAAACAAGGAGCCTCCAACTATTGAGCACTTTCTTACAGTTTATAGCATAGGCCAGAGTCAGAGAGCCGAACTTGAATTTTTTCAATTAACTTCCTGAAGGGAGGCTTTTTTGCGTCTTTTCTGAGCCACCCTGTTGCCCAACCATTGTAAATAGATCCATGAAATTTCAACAGTGATTCGACTCACCTCTTTTCTTTTTATTCGTCTGATCTGGACGTTTTCAATTTTTTCTGCATCTCGGTGGTATGTTTAGTGGAGTTATTCAGCATTTTTGTACTAACTTTCAGATTGTGCAGATATCTATAGCTTCCAAAACGGTACATAAATCTGATTGAAATTTTATTAGTGTCTACAGAAAATGGAGGAAAAAATTATTCTGCGGCATCTTAGGGGAAGGTGCCCTAGTAAGGTTCCAAACAACTTTTTCGGTTTATTTTGACTTACTTTTTGACACTTTAAAATAACATAAAAGTGTTAAGTAAGGGATTGAATAGAGCACTGTCTCCTGCATCATAGGTGGCGCGGTAGCGTCAACCTATAATATACTTGGCCCCCTAAAATCTGACTAACCCCCCTCTAGAGCAAAAACGGTTTTTTGCACAATATCCGCCATTTGGGCAAACATCGGGGTGGCAGAGGTCATTAGGGATCTATAATCAAATGGTGCTCGGTGGGGCGCCAAAAACATGCAAAAACGGCCTTTTTAGGGCCCTCAGTTGCAGCAGGTTCCTCAATGGGTATGCATCCCTAGACCTTGATACTTTCACCCGTGCATCTATCAAGTGTCCTCTCGAAAAACTTTTTTTTATTTTTTGCAAATATTGATTTGGTCAAATTATATGAGTGACCAAAATTGTAGAAAATCCCCTTCGTTTGAGTTTAAAAAAATCATTTTTTGTGAAACAAGCGTGTGAAACAAAGATATTTCC
The DNA here is from genome assembly GCA_963922205.1 of Romanomermis culicivorax. NCBI lineage: Eukaryota > Metazoa > Nematoda > Enoplea > Mermithida > Mermithidae > Romanomermis > Romanomermis culicivorax. Next base: position 589,267 of record CAWUHX010000010.1, on the reverse strand, counting down.
GTTGTCTTTTTGGGGAAATGGTTTTCGACAGTTGGGAATTCAATGGAGACGGTCACTTTACACAGAAAAAAATTATGCCGGGTGTAAACGAGCGTATTTTCGTAATTTTTTGGTGGGAGGAGTTTTCGACTGCGGGAAATTCACCGGATGCGGTCACTTAACACAAAAAAAATTATCCCGCGTGTAAACAAGCGTATTCTCGTGATTTTTTGGTGGAAGGAGTTACCGACCACTGGAAATTCAATAGGTGCGGTCACTTTACACAAAAAAATTATTGCGGGTGTAAACAGCGCATTTTCGTGATTTTTTGGAAGGAGTTTCCGACCGCAGGGAATTCAAGGGATGTGGTCACTTTACACAAAGGCTATAGTGCATGTAGAACAAAGATATTTTCGTGTTCTTTTTGGGGAAGGGGTTTTAGACTATTGGGAATTTAATATATATATCCACTTTACACGAAAAAATTATCCCGAAAGTAAACAAGCGTTTTTTCGTTATTTTTTGGAAGGAATTTTCGAATGCGGGGAATTCAATAGATGCGGTTACTTTACACAAAAAATTACCCCGGATGTAAATAAGCGTATTTTCGTGATTTATTGGTTAAAATGGTTTTCGACTGCTAGGATTTCAATGGTGGATGATTTTTTGGGCTGAGGGCTTTTGACCATGGGGAATTCAACAGATACGGTCACTTTAAATTCTGTTTACAACGAATTTTACCATGCACTTCACACACCTTTTACTTCTACCGTAAGTGAGAATTTGTTGTTTTAAGATTGTTTTTTGTTATTTCTTTGATGTGAAGATCACCAAATTTAAAAGGTTTTTATACATGGTTGGAGTCTACTAGAAAGAGGTGGACTAGTTCATTAGAAAATACCCCGATAAGGCAGAAAAAAGAAGAATATCATTGCTTGGATAGTTGCCAAGCTAGAAAAGGATTGAACTAGATTTTTGAGAACTTGAATTAAAGTTTTAAAAATCCACTTTTGTAATATTGGATTTTTATTCTTTCTCATTAAAAAATTTTTCATGTCTGTGGAAAAGCATATTCTGCAGCTGAGTGCATCAGCACACCCACCTACCATTGATGCACATAGGGTGGGGAGAAAACCCTTCCACTGAGACTCTGGATACACCCGGCTGGCCTCTGGAAAAACTCAATTGGCTACCACTGGACTTTTTGAAAATCTAAAAATACATGAAAAAACAGATTTTTCGACAAGAATTAGGAAAAATTGAAATTTTTTTTGAAAAATCAATTTTTTGCTTTTCAACTCTCCCTCTCAAAAATTCTTCCCATGCATTGCTACTTCCAACTGTAACGAATGGTTTATTCGTTGATATTCATTATTTCTCGTTTTAACTTCCTTGTACGATTTTCTGTAATGTCCAATCTATCGCTTTTCCATAACTAACTTTTCTAGTTTGATTCCATGTTTTGTGTTTACTCTATCGCTATAATTTTGCTATAATTAGCTATCTATCGGAGCTCGATCGTTCTAACGGGAATAATATTTACTTAGCTGTTTTACTGCTTATAAACGTTTGTCATAATGATAGATTAGAGGAGAGAGAGCTACAGCCGATCTATCAGTGTGATTCGCCATAACTTTAGTTGCCCTACGCTATATTGTAACGGCTACTCAATGTCTACGATATTCGCTTTTTATTACAGCTACCCAATAAAAGCTTAATATATCGTTATCGTTATACAACTATACATGTGCAGCTCTGAAATTTGGGGGAAAGATGGTTACAGAAGAGGTAGATCCTGGTTTTGAGACAAAATCCCAAAAAGTTTGTTAAAAATTTTTTTCATACAGGAAAAGACTTCCAATTCAAAACTCTGGATCCCCCATATCACCCCCACACATGTATGCTTCCAACTGCACTGAGCTTTAACAGATGAGGAAAAAATCTGAAATTCAAAAATAAGTTTGGCTTGAAACATAGTTTTTTTTGTACTTTACAGATTTTTTGGCTTGAGTACAAACAAAAATTTGGGCCTTGTTTGTACCAGTACAAACAATTTTCTGGTATGAAAATTCAATTTGATATGTCAAGCACAGTGTAACCAATGAAGTACAAACAAATTTTAGACCGTCGTTGGTATCAATACAAACGGGTCGAGTAAAAAAACAGTGGCTTAAAACATTGCCTTGTATATGTCATTTTCATTCAACAGGCGCTATATGTATACTTTTTGTTCAATGTGACATACAATTCAATGCAGAGGTTGATCAAGGAGGACTATAATACATTAAGATTTCATGGCATAGAGCAGAGCGAGTTCGCCCATCAGAGATAGAGAAGAGTAATTAGCGAATAGTGTTTCATATGAGGGTGTATGATACAATTTTGTTTCATGTAAAATCAAACATGCCAGAGAAATAAATTTGGCGATGATCACTGTGTCAAAGTAGTATATACATTGCTGAATCAAAAACTTTTTAAAGGCATTTTTGTATGCTTTATCCTGTTGGCCTGTTCGCAGGTTTTCAATGACAGGCATAAGTTGAAAAAAAGAAAATGACTATAATATGACAGTCACTCCATGACCGGACATTAGAGCGCGGGACAATAAAGCGCGGACATTAGAGCGCAGAGACATTAGAGCGCAGGACAATAGAGCGCATGACAATATAGCGCAGGGACATTAGAGCGTAGGACAATAGAGCGCAGGGACATAAGAGCGCAGGGCAATAGAGCGCAGGGCAATAGAGCGCAGGACAATAGAGCGCAGTTAAATTAGAGCGCAGGACAATAGAACGCAGGTACATTAGAGCGCAGGACAATAGGGGGCAGACAATAGAGCGCGGGGAATTAGAGCGCATCGGTTGGTTCGAAAAAATTAACCAACGTTCCGTGGTCGGAATGTATGCGAATTTTAAAATTGTTTTTGAATATGAAAAAAGAGTACAATGCAAGCAGCTTTATTTCAGAAGTTGACAAAGTTTTCACCAGCTGACAAAAAACTGTGTGTGATTCTGAATGCAAGTTAGAAATTCAAGATGAATTCGAAAAAAATGAAATGACAAAATTTTATTCAAAGGTTCAAAGGTTGGCGAGCGATAAATCAATAAACACATGTGTGCGATTATGGATTAGAGGTAAATTCTATGTGAGCGACTGAATAAAAAAGTGCAAAAATGTATGAGTAATGAGAAAGTAGACGAACAATGAGATATAAAAGGGAAAGAGAAAAAAACACGAGAAAATGAATACAAAAAGAAAAAAGATAAATAAAAAAAGAAAAAAAATAAATAAAAAATAGGGGACAGGAAAAATTAAGAAAAGTGAAAGAAGAAAAAGGAAGAAAAAGAACAAAAAAATGGGAAAAAATACTGCATGGTAGAAAAATGCTTTGACCTGAACTTCTTTAGGGACACGGAAAAATTTGAAGAAAGCATTTTTGAGCTGAAATTTAGTTATTCTTCAAAATATTTCATTCAGTTTTTTTATTTTGCTCTGATCTGATTTTTCTGTGCTCTATCGTCCTGCGCTCCAATGTCCTTGTGCTCTATTGCAAATATGCGTTATTGTCCTGCTCTCTATTGTCCCAGTGGCCACGCAGGAATTTGTTTCGTGGGAGACGCGGAAATTTTTTTTACAATTTTCATATTTTTGTTAAATTAATTGCATTGATATATTTTTTCTTTTTTTTCTTATTTTTTCTTTATACCTTTTCAAAAAGGAAACAAAAAAACGAAACAATTGGGCAACTGGCAAGAAAATAGATGATAGATTAAAAAAGAAAAAAGAAAAAATTGGAAAAAAGTAAATTTTGGCTGCAGTATTTGATTAAGTTTTGCAGATTTATAATAATTTGTGTTTAAAAATTATTTTGATAAGTTTTATTTTTGGAACATGAATATACCGGGCGCAGTCGCCCCTACTCCCTGCATCCGCGACTGCATTGTCCTGCGCTCTAATGTCCGCGCTCTATTGTCCCTGCGCTCTATTGTCCTGCGCTCTAATGTCCGCGCTCTAATGTCCGTGCTCTATTGTCCTGCGCTCTATTGTCCTTGCGCTCTATTGTCCTTGCGCTCTATTGTCCTGCGCTCTAATGTCCCTGTGCTCTATTGTCCTGCGCTCCAATGTCCGCGCTCTAATGTCTCTGCGCTCTAACGCCCGCGCTCTATTGCCCCGCGCTCTAACGTCTCGGTACCCAGTCACTCACTATTTTTCAGCTAGAGTTAGAGGCATATATTCGGATCAGTCCGAACTTACAACGCTATATTGCTGTTAGTTTAGCATTTCTCCACATTTGAGTGAAGTCAACCATTAGCTTGCATATAATTTTCATTTCATCCAAAAAAATTTTTCTGGGGTTGATACCATGTTATGGGAGGACAAAACGCACGAAGCTGCAGAATATACTTTTCCACAGACATGAAAAATTTTTCAATGAGAAAGAATAAAAATACAATATTACAAAAGTTGATTTTTCAAACTTTAACTCAAGTTCTCAGAAATCTAGTTCAATCCTTTTTCTAGCTTGGCAACGATCCAAGCAAGTATATTCTTCTTTTTTTCTACCCCATCGGGGCATTTTCTAATGAAGTAGTGTAATGAATACTTGGCCTAGGAGTAACGCCTTTTCTGAGCTGGGATATTTCGAAAAACTTATACAGACTGAAAAATGTCAAAACTGTAAAAAAATTTTTATTTTTATGCAAAGTGAATGTTGCCACGATACTCAGCGTGTAAATCTACTTAAAATATCGCATTTTTAGATAGAACATATCATAGGTCAATGAAAGAGAAGGTCGAATCTCTCAGAAATCGTGTCTTAAGATGAATTTCTACTCTCATAAGAGGATCATAGCTCCACTACATTTGATCTTTGTTCTCACGTGAAAGAAGAACACGTTCAACAATATGACAAAAAGTCATTTTTCACATGATATCAACTGTTAATTTTGACAAATTATCACTAAGTTGATAAATATAGGAGCAACATTTTTGATGAAAATCCATAAAACTTTTATCGCCGAAATTATTAATTTTGCTTCAGGCTTGGTGATAAGATGCGCAATCCCGTTGATACCAAAACAGTAGTGACGTTTCAATGGCCAAAAAATATTGAAAGAAAACTTGGAGGAGTGAATAGAGTGGTATCCAGACCGTTAATCAGAGTGATGTGTTAAATAAATTAGTGAAAAACTGAACTCGCTTACTCATATTCATAGTTGAAAATGAATATTTTCTAATAAATGCGACGTATACATCGTGAATAAAAAACAATATAATTCACTAAAACCTTTTTTATACGGTCAGGATTATTTTCTACTTAATGGAATAAAGTACACATTTTGGTCATGTAAACTATTGATTGTTAGATGGAAAATGATAAAGAAATCGATTTCGTACATGAATGGATATAAAAATGCATGGTTGCCATATGTTTCAGTTTTGTCTATTTGTTTTTCGGCGTGGCGTTGGTATGATACGTGTGTGTACTGGCAGCAATTTTTCAACACACTGCTAAATTTTCTCTTAGAATTTGAAACTAAAAATTCAGGGAACTGGGAATCGGAAGTATTCCTTGATATTAACTCATTCTATTCAGATCAAGTATTTCAAAAACGATAAATTGATTTATATTTGGCTATAGGCTTTTATGAAAATTTGAATGCAATTTCGGATAAAGTGAATATGGATCTGCATACAATTTTTCTGTCTTAGTATGTTCATAGGACACGTGATGTTCGTACCATCAGTTGAGACTGAAAATTTGTGAGCCTAAACAACTGTCTCTGTCTTTTTTGGTTAAAAAACCCATATTAGAAGCTTTGTGTAAACGACTTTGACGGCGGTACTGCCTCTGTATCATTTGTCAATTTACAAGTTATTTCTTATTGGGTAGTTCATTCTTGATTGCCAATACTGCACTGTCATCAACGCTGAGCATGCTCGCCGAATCATGCTTGATTCATACTTCACGAGCATATTTTACCCTAAAATGCATACTTCGAATATTTCTTTCCATGTATGAACCATAAAGTCAATACCTTGAATATTTGATTCTTCCTAAATTTTTTTTATGGTACTTTGTTCCTAACGTCCTTGTTCCTTGATTAAAAGTTCCACAGTAATTCTTTTTCGTGAACAAGTTCAAATTTTGCATCATCTGATGATTTTTTTCCAATAGACATGGCAAAAACTTTGCAGCAAAGAAATGACATGCCACAAATAAATCTATCGATTGGGGATGTACTGAACATTTTGACCCGCTATACCATCTGATCCTTCTCGATATTTTCTAATCCAACTCGAAAGAGGAAAAAAGACTCTTGACCTCACCCGTTATCCAAGATGCCTGTCTGCATTGAAAGTCACGGATCAAAAATTTCAGTTGATCATTTTCACTGTTAGAAGAAAAAACAAATAACATTTTACTGTACATGAGATTAATTTAGTCATTTACATATATTTAAAAAAAAATTTTCTCGTTAGTTTTCCCTTGAAGGTAGGGAGTGATCGATGTATTGGCTTTGGCTGACAAATGACTTTTTTAAATATCGGCCGATAGTTTTTGGGCGAGCTATGATCGATAATATCCTGTTTTCTATGGCAATTTTTGCATTGATCAGCCTTATATGTGATTATCTACTGGGCAAGTGTAAATCTTAGGTCACTTTTGATTATTTGTGACAAGAAAAACGTTGAATGTAATCACAAAGTATTTTTTTCTTTCGATACATTGTTATACAATGGTTGATGAATAATTTTTACATTTCATCTGCTGAAAAAGTACGCTTAAAAATAGTTCAAAATCCCTGATTCATGAATGATTCAACAATATCATGTTAAAAGTAATGATATGGTGTCAAAAACTTTTCGAGATAAAATACAGTTTCAAATTGAGTGTTCTATAGTTTCTATAGTGTTCAAAAAGTTCTATAGTGAAACCTTTCTGTGAACAATGTGGTACCGATGTTGGTCATTCTCCAATTTATAAGCACTTAATAAAAAAGAGGCAAAATAGGTCTTGTACCTGAGAGAGAGTTTTCAAGGAGCAGTTTCTCAGATTGAGCAAACGTTTCTCAAAACAGCAATTAGTATTTAAAAGCAATAAGATCAGTCATTTCTCATCATAGGTGGCCCGATAATTTCATGTTCCCCTCTAGAGCCAAAACGGTAAGAGCTAGAACCTTCGGGTTTTTTTCATAATTTTGGGCATAGGGGCAAACTATGGGGTGTCTTTTGTCATTTCGCCTCTATGTGCAAGTAGTGCTCGGTGGGGCCCCAAAAACGTGCAAAAACGCACTTTTAAGGGTCCCCAGTTCCACCACGCCCCGTAATGTGTGTGCCATATCCAAGCTCCATACTTCGGCCTAAGCATCTTGGGGTTGCGATCTCAAATTCGATTTTTAATTTTTTTAAAATATGGCCTCAATTCAATTACATGGTGGTCCAAAGTTCCGGAAACCGCGAAATTGGGCAATTTTGTTATATAAACTTACGGCTTAAAAAAAAAAGAATTTTTTGGCAGCATAATGCACTACGGTGCCTGAATTTTTTGCAGTTTCAATTGAACCGGTAGCCTCATTCGGATTTCTGGGGTGTAAGGGTTTTCGATCATGGGGAATTCCATGGACGCGATCACTTTACGCAAAAAACATCAGTAATGTAAATGAAGGTACTCTTTGACTTGTTGGAGGAAGGGTTTTTCGACCATTTGGAAGTCGACGGACGCGGTCACAAAATTATCTCGGGAGTAAACAATAACAGTAAACAGTTTCGTGATTATTTGGGGGTTAAACAAATATATTTCTGCGATTTTAGGGGTAAGAGGTTCCTGACCATGGGGAATTCTTTACACAAAAAAATTATCTCGGGTGTAAACAAGTGTACTTTCGTGATTTTTTTTTGAGAAGGGGTTTTCGACTACCGGGAATTTAATGAATGTGATCACTCTACACACAAAATTATACTGAGTGTAAACAAATGTATTTCTGCAATTTTTGGAGGAAAAGGTTTCTGACTATGGGGAATTCAATGGACACAGTCACTTCACACAAAAAATTGTTCTGTGTGTAAACAAAAGTTTTTCTGCGGTTTTTTGTGTTGAGCGGTTCTTGATCATAGGGAATTCAATGGAAATGGTCACTTTACACTCTGTTTACAACGTGTTTCCAGTTTTATGCGGTTTGCGCATCTTTTACTAGTACCGAAAGTGAGAATTCGTAGCTTTAAGATTATTTTTTATTATTTCTCTGATGTGAAGATGACCAAATTTAAAACATCAATGTGCTTCTAGGAAGGTTTTCATGTATGGCCCACTAAAAAGAGGTGGACTAGTTTATTAGAAAATGCCCCGATGGGGGAGAAAAAGAGAATATAATTGCTTGGATAGTTGCCAAGCTAGAAAAAAAAGTGTACTACATGTTTGAGAATTTGGGTAAAAGTTGGAAAGAATTCACTTTCGTTATATTGGATTTTCATTCTTTCTCAAAGAAAAATTTCCATGTCTGTGAAAAAGTATATTCTGCAAGTGAGTGCATCAACACACTTTCCAACCAAGGCTCAGTTGCACTAAAGGGGTCTACCCTCGAGCTCAAGATAATCTCGAACAAAAAGGCGACTCGGTTTGATCTCAAGTTCGGTATAAATTGAATGTCATCAGTGTTATAACGAGTTCAATGTCGAGATTATTCCCGGCTCGAGCTGTCGGGTTGCACTAACATCTTCGCATAATTTTCATATCTCTAAAGCAAATAAATATGAAAATGTTTCCAATTCCCAAACTCGAACTTAAACCTCAGTTATCCTGAAGTGAGTATTGTTTGTGCACTGGAAAAAAATAATTTGGACATTGCGATTAGCTCAAACTCAGGATCATGAATTTAATTTCGATGTTGAGATTCTCCTCATGTTGGGTTGGTGCAACCAATTTCAGGTTTCTTTATAGTTCCGAAAATGACCATAGTATGCCTCCCTCCCTTACATTTGAAGTCATGTGCACATGATTTTCGTGTAGAGAAATTTTACTGTAGTTGATGCCAGGGGAAGGACAAAATGCCCGATACTGCAGAATATACTTTTTCACAGACATGGAATATTTTTTTTGAGAAAGAATGAAAATCTAATATAGCGAAAGTGAATTTTTTCTAACTTTCACCCAAATTCTCAAACATCTAGTCCACTTCTTTTTCTAGCTTGGCAACTATCCCAGCAAGTATTTTCTTCTTTTTTCTGCCCCATCGGGGCATTTTCTAATGAACTAGTTTTCAATATTTATTTACACTAAATAATAAACAAGCGATTGTGTGCTTGTGTTACGCTTTATGAACTGGACATATTTTTGACTTTTGACTTAGTTTGCTATGAATCGAGTCAGAGGTCTCTGACCCGACCCGGGACGCGACTTGGTAATTTTACTGCCCGACCCTATCCAATATTCGCTGGCCCGATACATCCCTCCTACCGATCGATCAGAGCGCGCAAAATTCCGCATTGGTCGTGCGTGCATTGTTGAATTTCGGAATAAAATAGGCGTCTGGGACATACAAGCACATAGAGGGGTCAGAGGGAGGTAAACCCTCCTACCTGAGACCCTGGACACCCCTCCCTGGTCCGAAAAAATGGTAGTTTTTTTTGATGATTTTTATGCATATTTTACATAAAAACATGCTTGCGAAGCCATTTCTTGTTTTTTTTGCTCACTCGCCCCACTCCCCATTGATAAAAAGTTCGAAGACCTTCTCCCCTGAAAAATTCTTGCCGTGCATGTCCGGTCTGGGCGTGCCCATACTTTTAACATGTGTTGCTCGCCGAGCATGCTCGGAGGACTAGAAAAATGTTCTACTACCCCGAGCATGCTCGGCGATCAAATTTTTTATGCTTGGAGTTCTGCTCGCAGCTTGCTCGCAGCTGTGCCCGCCGAGCATCCTTGAGCACAGCTCCGAGTATGCTTACCGAGCAACAAGCACATGTATGAACCGGGCTTTACTCGTACACCAAGTTTTTACTACGAACTTTTTGCTTCTAAAATCAATTATAATTTGAACATTGTCTCAAAGTTCTAGTCCATATTCCGTAGTGATATAGCTCAGCAGGAATCATTGAAGTATGAAATATTACCTGCTTTCGAGTTATTTATTCGAGAGCTTTTCAAAAAATACAGATATAGAGTATCTTTCTCACTTTGAGCCTACTTTTATCTGCGGTAAACTAGCTGTGGTGTGGAAATGTGACCATCAGAATATTATAGCTGCCTTTACTATGTGAATGATTTTATTACTCGAAATAGTAAATACCTCTAAAAACAACAGTTAAAATCACACAAATCTAAGATTTAGCAGGGCTCACTGTCACATTCTTGTTCACTGTAATTTTGATTTTGCTGCTCGTACTACCATTTTTACTGACCGACTGGTGCAGCCTAGCTTTTGACCACCACTTCTTGTCCACGCAACACAAGACGTAAATGAGCTGCAACACTGATATGATACTCGCTCCTATCCATATACCTGGAAAAATATTACAGTGTGAGACAATGAATCATAAGAGCTAGCAGCGGGATTTGGCGAAACTATCGATGCTAACGGATCATGTATTTTGTGTCATGTATTTCCCTGTTGATTATGGTGAGGGAGTTGTAGAAAACGAATAAGGCTCATGGAACCCGATTTTATTGAGGAATAGTATACGTGAGGACGATTTCTAATTAAGAAATTTTTGGCCCTTACTGTGAGTCCCAGGAACCCACAAAGTTTACCTATGATTCCGCCGACATTGCCAATGAAGTCATACCAAGTTAGGCCTTCGGCATCGATAAGCATGAGTATATCCTCCTCCAAGGGGTATTCTATGTTTACGTTGGTCGTATTTTTGATCAACAATCGGCTGGGTATGCGGTAGACGGTTAATTTAGAATAGCTGAACGAATAAGACCATTGTTCGCACTCCAACGGGCATTTGTCCAGACATTTTTTAAACGTTTGTTCAACCTCCGTGGCATTTCCTCGATTTAGTTCCCTTCGAAACGGTTTGTCGGGGTAGAATTTGTTGCCGGGTAAGCCAATGTTGGGTTTCAAGGCTCTTTTACTGGGCAACCTAAGGAAATGACTGATGTAGCTTCAACATTCTTGATTCACACGAATTGGAAAAAATTTCACTATAAAAAATCATACAATCTTACTAGAGTATCCTTCTTCGCATGACTTACTTGATAAGCACATTGATGATGTCAGAATATATTGCTATTTTGCGCATGGAATCTTACGTTTGAACAAAAATCAGCAAAGATAGGTGACTTTCATGGATTACATTGAAGTTTTCAGCAGATTATGCTTCGTTCCTTTGTCGTGCGCATTTTGCATGGACAATTTTCTTATGATAGGATTTGCAGTTTCTCTATGAATAATTGAGACACGATTTCTGAGAGGTTCGACCTTCTTTATGATAAGTTGAAAATTAGTCATATCCAAAACGGGATACTTTGGATAGTTTCGTGCGCTAAGTGTCAAGTTATCATTGGTTTTACTCTTAAAAATAAATATTCACGCGGCTGCAGTATGCACAGGTTTGAAAACTGACGATTTTTTGGCATTTTCAGTAGTCTTGCTAGCCAAGCGATATTTTGAGATTGGAGTGATCTTATTCGATAAATGTATATTCATTTTACACACGAGGGGATAGGCTTTCTTTTGATGTAATGTTTACAGTAAATGCACGTTACATGTTTTACAAGAGTTTAAAAAATCGAAAATGTGCAGTCAACGTTGGAAAAATTTTGTTTATGAGCATTTCCGAGCACCTTATTATCGGATGTCGCAGAATTTTATTTTATCGTTTTGTAGCTAATGCATTCTTACTGTAGTGGTAAAATTTTCATCAATCATTTTGTACCGTTTGGAGAGCTGCACAGCTCTGAAGAAGGCTTAGTTATGAAAATCACTCAGAAGTTACTACATTTTCCAGGTGGCTCTTGTCTTGACCCCTTGAGCAAAAATACATTTATTATCTGTACTGTAGAGTTATCAAATAACTAACGGACTTTAGTTTATGTACTAATTGTTTCACAAATGAACATTTATCGCTAAGCAAAAAAGTTAAAACCGTTGAAAATGAGAAGCGAAAAAAAAGAAAAATCCTGATTACGGGCACTCCCGAGCACTTTACCTATAATGTGCAATTTTATCTTTTTATTCTTTAGTTCATACATTGCTACAGTAGCTGTGAAAGTGACATCATCATCATTGCACCCCGTTTTCGGTGGTGTAGGAACTGCACTGTCATTCAAATATGTTTTAAAATCTGGATAAATGTCCAATCAATAAAGTTCTGGGAACAAAGGATGCGTCTTTACCGAGAAAAATGTGGCTCGAAGTCCTGATAAATTTTCATTGATCTAGGTTGGATGGTTACTGAACGAAGTGTTTCAAAGGAAAAATCGAAAATTTTTATTAAATTTCAGAACTTGAGTGTTTGTTTAAAGTCCATCAACAGGAAAACGGCAAGAGTTATTCCGATGCCCTTTCCTGTATTGGAAAGGTACTCCAACCTAATCATTCGATCTACTTTCGTCTGGCTAACAACGCGTGGCGTGTAACAGAATACTTCCAACGGTAGAACATTTTCTCACAGCTTATAACATCGGCCTGAGTCTGAAGCCGTCATTTATTTTGTAACTATAAACTCGCAGCTTTATTTTCAATCAAATTAATGAAGAGAGGAATTTTCGTTGCACCTCCTCTGAGACACAAGTTGCACAACCATTGGAAATAGGTGAATGAAATTTTACCAGAGATTCGACTCACATCTTTTTTCTTATTCGTCTAATCTGAACGTTTTCTCGTTTTGTATCTCGTTTGTGGGAAATCTAGTGGAATTAGTCGGCATTTTTGTATCAACTTTCAGAATCCGTAGACCCCTTCAGCTCCAAAAACGGTGCACAAATCTGATTGGAATTTTAACACAATACGTTGGTCATTAGTGGCTACAGAAATCAAGAAAAGAATCCTGCGGCATCCTATGGGAAGGTGCCAATAAGTCTTCAAATGACTTCTTCGGTTTATTTCGCTGTCCTTTTTGATAATTTAAGATTGTATACAGAGTGTAAAGTAAAGGCCCTGCTATACTTCGACGGCTGGCGCCGGGTGAAATATTTTTAAACCGGCGCCGGCCGTCAAGGGTTGCAAATTTTTGATGCTATACTTCATCCGGTGCCGGCCGTGAGATACCTACTGCAAACCTACGAAAAAATGATAAAACACCAAGATGCATTTTTCGCACCATAATTCATATGTTATAACATACGCGACGGCCAGCGACGGTTCAGAAATTTCGATTGGATCGAAATAGCTGGCGCCGGTTTCGAGCTCCTATACTTCGTCTTTTTGATGACGGCCGGCGCCGGTTGTCAATTTCGATTGAATCGAAATTTCTGAACCGGCGCTAGCCGGCGCATATGTTACAAGTTTATTAGAAAATGCCCCGATGGGGCAGAAAAAAGAAGAATATACTTGCTTCGACAGTTGCCATGGTAGAAAAAGAAGTGGACTAGATTTTTGAGAACTTGGGTCAAAGTTGGAAAAAATTCACTTCCTTTATATTGGATTTTCATTCTTTCTCAAAAAAATTGTCTATGTCTGTGAAAAAGTATATTCTGCAGCATCGTGCATTTTGTCCTTCAACTGGCATCAACTACAGTAAAATTTTTCTATATGAAAATTATATGCACCTGACTTCAAGTGTAAAGAAATGGTAAACCGATAGCATTCTAACTTCCGACCAATTCAAAACTCCTGCCTTTCACACTAGCTGAAAAATAGTGAGGGAGGCATATTATAGTCATTTTCAGAACTACAAAGGAACCTGAGGTTCGTTGCACTAACCCAACATGAGGATAATCTCAACATCGGGATTAAATTGATGATCCTGAGTTTAAGCTATTCACAATGTCCAAATTATTTTCTTCCAATGCACAAATCATACTCACTTCAGGATTAACTAAAACTGAAGTTTAAGTTCGGGTTTGGGAATTGCAGAAATTTTTATATATATTTGCTTTAGGAATAAGAAAATTATGCGAAAATTTTAGTGCAACCCGACAGCTCGAGCTGGGGATAATCTCGACATTGAGCTCGTTATGATCCGGATGACATTCAAATTATACCGAACTTGAGATCAAACCACGTGGCCTTTTTGTTCGACATTACCTTGAGCTCGAGCTCAGACCCCTTTAGTGCAACTGGGATTTGGTTAAAATGATTGGGCACCGATCTGCAAATGGGAGAACAGGGTAAAGCATACAAAAATGCACCTGATTTAGGCCTGCCTATATCAGGAGTATGCGCGAAATCCCCTACCCGGTTCTCCCCAACTCTACTCGCACTCCCACGGCAACAGTACGACTTTTTTGAAAGCAAGATCGGAGCGACAAAGATGGGTGAAATTGCTTCCCATTTGCAATCCCGCAAAAAGAGCTCTTCCTGCAAATTTCAGTGTAAATCCAAAAACTGTGAATGATGCTATTTTGCTCAATAGTTAAATAGAAGGGAATAAATTTGTTTGTAGCTTGTAATCAGTAGAACTTACGGAGTGAGTTCTATATGATATGTTATATAAAATGAGTGAATGAAACGTATCTTGCACAATCAATTTAGTTCTTAGCAGACTTTGTGCTGTAGCTCTTTTTTCTAAAAAAGCTGACTGGGATTTTATGTGCCACTTTCCCTCAGTTGATTCCTTTTGTTGACACCAAATTCAGTAAAAATGTTTAACACAGTTGGAAGCAAATATGTGTGAGAGGGGACATGGGGAAACTTCCACGAGTGTTTTGAAACTGGAAAATTTGTTATGCAAAAAATTTTTTGGTCAACTTTTTCTGAATTTTTTGTCTCAAAAAATTCTAAAACACCAAGGTCCACGCCTGTACCCTCCTAAAAATTTCAGAGATACACATGCTTGGTTGGAAAGTGTGTTGATGCACTCAGCTGCAGAATATACTTTTTCACAGACATAGACAATTTTTTTGCGAAAGAATGAAAATCCAATATAAAGGAAGTGAATTTTTTCCAACTTCGACCCAAGTTCTCAAAAATCTAGTCCACTTCTTTTTCTACCATGGCAACTGTCGAAGCAAGTATATTCTTCTTTTTTCTGCCCCATCGGGGCATTTTCTAATAAACTTGTTCACCTCTTTTTAGTGGGCCTCAACCATGCACGAAAACCTTCTTAGAAGCATATTGAAGTTTTAAATTTGGTCATCTTCACGTCAAAAAAACAATAAAAAACCATCTTTTGAAGAAAAAAACAATAAAAAACCACCTATTGAATTCCTCATGGTCTAGAATTCTTCAACCCAAAAAATCGCAGGAATACCTTTGTTTACACTCGATATGAATTAGTGTGTAAAATGATCACATTTATTAAATTCTCAGTGATCGAAAACCCCTCCCAAAGAAAATTTTTTGTGTAAAGTGATCGCATTTAATTCCCAATGGTCGAAAACCCCTTCCACAAAAAAATTACGAAAATAGGCTTGGTTAAATCCAGAATAACTTTTTTGTGTAAAATGACGCATCCATTGAATTCCCCACAGTCGAAAACACCTTCCACAAAAAATAACGAAAATACACTTGTTTACACCCGGAATAGTTTTATATGTAAGATGATCGCATTCATCAAATTCCCCATGGTCGAAAACCCCTTCCACAAAAAAATTACGAAAATAGGCTTGGTTAAATCCAGAATAACTTTTTTGTGTAAAATGACGCATCCATTGAATTCCCCGCAGTCGAAAACACCTTCCACAAAAAATAACGAAAATACACTTGTTTACACCCGGAATAGTTTTATATGTAAGATGATCGCATTCATCAAATTCCCCATGGTCGAAAACCCCTTCCACTGAAAAATCTCGAAAATACGCTTGTTTACTCACGGGATAATTTTTTGTGTAAAGTGATCACATTCATGGAATTCATTGTGGTCGAAAATCCCCTCCACAAGAAAATTACGGCAATACGCATGTTTACACCCTGGATAACTTTTTTGTGTAAAGTGAAGCATCCATTGAATTCCCCGCAGTCGAATACCCCTTTCATAGAAAATCACAAAAATACGCTTGATTACACCCAGGATAGTTCTTTTATGTAAGATGATCACATTCATCAAATTCCCCGTGGTCGAAAACCCCTTCCACTGAAAAATCACGAAAATACGCTTGTTTACTCACGGGATAATTTTTTTGTGTAAAGTGATCACATTTATTGAATTCCTCGTGGTCGAAAACGTCTTCCAGCAAAAAATCACGAAAATACGCTTGTTTACACATTGGATAATTTTTTTGTGTAAAGTGACCATATCTATTGAATCCGCGCGGTCGAAAACTCCCTCCCCTGAAAAATTACGGAAATACGCTTGTTTACACCAAGGATAATCTTTTGTGTAAAGTGACCGCGTCCATCAAATTCCCAATGGTCGAAAACCCTAGCAGCCCAAAAATCCCAATAAGGCTACAGGTTCAATTGAAACTGGAAAAAAATTAGTAGTGCATTATGCTGCAAAAAATTATTTTTTTGAACCCATAAGTATTATGTAACAAAATTGGGGAATTTGGCGTTTTCCGGGACTTTGAACAACCATATAATTGAATTGAGGCCATATTTCAAAGAAAAAAAAATTCGCATTTGAGATTACACCCCCAAGATGCTTAGGCCGAAGTATGGAGGTTGGATATGGCACACCGATTGCTGGGCATGGTGGAACTGGGGGGGCCTTAAAAAGTGCGTTTTTTACCTGTTTTTGGGGCCCCACCGAGCACCACTTGCAGATAGAGGCGAAATGACAAAAGGCACCCCATAGTTTGCCCCTATGCCCGATATTATGCAAAAAACCCGAAGGTTCTAGCTCCTACCGTTTTGGCTCTAGAGGGGGGGGGGACATGAAATTTGAGGGCCAAGTATATTATAGGTTGACGCTGTCGCGCAACCTATGATAACATATGAATTATGGTGCGAAAAATGCCTCTTGGAGTTTTATCATTTTTTCGTAGGTTTGCAGTAGGTATCTCACGGCCGGCACCGGATGAAGTATAGCAGCAAAAATTTGCAACCGGTGACGGCTGTCGCCGAGCGGCGCCGGTTTAAAAATATTTCATCTGGCGCCGGCCGGCGAAGTATAGCAGGTCCTTAAGGGACTGGAAATTTGCTTTCGTACCTGAATATAGAGCATGGTCTTCTGCATGCAATGAATATATGGCTACAGAGTCAGCAGCCGATTCCACAATGCGTACTTTGTCAAAGAATACTTTGTGTCGCCAAAGCATACTTTGAGAGCCCAAAGTATACTTTGAAAAGTAGGCTTCCAAAATTGATTCCACAATACCCACTAACAACCCTACTTTTCAAAGTATACTTTGCAATTTTTAAAGTATGCTTCACATCACTCAAAGTATACTTTGATTTATTAGAAAATGCCCCGATGGGGCAGAAAAAAGGAGAATATACTTGCTTCGACAGTTGCCATGGTAGAAAAAGAAGTGGACTAGATTTTTGAGAACTTGGGTCAAAGTTGGAAAAAATTCACTTCCTTTATATTGGATTTTCATTCTTTCTCAAAAAAATTGTCTATGTCTGTAAAAAGTATATTCTGCAGCATCGTGCATTTTGTCCTTCAACTGGCATCAACTACAGTAAAATTTTTCTATATGAAAATTATATGCACCTGACTTCAAGTGTAAAGAAATGGTAAACCGATAGCATTCTAACTCCCGACCAATTCAAAACTCCTGCCTTTCACACTAGCTGAAAAATAGTGAGGGAGGCATATTATAGTCATTTTCAGAACTACAAAGGAACCTGAGGTTCGTTGCACTAACCCAACATGAGGATAATCTCAACATCGGGATTAAATTGATGATCCTGAGTTTAAGCTATTCACAATGTCCAAATTATTTTCTTCCAATGCACAAATCATACTCACTTCAGGATTAACTAAAACTGAAGTTTAAGTTCGGGTTTGGGAATTGCAGAAATTTTTATATATATTTGCTTTAGGAATAAGAAAATTATGCGAAAATTTTAGTGCAACCCGACAGCTCGAGCTGGGGATAATCTCGACATTGAGCTCGTTATGATCCGGATGACATTCAAATTATACCGAACTTGAGATCAAACCACGTGGCCTTTTTGTTCGACATTACCTTGAGCTCGAGCTCAGACCCCTTTAGTGCAACTGGGATTTGGTTAAAATGATTGGGCACCGATCTGCAAATGGGAGAACAGGGTAAAGCATACAAAAATGCACCTGATTTAGGCCTGCCTATATTAGGAGTATGCGCGAAATCCCGTACCCGGTTCCCCCCGACTCTACTCGCACTCCCACGGCAACAGTACGACTTTTTTGAAAGCAAGATCGGAGCGACAAAGATGGGTGAAATTGCTTCCCATTTGCAATCCCGCAAAAAGAGCTCTTCCTGCAAATTTCAGTGTAAATCCAAAAACTGTGAATGATGCTATTTTGCTCAATAGTTAAATAGAAGGGAATAAATTTGTTTGTAGCTTGTAATCAGTAGAACTTACGGAGTGAATTCTATATGATATGTTATATAAAATGAGTGAATGAAACGTATTTTGCACAATCAATTTAGTTCTTAGAAGCCTTTGTGCTGTAGCTCTTTTTTCTAAAAAAGCTGACTGGGATTTTATGTGCCACTTTCCCTCAGTTGATTCCTTTTGTTGACACCAAATTCAGTAAAAATGTTTAACACAGTTGGAAGCAAACATGTGTGAGAGGGGACATGGGGAAACTTCCACGAGTGTTTTGAAACTGGAAAATTTGTTATGCAAAAAATTTTTTGGTCAACTTTTTCTGAATTTTTTGTCTCAAAAAATTCTAAAACACCAAGGTCCACGCCTGTACCCTCCTAAAAATTTCAGAGATGCACATGCTTGGTTGGAAAGTGTGTTGATGCACTCAGCTGCAGAATATACTTTTTCACAGACATAGACAATTTTTTTGCGAAAGAATGAAAATCCAATATAAAGGAAGTGAATTTTTTCCAACTTCGACCCAAGTTCTCAAAAATCTAGTCCACTTCTTTTTCTACCATGGCAACTGTCGAAGCAAGTATATTCTCCTTTTTTCTGCCCCATCGGGGCATTTTCTAATAAACTTGTTCACCTCTTTTTAGTGGGCCTCAACCACGCACGAAAACCTTCTTAGAAGCATATTGAAGTTTTAAATTTGGTCATCTTCACGTCAAAAAAACAATAAAAAACCATCTTTTGAAGAAAAAAACAATAAAAAACCACCTTTTGAATTCCTCATGGTCTAGAATTCTTCAACCCAAAAAATCGCAGGAATACCTTCGTTTACACTCGATATGAATTAGTGTGTAAAATGATCACATTTATTAAATTCTCAGTGATCGAAAACCCCTCCCAAAGAAAATTTTTTGTGTAAAGTGATCGCATTTAATTCCCAATGGTCGAAAACCCCTTCCACAAAAAAATTACGAAAATAGGCTTGGTTAAATCCAGAATAACTTTTTTGTGTAAAATGACGCATCCATTGAATTCCCCGCAGTCGAAAACACCTTCCACAAAAAATAACGAAAATACACTTGTTTACACCCGGAATAGTTTTATATGTAAGATGATTGCATTCATCAAATTCCCCATGGTCGAAAACCCCTTCCACTGAAAAATCTCGAAAATACGCTTGTTTACTCACGGGATAATTTTTTGTGTAAAGTGATCACATTCATGGAATTCATTGTGGTCGAAAATCCCCTCCACAAGAAAATTACGGCAATACGCATGTTTACACCCTGGATAACTTTTTTGTGTAAAGTGAAGCATCCATTGAATTCCCCGCAGTCGAATACCCCTTTCATAGAAAATCACAAAAATACGCTTGTTTACACCCAGGATAGTTCTTTTATGTAAGATGATCACATTCATCAAATTCCCCGTGGTCGAAAACCCCTTTCACTGAAAAATCACGAAAATACGCTTGTTTACTCACGGGATAATTTTTTGTGTAAAGTGATCACATTTATTGAATTCCTCGTGGTCGAAAACGACTTCCAACAAAAAATCACGAAAATACGCTTGTTTACACATTGGATAATTTTTTTGTGTAAAGTGACCATATCTATTGAATCCGCGCGGTCGAAAACTCCCTCCACTGAAAAATTACGGAAATACGCTTGTTTACACCAAGGATAATTTTTTGTGTAAAGTGACCGCGTCCATCAAATTCCCAATGGTCGAAAACCCTAGCAGCCCAAAAATCCCAATAAGGCTACAGGTTCAATTGAAACTGGAAAAAATTAGTAGTGCATTATGCTGCAAAAAATTATTTTTTTGAACCCATAAGTATTATGTAACAAAATTGGGGAATTTGGCGTTTTCCGGGACTTTGAACAACCATATAATTGAATTGAGGCCATATTTCAAAGAAAAAAAAATTCGCATTTGAGATTACACCCCCAAGATGCTTAGGCCGGAGTATGGAGGTTGGATATGGCACACCGATTGCTGGGCATGGTGGAACTGGGGGGGCCTTAAAAAGTGCGTTTTTTACCTGTTTTTGGGGCCCCACCGAGCACCACTTGCAGATAGAGGCGAAATGACAAAAGGCACCCCATAGTTTGCCCCTATGCCCGATATTATGCAAAAAACCCGAAGGTTCTAGCTCCTACCGTTTTGGCTCTAGAGGGGGGGGGGACATGAAATTTGAGGGCCAAGTATATTATAGGTTGACGCTGTCGCGCAACCTATGATATTGACAAAGTGTACTTTGGTCTGAAAATAACACCAATATCGATTTTCACACTCTGTTTAAAGATACATGTTATGCATGAATCATATATCTACATTATTGTGCACACATTTTAATGTGTGTAGGACAACCAATGCATTATTAGAAGGTTGGATTGGCAAGAATGATTCGTTTTTGGTTCTGAGAGAAAGAGTTACTCTATGGTCGACAAACTTGTTCTAACAATAGCATGTTTATTCGAGTTCTACTTGAACATTGATAGAGTGAAAACTTTTTCAGTTCACGTAAACATATTCTAGGTTTTTTGGAACAATTGATCTCGCATGAGTTCCATCAATCAAACCAACCACATTCGGAAAATTGGCTATATTGTAAAATCCATATTTGATAGAGCCAATTTCTTGATTCGACAGAAAATTAACAAAATCAGGAAAATGTAGAACTAGGAGCATTCAATACCCTCCAAATTGAACGGTTAATAATACTTGCGGAAAAATTCAACGTATCACTGACAACCATTTGAAAAGAATTACTAGCCAGATATCATTAAGTACAAGAAACTTGCTGTAGTCAAGCGTGGCACTTAGGTTTGTAGAGTGTTCAATTTTTTCTCTTACCAAATCAGTGATGAAATAAATCACAGTTGGTAGAAATCAATATATGTTGTGAATGTCATCTTCATTGAATCCATCAAAAAGATGTACGTGATCACGGAATTTTTTCCTAGAAATTAACACAAAATCATCCTCGCCATTTACTATTTCATCAATCACCTGACGAGCCATGTTTGCCACAATAAAATTACCTAAAGTATGGTCCAAGAGGCGGTCTAGAGCACCCCAAGCCAAAGTATACTTTGGCAAAGTATACTTAGGCAATTTTTTTTCAAAGTATGCATTGTGAAATCGGACTTTGCCAAAGTAAGCGAGCTTTGGCGTTCCAAATATACTTTGGACTAAAGTATGGATTGTGAAATCGACTTCAGGTCTTCGAAACACGTATACGACAAAATAAATCTTTAAAAAATGTAAAAAATCCAAACTTTGGGGTACTGTAGCTGTGTAAATTTTGATTTTAATGCAGAATAAATGCTGCCGCAATACTCAGCATGTAAAACTACCCAAAGTTTCACAATTGAACAGGTTGTCAAATCTCTCAGAAATTGTCTTAAGTAGTATGAATTATGGCAGAGGTAAAAACAAAATATAAATGATTGAGAATTGCAAATTTTTTTCTTGAAATGCTTCTGGAAAATTAGACTGGAAAGCAAGTACCATTTCATATTTTTTGAATTGTCCTGCAAAATCACAAGCCGCATTAAGCCGGGAATTTGCGATTCAGCTCAACTAAACCATAATATTTTTTGTGCGAACAATTCCTCTTTTGACTTTACAAACATTTTTTAAATAACCAACTGTAAATCTGTGGATATCGTATATATTACCTTAGATCATCTAGAAACTGTACAACACCCATGCAAGCGTTATCCAAAACGTCGTCGCTGGTATGCACCAGGTGACCCAACGGGCTGCATTCGGTTGGACTATCTGTATATTTGTACAAGCATCTGGTCACGCAACTCAAATTACTGGTCACGGTTTTGCGATCTGGAGCGCACCTTAACAATAATGAAATCATTTCTACATATTGGACTTACTTGGTAGTTTCATAGTGTAGCTCACTAGCTTTGTTCCTCATTGTGATTAGCAGCAGCAGCGGACTAAAGTTTTTACAAACATACAATTTATGCAGTGCCCGGTCGATTTGTGTCTCTAACTTTGGCCCTGAGCACTGATTCCAGCAGACTGCAAAATGTGTTAAAACTGCGTGGCTCGAAAACAAAATGAAAAGAGACTTATCGTAAACCAGAAAATAATTTAGAAATAATAAAAGATTGCTATAATATGTTTTTCTTCAAAATGATCGAAAATAAGGGTGGAAAACGAGTATTGTTCCACATTTTTACCATTTCCTGCCTATGTCACACTGAACTGGAAATTTGTGAGCTTACTCAACCAGCCCATTTTTTGATCCAAAAAACCTTCGGGGAAAGCTTTGTGTAAATGACTTAGATATGGTCCTTATATTCTGCCCTTTTTCAATTCACAAGCATTGTATAAAAAACAAACTATATGTGTGAAAGCTGGAAAAAGAAATGATCACTCTTGGGCATGGACATTGACCGCATGGACATTGACCAATCATTAACAGAAAAGACCTTTGACAAAAACTATAGTTGAGGTGTTCCAGTACTACTCAGAAACACAATATTCTTAGAAGCAGTCTTAGGGGCTTTATTGGCAGATTATATCTGGGAATTCGAGGACTATTAACCATTACATCAGTGACAAGAAAAATCGATTTTTTTACAAAAAAAGAAAACAAATCATTATAATGATGCTCTTGTACAGATTCCAATGAAAACTGTCGACTGATGCCCAATTTGGCGCGTTTTGGAACAAATAATTCATGCTTGCGAGTGAGACAAACATTTTCTGCGGGAATTTTAAATCCCCAAAAAACTCTTACACAACGACATCTGCAAAACATTTTCTAATCGAAGTAATGTTTTGAGAAATCTTGTACGATGAAAATACTGTTCCCATATTTTTGAGTCATAGTTCATTTATTTTCAAATGAGCTTCGGAAAGCAAAATAATCCATAGATGATAAACCTGCATCATTCTTTTTTCTCAATTTTTTAAATTCTATAAAAAATGTGTTCGCGTACACATGTTTTTTTATTTGCCCGAGCATCTTTCTGCGCTTCAATACTTATTTTTTTAAGAGTTAAGGCCCATTTATACTTGCCTATTCCGACGGAACGGAATGCAATCGAAGGAACGTAACCGAATTCTCGTTTTATTCGGTTCGGTTGGAGGTTATCATCGGTTGCTTTCCGCAAAATTAAAGTGGATTTTCAGGCTGAACGTTTCAAGTTGTTGACGATTCGTTTCGTTCCGTCGGAAAAAGGTAAGAAATGGGCCTTTAGGATCGAAATACCTTAGATATCCCTGCATGACATTCCCGTGTCCGTGCCAGGCTAATTATTCTAAGACCTTTGGCGACCTCAAGATATTCCAGACTCCTTTTATTGACTCTTACGGATGATTATACATATTCCTTTTACGGTGGACACTCGGATTGAATTGTATACGGTAGGATTCGCGTTCCGAAACCACTTGTACATGATCTTCGCCGTGCCCGTCCGGGAAAAGCCAAATAGGAGGAGAAAAGGTCGTGAAATTCGATTCGTAGGCTTGCCGTTCGCTCAAATCGAACGCTGGCTCGCGCACCAACCACGAATAAATTACGTAATTATATTCTTGTTCGGTCACTATGTCCTTGCAGGGCAAATTTTCGTATTTCGGATCTATAAATGATAGCTTTCTGTGATTCTATGTTCCATATTAGCAGCGACTTTTTGTGGACGAAAAAATCACAATCACGCAACAAAAAGCATGCCACTGAACATACATCAATTAATCCTGGATTCTGTGATTCTGGATTCTGTTAGGACAATCGTTCAGGAATGATGTCACTATTCACACTTTACTGTCAAGGCGATTCTTACTGCCAGTGAATGACAATAAAAAATTTCAGTGATAATTAGAGTCATCGATATCTCACATTTGCTGCTCAGGTCATTCCATGATGTAAAAATAAAACATATTCGCTGATGTTTTCCATGAATCATCAGCCGAAAGTTCACGCATTTGCGACCATCGCTTTATTTTCCGGTCTTTTTAATTATCCGTCATAATTCTAAAAACTGGATTTAAAAGCGCCTTTTTGGTAAGCTGACCAATCGATGGACCATTGACCAATTCTGCACCAAACATTTAGAAAACTCGTAAAAATTGATAATTCTAGCGCGAAGCGCCGAAAAAATTTCGACATTTTTAGTAATTTTAACGAAAAACGGACAATTTTTGACCTGTAGACTATCATTTTTACTATTTTGTTGAAATTTTCGACCCAGCAAGAGAAAGGATAGCACTGGGATCCGCCATAGTGGCACCAAATAAGCTAAAAATAGGATGCGGTGGACAGCGGACGGTTTTTAGGGCACTTCCCCCAACTTATCGCACAAAATATGCCGAGCACAAGCGAGTGGAGAGCAAAAAAATATAACATGTTCTATTTTTCTCCGGATTGTACTGTCACGTGTCGACGAATTTCGCCCAGCGTCACATGATTCACATCATACTTTTTCGTTATGTTTTTCGCCACGTTTTGTATTACAGTAATTTACGTCAATTTTACGTTTCGTTTTTATAATTTTTACATGCATTTTCTGTGTGTACTTTTTATGTTTCATTTCTGTTTCATTTTCACATTTTATTCCCGTTTCGATTTATTATTTTCTATGGCACACATAGACTACGGTTGTCGTATTACGTGGTCGTATACCCTCGGCTACCTACCTGCGGTTCTTGGGAGATCCAAACTGGTACGGCCCCTGACGCTAACCCGGTATTGATTGCACTCCTACTGCAGATAACTGAGACTTGGTGAATGAAGATATTTATTTTGAATAAACGAAAGTGTAAATACAATAGTGAAGGTAAGTGATAAACGAAATGCAAAGTGCCAAAGTATGTGAACACAAACGCCGGTTTCCTCCCTGCTTCGCTGACCCTTCTTTTCGTCCCTGTGCACAGAGCCACAGGGACTTCAGGATATCTTAGTCCACAGCCTAAGCTGAAAGCTTGTCAAAAGACAAAAACAATCTACCTGACTCCAGAACAACAACTCACTAATCTCCTTGATCAAGATTGAACGTCGAAAACCTCCTCAGGCTGCGTAAGTCCTCAAGATAGATCCGGGACACGAAATCCAAAAGCGCACAATGGCGAATGCGCCCTCGATCCTTCCTCAGTCACCGCGGGTCTTCTCCGAAGATGCAATAAGAAACGACCAGATGATAATAATAAACGAATTAAGAATAATAATGAAAAAACATACTGCAACGCGTCTAACATCAACTTGCCAGTTGCATGCAAAACATTCGCGCCACCATTTATGTATTTCGAACCAAAAAATGTATGTGACACAAACCCTTTTATCGGTTTGTTTACCTAAGAATAAATGGAAGCACTTTAACAACAAAGAAGCTTTAGAAAATAAAAGTACGGTAATTTGAGGACCAAAGGTCAGAGGAATTGACCCTCTGACATCCCTCCCCCCCAAAGGCAAGACTTTTCCCGCCAGCGAAGGGAAAAGTCAGGAGGTCCCCCAAAGGCCCCAGACTCCCGATGCCGACGACCGGCGACTCCAAATGTTCCAAAAACGACGCTACGCGCCGTTGATGCAATAAAATCAATAAAAATAAAACGCCCGTATCGAACGGTATCTTTACAACTATGGGGCGGATGGCGCCGGATGCTACCCCCGACGCTAAAAGTTCACTAATAAAAATGCCCCGTGGGCCCGTTTACCTGAATAAAAAGAATAAAATGTTTGAACGAATAGTGTTCGCGGCACTCGGGCCGAATTTGACCAAAATAAAAATAAAATCGTTTGACCGGCGGTGACCCCCGCGGTGCCCGAGTTAGGTTGTGGGCCGCTCCCCACTGCCGTCGATGTGTTTAGTATCGGCGGCTCCTCCATCACCGATTGTGGCCTTCGTCTCCGTCCTCTCCGGAGGGGGGTTGTTGAATGTGGAGAGCCCGCAAGACTTTCAAATTTTCCGCCGCCGTTGCTCCTCTGGCCCCTTGGCCGGACACTGGCCCCCCCCAACGCCTTTGGTATTATCTGCCCCCAGGGAGAAAGGATGCCCGAAGACCGAATCCTCTGACCCTTTGGCTGTCTAGATTTTGAACCAAAAATATTTATGGTATTTGTTGTTAAAGTGAATCTGCCTTATTAAAAGGTAAACTTGAACCAATAACACGGTCTGTGCCACAAAAAAAAAAGTTTGAGATGAAAATATGTTTTGGAAAAAAGGATAAAGAAAAATATAGAAATGGTAGCACAAAAGCTGCCTACAACCTGCACGATGTTAGTTGGTGACTGCTTTGGAAGGAAAAGAATGGTCAAAATTTACAAAAATACAAAAATTGGATTATAATTTACAAATTCACCGAAAAAGAGGTGCAAGATATCTTCGTGCAGATTCGAATAAAACGAAACACAGATGAAAAAATAAACAAAACAAATTACTGAGATTAGTACAAGAGGCAATTTTAAGGCAAATTTTAAAGTGGCACAACCGGTTTTTCATTTTGTAATACTAACGCTCGGAAAGGAAAAAATAAGTGACCTTTGAAATATCGGAAAAATTTACAGAGTGAAATAATTACTTTTATGGTGACCTCACAAAGAGCGGGGTCATTTTTAACAAAAAATTTACTTTTGACTATGACCGCTGTGGTCCCGCCCAGGCTGACCAATGCCGTGTTCCCTTTTCAACGGCGATATGTAATCGGGGTTCCCCGTCAACGGCGGTCCTTGGGGCGGTTGCGTACCCATCGAAGTCCCCGGAATTTCCATTCTTTCTTCACCTTGTGCGTTATGTATCGGTGGAATAATTGTGGGCGGCGGCATTTGAAGGCCGGGCGGAACCAAGAATTGGTGATAATATTGCGGTTGCCCCGGCTGGGATTGCAAAACCGGAAATTGCGGCATTTGAAACTGCGGTGGAGGAGGTATCATCGTATTGGGCAATACTTGGCCTGAAAAAAGAGGGCGATTCATACAATCAACTCCTACCATAGGCAGTCCTGGGTAGTTCGGCGGCATATATGGCAATTGCTGCTGCTGCACTTGCATCATTGCGTTCGGATCGGCCATCGATACTCCTTGTTGACTAGATTCATTGGCTCTAGGCCTATCCAGTGAAGCCGTTCGACTGGAGTAGGACACGTCCAATCGATCATCGTGTTGGTAATATCCCGGTGTCCTCTTTCAGCTTCGAGACTTTCGGTTCCCTTTCCATTCTTCGGATTCTCTTTTCTCCCTCTCCTTTCATTCGAACTTTTCTTCATAATCTTCAATTTCTTTGCGCCAACTTTCTTCCTCGTTTTCTTGTCGTCTCTTTTCTCTAGACATTGATTTTTCATGGCGACTTTCCTCTCAGTGCCGGCTTTCATATTTCCTTTTTCTTTCTTTCTCTGGCGTTGCCGATTTTTCTTTATTTCGCCCATCACTATCCTTCCTAGTCCAATGTTTGGATACCTTACCTGCCGCAGGCCTACTGTGAGGGTGCTTGACTCGGTATCCGATTTTCTTTTTTAAACTTTTTTGGACTTCTAAAAGATCATGAGCCTTCTTCCTATCGATCACTTCCCAAAAACGTATGCGGGGATCCGTATTATCGGTTTCTTTCTTCCATACTTGAATATTCGCATATTTCGGTTCCGGGTCTCTCTTATCCTGCAGGACGGCCTTAGCAATTGTATACGCTAGTCCCGCTGCCTTAGACTGGCAAGAGGCGTATAACGTATGAAAATTACTACCTGCTCCTTCTTGTCTGGCATTAAATTCGGGGTGTAGTTTCATGGTAACATAAGCATGAGCCTGATAGTGGAATCCGGCGAAGTTCTGTGGAATTCTGCCCAACTGCGACAATTTCATGAATAAACAGGCGCAGGCCCATACTGCGGCTTCGTACGCTTTCCACGGAGGCCGAGTTGTAGTCCATTCGGCCAATTGAAGTTCGAAAATGTTCCACAATTTTTCAGGTAAATTCGCCTGCAACACGTGAAATTGCAGTTCGTAGTAGCGTATTGTTTCTATCTCGATTCCTGCTTCATCGTAGATACAATTTATCAAGTCCGTTGTCATAAGGGCTACCTCTTCATCCAAAGCGGGATCCATGTGCGCGAGATATTTCTGAACACACGGATTTGACAGAGATACTCTACCATATTGAAAATCTACGACGTATTTTCCTTCTTTCAAAGCTTTTTTCAGGACTTGCCCGCGTTTCCCGAGGCCTCGTCGATACTTGATTTTGTCATTCGGATTCCCTGCCGGTTGTTGGAATTTTTCACTTTTCACTTTGTCCAATTCGGCTTTGTTCTCCTCTTGCGCTATTCGTTTCTCTTTCTCTTGCCTTTTGTTGTACATTACTCTCGCAAATTTTTCGGGGTTGGTTATGTTTTCTACATTCTGCCCACCGGCCTGGGCGTATACCGGCGGTGCGGGCAAAACATTAGTTTCAGGAGTTTCATCCTCACTCCTGATTTCGGAAACGACTTCCACGTATGGTTCCTCGCTTGTTCCTTCTTCTTCGGCGTTAACATTCTCTAATTGCTTTGCCAGTTTGATCGCAGCCTTTCCGTACTTCTCCTTTTCCAATGTTTCTATCTTTTCTTTCATTTCTTTTATTTGCTCGGTCAGCTTTTCCAAATCGGGTTGTATTTCGCTTTCGGGTTCAACTATTTCCATTAATTTTTCCTCCTCTGCGGCACCTATACTCCCATCAGTGGGTGTATCGGCGATAGGGGGATCCGCGATGATTACAACTACGGGCTTTTCTTGTTCCATTTCGGTACCTGAAACATTCAAATTATCGATTTTAGAGGGTACAATTTCCGTCTGTTCCTTCGAAGTTTTTTGTATAGGACCCTGGCTAGCCAGGACCACAACTTCTACTTGAGGAATCAGATCCGAGTCATCCCACTTAGTTACAGATTTGAAAGTTGTGGAAGTGCTGGGGACCCATAGGTCCTTAGCCTCGAATATAGAAGCGGAAACATTCCAATAAATGAGATTTTTGCTAGCGGCGTAAATATGCAAAAAGTGAAACACGTTATAAAAGTTATAATTCATAAAATAAATAGAATTTTGGCGTAAATTCGTTTCTATTTCTTCTGCAGGCTCTTTTAAGGAACGCGGTATCCATTTTATTGGTAGTATGCAAAAAATATTTTGAATCGATTTCTGCGTACGCACCTTTGGATATCGTTCCATCGTCTGTTCCATTTGCTCGGTTATTCTGTTGTTAAAAAGATCTTGTCCCATCCATTTCATAAATTCAATTCGTTCTTGTTCGTTTCTCCACACGGAGGACCACATACCCGACGTAAATCCTGGAACCCAAGATCTCCATTCTTGCGCCGAATGAGGCCACAAGAAATAAATGAGGGGATTTACATTTTTCTCATATAGTTCCTTGACTACAGGGACAATCGATCGATTGATTTTCAGATGGTAGTAGTCCCTAAGCAGCGATGCTTGTTTTCGTATATTATTCGTAAAGTGGATCACTCCCTTCGGCCATTTTCCTTGCTTCATTTCGGTTTCTTTTGGTTCTAACAGCCGTCCGAATTGCCGCGCAGCTAATATATCTTCCAAATCCCAATCATTGATGGGCCCTTCTTCCGAGTCTTCTGTATCTTTCCTTTTCTGTGACGCTTTTACCTTTCTTTCCACAAACGGGTACTAACCGCGGGGTACTGGTTGCGGGTCAATGTCGCTATTCCAAAAATGTGGAGGACAATAAAAATTCCCTGGCGCTTGCTCTTCCGATAATTTATAGGTTGCTATTGCTTCTCCACGCATCGTAAAATACAACGCGTTAATATTGCCCGTCATTTCTTCTACTCCATATGCACCTTTCCATTGTGGATCTGTATATTTATCTTTGAACGTTTCTCGAAATCTTCACACTAAATCGGCGACCAATTCTGGTTCCATCGTATCATGCGGATATAACTTGAAACAATTTTGTACATCAGTGGCGAATCCGTAACGAAGCAACGCTAAGAAACATAGAAGGATTCCGCGCGCGTCGAGCGTCGCGTATCGCAAAACTTCTATATTAAGCTTGTCCGCTTCCATAAGTTGTCAAAATTCTAAGGAGCTCAATTGCCCCCACAAAATTTTGAAAGCATCAGCCCACAGGAATAAAACTTCCATCATAAGAGCCTTTAAGCTTGGGGCTTCTGGGCTAATTCCGATCATTCTTGTCTTTGATTTATCCTTCATTTCGGCCAATACGATTTCCAAATCGTAAATGCAACATGATAAAATGTAATCGATATTATCACGCCTTTTCGGAGCTAGATCTCTCTCCTGATCTAAATAACCGAATTTAGTCAGGACTAGGGTGATATCTTCGCGAATGTGAAAGCCAACGATGATATTTTCTTGGCGAAAAATTGTCCCGTATATTTTATGAAAATGCTCCTTGTCCCAAAACTTCAAGTCTACTATGAAATTCTTTCCACACATAGTCAAAATCGTTAGGAGCCTCAACGCGTCGCTGGGTTTCGAACCCGGTGTTTTCGGTTTTCTTCCACTTTCGGTATCCAACGCAATAACTATTCATCCTCTGAATTTGGATTGATTTATCGCCTTATTAAATGCTTTGATATTTTCGGGCGCAAGGAACATAGGTTCTTTGATGGCTGTGTGTGGCCCACCGAACAACGATGTAAAATAATTAAAAATGTCTGTCGACCGCACCAATCTTCGCACGTTATAATCTTAAAATTTTCACACAATTTTTTACCTATTCTTTTTTGATAATAATTTCGAAACAAAAATGACTCAAATGCTCAAGAATAAATTTGGACATAGGCGAGTTGATCAGTCTCTCAAACACCCAAAATCCTCGGCATATAAAGTGCCGCGTGGTCAATTTAGAGTCTCATTTCGGATAAAAAATTTACCACATATTTTACCCTTTTTACAACTTACTACTAATTTGGAAATTGGTATTATCTTGGCGGTCTTGTGGCTGCCCGAAACTATTATCCACTTCGACAATATTGGACGTAGCCATAGCGCGTTCGAATTTGAACTTCACGAATTCTCCAATCGACGAAAATAATCAATATAGTAATATTTTGCAAATTAAATCTAAAAAACAGCTCCATAACACCTCGAATTTATGGGATTTATAACTCGGGGAGGATTTTCTCGGGACTTATAAACATTTTGATTTTATCACACCAAGCGCGTGAAAAAATATAATTTTGCCCATTAAAATTTTTCCCGCGTCATAATTTTTTGATAAATGCCTAAAATTGCCATAAAATTGCGAAAAATAAGTCAGAATGATTAAAAATTTGAAGGGAAAAAGGGGAAAAATGGGAAAGGTATAATACATGGAACATTAAAAAAGGACACATAAAACAAAATTCGAACACAACGCACAAATAAAACGATAAAAATGAATTATAAGCTACAGTAAAAATCGGGTGTCCGCGTAACAAAAGGCATTACGCGATTTATGGAAACTATTTGTACTCGCGAATCTGGTTTCCAGCGCGGCGTATTTTTATGACATTTTTGTCTAAATTCTGTGTTTCTATCACTTCATAGTGACCGTCATTTGTTGTGTCGGCTTTCCCTTTTATGATTCCTTTTTGGTAGAGCACAAGTTCACCAATTTGGAATGTCTTTTCGCGAGCCTTCTTGTCGTACTGTAATTTTCGTTCGGCAGCCGATTTTTTGTGATTTTCATTTATAATTTTGTACGTGTTAAGGAGATGTTCCGTTAACATGTATTTATAAGTCTCGTAATTATTTTGAACAATTATTGGCCTTGCAATATCGTTATCTATCTGAAATCTCGCCTCATGACCGTACAATAAACTATGAGGGGAGCTTTTTGTGGTTTTATGGGGCATAATCCGATAAGCAAATAGAATTTGCTCCAGATAATGAGGCCAATCATCTGGGTCAGTTATCGCCACCCTCCTAATTTGTTCAAATAGGGTCCTATTGAATCTTTCCACCATACCATTGCATTGCGGGTGGTATGGTGTCGTATTTATCTTCTTTATTTTCAGTAGATCGCACACGTCTCGCATTAATTCAGACATATATGCTGAGCCCTGGTCGCTCAGCAAGTGTTTTGGCGTCCCGTGGGTATAAATTACTTTCTCCATAAATGCCTTTACTATGGTATCGGCTTTTTGGTCGGGAATACATTTGGCCTCGACCCATTTCGTGAAATAATCCATAAATACGATAACGTATGGTCTCTTTTCTCGTAGGGGCGAAATACTAACCACATCGGTAGCTACTATTTCCGAAGGGTAGGAAACAGGTATGGGGTTAAGTGGTTGAATTGGGTTTGCTATGGGGCGACATAATTGGCATACGAGGCAGGATTTTATCCACTTAATAATGTCGTCTTCCATATTCGACCACCAAAATTTATTCCCAATTGCGGCGATAATTCTATCTATTCCTTGATGGCCCATTAAGGTATCGCCGTGGTATTGATGTAAGACAAGGTGCCTAAGCTTGGAGGGAATTACTAACTGATTTCTTCGGTGGATATTTTCTCGGTATAATACTTCATTTTCCAAGTGAAAACTGTTGAAGTATTTTTTTGAACTATTTTCCCCAATATTCCGGAAATTATCCCCCAATTTCGAGTCTAATCGCTGTTGTTTCTTGATCAATTCCAGAGAGAATAATTCGGACTCCTTTTTCGCTTCTTCTGGCGTTTGATCTATTTCTTTTTGCGTTGGTGGTGGAGGATCAATAAATGTCCCCTGTGTCTCGGGCTCAAGCATTTGTCTTGTCATGGCTCTCGTTACTGCCATGCATTCTGGTTCTGTATTCACATTTTTGTCCTCAATTTCTTCGTTACTTTCTCGCTTCTTGTTTCGGATCTTTTCTTTCTCCTTGGATCTTGATAAGAAATCTGCAAAGGCATTTTCAGGTCCGGCTACATATTCGAATGTATAGTTAAACTGTCCAAGATATAAAGCCCATTTCAACAACCTTTGATTTTGTTGTTTTTCTGCGGAAAGCCACGTAAGTGGTTTATGATCTGTTCTAATTGTGACCCTAAACCCCATAACGTAGTGTCGGTATTGCTTGAACCCATAGACCACGGCTAGACACTCTCTCTCCGTTGTGGAATATCTTGTTTCGGCATCGTTTAGCACTCTACTCGAATAGGCTATTGTCCAGCGATCATTTTGTGTTTCCTGGTACAAAATCGCACCTATCGCTGTCCCCGAGGCATCAGTTTGAACCACAAATTTCGCCGATCCATCAAATATTGGGTACCGAAGGAAAGGTGCCGTCATTAGGGCGGTTTTTACATCCTTAAACGCCGTTAACTGTTCTTCCGAAAGTTCAAATTTCTCCTTCCTATTTTTCTTTACAAGGGCTTTAAATAAAGGCTGAGCGATGAAAGCTAAGTTATGTATGAACCGTTTGGACCATTGTACTAATCCCAAAAATTTTTGTAGCTGCTTGATGGATTTGGGTACTTCAAAATTTTTTACTGCTTCTATTTTCTGGGGATCAACTGACATTCCATTTTTATCCAATATGTGGCCTAAAAATTTTACACTGGCTGGCATAAAGGAGCATTTGTCAGGTTTCAATGTAAGATTTGCATTTGTCAGGCATTGAAAAATGGTCTCTATATTTTCTAAATGCTCCTCGACCATTTTTGAGAAAATTATCACATCGTCAATATATACTAAACATATTTTCCATACATATGGGTAGAGAATTCGTTCCATGAGACGCTGAAATTCTGCGGGAGCATTTTTAAGCCCGAATGGCATTAGTTTGAATTGGAAGAGACTGTCTTGGCATATAAATGCTGTCTTTTCTTTTGATTTGGAATGCATTGGCACCTGCCAGTAACCAGACTTCAGATCCAAAGTCGAAAAATATCGTGCACCTCCTAACGCATCTAAGTAGTCGTCAATTCGTGGTATCGGAAATTTATCGTCTTTCGTTACTTGGTTAATTCCTCTGTAATCAACTACTGGTCTCCACGTGCCATCTTTCTTGCCCACTAAAAACAATGGTGCAGCCCAAGGGCTTCTAGAGGGCTCAATGACACCCTTTTCCATCATATCCTTCACATGTTCACGAATAATATCTCTCTGCATGATGGGAGCTCTCCAATAGTGCTTTTGAACCGGTAATGCGTCTCCTGTATCGATTCTATGCTGTGCCTCGTGGGTCATCGTCAAAGGGTCGTTTTTCATACTAAATGCATGCCTATGTTTAAGTAGGACATTCATAAGTTGTTGTTGCCCTTCTCGATCAATACTCAATTCTTTCACTAGTTGCGTTATGATTTTGATGAATTCTGGTTCGCTCTGCTGTTGAATTTGAGGTTCTGTTTGAAGTTGATGTATCTTTTCGTCAAATTCTGGCCCCACGAATTTCGTTTTTGATTTTGCTATCAACTCATTGCTACGCAATTTTATCCCTTTGTTTGTTTCGTTTATGAGTAGAATTTGGAAATTGTTATCTCTAGCATCCACAATTGAGGCATCGACATCGAATAAAGTATCCTTCCCCGTTTCTTCTACCACTATAGGACCCTTTGTCCAATCTTTCTGTGGCCAAACCACAGCTTGCACAAAAGAAGTGGTATTTGGGGGAATATATGTCCCCTTTTTTGTCCAAATAAAAGTTTCTTCACTCATTTTGGTAATTCGCATTACTTGTTCTTGATCATCATCACTTTCTAATTCAGGCAGATCTTCTTCCTTAATTTCCTCCTTTATAGGTACATAATCCAAAACCATCGGATTTGTAGGAATTGGCAACCGCGACGGTATTTGCGCATCGTCAAATAATGTTTCACTAATTATCTGTCTTTCTACATTTGCTAGATGTATGTGGCCTTTTCGAAAATCAATAGACGCCTGTATACTAGGGTGGGTTAGAAAATCTAGACCCAATATAATACCTTCGTTCAGGTTATCTAGCAATGCGAATCTAGCAAGAAAATTTCCAAAACCGGTTCCAACGTATATAAATGTAGGACCATATGTTGTTACACATTTTCCAACCGCTGTTACTACTGAATTTAAAATAGGAAATTTTGTCTTCGATATATTCAGTAATCTCGACGCTGTATCTGTCCTCATAAAGCTAGATTGCGCTCCCATATCGATTAGAGCTCTGAATTCTTCTCCACGTATTTTGACGGGTATTAATAATGGTTGGCATTTACGAAAATTTTCCAAAAATAGATGTTCGTTATCATTGGCGAGTCTAGGTTTTGCTTCTGAGGTAGAATTGATAACATTCGCCAAACTTAACTCATAATTTTCTATAAGAACTCCATCTAAGGCTATAATCTCCGGTTTATCTTGTTTTTTAGCCTCTTGTGAATTTATGACATTTATGGAATTATTTGGAGGATTGTTGATCGGTTGCGATGATGTTGACGGTACGATATTTGGCGGTGGCTGGGGGAAATTATTTTGACAATAATAATATGCCACATTTGAATTCTGTTCCACATTATTATGATATGGCATCCGTTGACCAAAATTTGCAAAACCGGCTTGTCCACGATTTACGAAGCCACCACGATGGTCGAAATTTCGATTATAAAAATTGTTACCACGGTTCCACGACCTTCCCTGATCCGTTGGTTGAATCAATTCAGGGTGAAGAATAAAACAATTTTCGGACGAATGGCTATTCGATTTATGGTATGAACAATACGGTCGACGATATGGATTTCCCAAAACTCGATCCGGTAAATTATTGTATTGAACATTATTAGGATTACTATTGACTCCCCAACGGTTAAGAGCTGAAGGGCCCTGATTCCTAATTGCATCATTGACCATCTTCATAATATCTTGTTGAGATACAGGGTTTTGAAATGCTGGTGGTGGTGGGAAAATTTGCTGAGGCCTTGCAATTTGTTGTTGTTGACCTATATTGCTATCTTGCTGACAAATTTGTAAATTATTAAATCTCCTATTTTCATAGACTCGATTCAGCCGATCGTCTTCGCCGTCTTCTTGTTCTTTGCTGAATTCCTTCCAGGCCGTCGTATCAGCTTTCAATTTATTTATGAATTCTGCCAAGGAGGCGATGTTTTTGAATTCGTGGAGCCGACCTTCCATTCGAGTTTGAATGTATACTGGAGCCTTGTGAAAATATGTTTCGATAACAATTCGATTTCGTTCGTTTTCCATTTTTTCATAGTTCAATAAATGCACATAAGTCTTTATTCGTTGCAAAAAATCTTTTGTAGTTTCCCTTTTCGTTTTTTCATATCATGTAGTTCCCTTCTAAGTGCAGGAGTGTCCATTTTGAAGGCGATCATTCTGATTACACTTGCTTTTCCTTCTTCATAGCTGCCATTCTTGTCCACATAAGTTGAAGTTTCAAAATCGCAACACCGCCAGAGTACTTCAATTCTTAGATCTTCTGTATCTTCAGGCTTAAATGTGCCTTCCAAACAGGCAAAAAAATTGAGTATTTCTGCAGCCTCCATTTTATCGGATATTTCTTTATTTTTCATTCCACTTAGAATTATCTTCATTCTTTTTTCGGGATCTTCACAATATCTTCCATACTCTTGCCGATTTCAAGGGCTGCCTCCAGATGTGAGTTGTTCTCTTCCATGATTCCATGACGTCGTTGGTATTTCCTCTTCCATCACTCGATGTTGGGCACCTTGAGCCTGAGCCTGAGCCAAATGGTTTTCAAACCAATTAAATTTTCTTTCTAAACTCCTGTCTAAATGGTCTTTGACCGGTTCAGACTGAAGTATTTCCATATCTCCGGGATTATATATTCTTTCGTCGGGTTTCGTATTCATTTTCTTCATCAATTCCTGCATTTGCTTTTCAACTTCTTCCATGATCTTTCTTGAGTTTTGTTGCTCCTGCTCCCGAAATTTTTCTTCCCATAATTTACGTTCTGCTCTTTCTCGCGTTAGTTGCTCGAGTATTTCTTGTTCCCAAAGTCCTGCCTTCGTTCTTTCTACATTAACGGCATTCGTCGATTTATCAACTGCTCTTTGCATGGATTCCAGGATAGCTAAAGTGGCCACATCTTGTAAATTCCCGTTCGTTAGCCTTTCGGTTTCGTTCTTTGGCTTTGTTTCGATATCGATTTTCGCATCACTTTTCGGTATTGTAGGCTTATATCTTGAATTATAAAATGATACCGCATTCGTTTCTGGGGGTAAACTAATTTTCTCGAAGGATGATACTGAATCAGAGGACATCTGTATCCGCTGATCCGCATAATCATATGTTTCCGCATCAATAGTTTGATCTTTATTGCTATCCTCGGGTAGATTCGCGAATTTCTTTGCTACTTGCTCGATGGTTGCTTCCATATTTGCCATTCGTTCGGGGTGGTCTTCTTTAGTCACTTCGGTTTGCGATAATGTTACCTTTGGTCGTCTTCCAGGTTGTTTCCGCACTGTTAATTTCGGTTTCGATAATTTCTTCATCATTTACCTTTGTAGCTGTACAAGTCACCAATGTCATATTACGTGGTCGTATACCCTCGGCTACCTACCTGCCATTCTTGGGAGATCCAAACCAGTACGGCCCCTGACGCTAACCCAGTATTGATTGCACTCCTATTGCAGATAACTGAGACTTGGTGAACGAAGATATTTATTTTGAATAAAGGAAAGTGTAAATACAATAGTGAAGGTAAGTGATAAACGAAATGCAAAGTGCCAAAGTATGTGAACACAAACGCCGGTTTCCTCCCTGCTTCGCTGACCCTTCTTTTCGTCCCTGTGCACAGAGCCACAGGGACTTCAGGATATCTTAGTCCACAGCCTAAGCTGAAAGCTTGTCAAAGGCAAAAACAATCTACCTGACTCCAGAACAACAACTCACTAATCTCCTTGATCAAGATTGAACGTCGAAAACCTCCTCAGGCCGCGTAAGTCCTCAAGATAGATCCGCGACGCAAAATCCAAAAGCGCACAATAATCAAAATGGTCAATGCGCCCTCGATCCTTCCTCAGTCACTGCGGGTCTTCTCCGAAGAGGCAATAAGAAACGACCAGACGATAATAATAAACGAATTAAGAATAATAATGAAAAAACATACTGCAAGGCGTCTAACATCAACTTGCCAGTTGCATGCAAAACATTCGCGCCACCATTTATGTATTTCGAACCAAAAAATGTATGTGACACAAACCATTTTATCGGTTTGTTTACCTAAGAATAAATGGAAGCACTTTAACAACAAAGAAGCTTTAGAAAATAAAAGTAAGGTAATTAGAGGACCAAAGGTCAGAGGAATTGACCCTCTGACACGGTATGTAACCCGCTAGTCAAGAATTTCTGTTAAAGATAAGCTCTCCGAGCTCATTGCTGTAATTGGGGCACAATGTGCACCTCTTATCAGTAAAAACTAGCAATGTTTCGCAATGTGAAACGCCTAGTTGGAAATTCTCACTAGATGATGTTCCTATGCTAAGCATGGAGAGTGAAAACTCGCCCCAATGCTTAACGTAGTGAACTGGGAAATGTCTATGTGACCATAGGCATCTTCTGCAGCGATTTCCGCTGCAGAAGTTAGCTTGGAGGAGTGTTAGCTCCGCCCAAGGCATACTGTAGATTACGGGGCCCTTTAAAAGGGCTTGTTTTGCCAATTTTGTGTCTTCGACTCATTTTTGGGCCTGATTTGTTGCTTTTTACAGCCTGCATCCTGCATTTGCCTTGCGTCATCTTTATTATAATTTGCATATTACACCTGCGTTCGCCGCCCGTCAAATAAATCTACATATTTCGCCTTTGGTCTCCCTTGCGTTGCCAGTTACCGTAACCCAACTGTAGGAGTTTACCCGTCGCCATTGATCGAGAACCCCCGTCACCTCCCCCAGAAAACGCTTGATACCGTCGCCCGCGGACCCACATCCACATACCCTCCATGCCGAATCGCTTCGGAGTGCCGTACCCACTTCCCCGCCGTCTGTAGGACCCACACTTTGACCCTTGAACCCGTCCCCCAGCGCCGAGTACTTTGAGAAGAGGATTTAGTGAGTCTTCTCAGGGGTTATTATTGTTGAGGGTATATTTGTGGGAATCCTCCTTAAGCTAGTTTTCCCTTGAGAGTACCCTCAGTTGAGAGAGCCCTCAGACCCTTAAGGTCAGGGCCAATTAGGGGATTTAGGTTAACAATCGGGTCCCCTACAGTACGCCATTCTACGAATGGCACCGTCCCTCATTCTCAGTGAATGAGAACTAGGGATTGCCACCCCTGACTCGGTGCATTGTCCATTATTCTACAGCTGAACCCAAGGACAAGGCCGAGGTACACCATGGGTTTTATTGTGGCAGCACCAGCTGGGTTAGGTTCCCGAACTGAATATATCAAGGGAGCCTGCCCACAGGGTCACAGCATGTCACTTGCAGTGTCATGGCCATATTTCCTATGGGATATGGTATGGGTTTTCCCATCAATGTGACTGATCACCAATCTACTTAATGTGACATGGCTCCCAAGGTCAGTTAATGTGACAGTACTGTAGTACCATCGAACAGCCTATACGCTTGCCGAAAGAGTACGTTCATACTTGATTCATCCTCGAGGGTCCTGAAGCGCATACTCGCCACTCACTCCACTTGGAGAAGAAAGCCATGAAGCCTAGTACTTCTGCATTCTGATTGGCTGCTTTTCAATTATTCTCCTCGAGCAGCCCTCCTCAAACGAAGTATAAATACACCTTAATTCGATTAGCATAATTTTTTAGTGGTTGCATGCTCCTGTGTCCATTCAGAGGAAATGAATTTATGATGTTCGCAATACCACTAAAAATTTAAGATTACTTTTTATTGAGTCGTCAAAACCAAAATGAAAGGTAAATAGACAAAAACTTTTTGCTTTGACTTTGGAAGTTCTGCATTACAACCTACTCAGTGCCTAAATGAATACCACACATTATGAAACTGCTGAAAACTGGAAAGCTGAAAAATCCGTTAGTCTTCTATACTCCATTCATTTTGAAATGATCGATGCGGCAAGGTCGCAGCCAAACTTTTATTCCAAGTTATGGAAGGCTCGTTGACTCTAACCAATAAATTTTTCCTTCGTGATGCGAGGTTCTTGATGATCACTCTTTTCAACTATTTTGAGACTACCGAAATTGATTTCCTGATCTCTAGTAAAGTTGCGTTTGCTAAAACTCCGCCAGCAATCGATTATTTCAAAATGAATGGAATATAGTATAATTTCTGCACATTTTTGAGATGGCATCAGATTAATCCCACAAAAACCTAGGCAAAGCATATGCATGGTTCTGCATCATATGTTCACCTCCAAATTTTCCTGGTATGACTAAATCAAATGCACAAACACTTTCAAGATACGATTAATAAGTTGAAAATTAATCACATCTCAAAATGGGATATAATGAGTAGTTTTGTGCGTTGAGTTTCATGGTATCATTCGTTTTGCTTGAAAACGAAAATTCACACCGCTACAATAAAGCAAATTTTGAAAATTGTATTTTTTTGGCATTTTTCAGTGGTCTTGCTACCCAAACGATATTTCAGGATCGGATTGATTTCATTCGATAAATAAATATTCGTTTTATAACCTTTTGATGTAATATTTACTGTAAATTTTTGCATATTACACCTTTCAAGAGAGTTTAAAGTGTCAAAATAGAGCCGTAAAATCGGAAAAATTTTGCTTGTGGGCACACCCGAGCACCTTCCGATCGGATGCCGCAGAATTTTATTTTCTTATTTTATAGCTAGTGCATTCTTACAGTATTGGTAAAATTTTTATCAAAATTTTCATACCGTTTGAGGAGCTGCACAGCTCTGAAGAAGGCATACTCGTGGAAATCACTCAGGAGTCCCTGCACTTTCTAGGTGGTGCTTGTCTAGCACATGTGATACGTTTATTATCTGTACTATAGAATTATCAAATAAGTAACAGACTATAGTTTGATGTACTATAGTATGTTTTTCTTGAAATGCAACTAAATAACGGAAGTGGAAAGCAAGTAAGTATATCAGATTTTCACAATTTTCTGATAAACAATATATCACATACGATTGGCAATTTGTCAGCATACGTATCTCACCTTTAACAATTTTTCGAGTGAAAAATTTTACGGTAGGAGCTCTATGTGAACGATTTTGACGACAGTACTGATTTGTGTCACTTTTCTATTTGGAAGCATTCTATAAAAAACAGGCTATAGTTGCTTCACAAACATTTCACACTCTGCAAGAAAGTTCAAACTGTCGAAAATGAGGGGCAATGAAAAGAAAAATCATGTTTATTGGCACTGCGGAACAGCTTCTACCATGATGCCCAGGAATTTTATATTTTTATTCTTTAGTTCATACATTCCTGCAGTAGCTGTGTAAGTAACATCATCATTATTGCACACCGTTTTGGGTGCTGTAGAGATTTGCATTACACTGCACTGTCATTCAAATGTGTTTTTAAATCTGGATAAATGTCGCATCAATAAAGTTCTGGATGCGTCCTAAAGGCCCAAACATACTTCCCTGCACATAGCAAAAGTAATCGGTACGTAGTACTTGTGTACTTACGTCCAGCTGTTCACGTACGGTATGAGAATACGCAACGTAGCATCCGTACGTAAGTATTTTTACGTACTTCTACTTCAAAAAGTACGAAAAGTACAAGTAGAAAAATTCCTACGTGTACTTTTCCTACATTAATATTTACACATAAAAAATGTTTATATGTACTAGCCTGATTGTCAATTATAAATAATTTCACTATG
The DNA here is from genome assembly GCA_963922205.1 of Romanomermis culicivorax. Taxonomy (NCBI): domain Eukaryota; kingdom Metazoa; phylum Nematoda; class Enoplea; order Mermithida; family Mermithidae; genus Romanomermis; species Romanomermis culicivorax. The sequence goes on along the minus strand of CAWUHX010000010.1, from coordinate 547,077 downwards.
ACGGTGCCAGAATTTTCTGCAGTTTTAATTGAACCGGTAACTTATTGAGATTATTGGGTACTATAGTCTGTTTTTTATAAAATGCTTCCAGATACAAAAGTCCCACAAATCAGTACTGTCGTCGAAATTGTTTACATAAAGTTCTTACTGCAAAATTTTTCACTCGAAAAATCGCTAAAGGTCAGGCCAGTATGCTCTCAAATTTCCAGCCCTACAAGATATGATGTTCATCAGAAAATCAGAAAAATCTGAAATACTGCTTGCTTTCCACTTTCATTATCTGGAAGCATTTCAAGAAAAAAGACTATAAGGTTTTCGATCATAGGGAATTCAATGGACGCAGTCACTTCAAGCGAAAAATTATTCTGGGTATAAAATAAAGGTATTTCCGTGTTCTTTTTGGGCGAAGGTATTTTCGACCATTGGGAATTCAATGGATGCGATTATTTTGCACAAAAAACTATCCCTAGTGTTAACAGACGAATTGCCTCGATTTTTTTGTGGTAGGGGTCTTCGACCGCAGGGAATTCAATGGACGTGGTCACTTCACACAAAAAAATTATCCCGAATGTAAACAAGCGTATTTTTTCGTGGAAGAAGTTTTCGACAGTGCAGAATCTAATGAATGCAATCACTTTACACAACAAAAATTATCCTACGTGTAAACAAATGTATTTCTGCGATTTTTGAGGAAAAAAGTTTCTGACCATGGGGAATTCAAGGGACGTTATTGTCACATTAAACGAAATGAGAGCCATGTCACATTAATTGAATTGGTGATCAGTCACATTGATGCGAAAACCCATACCATATCCCATAGGAAATACGGCCATGACACCGCAAGTGACATGCTGTGACCCTGTTGGGTGGCTCCGTTAATATTTTCGTTTCAGGAACCTTACCCAGCTGGTACTACCACAGGAGAACCTATGGTGTACCTCGGCCTTGTCCTAGGGTTCAGCTGTAGAATAATGGACAATGCGGCCGGGTCAGGGGTGGCAATTCCTAGTCCTCATAAACAGAGAATGAGGGACGGTGCTATTCCTAGAATGGCTTACTGTAGGGGACCCGATTGTTAACCTAAATCCCTTAATTGGCCCTGACCTTAAGGGTCTGAGGGCTCTCTCAACTGAGGGTACTCTCAAGGGAAAACTAGCTCAAGGAGGATTCCCACAAATATACCCTCAACAATAATAACCCCTGAGAAGACTCACTAAATCCTCTTCTCAAAGTACTCGGCGCTGGGCGACGGGTTCAAGGGTCAAAGCATGGGTCCTGCCGACGGCGGAGAAGCGGGTTCAATAATCCGAAAGCGATTCGGCGTGGAGGGTAAGCGAATGCGAGTCAGCGGGCGAGGGTATCAACACGTTTTCTCGGGGAGGCGATGGGGTTCCCGATCAACAGCGACGGGGTAAACTCCTAACGTTGGGTTATGGTAACTGGCAATGCAAGGGAGACTGAAGGCGAATATGTAAATTTATTGAATAGGCGGTGGATGCAGGTACAATATGCAAATTATAATAAAACGACGCAGGCAAACGCGGGAACGCAGGCTGTAAAATGCAAAAGACGATTAGGCCCAAAAATGAGTGCAAAATTAACGAAACAAGCCCTTTTAAAGGGCCCCGTAATCTACAGTATGCCTTGGGCGGAGCTAACACACCCCCAAGCTAACTTCTGCAACGGAAATGGCTGCAGAAGATGCCTATGGTCGCATAGACATTTTCCAGTTCACTACGTTAAGCATTGGGGCGAGTTTACACTCTCCATGCTTAGCATAGGAACGTCATCTAGTGAGAATTTCCAACAAGGCGTTTCACGTTGCGAAACGTCGCTAGTTTTTACTGATAAGAGGTGCACATTGTGCTCCAATTACAGCGATGAGCTCGGAGAGCTTATCTTTAACGGAAATTCTGACTAGCGGGTTACATACCTTAGTCTAAGTGCGCAATGGAAAATAATAAATCAAAACGGAAATAAAAGTGCCAAAATGAAACAGAAACGAAACAAAAAAGTACACACAGAAATTGCATGTAAAAATTATAAAAACAGAACGCAAAATTAATGCAAGTTACTGTAAAACAAAACGTGGCAAAAAACATAACGGAAAAATATGATGTGAATCACGTAACGCTGGGCGAAATTCGTCGACATGTGACATTACCACTTACACAAAAAAATTTTCCGTGTGTAAACGAAGGTATTTCTCTGATATTTTTGGTTGAGCTGTTCTTGACCATGGAGAATCCAATCGATATGATGACTTTAAACTCTTTACAACGTGTTCTAAGTATGATTAATTTTGTTACTTATCACAACCTTGGTCGAACCTTAGAGAAGTGTCTTAAATACCTCCTGGCCCGAAAGACTTTGGAGGGCAACATCAGCTTCATCTATGTCTGCATTAGCTGCAGCTCATAACGATTTACTTGCTTATTATGTGAACATCTTCCATACTCAGTATTTTGGAATCAACCAAAAAATGAACGACTTGAGAATGAAATATCCAGTTCAGTGAATCTTTCTCTTATCATAATAGGATCAGGATTGGAAACACGATCCTGCACATCAGGATGGAATGACTTGCTATGCTGATGTACCGCATAAACTAGATTATAGAAGCAAGTCTATTTCTTGACCACAATTTTTTTCATTATTGTAATCATTACTGTACAGTTACATCGCGACCTGATGGTCGATTCGTAACTCGCTCTTGCACTCCAACTTGATGATGAAAAACAATACAAATCAGTTGAACTTGCTTTCTCGATACTTTTACGTGTACTTAAAAGTGAATGATGAAAGTCATGAACGTACGTAAGTTCTACTTGCTTACGGATGTGCTTACGTCTGCCTCAGACATAGGAGGTATGTAAGTACTGCTTACGTATGCTACGTACAGGAAAGTATGTTTGGGCTTTAAAGCAATATTAGGAGAAAAAATGTGGCTTGAAGTCCTGGTAAAGTTTTATTGCTTCTGGTTTCTAAACACAGTGCTCCAAATGAAAAATCGAAAACTTCGAAAATTTTCATCAAATTTCAGAAATTGTGTGATTGTTTGAAATCCATTTACAGAAAAACGGCAAGAGGTATTCGGATACTCTTTGCTTTGCTGGAATGGCACTGCAATCTACTATCATTAGCTTTATTTCTGTCACTCTAACATCCTGTGGTGTGGAACAGGGTGCCTTCAACTGTAGAGCACTTTCCCATAGCTTACAACATAGGCGGAGTCAGACAGCCGACATTTATTCTGTAACATTTCTCGCAACTTCAATTTTTTTCCGGTCAAATTATTGAAAAGAGAAATTTTTGCTGCGTCTCTTCTGAGACATCCTGTTGCACAACCATTGTAATTTGATCGATGATATTTTACGAGTGATTCGACTCACATCTTTTCTTTTTATTCGTCTAATCTGAAAGTTTTGAATTTTTCGTGTATCTCGTTGATGGTATATTTAGCGGAGTTAATCAGCATTTTTGTGTCAACCTTCAGAATGTGCAGACACCTACAGTTCCTGAAACGGTGCATTAATTTGATTGAAATTTTAACACAATATGTCAGACATTAGCGGCTGCAGAAATCAAGAAAAAAATTCTGCGGTATCCTGTGGGAAGGTGCCCAAAGAAGGTCCCATTGGAATTTTTTGGTTAATTTTAACTTCCATTTTGACACTTTAAAATGGAATAAAAAGTAGAAAGTATGGTTTTAGACAATGTTTTTCATGCCTGCATATAGAGCATGGTCTTCTGCATGCAATGAACATTCGGCTTCAGAGTCACGTCTTTTCTGAGCTGTGATATTTCGATACGCATGTACAGACTGAAAAACGTCAAGAAAATGTAAAAATTCCGAACTTTGGGGTACTCTAGCTATGCGAATTTTGGTTGTTATGCGGAATGAATGCTGTCACAATACTCAGCATGTAAAACTTCTCAAAATATCTCTTTTTCAGATATTATTAATTTTCAACTTATCATAGATCAATGGAGCAGAAGGTAGAATCTCTTAGAAATCGTGTCTTAAAACTTTCTCAGTGGTCACCTTGCATGGCGAACGAAAACAAACTAATCGACGTGGACTCTTTGCCATTGTTCCTCGAAGCATTCTGTAAGTATTCTTTCACTTGTTCGGACGGAGTTAAATAACAAAGCATGTTCATCGACTGTTTATAATCGATTCTTTTTTTGCGGAATAAAATGGGATTTTCGATCAAATATCCGGTCGATAAATTCGTAGACGGTAAATTGATGGCCAATACGTAGAGAAGCTGGGAAATTTCAGTGAAATTATTTTCGACCATTAGTCGCTTCAATTCCAATTTGGCTTTGGAAACGTCGAAACGTTCGGCCGAAACAACGTTCGACAGAAAAGACATGGCAATTAAGAGTGGCTGTTTCGTGAAACCCATCTCTTGTGCTTTGGTCCAATTCAACCAGTAAACCCAGTGGATATAGCATACTGTAACGTCTGGGTATATAGCCTGAAGAAATTGCATGTTCAATAAGAAAGTACGTGACTTTCATCATTTTCTTTTCTTTTCTTTTCTTTTCTTTTCTTTTCTTTTCTTTTCTTTTCTTTTCTTTTCTTTTCTTTTCTTTTCTTTTCTTTTCTTTTCTTTTCTTTTCTTTTCTTTTCTTTTCTTTTCTTTTCTTTTCTTTTCTTTTCTTTTCTTTTCTTTTCTTTTCTTTTCTTTTCTTTTCTTTTCTTTTCTTTTCTTTTCTTTTCTTTTCTTTTCTTTTCTTTTCTTTTCTTTTCTTTTCTTTTCTTTTCTTTTCTTTTCTTTTCTTTTCTTTTCTTTTCTTTTCTTTTCTTTTCTTTTCTTTTCTTTTCTTTTCTTTTCTTTTCTTTTCTTTTCTTTTCTTTTCTTTTCTTTTCTTTTCTTTTCTTTTCTTTTCTTTTCTTTTCTTTTCTTTTCTTTTCTTTTCTTTTCTTTTCTTTTCTTTTCTTTTCTTTTCTTTTCTTTTCTTTTCTTTTCTTTTCTTTTCTTTTCTTTTCTTTTCTTTTCTTTTCTTTTCTTTTCTTTTCTTTTCTTTTCTTTTCTTTTCTTTTCTTTTCTTTTCTTTTCTTTTCTTTTCTTTTCTTTTCTTTTCTTTTCTTTTCTTTTCTTTTCTTTTCTTTTCTTTTCTTTTCTTTTCTTTTCTTTTCTTTTCTTTTCTTTTCTTTTCTTTTCTTTTCTTTTCTTTTCTTTTCTTTTCTTTTCTTTTCTTTTCTTTTCTTTTCTTTTCTTTTCTTTTCTTTTCTTTTCTTTTCTTTTCTTTTCTTTTCTTTTCTTTTCTTTTCTTTTCTTTTCTTTTCTACTCACTTCTCCAGTGTCAACCGGCGAAATCAAGGCCAAATTTCTATCTGCAACAAATTGTTTAACTTCTGCTTTCACTTGATAAACAGTTATACCGATGCCACCGACAACTATCACCGACCAAAATATCGTCCAAAACCAAGAACGAGCGTAGTATAATTCGTTAAAACCGTGGATGGTCGACCTTTCGCAATAAATTCGAGCAATTTTCTTCCAGTGAGTTTCTGTCATCATTAGGGTTTTTATAATTTTTAGAATACAGAACAAGCGACAAAAAAGGAACTCACGGAACTCGAATACTATTTCAAAAAGTTCATGACGTCACTTGATTTATTCTTGCCATGTGAACTCTTGCCCCAATTAATTAATTACTAAGAAATTGAATTGTGCGTATCAAATTTCAACGATATTTCTGAGAAACTGTCTACATAGCAAATAGTACATTGGAGACTGCGTAGAATGGGATAAACATTTCACCAGTACTAAAGCCACTATCATCTATAGTCCGTTTTTCATGAATGAATTTCATGAATGAAATGTTTTCATGAATTTAATTCCACGTTAAGTAGTTTTTTCGACAAAAAGCTTTAAAGTGGTCGTAAAATCGAATGGTTGACAATTCATGCGCTGACTAGGGCGCCCAGCTCTCGCAATTTTGAGAAATTACATAGAAAAATTTTGTCGAAGCTTCGCATTTCAAATGACATGTACACAAAGTTTTATCAAAATTTGAGATGATCGAGGAGGGCCCCTAGACTACTTGGCGTGGAATGACCCTATCGGATGGTCCTATGAATGATTTCCTGATCGCTCAAACAACCTGCTTCTGCCATTTCAAAATGAACGAACGAAAGTGAGATGAAGACATAAGAAAAGCAGTTTAATTGTGATATTTATGAATCATCTGAATAATCTGACGCTGTTACAGAAATCATGATTTGACAAATTCTGTGTCTTTCACGTTAGTTTGAAGCGACAATTAATACAGTTGAATGATAAGCTTCATCACTGTATCTCACTTCAGAACCATGGGGGAGCGAGAACAGTGTATTTTTTTGTGTTTGTTTTTGTTTTGGCACAAAAATTTTTGGGCGTCTGTGCCAATTGGCACAAATTTTTTGGGTGGTCGAAGATTAAATTGTTTGACACATTTTAGAGGCTGAAAATGCAAAATTTTCCCAGCGCATCGCGCCGAATCAATGGGTGGTACTATTAACTACTTCTATTCACGTAAGTACTTCAAAAGTAATCCGGGTCATAGTTTTTTTTTTAGCATTTTACAAGCCATGGCTTGTTGGACTGACAAAATGGCTTGTAGAATTTTAGTCCAACAAGCCAAAATGGCTTGTCAGAATTTTTTGAGTCATGTGTTTGATCATATCGGATACAGAAAAGATGCATTTTGGTTCATTTTATAAGGTCATAATCTAAAAATTTTCCGGCGCTTCGCGCCGGTTATAACTTAAATAAGTATTATTATTTATTTCCTAGCTCAGCTGCTGCTCCTAACATGTCTACCTTCACTTATCATTTAATCTTAAATAGTTTTAATCATCTCATGTTTTAATTGGTAATCTTCAATATTTCATCTTGATATTTAATGAAGATTCACATTTTTGAGAAAGATCACGTCAAGTCTGTAAACTTTTTGAGGCGATTATTTCTTTCTTAACGTAAAACAATCCAAAAGCTTCATGGAAGTAGTTTTCGAAAATTTCTACTCTTCTTACTCATATCTTTTCGGCCAAGTTCATGAGAGTGTGTGAATAAATTAATGGTTTTAAAATTTTTCAAACATAAAATTCTAGAAATTACGACTTTTGAACAGAAAATTCGAATCTAATTCTTCATATAAGTGTTTGGAAAATTGATTTTCCAGCATCGCAGAATGTCAATACCCAAAAAATTTTTGCAGCATTTCAGGCAGGAAAGATTAATAGCTTTTTTGGGCTCTCACTTGTCATCATAGAGGACTTAACCATCGATTTCTCATGTAATTCAAAATCATTATGTTCTTGGACAGTTTGCTGGAAAATTTGTTCCACAATGATTGTAGATTAGAAACTCAAAAATTTCAAATGTTTCCTGAATTTTAATGAATTAACGGCTCTAAAATGTTATTGAATAATGTTGAATGACATCTCTTTTTTGATCGATTGCCGTGATGCTCAATATATACATTTCTTTAAAAAATAACCTAGCATTGGAATTTATTCACGTATACTGATATTATAAAATTGGCTTGTAAAAATTTGGAATGGCTTGTAAAATTTTAGGTCAACAAGCCACTTGGCTTGTGACTCGTAGGTAAAAGAAAAACCCTGATCCGGGTTATTGTCAGTCGTCGACGGATACCTCAAAAACAACTCAAAACTAAAGCGCGACAAAGGTTTACTGAAATGCAGAATAGAATTTTGCATCAGAAAAGTGTAATTTGACCAGTATTTTTTTTGTGCCAAAACATGGTTTTTGGCACAAAAAAATTTGAAATGGCACAAAAAATTTTGAGCGTTTGTGCCAATTGTCACAAAAATTTTGGCTGGTCAAACATTAAATTTCCTTAATTTTTAGACGTTTTAGGGGCTGAAAATGCAGAAAATTTTCGGCGCTTCGCGCCGGGTCAATGGATATAATATTTCCTATTCGTATATTTGACCCGAAGCATACCTGTACTTGGGGATTTACCCCCCCCCCCCCAACTTACCCCAAAATCATTCCCCCCCAACCCCCCCCCCAGTTGGGAAAAAATTAAAAAAAATTTGCCAAAAAGTGTATGTTTTTTGGCCTTTTTTGGGAAAAATTTCGACTTTTTCCTACCCCCCCCCCCCCCAAAAAATTTTGGATTTACCCCCCCCCCCCCCCCCAATTGGTCGGAGGTCTTACAGGTATGACCCGAAGGCGAACGATTTCTCTTCAAACAGTGTATTAGTATTATTGCAGCAAACAGTTTTCTTCAGGTGAAAGCAATTATAGACATCCTTAATCTGCTCTTATAAAGAAAATCTTTTTCGGAAATTAAAAGAAAATATAAAATTTCTGATCAACAATTCTATAGCAATATTTGAATTCTCGCAGCATCCGATTTCTTTTCAAATTGTCGTTTTCTCGATCAATTTTCCTTATCTTATCCGTGCACAAAAAAAGGATATTAATATATGATTTTTTTTCATTTCTGTGTTGATTTCTCCTTTTCGTTCATCAGGGCGCGCGTAAGTGTACTTCTATACCTTCATGTCTCCGTATGCAGATTAATTCATATTGTCTTTCACTCACTCACTGTATTTTTTTTTTGATTTTTCAATATGCTAACATTTTCACATTGCTCTTTATTTTGTCCTGCATTAATAACCAATAATCTTGATGTTTGTTGTATTTCTTTTTCTAGACTAACATGTGTTTTGTTCTTTTCTCTTCGTTCGAAAAATAAAATTTTTCTTCTTCTTCTTTTCCTCTTAAGAAAATCTTACTGATGTGGTTAGATAAAAATAGAGTAATTTTATCTTTAATCGCACAATTTTTACGCAGATTATTGCGGTGAAAGTATCTTTAATAATGTTTCTATCAAACTTTCGGCACAAAACTTTCCAAAAGGTTTTTAGTACTTATGTTTTTAAAGAGAAATTTTTTTTTTGCCATTGGCACAAATTTTTTTGGCCCTTTGTGCCAATTGGCACAAATTTCCGTGCACAAAAAAAAACACTGAGCGAGAACCATAATTTTTTTCAGTTTTCAGTTAGTTCATGTGTGTTTGCATTAGTGGTCTATGTCTGACGAAAAGTATGTAAATATAATTTAATTTAGGAATTCTTACATACCTGTAATTGGGTAGGGGGTTGGGGAAATCCCCCCCCCCCAACTTGGCCAACCATATACCCAACCCCCCCAGACTTGAAAAAATTGGCAAAAAAGTCGTTTTTTTGGCCTTTCTGGGGAAAAATTGACTTTTTTCGACCCCTTCCCTCAAAATCTTGTGTTTACCCCCCCCCCCCCCCCCCCCGACTGATCGGACCTCTTACAGGTATATATGAATTGTGATGCTTATAAGTACAATGATATTGCTGAAAAATATATTCTAGAATTCATGATTTAAGTTAAATCTAACATTTTACGGCGTGGATTTTGGAAAAAAAACTTAAAAACCGAGAATGTAAATAAATTCAGGGGGAATTCCCCCCTCTCCCCCCTCTAAATAAGGGGCTGCTGCAGTATAGACAAGCAGCTATACAAAGACTGTGTTTTGCTTGCTGATGGCTGTGGCTATACAGACTGCAGTCTGTATAGCCAGGCGGATATACAGACAGCAGTCTGTATAGACAAGCGGCTATACAGAGACTGTTTTGCTTGCTGATGGCTGTGGCTATACAGACTGCAGTAGTCTAGTCATATTAATCTTTTCATTTTCTCTCCAAAACTCAGAAAATTGAGTTTTAAATGCCTACAACCGACGCGAATCGAGTGAAATACAAGAAAACGGGTTTTCCTCTAAATTCAAGCAAATTTATCGATTTTAGAATGTGCAACCAAAATTTATTTGTGCAACCAAAATTTTTCCCCAAGTTGTACATTACAACCTGGTCTGTGCAAAAAAAACTGGCGAGAACTGTCTTCAATTTGATTGGTCGAAAAAAAATTATTGATTTTTTTAGTTGTTCTGTCAAATTAGAAAAATTCAAGTCTATAGTATTTTCTCATTTTTCACGAAAACCCCCGATTTTGGGGTTTTCCATGATGCTGGACATGATTCTGAACTCGATATAAGTGGCGCTCATGACCTCCAGTGATCAAAAAGTCGAAAAACACGGATTATGTGAATGAGCAAAAGTAGCCAATTTTCGCCACTAAAATTGCTCCCAACTGGAAATTTAACCTTTACAAGGCTGAGCCTAAGCCTCGACCTAAGCCTAAGCCCGAACCTAAGCCCAAGCATAAACCCCACGCTTGAACCTAAGCCTAAGCCTGAACCTGAAGCTAAACCTGAGTCTAAGCCTCAACCCAGCCCAAGCCATAACCTAAGCGTAAAGCTAAGCCTAAGCCAAAAATCAAAGAAACCAATTCAAATCAACATGTTTTTACTTCAAACCCCACATAATACAACTACAAATAAAAAAATGCTCAAAACACCAGGACAGCAACAATCAAGTGCATAATTAAATTTGTCTAACGCTTATATATTGTTACTTACCCTTGTCTGTCATCCCATATCCACCCAGTTTTTCTCGGTTTTTTCCTGCATTTTCTCCCTTATTTAACCCCCAGAAATCGGTGCCCGATGCTTGCTGCCACCTAAACTAAAGTTTCCATGATGTTTCAGACCTCCCTCGACATAGTCAGGTTGCCGGTATCGATAGGCGCGATGCCGTGAACTTGTATATACCTGGCAGATTTTCTGGCTTAAGGCAGATTCATACTTCGTCCGGCATCCGGCATCTGAAAAAAGTCTATTTTTAGATTTTTCATCCGGCAAATCGTCCGGCAATCCCGTACCGGATGACGTCATTTTTTTCCCTTTCCCACGCCGCCGTCTCATTTTTTTGCCGGAAGACTGGAATTTTGCCGGATAGGAAGAGTAGAAACAGTTTGTACTTTTCCGGATGCCGGAAAGCATATTTTGTATGTAATTTCAATTGAAGCGCGTGTTTGATTGATTTTTGCATATACAATGTATGCGAGAGATATCGATTTTTTTAGTTGACAAAATTTTTTGTTTTTCATCGCGGCGTTCGTTTAATTTTTGATTGCTGAGTATTTCGTATGTTTTTTTTGTTCTTGAAAGCATATATATGTGCAGGGTAGTCATATAAAGACTTTTTTCTAGGCGTAATTATAGATTAGTCACGCCTATGGAAGACTGACAAATTTGACAAATTTCTCTTCAGTAAATAGTACAAAATTGCTAGATCAAGCAAGTTTTCTTCGCCCGACATCGTAATAATTACGAGTAGACCTGGAAAATATTATTATATATATTTTCCATACGCAATTTCTCCTGAAACAAAATACTGCACAGATTTCAAAGTATTTTAACATAGTAAAAGCAAGAATAAATTGTCATCCGGCATTTCCGGCGCCGGAAGAAGTATGAATTGCCATCCCATCCGGCAACTTGCCGGAAGCCAATTTGCCGGATGCCGGAAACCAAATTGCCGGATGCCGGACACTGAATGCCAGAAGCTAAAAATAGCTTGCCGGACGCCGGATGAAGTATGAATCCGCCTTTAGGCTTAGACTTAGGCTTCGGCTTAGGTTCACGGTCAGGAATGAGTAGACTACAATTTTTCGATCAATCAAATTGATGACAGATCTCGCTCGCCAATGCTTTGTATTTGGATTATAAACGCCAAGTGTTACCACCACCAACTGGCAAGATGGTGTTGCCAAAAAGGTATATCATTTTATGCGCATTACCAAGCCTGTAGCCAGGAATTTTTTTCGGGGGGGGGGCATACACCCCCATGCCTACAGGCCTGCTCACTACCTTCCCTACAGACAGCCCCTAAATGCATAGGGTTTCGGGTTTCGCTTTATCCCCATACAGACAGACTTCAAGTAGTGCATAAGGTTGCACTTTATACCTGTAAGAGGTCCGGCGGGGGGGGGGGGGGGGCTGGAGAAAACCCCATTTTCAAAATTCCAAATTTGGGTTTCTAGACTTTTTTGGGGTTTTTGGCTGGCTTTTTTAGGATTTTTATGGGATTTTCTGGGCTTTAGCAGGTTTTTTTTTTAATTTCACAACGGTGGATCTGAATCAAGCAAAAATAAAGCAAATGCAACATCACCAAAATTTTATTCTTCATAAAGCAAAATATTTTCATATCATTTTACTTGATTTTAAAACAAAAATACACAAATTACTCATCGTAACAGATAAAATTATCCACCTCCTACTGTCGACAAAATAGTTGGCATTGACTTTTATGAAGACTAGTTTCCCGACCGATACAGATGACAATTGATTATGCAACTTAATGTGAACAAAGCCAAATGTTGCAAACCCAGTGGACACTACCAAGGAAAACACGTGACAAAATAAATTATGCCTGTTTGTCAACATTATACTTTAAAAGCCGTTACTCTCAAGGCAATTTTTACGACGAAGACCTTCGGTCACCAATTTCACCCCTAGACTTAGCTCCCTGCTGCCGCCGAAAAATGGCAAAATCTTTCATTTTCAGGTTATTTTTGGACCCCAAAAGCTGCTGCTGCCTCTCTCTCCAGCGGGTCTGCCATCTCCCTCAAAATTTTTGGGCTGCTTAAGTCAGCTTACGAGACTGTGAGCAGTAGGTGTAACAAAAACTTTAGCAATTAGAAGTAATGCTGTGTATTGCTCATTAGCACTGCTCAATGCTCGTGACTCATGAGCAGTAAAATTTGCCTAATATTCAGAGCAAAGCGAATCAACTTCAACCAAAAACAATTCGAACGTAAGTTGAATTTATTGAATATGAATCTTTATCTTTTAGATTAAAATAACTCAACAGAACAGTCATGCGAACAGAATCGAATAGCGCTAAAAGTTTCTTGAATTGAAAATTTACGAAGCATTTGATTTGTTTGTTGTGTTGTGTAATCTCATCTCAACGCTGTTGTCATGTCAGTGTCAGAAGAGTTACTACAGTTGGAAGAAAGAAGAAATTGAAATTTATTAAATGCGAAGAAAATTCGAGAGTAAATAGGAATGATACAGAAAAGCTCATGGACGTGACAAAAGCACGTGCGAATCGAGCTTTAAAAATGACTCAATTTAGATCGAAATCTGGACATATTGTTCGGACGAGTGATCTCATCAGATAAGGAATTCCAAACATCAATATTTCACAAGCATAAGTTTTGTTTTAAAGCATTAGAGTTACACTTCGATTTATACAATTTAAATGAGAACGCAGCGAGCAAGAAAACAAAAAAATGTTCTGAAAGCTTGTTTTTCATACAAAATATGCACAAAAATCATCAGAAAAGCTGTCTTGGAAAAAGTTCAGGGGAGCGTTTGGCGGATTTTTTGGGCCAGGGAGGTGGCCAGGATCTCAGGTAAGGGGATTTACCCTCTACCCCTTATGTGCATCTATGTCTTCAACACTTATTTCATGATTAAAAATTTGATTTTCCCGGCCTAATGATGTTCAGGCTTGAACAATGCGCAGATGTTTTCAATCAGCTAAGCAGCTAAAAAATCACCTTGAAGTCAACGATTTTCCATAAAATTGGGTGAAACAGCAAAATTCATAAGTAGGCTTCTGGCGCGACGCAAAGCGCCGAATTTTTTTTGAATTTTTTATATTCTAAAAGGTTAGAAAATGAATCTCTTCAACATTTATTTCCTGGATTCAAGATGGAATTCGATGATTTTTAAGTCGGACAAAATGCAAAATCATGTTGGAAACGCGCATATGAATAAAATTCGACAATTAGGCAAGCAAACAAGAATTTGGGTTCTTTAACCAGTATGAACTTGCCATTGTCCTATGTTGAATGCTGATGGTTTTTTAATCATGTTTCATATGCAAAAAGTCGATGTTCAGAAAATAAAGAAATTTTAAAGAGTACAGCAACAAGGTTTTGTGAAAATAATCGAAAAAAATCTTGATTTTCGTCAAATACGAAAAACCAAGAATTTATCCATAATATGCTATTGTTTAAACGTTGAAAACATCTAGGACGACATTTTTATACGCAAACTAGAAGTAACACAAAGAATTACAAACCATTTGAAATCAATTTTGAGTATTTTTCATTTTAAAAAGCCGAGCTGGGAACCATACGACCTTATCAAAAGGGTCGTCGAGCATTAATTTCCAATATGTTATGTCTTTATTTTCTTCAAGATCAATTTGACAAAGTACCGAAAGTTACGATCTAAACACAAGGTGCGGTCCTTTAGTTGATAAAAACTGTTGAAGTGTAATTAATAAGCGGAAGAACATAAACGTACTAACAATCGTGCCTGATAAAGTCAAGACTAATAAAAAAAATTCCCAGATTTCGTATTTCATGTCGCATTGAAAATGCATCTTCTTATTCTTGAACTCCCAACATTTTTTTCTCAATGAGAACCATTCTCGAAAACTTTTCCACATTCTCGAATGCTTTCCTCAAGATACTCTATTTGAGTAAAAACGGTTGTTGTCATTAGCCCATGCGTATGCAGAGGCCTTTGCGAAGAAATTCGAAAAATTTAAATTTGTAATCCTGAATTTACTAATTTCCGACGCCAGTGACGTGAAAATACGTCCAGAAACGTAGACGAATGAACAGCTAATTGTAAATATTTTTGATCCATGTTCTAAAAAAATTTCACATTCCGAGAAAAATTTTGGGTCATTTCCATAACTGTGGAAGAAAGTTCGTGAAAGCACTGATTCTTGTCATAATTCGACCTTATATCCAAAAAGGATTTTCATCTTTGATAAACTATTGTTTCCGGATACATTGAAACGTTTGGTTCAAAAGCCCATAAATATATCATCCGAGAAATTTTTAAAGAAAAAGGTCCTTTGTGAAAATAGCCAAGCAAGTCTTGATCTTATTTTCACATTGGAAACAAGGTCTACTTATTAGAAAAAAAGGTGAAATTCGACGTTTTTCAGTCAGATAGATTTCCTGTACAAAATTTCAGGTTTACACATTTAAAATTATGCGACAGCATAATAGTTTGATCCTCTACACAGAGCAGAATAAAACCGGCAAATTCTACTCGTATGAAAATTATTCAGGCCATTTTACGACGCACCTAGTTATCGTTTAAATTCGGTGATTATCTTCGCATTCGTTATCATTGCTATCCAATCCATGCTCTTAATATCTTATTGATGCAATTACGCCACTGGTTTTCTAGATCGAAGTTGGCATAGTTAGATAGAAAAAATGATTTACTTACGTCGGTTTCACCGCCTAAGAATTGTAGGCCCGCGACGTGTCGATTTGCGTCGCTTACTCTCATCCGTGAAGTGAGTTTCCTGGATCATTTGATCGTTGCATCCAAGCGCTCACTTTAATTGCTTTATTAATTTTTTGAATCTACAATCTTATTTTTACAAAATGCTTCCAAATTGAAAAATAAAAAAAATCATTACTGTCGTCACAATCATTTGCAGAAAAATGTAAGAATGAAATTTTGCACCTTCACTCTAAAAATGGTAAGGTTAGGGGAGTATGTAAAATACGACTTTGCAGAAAACAAAAATATGAAATAGCACTTGCTTTATCTATCATTATTTATCATTATCTAGAAATATTTCTAGAAAAATGTACTGTACATTAAATTTATAGCATCGTTGTGATTGTTTATACTCCTGTCTTGCTTCTTGTAGTTATAAATTATTGGAAATTGGTAGATTCGAAGCTCCAAAGCTGCTGAATAATCAGTACGAAACAGGACAGGTAAGCGTAGTTGTACGATTATTTCAATTGTTATTGATTTACCGTGTTACTTAATTTAGTTTTTCTTGCATAAAATATTTGGTTTTCGTGGCATTATATTATTCCCTTGGACGGCTAGGGTTTACGACCGAAGCGTAACCTCGAAACGGGAAGTTCCACTTTCGGACCAACCCGATTTGGACATAACATCAGTGTGAGTTTGAAATTTGTGCGTATGATTGTGTAATTTTGCTCACATTGTCTCTTCAGGACGTCGAAGACGGTATCTGGTAATGAAATAAAGGGCGTCGTACAACCTTATTATCAAGTCTTAATTGATGAACGAGATTTACCCCATATTGTAAGCTCAGATGAACTGTATGCGTATTTTTATGAAACACGTTCTATTAATCATGATGTGTTATACGTTGCGTGATAATAATTGCAGTTTTGCTTCCTAGAGGTTAAGATCTCATGGACACACAATGTTATCTCGCGACAGCTCGAGGGGACTCGTCGCAATACCAGGTACAAAATTCATTTCTGTCAAAAACGTTTTCATATTGATTAATTTTTTTAATAATAATTAGGGCTTGAATGCATTTCTCATGAAGATATTATTCCGTATATTTCGACGGAAGAAACGCCTATCCAACACGACTATATATTCAAATTTTTCACACAGAAGAAATCCAAAGGTGAAGTTTACCTAAAACACATTTCGCCGAGGTTCACGAGTCTACATTCGATTAAATTTAATTCATACATCGTAAAAAATGTTGAACACGTGTTATTTATCTGTTTTTGTAATCTGCTTTTGTAGATTCTGAATACGATGTATCTAACTTCTTTGATTGAAAAGGTTCAAATTAGCAAATCAAATTTAAGAAGAAAATCACAATTCAAATAGAGGAAGAAGTAAAGAAAAGAGAACCACACTTTTCATCATCCTAAACCGCTCTGTAGATTTTCTGATTTTTTCTCGAGGATGCAAAATTGCTCTGAAATGTATTTTAATGCGAAAATTTTCATTTTAGATGACTCCTTCCGTCCTTCTAAACTGTTGAAGCAGTGGCAGGAAAAATATACACCCTGGTTAGAATTGACCGATGTTCATAGAGAAAGGACAGAAAGTATTCGAGTGACGGTCATCCCTTTTTATATGGGATGTAAAGAATCCATTAATTCCGCTGAATATTGGGTACGTTCCTTAAAACTTGTCTTCCATCAAATCTCGTTTTTGTCAGACAATTTTATTTTATCGTCGATTTTTTTCCAATTTCTTTTCTGTTTTTCAAAACTGACAGACCAAAATGGAAGTCATTGTATTGAAAGTTCTCACAGTGGGGCAAGACTTATTCTCAAATTTCATCAAAATCAGAATTATAATACTTCTTCTCCGTAGTGGCGATATTCCGTTAGATTGGAAAACTTTGGCGACGAAAGTGTTATACTACGCGAAAGACACTGGAAAATTTTCTCTAACGCCGGAAATCTCGAGCAAATCAACGAAAAAGGCGTCGTTGGACTGGTCAGTTAATTTTTTATTTCTCTTATTGAGATGCATGAATTTTCGAAGAGACAAGCTGTGACAGAAAATGTGCAGTAGTTGACTATTTAGTTAATTCAAATCTGCTATATTCCTTTCATTTTAAAAGGATCGATGCAGCGATCCCACGACAGTAAGTTTAACACGGAAAATCTAGAGTAAAACTTATTACTGTAATGAATGAAGAAAATTTATCGTCTATGAGCGGTAGGCAAGAGCAAGAAATTACCTCACATAACCTCTAAATGCTCAAAATTTATTAAGTTACACTCAGGTGTCAGGCACAATGCTATACAAATTAAAAGTGGATAAACATGGGTCCTTGTATGGTTTTTGCCTTCCCATTGTCATGCAGAAATTAGGTATTTTCCTACAGTAGAAGGTTTCCTACTCTATGAAAATTGCTCACCAAATTGAACCTACTTTTCAGGTTGTCGGTGCGTCTCTCATTTCAAAATGAATGGTCTACACTAATAGAACGGGACATAAAAATGTAGTTTTAGTTCTATGTAATGAAGCAGGTTCCAATTTTTTCAAAACTCGGCATTAATCCACTGAGAATTCAAAATGTGTATCAAAAGCATACATGTAATTGAGGGGAAGTGCCATAGGACCCCCCTCAGAAATCTTCAGCCATATGACTAGCCATTGGGTCACCTCCCCCCAAGATTTTGCAATCCTATGACTAGCCATATGGTAGTCATAGGGACCCCCATACTTCTCGTCGAAAAAAGGGGTTGCCCTTTAGGTATCATCACCGTTTTTTTAATGTGTACGAGACAAAGTTTTTCGGCCTTGTACGAAGATTTTTTGAAGTTTTTGTACAATGTACATAAACTAGCGATTATTAATTGATGACTATATATATAGTTAACTTCAATTAAAATTTCTCACTAAATGAACATAGTATACATCTACATTAAATGCATCTGTGTAAACTATCTAATTTAAACAAGCACGTGAAAGATTTGATTTGTACAAAAAAATTTCAGATCTTTGTACATGTAGAAAGCAAGGCGAACATAAAAAACTCTGGATATCATACTTCATGTATCATCCATAGAATAATTTTGAAATTGATTCTTGTTCTTTTTATCTCGAGTCAGATTCGATAGTTCATTGATTGACAAAGTAGGAAGAGTTTGAGTATTATGGTGGACAAACAGATTAAATTTTTAAGAAATCCGTTATTACTTACTATGATAAACTTACTAATAAAGCGCGTTGCACTGCGCATGCCTAATGAACTGCATTTCTCATGTAAGAAGTCTCACATTAGCTGAAAACAAAACCTTAAGAATAAATGATTGCTTACTCTAGTAATTTCTAATCTTACTTTAAAAAGTATGGCTGTGTAAAACTTGAGATTTCTTGAATTTTACCAATCCTGAGATTCAACCATGATACTCAAAATTTAAATTGCATAAGTCAGATCTTTTAATCTTGATAAATATTTATTATTCATTACACATTCTATGCTGGAACTACATTGTAAATCGAGCTTATCATTTTATCGGAAACCATAGTTTTGGGCATCGATACATACGTACTTATAATCTGTTTTTTATAAAATGCTTCCAAATAGAAAAGTGACACAAATCAGTACTGTTGTCAAAATCGTTTACGTAGAGCTTGTACCGTAAAATTTTTCACTCTAAAAATTGTTAAAGTGTAGGACAGTACACTCACAAATTTCTAGTCCTATATGATATATTGTTTGCCAGAAAATCGTGAAAATCTGAAATACTGCTTGCTTTCCACTTTCATTTTTTAGAAGCATTCCAAGAAGAACAGACTATACATACCTACAGTGCGTCTCGAAAATTTAGGCATTTTTTGTAAAATTTGATTTTCCGAAAAGTTAATCAACTTCGAATTAAGTTCATTCAATGAATACTTGACCGATTACGATATGTTTGTACCATTCAGTAGCTTATTCATTTTCCTACAAAATGGTGTATATTGTTGGCGAATTTGTTGTGCAGGTCCCCATTAAACAGGAGAACTACGATATAATTAAAATCCTTTTGTAAGCAATCTTGACTAGTTTTTTGAAAAATGTTGAGGTGGAATTAATGGTTTCGACTCACTGTCCTTAATCAGCTTTCCATGACGATTCCAATGGTGCAAGAGTTATGATCGTAGCGAAAAACACTCGATTTCCCAAAACCACGTATCCCATGTACAACAGCACTGTCTATGCGATACACAGTTGATGCATACATTGTTCAGCATTGATGCGTCCTGATAAACTTGGTCTGCTCAAGTCGGAAAGACTGTTTTTCATTATTTCCTAAAAATTACACATTTTAGAAGCTCTTTGACTTTTTGAAGACTGGTCATTATTAACTAGAGATGTATCGGGTACACAGACTCGAAGCCAGAGGCGAAATTATCCTACCATTTTTTGGCCCGGACTCTATATTCTTAAAATTTTGGACCCGGACCCGATATTCTCAAAATTTTGAACCCGAACCTGGATCCAATATGCTACATGATACTAGAGATGTTCAAGTTACCCGGACCCCAAACAAGACTCGACCATTTTGTTCGACCCGGACCTTTCACAGTAAAATTTTGGACCCGAACCCGATATTCTTAAAATTTTGGGCCCGAACACGGACCCGATATTTTGAAAATATGCTACTGGATACATCTATATTATTAAAAATACAATTCATCAGCGATACTTGCAGTGACTATCTGGAAAAAACTTAACACATTGTTTATGTAATGAGTTGATATTTAATTGGAAGCGAAAGAGCAAATTTAGGCTCATTTTTCTCGTCGATTCATATTTTTACCTACACAGTGTTTTCTCTTATTTTAGGAACCAGAATTATCGAGGCGTCAACCTGCCTTTCAATACAACAGCCACGTAATGCAGCGCCATCCAAGCGGACATATGTGGTGAGTATTGTCACCAAAAACATCGACAAAAACACGTTTTGTTGAATTTGCTTATCTCTAATAACGATTAGAAATCAAGTATTTTCTGCATTTTTAGGGGTACGTATAAGATGGAGAAAGAAAACGGTAATTCCTTCGAGTGTCGAATTCCGTCTTTCTTCTTGGACAGTAAACGGGACGAATGCGCCGACCCGATGTCGACGCTTATAGATTTGTGAAAATATAAGTTTTCAGGTGTTTAGTTATATTTACTGTGCGTTCTTGTAGATCTATATTGCTTTGGTGATATAAATGGCGTATTCCTAAAACAGCGTTTCCTAAAACAGCGGTTCCTAAAACAGCGGTTTCCTAAAACAGCGGATTCCTAAAACAGCGTTTCCTAAAGCAGCGGATTCCTAAAACAGCGTTTCCTAAAACAGCGGATTCCTAAAACAGCGTTTTCCTATTGTAGTAAAAAATTGAATGTTATTGTTATGTGCTCTCATTTTGCGCCGAATTGTTGTAATAAAAAATTGAATGTTATTGTTTTCTCATTTTGCGCCGAATTGTAGTACAAAATTGAATGTTATCGTTATGTGCTCTCATTTTGCGCCGAAAACCATGCACATAGCTTTTTTGGTGTTTATTTTAAACGTTTAAGCATCTACAAACGTTTGCATTTGAAAAAACAGTTTTCTTTCAAAAGTCTACAAAAATCTGCATTTTTTTCCTCAAAAAAATAAAAAGCTACTTAAATTTTGCTTCGCATCAATTGACACTTTTTCCATTTTGAATGAAAAATGGCGAATTTCGCAATGATTAAACCCCCATGCATTTGCATACGGATAAGACACGTCGTTGGAGAACAATTGCAAAGATAGTGGATATACGCCAATGACTACATATTTACTAAGTTAATGGTCAGTCAATGTTCGTTTATTATGTAACAAAAACAGACACTCTTCATTTATAGAAGCACGATCTGAGCAAAATAAACTTTTTCAACAGCGATCTAGTGTGAAGAAACTGAATGGCAAATTGTGCCCATATATCATATACTAGTGTCACATTTTACGCCATGTCACGTGTATGACATGTTTATCTTGGGAGAGCTGGAGAGGTTTGGGTATCTCATCAGGCAATACCGTGTTTTAGACGTCACATTGATGGTGAACCATATCAGATTGATCCTATTACAGTGAGTAATAGGCTGTGACTCCTGATGGATACTGGCATTTTCCCCAGGCTTCCCAAGTTGGCGTTGGGGGCCCAACCTGGCAAATGGTGGCTATAGAGAGGTCTATAGTTGGTTCTCTGGAGTTGTCCCTGGGGTCTTGCTGTAGGGTAACGGACAACGCTGCCAGGCTAGGTGCGACAATCCCCGAGTCCTACTCAGTGAGAGTGGGGACAGGGTCACCCGTAAAATGACCTAAATTATGGGACCCGATTATGAACCAGACAGCCCCTTTTTAGCCCGAACCTGAGAGGTGGAAGCCCTACTTATCTGTGGGAAGCGAGGGAACCCGACTTAGGAAGGATTTCCCAACAAATAACCCACAAATAACAATAATCCCCTGAGAAGACTCACCTAGTCCGGTTTCTCAAGCGATTACGACGCAACGGGCGGCAAGTCCCTGGATGCTTTCGGTCTTCTGGCACTGGGAGCGGGAGGTACGATCCTCAAACGTCCTAGGCGGCGAGCGGCGGCGAGCGGCGGCGAGCGGGAGGGAGCGGGAGCGAGCGGGAGGCGAAACTCCAACGTTTAATTCACGAACCGGGGCGGTCGGACACCTGGCACTGATGGGCAGCGGGGTACTGTAGGCGGTGAGCGGCGGACGCAGTAAGTAACGCAAAAATATGCAAATTTATTTAGGATAATAGGCGGCGGACGCAGTCGAGTATATAAAAAATATGTAAATTAAGAAGGGCGGCGGACGCGAAGTGACAACTGGACGAAAGCTTGGTGAACCCAAGAATGAGCGAAAAACTAAAGAAACATGTCCTTTTAAGGACATGTTTGGCTACAGCTGCAGCTTGGGCGTAGTTTCTCGGCGCTCAAGCTAACTTCTGCAGCTAGACGCGATGCAGAAGATGCCTATGAGCACATAGACATTTTTTCATTCACATGCGTTTAGCACTGAGGCCGGCTGCAGTGCCTATGCTAAGCATATGAACGTCTTTAGCTAAAACTTCTTAGCTAGTCGTTTTGCGTAACAAAAACGACGCTAATTTTTGATGATAAGAGGTGCGCGAGCGCACCAAAAATAGCCATGTGCTCGTGGAGCACGACTGGCGGAAGTTTTTAGCTAAAGGGCCTACTGTAGCCCGCGTTTGTAAAGAAATAAAAATACAACAAAATGAAACATAGAAATGCATAAAAATATAAAAACGAACGCAAAATGCATGGGTAAAAATGAAATAAACAAAAGCATGATCGAGTAATAAACAAAACATGAAAAATAACAAAATGTCGGCATGATTGGAATCACGTGACGTTGGAGAATTGAGCGGCACGTGACACGGCGGTCCTTCGAAAAAGGGCGTCCTCGTCCTTGCAGTGGTCAGTAGTGAGGTTTTATGCGGCGTGTCCGTGGTCGTAGGTCATTCCAAGGTGTGACGGCGAGAGTGGTCGAATAGGTCCGTTGGGTTGTCGGTGGATGAAGCCTTCTTTGATCGTAATTCGTTCAGTGGTATGGTGACCGGAAGTTGTTGATGCGTGAAGTTGCCGACATTGAATATCCTGTGCGAAGGTCTGGAACACAGAGGAGAAAAAATTTTCAGGGCAAGATGTAGGCTATCGCCGAGGATGCGCCCAGTGAGGTACAGATTGTCGGGCTATCGCAGAGGATGCACCCTGAGAGGTGTAGGCTATCGCGTGAGGATGCGCCTAAGGCGTGACGCTTAGGTTGCTGAACGCTCTCTTCTATCCGCTAAGATCCAGCATGGACAAGAGTGGATACTTCGTGAGGGGCACGGCGGTCCTTCGAAAAAGGACGTCCTCGTCCGTAAGCGGGGACAGTGAAGAGAGTGCATCCTGAGTTACGGGTCGGGGACCTCTGCATCAAGATGCGGGTCAATCAGATTCGGTGTAAAGTCCCGGCTTATTGAGGGATACAATAAGGGTGCCGAATCTGTTGCCTGTGAAGTGGGAGGTGTATCCTCTGCTTCACTCGGTTGTTCAGGGGACACGTAAAGTCGAAGCTGGTTGACATGTACAGTGTCTTCCTGATCCATCTCGAGACGAAGTGTGACATTGGGATATGCCACACTCGTTACAAGGTAAGGTCCATCGTAGATGGGCAGCAATTTAGGAGTGAGTCCACGTTTGCTGGAGGTGCGCAGTTTGAGCACCTGATCCCCTACTTTGTACGAGACATCATGTGCCCTCCGGTCGTACGACCGTGCATAGGCTTCCTGTGCTTTCTCAATCCGACTCTGGATTAAGGTTAACGCATTCGTGAAATGACGTTTGACCTCCATATCATATGAGGAAACATTAATGATATGGGCCGGAGGGTTGAATGAGAGCGCGGCGTCAACCGGGAGCATGGGTGTGCGACCGTACATGAGTTCAAAGGGCGAGTACCCTGTTGACTCATTCATGCTGATATTGACGGCAAACACAGCGTATGGTAGGTGTTCATCCCAATCAGTATGTCCTTGATGAACATACATACGTAGCCGTGTGGCTAGCGTCTGATTAGCTCTTTCCACTTCGCCGTTAGTCATCGGGTGGTAGGTGGTAGAGTGGATTTTCTTCGTTGCGCAGATCGCAGTGATTTCAGTCATCAGTTTTGATGTGAAATCAGTGCCACGATCTGACTGAAGAATCTGCGGTGCCCCGTGCCGGCAGACAATTTGCGTTACAAACAGCCGGGCTATGGTGTGCGCAGTGATGTCCGGAGTAGCAAAAGCCTCGACCCATTTCGTAAAGTAGTCGATGAAGACTACGATGAAACGGTTGCCAGCTTCGCTAGTGGTCATTGGTCCCATGCAGTCGACACCTACCCGGTGAAACGGTCCCGTGATGGTGATAGGTTTCAGGGTCGCAGTGGTTTTCTGTCGAGCGGGCTTATTCCGTTGGCAAAGATCACACCGCTGACAGAAGGACTTGACATCCCGACTGAGGGAGGGCCAGTGGTACCTGCGAGCAATGAGCCGCGCAGTACGTTTAGCACCGAAGTGTCCAGCTAAGATGTCATCGTGATGAGCCCGGATAATGGTAGTAACCATGGATCTGGGTATGACGATCTTATTGGACTCGCCTGTCCATTTCTGAAGAACGTTATCCAACAGATGGTAGCCTCGCACATCATTCTGGTCGCCCAGAGGCTTAAGAGAGCGAATGATGTCGGCTAATTCCGGATCCTCCAGCTGAGCAGCGAAAAGGTCGGGGTGCTGCGCACCGACGGATATCTCGGCATAAGACTCTGATCGCACCGGGCGCTCCGCGCCAACAGTGATCGGTGCTGAATTACTTGAACGCGCCAGGTGCTGCACACCATCGGTCAAGGTCCTGGACCGCGCCAGGTGCTGCGCACCATCGGTGATCATCATAACGTGCCCCTCAGGTCTGTAAAGGGGAGTATCATCAATACTCTGACCGGTGAGGGAGTTAGGATCCGGCAGGCGTGATAATGCGTCAGCATTACCATTAGACTGACCTTTTCGCGGCCGAATTGTCAGTTTGAATTCGGCGAGCGCGAGTCCCCACCGAGCGATCCGAGCAGAGGGGTTAGGCTTCTCCAACACTGCTTTGACCGCGGTATGGTCAGTCTGAACGACCACCTCATGCTGGAAGAGGTATGGCCGAAAGTGCTTGACGAAATGGACAACAGCGAGAGTCTCCAGTTCTGTAATGGAGTAGTTTTTCTCGGCCGCTGTTAACCCTCGGCTGGCGTACGCGACAGGATGGTCGTATCCATTTTCGTCTAACTGGCTAAGAACCGCTCCTATCCCCGAAATACTTGCATCAGTTTGAAGGATAAAGGATTTCGAAAAGTCCGGATGGCGCAGGATAGGAGGGTTGGTCAGCAGGCGGCAGAGTTCATCGAACGCCTCCTGCTGAGGTTTTGACCACTGGAAAGTAGTTTCCTTCCGTAAGAGCTTGGTGAGTGGCTCGCTGAGCCGGGCACAACCAGGGATGAAACGCCTGTAGTAAGACACGAGGCCTAGGAAGGACTTGATGTCTTTGGCGTTTTGTGGAATGGGTAGGTTTTGGACGGCGGCCAGCTTGGCTTGGTCAGGTTCTAGGCCGCTCTGTGAGATGCGATAGCCTAGGTATTCTACCTCTGAGTGCGAGAATTTGCACTTGCTCAGTCTGAGCTTCATTCCACCCCGGCGAAGACGGGCGAACACATCTGCCAGGCGCTCAAGCATTTGGGTGTGAGAGTTCCCGAACACCAAAATGTCGTCGAGATAAGTCAGAACCGTGCGCCATTGGATTCCAGTAAGGAGGAGGTCCATAAGGCGTTGAAATGTCCCTGGCGCGTTGCATAAACCGAAAGGTAAGTAATTGAATTCGTAAAGTCCAATAGGCGTATTAAAAGCCGTCTTTTCCTTATCGGCCTCGGCAATCGGGATTGACCAATAAGCGTTAGCCTGGTCAAGGGTAGTGAAATATTTCATACCCTTGAGTGTGTCGAGGATGTCATCTATCCGCGGGAGAGGGTAGACATCCTTTTTCGTGACCTCGTTAAGACCACGAAAGTCAACACACATACGGTGAGAACCGTTTTTCTTGCGCACCAGGACGGTATTAGTAGCCCACGGAGACGTGCTGGGCCGGATAATACCTTTCTCCTGGAGCGCCTTGACCTCCTGCATGATGAGATCCTTTTCCTTAGGTGAGGACCGGTAAGGAAAACGGCGGACTGGGCGGGCATCACCCGTGCTGATTTCGTGCTGGACGAGATCAGTGGAACCTGTGTCCTTTTCATCAAGAGCATAAAGGTCGGTGTATGCAACCAGCAGATCGAGTAAGGCTGCCTCGTCCTGAGGGGAGATGTCCGGTGAGATTACAGCATTGGCCTCGACCCACTGACGATCGAGGACGGTGTCTGAGTCGACCGGTGATTCCCGTGAGAGCTCACTATGCATTTGCACATGACCGATGGTCGTATGCGGGTAGAGAACCACGGAATGAGTACTCGGGTTGACTACCTGAAGTGGTATGTGACCGTTGGTCACGGTACTCACGCTTCCAGCAAAATATACGTGTCTTTGAGATCCGGTGAGGTGCTTCGGAAAGAAGGCCACCTCAGGCACGTTGGTATAGATTGGTGGGACAGGGACAGTGAATCGTGTCAGGGAGCGAGGCTCGAGAATCACCAAGTCCTTCAGGGGCAAAGCGCCGCGGGCAGAAGGTGGACTGTGGATGAGACCGTCACAGGGGATTCTACTTTCTTTGAACTGGAGGAAGGATTTTTCCCAGTTCAAGCTGACACAATTGAACCGGCCAAGGAAGTTGGTTCCAAGGACCAGTTCAGCTGAACAGTTCTCCTGTATTTGGACCTGGATCTGTTCAGAGACATCAGCCACTGTAACTGTGATGTAGGCTGCTCCTAGCAGCGGGATCGGGGACCCGTTGGCTGCGATAGGGCGTGCCCTGGTTGGTGATAGTGACAAGTTGGGCAGCTGGGCCGCTAACTTGTGGTCCAGGAGTGAGAAAACAGCTCCTGTGTCGACCAGTGCCTTCGCTTCTACCCAGTTGTTGAGAAGAACTTTGATATGGGGTGTCCGAATATCATTTGGGTAAAAAGCCGTGACCACATGACCGGAATCAGGTGTGGTGGCACCACTAGCATGTTTGGTCTTACCGGACCCCTTTGGAATCGGCAGTCCCGTAGGACGTAGGAGGCCTACTAGAGCGTATCCGACGGAGGGTTCCGGGTCATTTAGAAGGGTTGACTCATCCTGCACCGTTAGTACGTGGTCTGAGTGATCCTTCGGACTCTGAGTAGCTCCTAGTGATTCAACCTCGGTGTCCGATAGCGGAGGCGCGTTTGGCACGGGTGATGTCGGAGCATCTGAATCACTTGGCTCACGGTATCGGCCCTTCTCTAGCGTAACTGGAGAGGTTCCAGGTGGAGGTCGAGGGCAACCTGACCCGTGCAAGGTCGACAGATGACGACTTGCCCGTCTAGACGAGGCCCGGGATCCCCTAGTTGACCCACGTGATGAGGCAACTGAGGAGGCCCGTGAGTGTGGCCGAGAGATGGACGAAGCCCTGGACCGCGATCGTGATCCCGACCTGTGTGAGTTTCGCGAGAGAGCACGGGTGTTCTCCCACCAGGGGTCGATCTGGTCAATCTCCGGCGTGGTCAGCAGGAGGGGTAATTCTACCGCGTCCAGCCGACAAACATTACGTTGGTAGTCAAACATAATGTTCTTGAACTGTTCTAAGAAGTCCAGTCCGAGTATGAGGTCAACAGGTGCCCAGAAGGGAGACGTAGTCTTGCACACATGGAGATGTACATCGATCCGTGTGTTCGGCTGGCGGTTTCCGGGCAACATGATTTCATATGGTCCCGAAAAGATGGTATGAACGGCTTTACCATTGATGCTCATCAATGGGTTAAAGTCGTGATGTTGCTGGAACGCCATGACCGCCTTCGGACTTTCTTTAGCCAAGGCCTTATGAAGACGTTGGCTAATGATAGTGCGTGGGCAACCTGTGTCAAGGAAAGCAGGAGTTTCCTTGGTGTCCAGCAGCACGACGAAGCACGGTGTGATTCGGTCAAGCTGGTAGGGCACATCGTTTTGCACGTAGTGAAAACCGATTTAGCGTTGGACTTTGCGATAAAGACCCAACGGGGAGAAACGGCTAACAAACCTGACCTGTTTGCTCCGCAGACGGTAGCTGAGATAATAAGATACACCAAGATAGGCAAGGTATCCGGCACCGATCAGTACTGTCAGGGTAATTAGGATGTTAAAGATCAACTGGACCGGCCCGCTCAGGACAGCATGCAAGCCCTGGGCGAGGGTGTGTTGTTGACCCGTAATAACATGGTTTGCTGCCAAACCGACACCTTCCAGAGAGGCCTTGATGTCGGTTCCTACCCCTGCAAAGGCCTGGTAGATGGCGTCTGGTTGCAGTGATAGACCAGCGGTAAAGTTTACCAGCCGGTTGAGTACCGCTTCAATTTGCTCAGTCTTGTAAACGTATTGTTTAAAGAAGGCAAAGTTTGAAGGGGTCATCGCCAACTGGTCATGGAAGAGCGCCGGTGCCTCAAAGTGAGTGATATTGAAGCGCTGCTTCCAGAAGAGTTCCAGTGGGATGTGGCTCACATGGACCGCGCCAGATTCAGTAAACCAGCCCGAGCGATTTCGGAAAATCCCTGTAAAGTGGTGATGACACGGCACAATTGGGCTAGATTTAATGAGATCTGGACCACCGGGGGTGGCGAAGTAGATGGTGCCGCCAACCTGTACAGGTAAATACTTGTAGCAAACGTTCCCCACCCGGTACGAGTGGTAAACGTAGGTGGCGTTGACCTTCTGACACGGCCATATTGTCAGCGCATCGCCTGTGAATTCCGCCGTCAGGTCATTCCTCTGGAGGAATGCCCGGGCACCCAAGGTAGGGTCGAAGCGAAGCAACTGCCAAGTCAGATCAAGATAGCGTTGAGCGTGAGAGCAAAGCTCAAGCCACGTGAACCGGAAACCGTTAATTTCCGACTCCTTGATCTGCTGAGCCAGATAGTTCAGTTTGGCATTGACAGGATCGGGACGACTGTCCGCTGCCACTCTGAACAAGTTTTGGGTCAAATTGTATCTCCCGTGGATGCGAAGGAGAAGACCCTGATCCGTCCGGACTGTGGTGGAACGTAGTTCTGGGCACAGTTGGAAGACACGGGAGTTTCCCGGGATCTTGAGGGCAACCTGTAGATCATCGATGATGACGTGGTTCCCTGACATGGACGCAGTGTAATTTCCCTTGGGGTGATAATGACACCGCGCCGTGAAGTTTTGTGCAGGCCAGACAATGACCCCGTCTAGAGTAGTGCACTGACCTGCAGTGGGACTGCATCCACCTACATCGCCTAAGGTGCTTAGGGCCGTAGTGCCGTCCCACGAAGCGACTTGTCCCTCCTCGATGAAAAGGTTAGTCACTGTCTTGCAGACGTCGCTGCAGCACCATTCGTACATCACTTCCAATGTTTGGTTTGTGCTATAAAAGCCAGGGCGAATGCCGACAAGTTTTTGTGAACCAAACATCTTAGTGCGATGTGCTAGCGTGCATGCCGCAGGCGCTAGGTGCTGAGTGGTGATGACGTCTGCAGTGATGCCCCTAGAGCCGAAGAAACCAGTGTTGGTGCAGACTTTGCGGGAGCGCAATGTGCATTTCCACGCTGTGGCTGTAATCGGGTCTGAGCTAGGGACATACACCGTAACATTCATGCGCCGCGGGCTCCATGAAGATTGCGGTGGTTTACACTCTACACGCTGGGGTAACTCAAGTGGATGTCCGCTTCTTGAGAGACCGCAAAATTGATACTGAGCCGCCGGTGCTGACAAACTCACCCCTAGAAACAGTGATGCTACCAAGGTCAATTTTATTGTCAAAAACAACTGTACAAACGTAATTTGTAAGTGTTCACTCAATTTCACAAATCTGGCCTGAGGGGCAGTGTCAGATTTCTTCTTCGTCGCTGTCGGACGAGATTGGTTCCTGGTCAGGGAAATCGAGGACCAATTCACCGCTGGGGAGGATTTCCCGAAGGGTACCGACTTTCGGCGACCGTGGGTTGACTGCCGTTGGGAACGGTGATGTTTCAACAATGCTGACATCCTCATTAACTGGACGTAAGGTCTCGTCGACGGCCATGGGTTCGACGACGGGCGACTTGGTCGCGGCGGTCGGAGATGTCGTTTGGGCTGGTGCCGGCGATTTGATCTGGGCTGTTGCCGGCGGTGTAGGATCATTTGCGGGTTCCTTGGCCGGGGGCGAGGAAGCAGTAATGTCCATTTTCGTTGGCGATGTCGCGGCAACAGTTGGCGCTGCTGCCGGTGATGTAGCGGCGGCAGCAGGCAGGAGGATCCGACTGGCCTGTTCGACTGCTCGGCGGACGGCATCGACTGAAGGCGAGGATGGCTCTCCGTCCAATAAGAACTTCTCGACGGGCGAGATGGTGATAGTCCCATTGGCAATGAACTCGAGTGCCCGGCGGGCGACGTCGGGTCGTAAGAGGCGCATCGAGACGGGTGCTGCAAGCACGACGTCGGCGGCCGTGAGTGCTTCGACATTTGATGGCTCGTTGAGGAGAGTCCACGGCAAATGCGGGTATTTCTTGGCCAGGTCGACTGACCAGATGGCCAACATCGCGTTTTGGACGGGCGATGGCGCTGTGAACAAGAAATCGATAGAGTCGTGGACTGAGATAGATTTCTGGTTCCTACTCTAGGATCACCTGAAGAAGAAGGTAGTATACCTGACAAATTCATGGGCTCGACCTGGTCGAGGATTTCCGTAGCCGAATCCGTGGGGATCGAAGGCGGTGGTCCTGGAGGGACGATGCGGGCCGGTGGCGCCGAAGACGTCGTATTCGCGGCTGGAGCTGGCTCGGCAGTCTTAATTTTAGGAATGCGATACGATGCGAGGATGTTAGCGTGGCCAACAAACTGCGGTGTCGTCGAGGGGTCCAGAGTGACCGGCATCGCATACTTTGGTGGTGGTGGTGGCAGCGGTATGTCCGATACATTCATCGGTACAGGTACCTGGGCTGCTTGGACCACTGAAAATCCAATACTGATTACGCAGACAGGATAACACTGTTGTGAAGGATCTGTCAGGTGTTCAGCAAGTGCCTCATCATCCAGGTCAAGAGGATCTGGATGAGGAGGGCCATCGGTAGCCCCAACGGCGTTGTTGCGGCGTATGGGCTGCCGATAATGGTTTCCTGTCCCGTTGGGAGGGTGATAACCATTTCTTTGATGATACACATTTGCCCCCTGGGAAGAATAACCAGTATCTTGGTAGACATTCTCACCCGTGTTTGCCGGATTGCGCTGCGGACAGGCAGTTGATCGGTGCACTCGCACTTGACGACAATGAGGGCATGGCCTATCACATCGGTCCGTGGGGTGGGCACGTGTACGGCAAAAATAACAGCGACCACCGTTAGCGGCGTTGTTACCGGGAGCGGCACCGGTGGGACGCTGGGCCCGGCAGTCGGCGTCGCTATGTGTACACAGTCCGTGGAAGGAGCACGTTTGAAGGTGTGCTCCCGACGAGCGTCGCCCGGCGGACTGATTTGGTGTCGACGGCTGTGGAGGCGGCGTCTGTTGGATTGGCGTGGGTGCACGTTGCTGGGCCGTGAGCTTCGCTACGTGGGCCGTGAGCCTGGCCATTTCCTGTTTCAAGCGGCGAACCTCATCAGCGGAGGATGATGACGTTGGAGCGTTGCTCTGACGACCGTTTGCGCTTTTGTTAGGCATATCGGGATTATATCCGGCGTGTTTAGGTTCTGAAGAGAAAACGGCGTTAGATGGAGCAGTGTACCGGATCTCGTCCCGAAAGATTTGGGATTCTGCGTAACAGGCTGCCTTGAGTGTCTCTTCAAGAGTCGTGAACTCCCTAAACTTGATACTATCTCGGAGGACCGGCTTCAGCCCCCGCAGAAAGATAGGTTTGATGATAGAATCTCGGACATCAGTCGCGAGATCTGGATACGCTACCCTGGATAGTCTCTTGAGGTGCTCAAGGTAGACTATCGCGGACTCTGTCGGCTTCTGCAGTCGATCTTGGATCAGCTGCTGATGCAGATCAGAGTCGCGCCCTACCGGAAAATCTCTCCGTAGAAAAGCCGTAAACTCTTCGTAGCGGGTAGGTATTGGAGTGCTACTGCTAAAGTCCCGGTAGGAGGCGAGAGCAGGACCCGTGAGGCATGACTCCAGAAAAGCGATTTTATACGCATGATCCGTTTCGCTTACACCCTGGAGTGTAAAGAAACGAGTAAGATGCGACATAAAATCGGTGATAGACTCACCAAAAGCACCGGAGAAGGTGGGAGGGGCCATAAAGCTGGACACGGGAGGGTGCCTCCGACCATTCATGGCCTCTAACTTTTGGTTGAGGGGTCCAAGAGCATTCTCAAATGCTGCCTGGACCTTGTTCTCGATCTGTGAAGGGAGATCAGTTTCCGACTTCATGTCCGAGGGTTCGTTTTCCCGTAAGGTGGTTAGAACAGACGTCCTTGCCCGTGAAGCAATTAAGTCAAATTGAATAGAGAGCGGCTCACTGGTCTGTACAGGCTGGGTACTGAGACGGCAGGAACGACGGGGTGTCTCTATTGTGTAAAATGAAAGTGAGTACTACTTCTGAATTCGCGGCGAAAGAGCGCGTGAATTCGAAAAACGCGTGGGCGACGGCGTTTAAGACGTAAATTGATTTAGCTTAAGACTAGCGACCACGGAAAGGGAGCTAGAATGGAATAGGATTATAAGATGTAAGATCAGAGTACATCAGGGTGACGCAGAAGGGAATTTATCTGGTCGCCCTTGATGGGCAGAGGCATGGCCTGAGCTATGGGGGAATCGATCCCGACCAAAATGTAGGATTGGGGCCTGGACCCGACAGTTAGAATAGATGAAGAGGACAGAAGATCAGATGAAGAAGTAGAGAAGAGGCGGTTTTTCCTGCCAAAAAAATGAGGTGACGGATGAACCCGCTCAGGAGGGATTTTTCCTGGAGGTTCGACCGCTGTACTAGTTTACAAACCTTGGGGCGAGGCGGACTCGTAGCCGGCAAGATCCTACTCACCAGGAGTAGCGCATAAAGTGGCATTAGGTGAAAAGGATGGGGTCAACTGAAAATGAACTTAAGAGGGAGCAATAAATAGGGACAAAACTAATTTACAAACCCAGTTATGCAAAGGGGTCGCGCAGTTACACAACGGGCCTCACTCGCCAGGAGCGATTGCGATCTCTGCATAGTGAGACGGACTATACAGGAGGTTCCGTGCGGGACGACATTCGCAAGTAATTTACAGCCGTGTCGGAAACGGGAGCCCGCATTCCGAACAGAACGGACACTCTCCAGGAGTATTATACACAGCTGGTGGCCGGGTTTGCCGATCACTGAGATGAAGTGAGGTTCGCAGGTCACACAGTAGAAGAGAGAAGGAGCACGGGTACCAAGGGTGCTATTCTGACACACTCAGTCAGTTAAAATGAAATACTCTGGACGTTTTGAGGGCGCACCCGAAAACATCTAAGGGATCACGGGTACAAGGTGTCCCTGATTGAATATGAGTGTAAAGTATGTATCGAGGCGTACTCAATACCTTCGCTGAGGCGGACTCAACGGTGCCTATTACTTACATGACTAACAGGGGATGGACCGCGGAGGCGGACTCTGGGTCAGTGGCGACTCTAGCGCGGGCATCGTTAAGCCAGTTAATGAAGGCATTCGAGTGAAAGAAATATGACAGGGGGTCCTATACACTCTAGGCCCAACCGGAGGCTGTGCCGCGGTCCCTTGGGAACCACTACGGCGGGGAGACTAAAGAAGATCTATGTATGACAGCTCGATGAGATGAAAGAGAGTGAGTGAATTTAGATAAGAAATTTACAAGAAGATTGCCGAACCCTTGCAGACGTCAGACACAGGCAGTACCGACTGCAAATGCCTGCTATCTGCTCGAGTCAGACAACCAACCCAGCTGAGGCCGAGTGTAACTCGTTCAAACCTGCAGTTAAAGCTTGAAAACAGCCACGTGCTGATCAACAGTGCCGCTACCCGGGCGGACAACCTGATCAGTACGTAGGCTAGTGAGCATCTCAGGTGGTGTATGTATGTGGACTGATGTTTCCCAGGCATCAGCCCCCAGACACACACAAACCCTAGGACAAGAGAGGTAGGTGATAGGACCATGCGTCAGCGACCACCTACAACTCAAGTGGAATACTCATAGGGCCGACAGTAACCTGGTGCGGACGTCAAAAGGTAGGGGTATGAACCGACACATGACCTTGGTGCTGACTGCAGGTGCCTGGGATAAGAGTATTCAAGTACCATGTCGCAGTTGCAGACGCCAGGGGGTGCGTGCCTAAGGCCGACAGAACCCCTGCAGTAGCACGTAATGTTACCGTTGCGGACGTCAGAAATAGGATCATGTAACCTCAATTCCTGCTGCGAGAACATGATACATTGTCATTGCTGACGTCAGCAATAGGGCCCTGAAGCCAGCTATCGGCATACAGCATCACGTGATGGTGCCGTTGCTGACGTCAAAAGGTGGAACCGAGGGTCTGATACCTTAAGTCAATGACATGAGATGCAGTTGTTGCAGACGTCAGATGTGGCACCCGTAAGACCTGCACATCTTCGAATAGTGACACGGTGCGTCACCATTGCTGACGTCACAGATGGGGTGCAGAGAACCAGCCGAACCTGTTACAACAACATTGGCTTCACCTGTTGCAGACGTCAGAAGTCATTACTGCTGGAGTGTTAACTTAAACAACAACACGTAATGTCGGTTGCTGACGTCAGGAGTAGAACCCGGAGGGCTACCCACCCCTTAAAGCAACAGCAGGTGAAGCGGCTGTTGCAGACGTCAGTGGTTGCATCCGTGGGGTTGAACCACACAACAACAACAACCCGTAACGTTGTTGTTGCTGACGTCAAAGAGCATGACCCATAAAGTCTATGGTCTAGAGGCAACAACCCGAAAGTAGAAGAAACAGACCTTACAGTAAGCAGAAATGAAGAAGAGAGAGACTTATGTAAGGGTGTCATACTGGAGCGGTGGCATCCGAAAAACAGAAAATTTTTTTTTTTTTCTTTTTTTTTTTTTTTTTTTTACCGCCACTCAGATGACTGAGAAAGGGAAAACAGGAGGGAAAATAACCAAAGACGGGGAATACGAGAGTTGGACATACGCGTGTTAAATGTGTAAACAGTGGTGTAAATTGTGGGGCCGGAAAAGTGAGCAATTCCGACAGTTTCCGCCGACAGACAAAAAAGACTGTACACAATTAACAAATCGCAGCCACGTATGACGTCCAGAATCATACGTGGAGGGTGTACGGTATCATGGGGTCACGGACCACCAACAGTCAGGAGAGGCCGTAAACTCCTACAGCTGTGATACCAGTACCCGCGTATGGGTATACTGTAGTTACAGTACGGGAATTGGCACAGACGTACTGTAATGGCACCCACCCGGAGGGCTACAGTATACCACCCAGGATTAGAGAAGGGGGGGAATAAGGGAAAAGAAGTAGCTAAGGTAGTTTACAACACAGACTAAGGTTGTGGAATGTACAGAATGAATCAGAGGAGAAATACAGAATACTCGTTTAACTCAACTCTGGGACACATAACACGACTCTGGGGATAAATAACTCGACTCAGAGGGAATTTATTTCTCATAGGGGATAATACACACGCATGAGATAATTATTTACACATATAGATCATATTTAGATCACTCGTAAGGGCAAATCCCGTCTGACAGTAATTAAATCTGATGTTCAGGGATAAATTCCCGACCTACAGTAATAACTCTCGGTGGCATGGGAAAATTTGTCCGACTACAGTAATAACACGCGACGTGAGGTGGGGGTATCCGACCTACTGTAGCGGTAATCCGAAATAAGGGACATTCCCGACCCATTAGGCAGTAAACCCGAATCTGGGGGGGGGGGTCTCCGGCTTATTGGATGGATAGTACCCAATTTTAAGGGGGCTTGTCCGACTTAAAATGGGAGTTGACCCGACCTGGGGGTAGTTCCGACCCAAGGGTGAAGATTTACACTTAAGGGCGAGTGCCAGACTTAAGGTCGATTTTCCAGCCTCGCCATGTCACATTTTACGCCATGTCACGTGTATGACATGTTTATCTTGGGAGAGCTGGAGAGGTTTGGGTATCTCATCAGGCAATACCGTGTTTTAGACGTCACATTGATGGTGAACCATATCAGATTGATCCTATTACAGTGAGTAATAGGCTGTGACTCCTGATGGATACTGGCATTTTCCCCAGGCTTCCCAAGTTGGCGTTGGGGGCCCAACCTGGCAAATGGTGGCTATAGAGAGGTCTATAGTTGGTTCTCTGGAGTTGTCCCTGGGGTCTTGCTGTAGGGTAACGGACAACGCTGCCAGGCTAGGTGCGACAATCCCCGAGTCCTACTCAGTGAGAGTGGGGACAGGGTCACCCGTAAAATGACCTAAATTATGGGACCCGATTATGAACCAGACAGCCCCTTTTTAGCCCGAACCTGAGAGGTGGAAGCCCTACTTATCTGTGGGAAGCGAGGGAACCCGACTTAGGAAGGATTTCCCAACAAATAACCCACAAATAACAATAATCCCCTGAGAAGACTCACCTAGTCCGGTTTCTCAAGCGATTACGACGCAACGGGCGGCAAGTCCCTGGATGCTTTCGGTCTTCTGGCACTGGGAGCGGGAGGTACGATCCTCAAACGTCCTAGGCGGCGAGCGGCGGCGAGCGGGAGGGAGCGGGAGCGAGCGGGAGGCGAAACTCCAACGTTTAATTCACGAACCGGGGCGGTCGGACACCTGGCACTGATGGGCAGCGGGGTACTGTAGGCGGTGAGCGGCGGACGCAGTAAGTAACGCAAAAATATGCAAATTTATTTAGGATAATAGGCGGCAGACGCAGTCGAGTATATAAAAAATATGTAAATTAAGAAGGGCGGCGGACGCGAAGTGACAACTGGACGAAAGCTTGGTGAACCCAAGAATGAGCGAAAAACTAAAGAAACATGTCCTTTTAAGGACATGTTTGGCTACAGCTGCAGCTTGGGCGGAGTTTCTCGGCGCTCAAGCTAACTTCTGCAGCTAGACGCGATGCAGAAGATGCCTATGAGCACATAGACATTTTTTCATTCACATGCGTTTAGCACTGAGGCCGGCTGCAGTGCCTATGCTAAGCATATGAACGTCTTTAGCTAAAACTTCTTAGCTAGTCGTTTTGCGTAACAAAAACGATGCTAATTTTTGATGATAAGAGGTGCGCGAGCGCACCAAAAATAGCCATGTGCTCGTGGAGCACGACTGGCGGAAGTTTTTAGCTAAAGGGCCTACTGTAGCCCGGGTTTGTAAAGAAATAAAAATACAACAAAATGAAACATAGAAATGCATAAAAATATAAAAACGAACGCAAAATGCATGGGTAAAAATGAAATAAACAAAAGCATGATCGAGTAATAAACAAAACATGAAAAATAACAAAATGTCGGCATGATTGGAATCACGTGACGTTGGAGAATTGAGCGGCACGTGACACTAGGAACCGCTGTTTTAGGAAAACGCTGTTTTAGGAAACGCTGTTTTAGGAAAACGCTGTTTTAGGAAACGCTGTTTTAGGAATCCGCTGTTTTAGGAAACGCTGTTTTAGGAACCGCTGTTACAGACCTAAACCATATAAATTCTCCGTCATGTCCGTTGAACATCTGGCAAGGTGTCTGAACGTCATTGGGATTTGGTAACCGCCGAAACATGTTTTTTCCCATAAAACATAAAAATCTATTACTGGAAATTGAGTCATCGCGCTTGTAGAACTAGGATCTGTAATAGCAGTGGAAATGAAGTTCATGTCCATACGACAACGAAATCATGTCCATACAACGTTTCATGTTCAAACGACTCTACTATAGACCATTATGACGATACATAGGATTGGGACTTTGT
The DNA here is from genome assembly GCA_963922205.1 of Romanomermis culicivorax. Taxonomy (NCBI): domain Eukaryota; kingdom Metazoa; phylum Nematoda; class Enoplea; order Mermithida; family Mermithidae; genus Romanomermis; species Romanomermis culicivorax. The sequence continues at coordinate 509,321 of CAWUHX010000010.1, read as the reverse complement.
CAGTCCTACGATCTTGACAGTAATTTTTGTCACTTTCAGAATTGTCTGTTTTTCTCGGAATGCTTGGACAAACGTATAAGGGCTCGATGTGCGCCTCCGGCCACGAGTATCAAATTTCTAATGTGACCCTGTAAGCGTCTAGAAGACGTTTTGACATTAGAATGAACATCACGTTCTACGGGGTAAATTTGATTTTTGTGGATGACCGCAGATACAGTAATAGGACGTGGCCCGTGTGAATGAAATAATTTTCAATTAGCAAAACAATTCGTCCTAAATGATGGGTTTCCTGTCTTTTTGACCTACACGTCTGGCCAAATTGAATTTTGCATCCCCTCATGCGTCTTTTTAGTTATCTATAGTCTGTTTTTTGGGAAACGCTTCTAAAGAATGAAAGTGGAGAGCAAGTAGTATTTCAGATATTCACGATTTTCTGATAAACAATATATCATATAGGACTAGAAATTTGTGAGCATAATGACCTAACCTTCAATAATTTTTCGAGTGAAAAATTTTACAGTAAGAGCTCTATGTAAACGATTTTGACGACAGTAGTGATTTGTGTCACTTTTTATTTGGAAGCATTTTATAAAAACAGACTAAACATGATATTTCTGATTACATGTCTTTTTCATGGAATCAAGGGAGATAGCAGTTTGAACTAAATTAGGTCGACGTGATCATGAAATAGATCTACTTTTCACTTTTTCATTTCTTGCACTTTTGACTCGGACCCATGACCCCAGGAGTCTATGGAATTAGGCTTATTTATTCTACATTCATGATATAAAACAGATAAAGACATAAAATAATTAAAGAAAGAAAATAAAACGTTATCGAAACCATAACGACGACCGTCTACGGGTTTTATCGGACGTTTTCTTTTCAACCACGGTTTTGATGGGTTCGTTATACCATAGGAGCTGAACATATGGAAAGTTGGGACACTGACGATGCAGACATGCAAAAATCCTAGAGACGCATTCATTTTTTTGTTGCGGCCCGTTTTTCGACTACAAATTTCAATATTCAATGGAATACTGTGACCGAAGATTACAAAAAAAATATCTTAGACTCCGATTTTTACTTTGCTGGTCATTGACTTAGAGAAAATTCTGCATTTACCAGCTTTTTATAGGATAAAAATGACATTTTTTTACCTTATTGTTTTCATCTTGTGACCACAAAAGAATGGCCTCCGAGGATTCGTAAGGCCCGGAACATGTGACGATTTTTGGCTGACTTTTGTTCCTGTAAAATATGAAAATTAACATAAGCATCTAACAGTTACCTCTGCACAACATATAGTTATAGTCTTTTCTTTAAAGGCTAAATTTTGGCGAAAAGACATTGGCAAGTTTTCGTCAGGAAAACATTAGCAGCAAATATTTCCGCGATATAGATTTGGCTATGATATCAAATTATAATCTCTGTTTTTTATAAAATGCTTCATAATATTGAAACTAACAAAAATTAGCGTAGTCGTCGAAATCATTTACATGAAGCTTCCATGGATTGCTTTCTCAAAATTTTCTTGGAGGTTGTCTGAGTTAGCCCACAATAGCAGAAAATTCTAAAAATATCAAATAGTATACTTGCTTTCTGTTTTTGTAATTTGGGAGTGTCACGTGCCGACGAATTTCGCCAGCATCACGTGATTCACATCATATTTTTCCCATTATGTTTTGTTACGTTTCACTTTACAGTAACTTGCGTTAATTTTACGTTTCATTTTTATAATTTTTACATGCAATTTCTGTGTGTACTTTTTGTGTTTCATTTCTGCTTTACTTTCGCACTTTCATTTCCGTTACGATTTGTTATTTTTCCATTGCGCACATAGACTACAGTATGTAACCCGCTAGTCAGAATTTCCGTTAAAGATAAGCTCTCCAAGCTCATCGCTGTAATTGGAGCACAACACGCACCTCTTATCAGTAAAAACTAGCGACGTTTCGCAATGTGAAACATTTAGTTGGAAATTCTCACTAGATGACATTCCTATGATAAGCATGGAGAGTGAAAACTCGCCCCGATGTTTAATGTAGCGAACTGGAAAATGTCTATGTGACCATAGGCATCTTCTGCAGCAATTTCCACTGCAGAAGTTAGCTTGGGTGTGTCTTAGCTCCGCCCAAGGCATACTGTAGATTACGGGGCCCTTTAAAAGGGCCTGTTTCGTTAACTTTGCACTCATTTTTGGGCCTAATCATCTTTTGCATTTTACAGCCCGTGTTCCCGCGTTTGCCTGCATCGTTTTATTATAAATTTACATATTGTACCTGCGTCCGCCGCCTATTCAATAAATTTACATATTCGCCTTTGGTCTCCCTTGCCTTTCCAGTTACCATAACCCAACCTTAGGAGTTTACCCCATCACCATTGATCGAGAACCCCCATCACCTCCCCGAGGAACGCTTTGATACCCTCGCTCGCGGACTCGCATTTGCCTACCCTCCATGCCGAATCACTTTCGGATTGTCAAACCCGCTTCCCCGCCATCTGCAGGTCCCACGCTTTGACCCTTGAACCCATTGCCCAGCATGGAGTACTTTGAGAAGAGGATTTAGTGAGTCTTCTCAGGGGTTATTATTGTTGAGGGTATATTTGTGGGAATCCTCCTTAATCCGGTTTCCCCTTGAGAGTACCCTCAGTTGAGAAAGCCCTCGGACCCTTAAGGTCAGGGCCAATTAGGGGATTTAGGTTAACAATCGGGTCCCCTACAGTAAGCCATTCTACGGATGGCACCGTCCCTCATTCTCAGTGAATGAGGACTAGGGATTGCCACCCCTGACCCTGCCGCATTGTCCATTATTCTACAGCTGAACCTTAGGACAAGGCCGAGGTACACCATAGGTTTTCCTGTGGTAGTACCAGCTGGGTTAGGTTCCCGAACTGAAGATAATAACCGAGCCATCAATGGGGTCACAGCATGTCACCTACAGTGGCATGGCCATATCTTTTACGAGATATGGTATGGGTTTTGCCCATCTATGCGACTGATCACCAATTCGTTTAATGTGACATGGCTCCCAATTTCAGTTAATGTGACAGGAGCATTCCAAGAAAATTAGACGATAAGACTAAAAATTTGTCGGGATGCTCGAATAACTTTCAATATTCTTTTGGGAAAAAAAATTTTATCACTAGATTTTTGTGTAAACGATTTTGACAATATTATTTTTGTCAATTTTCAAATTACAAGAATCTTGTAAAAATAGACTATTCTTGCCTATAATCTGAGTTTTGATGCAGAGCTTGACTCTTGCACCATTAAGAATCATTTCACATTTTTCCGACTTCCAGTTTGAACTTGCACTCAGAATACTTACCGATGATATTCAAAATGGAACTTCAGCATTAAACAATGATCACGATCTGATGCTACAACTTAACATTTTGTTCTACTTGTATTTTTGTTCATTTGAGACACTCACCCCGAATAAACCATAAGAGTCACAGGTTGTTCGGAAATTTTCAGACGCATTTTCAAGCCCAAATTGAATGTATATTGCGGTTCGATAGATAAAGACGAAACGACACTAGTCGTTTCGCTGCAGAGCATATTCGACGGTTTTCGACGATCGAAACATTCTTCCGGTTCAAGCAAGTCGGACGGCGTTGAAACTGTTGCTTGTTCCTCCGATTTTCTGTGAATGCAAATAATGAATGAAGTCTCATATAGGGAACAAATTTTGATATGACCATCATAACTATAACCAACATCAGAGACATTATGTTGTTGTCAAGTAAATTTTTGAACCACGCATTCCTGTGAAAATTTGAGAGTTCATCGATTTTCATTATGGTCATCGATCAAGCTCGACATTACGGCTTTCACTCAATCCCGATTCGCTCTTTTGAGAATGGCTCTTTAAAGATTCGCTCTTCTGGGGATTTGCCCTTTTAAAGATTCGCTCTTCTGGGGATTTGCCCTTTTAAAAATCGCTCTTCTGAGCTTCGCTCTTAAGGTGTAAGACCAATTTTTCATGAGGGTAGGGGTCAATGAACAAAAACGGAAAGAAAACTTCATGAGTGTATAATATCCAACAGCTGCCAAATTTTTTTTTCAAAAAAGTTGGGATTACCCGACGATTTTTTTCGGGCAATGCGGGGTATCCAGGGCCCCCTATCTGCTTAGCACATAACTCAATTTTAACTAAAAACTTCTTCTGAAAGAGTTATTTCCATCAAGAAAAGTTTCCGTCAAAAGAAGTAAGTAGTCAGACCTGAACCTTCCCATATAGCTTTCGACAAAGAAAAAGTTTTACTTACAACACTTTTCGCCTGAGCTCCAGGCTAAGGGGTCGATTTTTTGGTCCAACAGCCATTTGAAGGATCTTCGGTCGTTCTTCTACACCGCGTTCTTCCTGGATATCAGTTTGCGTTGGAATAGTTGCAGACTGTGTTTGATCATTTGATTCTTCTGAAAACAATAGCCATATTTTTCGGGACAATTATCATTGAACTGCCCGATTACGACTGAGATGCAGAGTTCTAAAACCATCTCCTAAAAATGACATATTTCAATTGGAGGACAGATAAATCAACCCTTGAGATTCAAACTATGGATTGAAGTAATTTTCGATTTTGCAAACACTTTTTCATAGAAGTTTATCCTAAAACCAATAGTCCATTCATTTTCAAATGCGCCTCGGAGAGCAAAAAAACCAATCATACCCCAACATTTTCCTTTTTACAAGATGTGGTCCCAACTGTCATAGTAAATCTGAGAAAAAGAGTTGTTTATTCTTTGTATTAACATGCTTTTTCCTTTCCCAGGCTTATTTGAAAAAATGGACTATAGTAAATATAGAATGTTAGTAATTGTAGGTTCGTCAGAGCAAACATAGTTGTTCTTCATGATGAAGTCGGTTTATTATTTGCTTCTGTTAAGCATTTTTTCCTTAATCAAGCCTGTATTTTACCCTCCCGAAGACAGGTGACATTGCACTCCATATTAAATTTGTCTGGGCAGATATGCAGCCGAGGCAACACGAAACATCAGGAAACATTGTGTAGAACCTGCTGTAGCTGAACTTACTGTAAAATTTTAGTTTGGATGATCCAGAAGCTGAAGTCGGAATATCGAAGACTGACCAACAACTTGACAACCAGATGAAGTGTCTGATCAAGACATTCAACAACAACTCCAAAAAAGTCCAAAAGCTACTAGTGTGAAAAAGACGACAACCTTAACATTTCACATGCAATAATTTGGAACCACTTGAACAAAGTTTCCAAGCTTGATACACGGGTGTCTCACAAGTTCAATACAAGCAAACTGTGTTACCATTAGCATAAAACTAATCTTGAGATGTATGACTGATTACTTTGATTAAATTCAGGAGATGAAATGTTGGCTCTGTATGCCAATATCTTTTGAGGGTAATAATCGGTCAAGAGAAACTTCAAACCAGCCTCAAATTATTTACTTCAAGCTTCTCCCGTCTGGCTTTTGTATCACTACAAACGTTTATGCAGGAAAATTCAATTATGTGCAAAACGCCATGGCTCAGGAGCACTCAGTCCTGATGAACCATAACGGAGTACTATTACTGCACCACAATGCTCGACCAACCATTGCTGCTGCAGTCCAATAAAAGACTCAGTCACTAGGCTGAGAGCTGCTTCCCCATGTGCCTTACTCCCATGACAATGCCCCCGCTGAGTACTACCAATTTCGGTCATTTCCAAATTGCCTCGCAGATGCACTGTTTGAAAACGCAGACCAAGTCATTGCATATACGCAGAACTTCGAGTCATATCTAAATACCTTTTATCAAACTGATACTGCTATGATGCCCGGCAAATGACAAAGTATCATTAATATCAATAGTGTCTGTCTTGGCGATTGAACTTGCCATATGTTGGCTGTGAAATTTTTAAAGGTTCGGTAACATTCCGGCAATGTACTTCATAAGTATATTTTTTTGCTGAGAACGTTGCATTGCCCATACGCTCTACATTTTCCACTAAGCCAAATATTACACAAAACTGAAAATTTCTTAATCGAGCCATTTCACTTTACACCGACTTTGAATGAAAATAATGTTGTACTAAGTATTTTGAAAACAGAACTGTTTTAAATTCTCGGCATTTCATAGAAAACAGACTGTTTCATTTTTAAGCTTGAGATATTTTTCTCATTGATTTCGAAAAAATGTCATTGACACGCTGTTTCAAGTCAATCATGATTAGAAATTTGAACGATTTGCAGCTTCTCATTATCCTGATAAAAACGTTTACTCGGTTTTCGTTAGTTTGAAAATTAAGGTAACATGTACGTATATACATATAGTAAGTCAAAGTGTGTCACTTCATCATAATTGTTTCGGATTGATTATTCGAAATTGCATTATTTGTCGATGAGTTTTTTAGAGTATAAAATTTAATATTCTAATGAATCTCGATACACGAGCTTTCTGATTGGGATTCTTTACGGAAAGTTCTTCATCTTAGGAGACACTGCCCGAGCATTATCTTACTGCGCCTACTGCTATCGTCTACAGTGATAACAATTTGCTTCTCCAAATCCGGCATTGCTGGTAAACTTTTCTGAACTTGTTCCGAGCATAACCCGTGCTTGAAAAAAACAAGTTTAATCATTACAGTATTCTAAAATGTCTAAATTCAATACTTCCTGCTCTCCACCATTCTCATCGTCGTCGTACAAAAAGAACAAATCATCGAATTCTAAATAAGGACTGCAATTGGCTATACTTTCCACTGAACGTTTAGCACTGTTGGAGATCGTGGTCTGCGAACAGTTGGTCGACGGATTCCTCGAGTCGTCGAGTTCCAGGAATGTGTGCTGTCCACTGCTAAAACGAAAAATTTTTCGTGATTTTTCTTATTGTTGACGTCAGTGATTTAATGTTAAATGAGTATTACTGTAGAATACACTACTAAAAATGCCATGCAGTGCATCACGATTGTTAGTACAGATGAACTTCACTTTTATGGAAAAATTAGAAATTTACTCCGGCTTACCCTTCCAAGGTACATGATAAAGATGCTACGGTTTTCCGACGACGGTTCAGGGTTTGTTGAAAAGGTCTTCGAACTATCCGTCTACCGAAGGAGTCAGACATCGAGTGTTTGCGAGATCCATTTTTATCGAAGGCTGCTGTTGCACTCTGTCAAAGATTGGATAAGTTTAAATTGACTCAACAGCAACTGCTCGTTCAAGAATGAATTGCTAATAAAGATCAATGCACAGAATTAAGCATTGCAACGAATTTATCATCTGATGAAGTTGACTAAATGTTTTTTCTTCTCAGCATATTATAAAAATCGACTGCCATAACATACTACTGACTAATCAATGCCAAGTACTACTTGATCATTACTTGACTATTGTCTTTTTTCCAAATGAGTGTCGGCGCGCAGAGAAATGTTCATGCAAATACAACCTGCGTATGTATACCTTTTTTCCTCGAGTTGACTACAGCAGTTGAACAAAAAAATAGAGAAGAAAAAATATTTCGGCCAACGATGCAGGTCTATTGTCCCGTCACCATTTTTAAGGATCAGTTTGCTATCCGAGACTCCCTTACTTGATGTATTCCATCAAGAATCAACATTTTACCATATGATCAGCCCAAGACAATTGCGGCCTAATGAGAGTTTGTCTCTCAGCGGCCTCATCGTGAGCGGTGCGTTCCACGATCACTGATCCGACTTGAGTGCACAAAGCGCTATCGTAGCTTCGCCATTGATTGCTCATTTTGCATATGCTGAACGACGGGAAACTCCGAGAGTGTCGCCTATCTCCGAAATTGCCGCTTTTAGTCGATGTGGCGCTGCAAGAGAAAATTATATCGGAGAATGGAGAAGATTATGTTGTTTTGAGCTATAGTATGAAAAAAATCGGAAAGCAAGTACCATTACATATCTTACGATTGTCTACGCAACCATATGTCGAATAGTATTGAGGCTTTGTGATCCGACGCAATTATGCTTTAGAACTTTTTAAATAAAAAATTCCGTGATAAAAGCTTTGAGTAAACGAACAGAACTAAGATTTGCCATTTTTCAATTTACTGGATTTTCGTAAAAAACACACTGCAGAACATGGATCTATCTACCGTTAGCAAAATGAAAGAGAAAGTCTTTGTAGTCTGAAGAGTATTCATTTCACTTCGATGCGTTCTTCTACAGTAATTTGTATTATGTTTGACGGTAATTTGCATTGTCAGCTTACCTGGAAGATACCACGCTGTTGTAACCAGAATCGGGCGCCTGTATCGTAAATTCGTCTACGGTCGTTTTTTCTTGGAGAATGCCCGGGATGAAGTGACTTTTCGATTGATGAATGGCTGAATTAGAGATCTGCCTCTTGATCAAAGGTGGGTGAACCTGAGTCAAGGACATTTCGGTGACTTTGTAAGTCAATAGGTAACCGTTTTCTGTGCCGATCCATAAATTATCGTCGAAAGCCAATAAGCTCGCTATGTGAATTTCCGAGGGATCATCTTCCTAAACGCAAGGAAAAACTAGATCAAGTGATTGTCTTCAACAAGCAAAAAAGATCCAAAGCATATTTCGCTGATTAGTTATCTCGTGGCTCAAGTGAATTATTGTATTCTGCATTAATTTATTGCACTTTACTTTTTTATAAGCTCCTAAACAATCTTTGGCTATATCGTAGAAAAATCGGCAATTGAACTCTTTCGTATCCCATAATTGGACTATGGAAGTTTGACAAATCGAAAACCAAACGCCTTTTTCGGACAACTGAAAACCGACCAATCGATCGAAAATGGACGACGTTGGGTTGTTCGTACCGTTCGGGACTTGAAATTTTTCGACGCAGTCCAGTGTCCTAAAAAAGTGGTTGATAATAAACAAAGAATATGGCACCACGTTATCATGTAACTCAATCAACGGCCTCTTTTTGAAATGTGAAAAAACTATATAAAAACTATAAAAGCTACATTTATTTACGTATAAAAACCAAATATTTGAAACAGTTCATTTCGAAATACGGTTTCAAGGACTGTATGGAAACTTTGACTAAAATGGGTAATCCAAGAATGATTTGTGTATAACAAATCGGTAATAAAAAGATATTTCAGGCCATGGATTTTCGTATTCATTTCCTAAATAACTGATTGCACATTATGTCAAAATTTCATATATATATATAGTTTCTAATTTGAAATGAAAAAACTAAAAAATTTTAGAAGTACCCAGTCAAAATACGGCTCCCTAATGATAAAAACATTTACAATTTTGAGAAGCATCGAATGCTATGACGAAATTCGATTTTCATCTCGAAAATCAGTTTTCAAAATAAGAAATCATAAGTCGACTGCTCAGATGTTCGATTTTCGTTGGCTGTGAAACACATTGAAATATTCATGACGTAAGTGGAACATGATTCATTCTTAGGCAATGGTGCAATTTGGCAGAAAAGGCAGAGCTTTACCAGAAATAAATACACCTGCACAGTTATCATAGTTTAGGTGTAAAATCTTCAAGCAGTTAGGTATGTCTGTGGTACAGGATATCTGCGGAGTAAAGTTCGAACTCAACAGCCTAATTGGTTGCGCTAATGTCTTATCTATAGCGTTTGTAGTTTTTTAGAAGAAAATGCTGCAGAAAAACATGACAAGCACGTTCTGAAATCAGCAATTTCGCAAAAAATCTGAGACACAATTTTGATAAAACCGAGACGTTTGTGAAAAAATCTTGTCTCCTTTCAAATCGAAAGTTTTTTAGCCAACATTTGCATTTGTTTTTAAGCCAACATTTTCAGCCAACATCACACATACAATTTGATGAACAAAATGCTCTCGTGGTATTTTTGGCACACAGATGTAAGACATACTGGTCATTTAATACGTGTATGTTGCTGCCCATACTGGCCCAAATTTGTCCATCCGAATCGGCGACCAGGCAGCAAATGGGCGCGGGACCGACGGGCACGTAATACAATTCCAAAAGGTCGGGGACTCCACAAAGGCAATTCTAAAAAAGAAGACGATGCAATGAGAACGTGAAACGTTACGTAGGACATTAATCCGTCTTACGTCCAAAATAGCCAGAGTCCCGTTGGCCAGAGACGAAACTAATCGGCCGTCATTGGTCAATTGCAGTTGCAAAGGCATGTCGGTCAATTTTATTTCCCAGCAAATTTTACTGCAATAATGCGGAATAGGTTTTTCATTGGCAAGGCACATAATTGAAAACATTTCGGGCTCTGTTGAGTGTCTCCCGCTATGGTTAATCCGCAGAATGATTTTTCATGAGGATATCTTTTTTCAAGCAGAGACTTGATACCACGTATATATTTCAAAATAAAATTTTCACCTGGTCAGCCTAAGAATATCAATCTTTAACGCTGTCAAGTAACCGGAAATAAGACCGACGAATGTTATGCCATTTTTTTGAACGATGCTCAAAGTTCGACAGTTGAACTGAAAAATAGAAACTAAAAAATTATTGGAAAATAAAGTCAAATACTATGTTCACCTGAATATCTAACCGTCTAACCTCGGTGCTGCCTTTTTTAACCAAACCGAGTTGAGCGAAATCGCGGTTTCCGTACGATACCAATATAATATCTGCAAAATTCAATTTTAGAAATCGGTAGCAAATCCTTGAAGCCACTAAGATAATTAAAAAAAGAAAGGTTTCACAGGAAGGAAAGATTAAATAGTTACAAAAAACGACAATAACAATTGAAAATTCAATGGAGAAAATAAAATATACTATAATAATGTGGTCAAGTTTCGAAAGTTTATACAATGCGAAAAAATAAAAAGCGGGATGAAATGCAAAGATTGGTAAAAATGCAAAAGCGAAAAAAGAACCGAACATGATACAACATGAACTGTACTTACTAGAATTGAAACCATTAGTCGAAAAATGGATGAATCGTCTAGCATGTTTTCTGCCACATTAAGTGTTCGAACAGCCAAAAATATATCTACTCTTATTCTTAAGGTTCAAGTTCTGAAATTGTGACCAAATGCATTTGACAAAGAATATATGATAATGCTGTTTTATAGTCCATTTTTAATCCATATAAATCGAAAAATGACAAATATTGGCACTGTTGTTAAAATCACTTACTTGAAGCTTTTAAGATAGAATTTTTCCTCGAATTGTTGACGGTTAGTTAAGCATGCTCACAAATTTTAAGTTCAATGTCACATACAGTTCAGCAGTTGTAAAAACATAGAATAGTACTTGCTTTCCATTAATTATTTCAAGAAAAACATACTATAGGAACTTTTCTATCAACAAAAGTAAGAGTTCGGGAATTCAGAGATGTTGAATTGAATCTTCATTTCTAACTTTCATACTTTAAGACTCATAGACGGTGTACCTTTGCAGGGACATTTGGTAAACAGGAAAATTCTTGAATGAGAACAATATACTGAAAATCACTTCTGTTTTTTCTATCGAGTCGTGAATTTGAAGTAAATGAAAAAATAAGATGAAGTAAAGTAAAACGATCGAAAAACGACAGGACAAGTGCAATGACAATGTGACATTAGAAGATATAAATCAAACGCAGAGGAGTGCAATAGTAAAATTAAAAATAACGTTAAAATCGAAATTTTGACCTTCCCAAATCCACAATATGCCGCTAATATGAATCTGGTTATTGGGCAACGGAGCAAATTTAAGAGCCGCCTTATATTGCTCGCGTTCTTTCAACCTTTCCTTCAAGATTTTCAAATACGAAATTTGCTTCGAGATGATGGTCGCTCGATTCGGGAACGGATCCATTGCTTCATAAGCGATCTAAGGACTCGAATATGTGAAGCATAGGACTGAAAATTGTTGAAGGACTGGCGAGTATTCAGGTGGGTATGACCATCCCGAATAGACTAGGGAATGACCGGATTCGGAACCCGTGGACTGGGAGAAATATAGTCCTATTGGCGGATGACAAATGCGAGCATAAAAAATGAACATTTATTCACCTTGATCAGTGCGTCCGCATCATATGTGTACCTGGTGGAAAGTTTGAGCACTTTCAGTATGGACATGGTGTCGTGTTTTTCCAACAAAAGATCTTGATGCATGGATAAAATGGCCAGGGCGAAGCGGAATAGAACTTTGGGACCGTCGAGTAGGAAACAGTCCCATATCCGTAGCATTATCTGAAAGGAAACATCGAGGTCAACTAACAGAGAGAGAGAGAGAGTTTTGTTGATCGGGGACTACACATCAGTTGCAAGAAAAAACGCTTTGATCACAACGGGACAGAAGCCTTCAGCAAACGTGTTTGGTCTTGATTGTTCTCAAATTTTTATTCTGTGAAAAATTTTACGAAACATCAACTCATTTTTAGTGTTCTTGTGACCAAAATAATGAGCACTGATATCTTGATAAATATAAAAGTACCAGTAATGGATTCAATGAATCCAATACTTTTATCGCAATAATCATCGCATGCAACACAGTTTGCCAGATAGTTGCTCGAGTTGTGCACAAATGTCAATCGAAAGTCATCGGATAACAAATTTCAGAATGTTTTCAGACTCAAACTTTATTGATAGCGTTTTATATTTTTAAACCTGCCGAACAAACATTTTCGAAATCCAAAACATGTTCCATTTTTTTCGTGAAGCAACGAAATTCCAAAGACTTTCAATAAGGGACAGCAAATGAAGTTATCATAAATTTTGTTTAAATCTCTCATATCCTTTCATTCCAACGGAGCCACTTAAAAAATCATCTGAAAATGTGTCAGGGGTGACATTTCCTCATTTAAAAATCATTTGTTTGTGAAACTTAGATAATAAACCATGTAGTGAATGTTTTTTTTGTTGCCCTTAATAGCTATTCAATCCAGGATCGTTTGAAAAGCCTGCGCCTAAATGATGTTCACAGCTGAAGACTTGGAATAGACTAGGACAGAAACATTGGACACATTCACTTCCCACATTCGCGAAAAAGTTTTTGCGTTAGCAATAACAACTTTGTCGTATTTATTAAGAGTGATATTGGAAAGCTCAAGGTGTTCTTTGAAAAAGTTTCGGGGGATATGCCACGTTGCTAAAATAATTTGGAGGTACTGTAATCTATCAGCTAATTTAAATGTCCAACTCAGGGATCAAAACTTTTAGATTTCATAATGTTCTTTTTGTACTGGCACCTGTAAAGAATCGAGATCATTTCAAACCAAAGCAACTTGAATCATGACAACAACTGCTTATAACGTATAACGATTAAAGAAATCCAAAAACGCATTTAGAAGAGTCTTCACAGATTATGCCAGTTGTTGGGGCAAGTTGTAATACGCTGAAGTTGTAATATGGTACTAACTGGAGAAAAGTTGCGGAAAAATCTGTACCTCAAACGGAATCGAGTCAAAAAACAATGACATGAACCAATTCAAGGTAATCGTGGCCAGATCGATATCGCACGTGACCAAATGTTGCGATAATGCGGGTAATTTCCGTTCGACTAACCATTTCAAAACTTCTTGATCAGCTTGAACGCCAATCAAATTTTGATCGAAGTAATTGGACGAAAAATACCTTTCGGTGACGGCTATCAGGAACCTGTTCGAAATATGATTACTTTAGTTTGTGAAAGGACAAAAACAGACAAACTCATGATTTTTGAGTTTCAGGGCTTACTAAGTATTTCAAATGTCAGGCAACTATGCAAGAAAACTCATTTTCTAACGTTGACAGTGTATCGAAGGAAAAAATTACAGATTTTTTGAAACTTTTTTCTTGTCTCTTTTGGAATACCCTGTATACCTGGCTATGGTCTTACCAAAAAGTATCTTCAGCGTTGAGGAACAAAAGGGCAACGGCCACTAGAAAGTTCATACCCTGGCAATAGCCAATGTGCGGGTTGTGGTAACAAAACGCCTTCAAAACTTGTTGCAGTTGGTTTACCTGTAACAAGGTATCTTTCATTACAGTATCGAAAGCCTATGAATAATGGACATTTCTCACGCCCTTGCAAGCCAAACTGGCGAAGTGGACATTCGAGGGCATTGTCCTCATAATGTCCAACGTTATTTGTTTAATATTCATAACATTAGCCTTAAAAATGAACATTCCTTATAAATGAAAATATAGAAGTAGAAGAACAAAGAAGAGATCGTATGAAGTTTGGTGAATGAATTGAATGAAGTTTGGTAAATGAAGTAGACCATTAATTGTTTAAAGCAATTTCTAGAAAAGCGTTGTTTTTCCCAAGATCAATTTTGGAACACTTTGGCAGGTTGTTCAGCGCTATTTTCAACACCGTTCTTCGTGACTTTTCGACTTGAAAAAATGATCACACGACGTTGAATTTTATGATAAAAGAGATGCGAAAAGTCTATCAATTTAGCTAAAGTAGATAGAACAGCATGCATGTAGGAAAGAAACTCATTCAAAGCATTCTCATTTCGTTTATTCCGGAATGCTCTACAGGGCGAGGTTTATTGATTACAGTACGAAAATGAATATCGTCATTAGGCCATTATTTGAAATTTCATAGGCTGAATGTGAAAATATTTTTTGGGCCATCCTAGGATTATGTACGCGGAATTAGTCAATAGTCCGAACTTTTCGCAATAATGTTTTTTCTCCTAACAGTATATTTCCGAATGTTAGCTCTCTAAAATCAGGGAATTCATAAATATTTACATTTTTATGATCAAATAGAATGCTTGTCAATACAATAACCTTACTTCTGACAGGCACCCGTTTTCACCTTGACTAGTGCACAAGTTATTAAAATAATATTTTCCGCATTGATCTTTCAAATCTGAAATTTTCTGGTGAACTAACGAACGCCAAATCAAAGACCGAAATGTGTTGGGCACTCCCGATTTGATCAAATTTCTGAGTTCTTTCTTCGAAAGAGAAAATTACTGCAACTAGCGGCACTGCAAATTGTTGGGTCTTCACCCTCACTTACCCTGCTAACGGCCCCCTTTTTCAACTTTCGCATGTACATTTTCCAAACGTGGATGTTTTGCGAACCGTTTTGGGCGGTATACGACAATCTTAGGCGACTACTCAAATAATGTAAGGCCAAAACGTCGTCCGAAAACGAATGACGAAACCCGTAAATATCAACGTACCCGTTTTCGGAAGTGACACTAAATAATAATGAGAAATTAGAGAATAGCAAATGGTAAGAATTTTTATAGACTTGAGTTCAAGTTGGAAGTGCACCTTTTGAATCTTAAAAACTCATTGAAGTTTCGTCGGTAGATACATAGTGAAGCAATGTTAAAACCAATGTAACACAGCAACACAAACACAATTCTAATTTTTATGTCCTAGAACGGTCATTGAATACGTTATGGGTCACTCCACATATCAAATAACTTCTAACGTAATTCCAAGATTTCCTCCCGCATATCTCATTGTCATCCATAGTAGTAAATATGGAACCATGAATTTTTAAAGGTTTCTGACTTCTCAGATACTAAAGTATTTTCAATAGGAACCCTAAGTAATTTAGAAACATACCTAGCGAAGGTAGGAAAAGTAGGATCTTCTTGTTTTGTTTCATCGCACAAGCGGACGATTCTCGACTTGTGCTGCAAAAATAAATATCATGTTGAAAAGCGTGGCAAATGAAAAAAGTATCAAGAAGACTTCGAATCAAATGGTTCTAGACATCAAATGGCTCCAGGCTAGTTCTACCGAAATTTATTTTTTCAGTAATGAACTATATCAACAGTATAATGTTTCAGCAATATAATGTTTCTTGCTTATTATGACAGTTCGCATGGGTCGAAGCTCAAAAAATTATTAACAATTCGAGTATATTTCAGGGTATCTTTGAACATTCTCGAAATTAAGATGAATAAATTTTCAACATTTTTACGTAACTCGATAAATTGAGTTAACGCCTTGATGAAACGTATATATGTTAGTCTTCAAAGTAATTTCGTTTGTCTGAATGTCGATGTGCAAAATTAAACGTCTTACATTTTCAAAATCATGCAAAATCGACCTTGATCCATCCTTTTGTTTCTCCAGTAAAAGTACCCGTATACAAGCCTGGAGCAATAAAACGTAATCCAACTTGAACTGTTCCAATTCGCTCGTCAAGTAACAAACTCTCCTGGGAAAATAACGGACATCAGCATAGATTACCTTAAGGAATCCCACGTAAGAACGGAAGGCAAGTCTTCCAAGTTGCAAAAAGTAGTATTGAATTCATGTCCGCAGATAAAAATGAATATCTACGCATTTCACACTACTTTGGAAAAAACTTAGAAAATGCACATCAATCCATACTCAATTAATTTTGAAATAATCGATGCGGCGAGTTCGCACTCCAACTTTATTGAAAACATCAAAGGTCCATTAACCCTATTCAATAAATTTTTCCTTCATGATACAGACTTCTTGATGATCCCTCTTATAAATCATTTGAAGATTTTAGAGATTGATTTCCCGCATTTACCGAAACTCCGACTGCTGCATCGAGCATTTCAAATTGGGCGGCGTATATTACATAGACATCTGGCTTACTTTGAATGAATCTACTTATCAATGCAAAAAAGCTTTCACCAGAACGTAATCATTTCTAAGAATTATAAATCTCATTGTTCACGACTTATATTGTCAGTTCCAGAATTCTGTAATTTCCCCAAGTTTTACTAACACGAAAACTGGTTAACGGTAAGTGTAAGTTATTTCCTCAATGTTTATTATTATAATTGTTTTTTCATAGAATCATTGCTCTAAAAAAATATGCCGATTAACCTGGAACATTTAGCGTATTCATCCTTATCGCCGTACCATTTGGTCGACAAACGAATAATTTCGGCATTCAATGATTTATTTTTCTGCTGCAAATATCGAAGGTGAAGCTGTGGTGTTTCATTGACTAATCTAAAGCAGGAATGACACAAAAATGCACGGAACCAATGAAATGTAAAATTAAGACGGTGGCACAATATGGTCTAAAAATTCAACGTATTTGAAAATTTGGAAAATTAGCAGATTAAAATTTAGCAAATACCATATTCGGAAGAGATGCTTCAAAATACTGATTGGTGCATATTGCATAAAATTTTTTCAATAGTAAGCATTAGACAATTCATTAGTAATTTAGCATTCCATCTTGTGTTTAATAGCAACATGAATTTTTGGAAAACATGTTCTTTTCATGCCTAACAGCAGGCAATAACAACAATTACTTCGTCCATTTCGAAATTTAGATTTTTCGCTTAGCACAATGATCCAGACTTAGCGTTACTACTGACTTCAGGTTACTACTAACTTTTATGCAACGGATCCCTTATGTAATTGTTCTGTCGTGATACAGAGTGCTCTGAAGGTATGATATGATGTATAATACTATGATTTTTGATTCAGCATGTTCTTTACCGAACGAATTATATTTTCAGGAATAACGCCAATTGGAATAGTTCAACAATTCTATGACGAAAATTGATAATTTACAACTTATACCTTTGAGTCTGCTCTAATTGCCTTTGTAGATCGTTCACTCGACAAGTAAGCTGTTGAACCAGAAATCGATTTTTTTTCTCTCTTTGCTTGAAAAATGCCACTTGTTCGTCTGAGCTCCTAAAAATGTTCAACTGCCAGACGCAGTGCAACGGATGGTTCAATGGCGAACCCCTTTCCTTACATCGAAGATTGGCCATCGATTGAAAATCCGGATGGACTGGGGAACGATTGGTGCTGATTTTGGTATTCGTAGCATTTGACCGGCAACGACATCTTTTTGATTATAGAATTGCGTTGTTCGTCGATCTTCGACAGCGGTGATCGGAAATTTTCCTGGTCCAAACTAGAACTAGCGGTCAACCTTTTCCTGTTTGTGTAAAAAATCAGGCAAGTACAATAGCGGAGAATGTATTACAGTAAAAGGTGACTGCACAGAGGAAAAAAACAGGAAATTGAGGTGCATACTAGAAATGACAGCTATGCAGTCTTCCTCATTTTCCAACGAACTCGTTCGTATGAAAACTTGGTTGGATACAGGTAGGAGAATTGTACAGTCACCAGGATGGCTTGTGGAGAGTGAGCTCGCGGTTACTAGGGCTTGTAAGGAGGCAAGACTGGGAGGAGAAGCAGGAGTGGAATAGAAGCTCGAGCTCGAGATCAATTTTTATTATGTAAGTCACTTGGGGTTACCAAAAAATGATCTTTCCTGCTTAGAAACTGAAAGTTGACGAAAAGATATTTATTGTGTGTTCGGGTGAGGGTTATTTTTCGCCTCATTTGCATGAATAGTAAATCGAGCTTGAGTTTTCGAGCTTAATGATAACATTTGAGCTTTCTCACAAAGGATGATCACAAGCTGAAATGAAATCATAAAATGTCATATAAAATGTCAGTTGAATTCAAGATTAGAAATTAGCTAGGCTTCAGAGGTACGGGTATTCGAGGAATGGAATGACAGATTGGATAAAGGAAATGAATATTTGTATGACGTATGTGATAACTAATTTAGCACAAGGCACAAGAATGTACGTACGGGATCGATATTTCTAATTTCAAATATATGATGCTTTGTGTCGCCTATATACAGATCAAATACTGGGGAAGTTATCTAGCTGACTTTTGCGAATTTCCAGAAAAGGGAAAACTGACAAATGCCACCTACGAGTTATGGCTGGAAGTTTCCAAAAAAGTTACTACAAAATCATGAAACGCAACATAGAGGAGTCAAAGTTTTTATATTTTATTTCCCAATGAATAATTCAGGTCACATTCAGTCCCTCTGGAAATGCCAATAGAACGACCATTCCATTAACTGTATATTGTAGAGTAACCCATTGGCAAAGTCCTTTCGTCACAGAATATCGCATGTACCTCGAAGATTTTTTCCGGTAAATGTTATAGTTTGATATCAATATACTTAAAATTGAAAATTAGAAAGCTCCATAAATATCGAAGAAATTCTCTCAGCTTCTACTTTTTTAAATTTTCTCATTTTTTCACTTTTCTTAGAGAAAATGAAATGTGCTTAGGCGAAAAAAATGACAATAGACCTGATCCTCAAATTAGAATTTAATGACTGCGTGAGCGTCTAAAATATTTCTCTCATTATCAAATCATGCAATAACGCATGGAAACCAAATATTGTGAAAGAAATTGTTACAAGAACAATAAACATTATAACGCAGCTGAGGAAAATTATGAAAAATTATGAAAAAAATAAAATAAGAAATCGAGTGAATATTTAAATTCATTAATAGCAACACGACAAGAATTATTCGGATACCCTTTGCTGCATTGGAAAGGCACTGCTATCTACTATCATGTGGACCATTTTTGTGGGCCTGACATCCCGTGGTGTGAAACGGAGTGCCTACAACTATAGAGTACTTCCTCACAGCTTGTAACATAGGCCAGAGTCAGACAGCCGACATTTTATTTTGTATCATTACTCGCAGTTTCGATTTTTTCTAATGAAAAATTCCTGAAGAGGAATTTTGTTGCATCTCTTGAGGCATCCTGTTGCACAACCATTGTAAATAGATCGATGAAATTTTACCAGTGATTCGACTCACGTCTTTTCTTTTTATTCGTCCAATCTGAACATTTTCAGTTTTTTGTGCATCTCTTTGATGGCATGTTTAGTGGAATTAATCAGCATTTTTGTGCCAACTTTCAGAATGAGCAGACAACCAACAGCTCCCAAAACGGTACATTAATCTGATTGAAAAAAATTCCGCGGTATCCTATTTGAAGGTGTCCAAAGAAAGCTACAAATGGCTTTGTCGTTCTATTTCGACTTACTTTTTTGATACTTTAAAACAGCATAAAAAATGTAAAGTAGAGCATTGAATCTGAATATTTTTTCTTCTTCATGTAATGAATATTTGGCTGAACAGTGACGCCTTTTCTTAGTTGTAATATTTCGAAGCACGTATACATGACTCAAAGAAGTCAAAAAACGTAAAAATTCTAAACTTATAGCCTGTTTTTCTTGAAATGCTTCTAAATAATGGAAGTGGAAAGCAAGTAGTATTTCAGATTTTCACGGTTTTCTGATAAACAATACATCATATAGGACTGGAAATTTGTGAGCATGTGCACTGTTCTTAACCTTTGACAATATTTTGAACGGAAAATTTTACAGTAAGAGCTCTATGTTAACGATTTTTACGACAGTACGGATTTGCGTCCCTTCTCTATTTGGAAGCATTTCACAAAAAACAGACTATAGGAGTACTGTAGCTTTGTGAAATTTGATTTTTATTGTGAAATGAATGTTGCCACAATACACAACGTATAACACTAATCAAAATATCTCATTTTCAGATATTATTAATTTTCAACTTATCATAAGTCAATGGAACAGGAGATCGAATCTCTCAGAAATCATGTCGTCGTTACTTAGAATCATTGAGAAAATGTCAGAACAGCCTGGTTTTATTAGAATAAATGCAGCAGAATGGATTCCGCTTACTTTTGTGAGTTCCCTTGCGAATCGACCCAATCGTGAACCCATGCCGTTTGTATCATTTGATCTTTATCAAAAACTTCGTTGCTAAATTTTCTTTCATTGGTAGAATTTTGTTTCTTCAGACCAAAAATCCAATCGATCGACGACGATAAGGAATTTCTAGGTTTCGCCTCTAATTTAATATCACCATAATTGAACTCTTGAGTCTTGCCGTTGATGATCGGCGTTTCTATATCAAAATCGCTGATCATGGAATTATGGTGTTCAAAAGAAGCTAATCCAGATAGTATAGATTCACCGTCGACCGATGCAAAATCCAATTTATAAATTTGATCTTTAAGTTGATCTTGTTGTTGATGATGATGCTCAAATTCTTCTTCTTCTATCGAGGTGATCGCCGAACGTTTGTCCGACGATGAATTGACGGAATTCCGAGGTTTTTTGAGCCAGGAGTATGATTTTTTAGTGTCCTCTGAAAATCAGAGGTTTTAAGAATAACTCAAGAAATTTTGCGATCCTCATATCATGTAGAATCAAAAGATATAGTATCCTATACTATTAGAAGATAGCCATAGTCGTTATGATTTTGAACAGTTTTGATTTAGAACATTGCTTTTTAAATAAGTCGCTTCTTTTGAACCAGATATGAACTAAACTGAAAAATTTTAGCCAGTAAGATCAAGTTAATTTGTGACATCAAAGTGGTATGTTTGAAGTCCGCAAAATGAGTTCCATGCTAAAAAAAGGATTTTTCATATTTCATTGTGTTATTGTAGACGTAATAACTGCATTACCCAATATGCGCTTACAAAACTGCATAAAAAAATCACCTGCCAATGGCATCGATTTAGATCGCCCGAGAAATATCTAAAAATTAGAGTGATTCCAAAAATGTATATTTTAGAAGAATACAAAATACCTTTCCATCCATGTCAACTTTAACGCTAGTGGGGGAAAGTTGACAGATAAAAACTTGATCGTCGTCGATTATCGTCGATTTTAGCTTTTGCTGCAAAAAATTAGCATGATCATGTCAGACGTTAGAATAGATTTTTTTGTCGCACAGTCCAGGTTTTTTCGAGCTCAAGTGACCACGACGAATATCTGATCAGAGTTGGAGGGAATCATGGTCCAGTGTTAGAAGCTGAGTATTGATGTTAAAATCAGTATTACTGTATTGCAATTTCAAACCGGGCCTGAATCTTTAACTCGGAAACGAAATAAGCAGTTGACTCAAATTTTCTTACAAATATTCATGATAATTTATTGGAAATGATCGAAGAGCGTGAAAATAAGTGGTGCTAGACTAATGAAAAAAATGATCTAATCTTTCACGCTGCCTGATCTAAAATAAAATCATGTCACACAAATGAGCAGGATATGTCAGAAATTTTTGTAACTAGTTTGTTCTTGTTCCGCGAAGGAACCAATCAATCGTGGAAAATTCGGCAAGCAAGCTGAATGATGGCATTCTCGACAAAAACTAGCTAATCCGATCGTTGACCTGTCAATATTCAGTCACAAAAGAGGTCGGATTACTGTCCGTAATTGCTGTTTGAGAGTTCAGTTATGTTAGTCTGCATAAAATCATCCACATAAAACTAAAAACATAATACTATAAAACATATAAAACAGTCCGAGTGTAAAAACTGTATAGAATTACAGAAAACTTTTCCACAATAAATTCTATGAAAATTTTGCTATCAACAGCCGTGATCCTCTAAAACTTTGATATTCACATAGGAATTGATATTGTGATCTTGAATGCCTAGAGAGCATGCTCTACTGCCAGAAACAGATCGATAGCGGGCCAAACTCCACAAACCTAAACAGTAGGAGTACTGAAACTTACTAGATTATCATTTCATAACTCAGTTATTCGATCATTTTCTATGTGCACGTAAACCAGCTATATAATGCAGTCAGTTGTGTCTGCCTGTTAAATATCTGTCGAAATAATTTTTGAGGCAGGTTTTTAAAAAAAGAGAAAGCGAAAACGTAGAAAGTCAACAATAAACGTCATTATTGCCAACATAGAGTAAAATCTTTCTTTTAAGATGAATTACCAAAAGTACACTTGTATCCTCATGAAATGTTTACTCATGAAAGCTAACGAGGAAAATCCCTTCATGACTTACAGGTTCGAAAAAAGTATCTCTCAAAAATGTTATCTTTGCAGGTTCTCTTGATCGAGCAAGCCGCTCAGGGGAAAGATTTCCCTATTAGGCTCTTACTGTAGCAATCAGTCAGTTCACATAATAATGCGGACCACTGACAAACGTATTCGGGTGAACTGTGAAGAAACATGAACATTACGAAATGAAATCCAAAATAAAATCTATCATAGCAAGATTGAAAATATTTTCAAGTTTTCAAGAGACACCCACAACTGTAAGTCCTTTTCATTCAACGCCGTATTACTAGGAAAAATGAAAAAAATTCACTGAATTTTATCCAAAGTCTCCATAAACCTTTGAATTCCAAAAATCATCTTTACGTCCGTTCTAATCGTAATACTAGAAAGGTATTTGAATTGAATGAAATCAGCAAATGGGTACCTGCGGATCAGTTGGTGTTACAGGCAGTTCTATATCTATTTATTTTGAAATAATCAATACAATGATCCCATGAAAGTAAGTCAAACATAAACAAATTAGTAAGGCTTATTACTGTAATGAATGAAGGAAATTCTCATCCATGAGCGGTATACCGAGCAACTGAAATTTTCCTGATCAAAATTTCACGAGTAAAAGGTTTCAAACGCAGTCCTAGAACAAGCATGGTAGTTCTTCGAGGATTTCAACCTTCGAATTGTCATGACTAAATTTAGAGTCTTTCTATAGTATAAAGTTTTTCACTTCGTGAAAATTGCGTATCAAAATGAACCTATTTTTTTTGTTTATCACTACAGCGATTATTTCAAAACGAATGGCGTATAGTGTCTATCAACGCTGTTCAAAGACGCGTTGTATCGAGGCGCACATCTTTCCATCCCGAAAATACAAACTTTATCCTTAATGATCCAGTAGAACTTTCTATAGCCCATTTACTCCACAATCGCAGATGCACGGACAACAAAGAGTAATTTCAATTTGACGGTCGATTTTTACGGAGTAAAAACTTTTATACTGTAGAAAAATATGAATTTTTTGTAGGCTAAAATTAATGAAACAACATCGAGCTTCGGTCACTATATCTGATATTTCAAAATAAATACACCATAATCAGAAGCGACTTTTAAGAAGCATCAGCCATCAAGAGGCGGATCAATCTTCGTGTTCCAAAACTGCTGATTTGTGAATCGATTTAGAGCACTGAACTATTTCCATCGACGCGAGTGAACTTATGGTCTGTTTTTATAAAATGCATGTAAATCAAAAATGGTAATTTGCACTGTCACCAAAATCGTTTACACAACCTTTGCTGCAGAATTTGTCGCTCAAAAAATTGTCAAAGTTTAGTTGAATGTGCAGAAAAATTTTTAGGCCTACGTGAAATATGATTTAGCGAAAATCGTAGAAATATAAAACAGTGCTCGCTTTCCACTGTTATTATTTACAAGCAGACTATAGACGTATTCGCAACTATACTAAAGGTTCATCGATTGATAAATTACTAATTTTAATTTATGTCGATATATGCAATTTACGTCACGGAACAATCTTCAAGAGATGAGTTTTCTCATCGGAGAAGGATTCCAAATTGGGCAATCTTAAATGGACAGCACGAGCTCGCTTTCGTTGACCTAATATTAAGTGGATATGTGAGAGGTCACAAATGCGACAAAATAGACCGCGATGTCCTCGAATACTTGATGCTGTATCCTTTACCTTGATATAGTTAATTCCGAATATGGATTTTTCGTCGTTGATCACAGATTCCAACCTGTACTTGGCTCCATCTATAGTTCTACAAAAATAGCTTCCTTTAAAAGCTGGAAACCTGACTAGAAATGCGTAGAATTGTAGGCGTTCACCAAATACCTACTCTAACGTAGTATATGTAATTCACAAACGGATGTGCTTTTATCCACAAGCGCAGAACTTGCAGTAGGGTTTTGGTGTGCGTTCACTTCAATGGAAAAATATGGCATAAAGCCCAGTATATGGAATGTGCTATCACGAAAATTATTGGTTGCAAAAGATTACGTGAATAATGATTACGTTTGTTCTGATGAACATTCTAAAAATGAGAATAGATGCGTGTGTGTGTTCATCATGTACCCAGCAGGGAACATGTACTTGTTATAAACCGGTTGCCCTGTGCCCTTCTCCCTTTTTTGTCCCTAATTACGGCTGACACTCAATGGAACCAGCTTCAAATTGATAAACCTCAGAATGGCGAACAGGTTTTTCGGGTCTTTTTTTACGGCGGTCGTTGTTTTGACCATTTTTGACGCAGAAATGCTGATTACTTTCTGTTAGAAAAATTGAAGAAGGCAAAAGAAAAAAGAACATCATTCGTTTCCCCACGATTCCTGAAACTTACTGAAGACTGATTGCATGGGCGGGTGGAGATCCTGGAAACAAAAAACTTTCGTCGTCTAAATCAATCATCTTTATCGTATGCAAGTCGAGCAATCCTCGAAATGGACGACTGGAAACAAAATCGTGCTCATCGTTGAAATAATATAATTTTAAACAATGATCGTCGAAGGCGACGAAAAATTGGATTTTATCTGTAAATTTCACAGATCTCAAAAATTTTGATAGCTTCTAAAAAGTGGACATAAATTTATCAGAGCAGAGGAACTGATTCTTGTCAATCACTCTATAGTTGTGATCAGGCGTGTCGAGACTTGGGCTTCGTATAAACGCCCAAGATAACTGCTCTTTGAGAATCTTTAAAATTTTCATGAGGCTTTAGATAATCAGAACTTGGTCTATCCAATAAAATCTTGGAATGATTTCATCCAGAAACACATTAGATTGTAAGTAGACAGAATAATTTGTCTGCTAACAATCCGCTGTGTTATCGGATGTTTGTGGCCTGAAACAACTAACCTAATAATCTTGACTATGCCTACAAGTTGTAGAGATGAGACAAAATGGAGAGTAAACTCCCTCGTTTTTGATCATTCACAAAAATAGAAATGTACCACGATAAATTTGATCTACTTTTACTTTAACAACCCAAAACCAAAAGCTCGTTTCTGGCAATAATGACCATACTAAGCAAGATATAAAACTGAATTTGAATTTCACTTGCAGCTCTGTACGATTTGAGCTGTTGTTCGAGTAGAAAACTGAGCTGAAAAGTGCAGAGAAACTTGCTTCCAACTCCGTCCTTCGCCAAATTGAGATATCCATACCAACCAAATCGACCCGACCATGAGACGTTTGTCATTTTCGATACTAAATCTACGTGGCATACATAAAACGGGATAGTTTTATGTGAAAAACACAAAGACCTTTTCAATATTCTAGACCATTCTGATACGGATGCTAATCATCGCCTATAAACTTCTCCACAAAATATAACGGCGCCGATAAAAGTAGCGTTTGAACAACATTTTGTCTTTCTTGAAACGCTCGTAAATAAAAAAGATACTATTCTACATTTTAAAGATTTTATTCTCAACTACAATTTAGGACTGGAATCTTGTGGTTATACCTGAGTTTTGACATTTTTTTGAGAAGAAAATTCTGTGGTAAAATCTTTGAGTAAGCAATTTGAGCGACATAAAAATATAATTCATATCATTTTCCAAAGAGAATCGAACAGTAACAATATAACCTGCATCTTTTACAAAATACTCTCAATTCAGTGTACTGTCGGTAGACGAATAACAATTTCCTATTGTATCTTAAATTTTTTTATTATAATTAGACGTTTCCCCAGAAGTCAGAAAAGTATCAGTCTTCATTTGTTTTTTATGCTCTTTCCTGTCGGTTTTATTGATTGCAAAAATATATGGAAATTGGGCAGATTTCACTGAAAATCGTAATTTCGTTCTGCAAGTAATTCAGGCGAAAAATATGGCAGTATGAAATGATCAGCATAGGATATAGAGTATGCAGCTCCGAACTTGATGAATTTTCATGATCATGGAAAGGGTGCCGATTCCTTCATCAGTTTTCGATTTCAGAAGGCTACTACTTCATTTATAAACGAATTTCACTGCGTATTAAGCACACAGGGAAGCATTATTTCAGTTTTTTTTGAACCAAGCTCAATCAAACAGCCTCCAAAAAACTAATATTCAATGTACAACAAGACCAAACTCTAGTACCCGCAGAAAGTTAATCATAATTCGATCAATATTGATGTAGCACCACTGAGGTTTGATTATTTGTTTTGGAGCGGCAGATGCGGCGAAGAGGCAGCGAAACTTCATTTATTGACAACATTTGGAGAAATTTTTCTTCAAAAGCACAATTCAGAAGTGCAGTCGCCGACTGTCCTCGACAAAAATCCTAGGATTTTTCACTTTCGATTAGGGCTTAAGGGTCGAATGACAGGAGGTGGAGTAATTAAATTTAGAGGGGTAGCACTAAAACACGGATCGGACCACGGATCACGGATCCGGATCGGGTGTCTAAAACACGGATCGCATTGGATCACGACGGATCAGTCTGGCGATCCGGATCCGTCGCCAATACGTCTAAAACACGGATTTTCATCACGGATCACCTGTGACGGATCGGCCTTCAACGTATTATTTTTTAATCCGAAACCCAAATTTTTGATCCGGACAAAATTTTTTTATCTAGATCAAAATTTTTTGAATTTTTTCATCGTGATGAGTATTTTCGCGTCACGTATTCCGTTTTTGATCCAGATCACAATTTTTGATCCGGATCAACCTTTTTTTGAAGCAGACTACAATTTGTCGAATTTTTTGTCACTTATAGAATAATAAACGCGCCCGCTAATAAATGTTGGGCCATTTTGGATTAAGCTTTAGATTCAGATTTAGATGAATCGGAGTTACGAGTCAGGGCTGCAGAAAGAAGTGAATTTGGGTTTTGACCTCAGGACTATTTAGAGATGAAATGGATCCAAGATTTTCAATCTTCTGGTTTCCGATCTGAATCCGGGTAATTGGAAATGAGTTTCACAGATCTGGATCCACTTAATCAGGTCCACTACACTCTGATCCGGATCCGGGTAATAATAATCTATTATACAGCTATCTTGATTATGCAGGCCTTTTAATTCATGCGTCTTTAAATGCTTCTGTTGAAGTGTTTATCAGATGTATTGAAGCTACACAAGTAAAACTACACAAGTTCAGCAATGTAAATTACTATAGCAATCTACATATGAAATCTTCATTAGTGAATAGAACAAAAACTTCATCCTCCGTGAAGTCTAATCTACACCGTGAGAAAAAAATCTGCTTTTTCATAACATAAATTCATGTGATGCAGCATCACTGTCGCTTAGATGTGAATGAGAGGCTATGAGACTGGAAACCGTTCTAACGTCTGCAGCTTTTTCGCTGGAACCAAAAACTGAGGTAAAAAATCCTAAATTGCCTAGAAATTCCACTGACGACATCTCTGTTATTAGTCAAAGTAAAAAACTATAAACTGCATTTAATTTATTTTTCATTCAGGCACGAAATGACCGGAAATTTTTCGGAGTATTATACTCTAGAAACTCTAGAGAAAATCAGGACGCTTGTAAATGAATGTCTTCAAGACTTATTTCATGGCTAAGGTTTAATTTTGAAGTCTAGAATGATGTTCTGACTTGATCAACGAGATGATACTTTCATCAGCTAACCAGCGAGAAAATCAGCTTGAAGCAAATGACGTTTCATGAATTGCATACAAGAACAGAACGTAAAAATCACATTGAATGGCAAGTGTAATTCAAAAATCAAACTAGCAACCAAAAACTTAGATTCTTCAAATTTAGATTTTGCTCAAATACCAAGATGAAGATCATAGATTAAAATAGCAAAAATCATAGACTAAACAATAAAGTGAGACATTTCAAGTTGCGAAAGAATCGGCCTAAACAACAGCATATGAACCGCACTGAAAACCCGTATGATATGAAAATTGACTTCTGCCCTGTGTACAAAACGTCCTAAAAAATTTGCGGGCGAGTACCAAAACTGTGCTCAGTGCACAAAAAACCCTTGTTGAAACTGCTGAAAAACTTTTGTTTTTGAAATACAATTTAAAATCAATTTTAAATATTGACTATAATCAATCAAATGAATGTTTGTTTCCTTACCTTGTAACCTTCGTGTCAAAATATATTTATACTCAGACAGTACACTTCCACTTAATCAGTATCAGTTATGTCTAAACTGCATTTGGAATTATCCGGATCTGGATTTATGTAGTTGAAATGTGTTCTTCGGGATCTAGATCTGGGTAATTGAAAATGCTTCTACCGGATCTGGATCCAGATCCTGAAAAGTTCTGGGTAATGCGGATCCAGGTACCTGTTTCATCTCTAGGACTATTGCAGGCTGAAAAATAAGGAAACCGACCCATTGTCAGATGCCTCAAAAGTAGTTCTATTCTGTTTTCTTTCCTTTTCAGTTCATCATTTGAATACCTTGGGGCAACAAGGTGTTATGTAAAAAAGTGCATTTTGAGTAAATAGCAAATGAAGTCACAAGTGTGCCATTTTTCGCCTGTTTGATGTATCTTGACATTACCTCCTGTTACAGTAGAAGTATAAGATGGACAATGTACTGCCAGAATTTCATCACCGACAGATGAAGTACGTTCATCTCATTTGCGTAATTAAGAACACAAAGCACTTTGTTGCATTGTAAAAATTTCACTCAAAGTGAAATAACACCTACAAAATAATCACACATTTGAGATACATTTCGAAACCAAGAGAACAGTTAAAATTCTTCTTCACTGAAGCTATCACTATCAGCATGGTCGACCATTAGACCTTCATAGATGCTTTGGTATACTCTTTGAATATATTTCAATTGTTTTTTCAAATCTTCAATTTTCTTTTCATTGACATGATGACTGGATGCCTTCTGCATCAACTTCAAATCAACATGAATGATTATGTACTAGTATATAGGTTGACTGTCCCAATAAGTCGATCATTCCAATAAGTTGATCATATCAGCAGAGCCCCTGTTCCAGAAGGTCGCCTGCACATCTCTTTTACATAAGCCCTAACGACAAGTCTAAGTTTAAGCCTAGGCCCTGAAAGCAATCTGATATTTCAGATTTGGATCATAAAACTGCCATAGATTTAGGTTTATCAGTACAGTCTACATTGTGGGACAGTCATCTTACTATTATGGTCAACTTACTGGGACAGCCGATCTACTTGGAGTTTCTATGTTTAACAAAATGATGCTTGTACCATTGGTCGACCTGGTGGGATGATACGAATTAAATAGAGGACATGGAACAATGATCCAGTATATTCACTTGCTTCCAGTCCTTGAGTAGGGATATTCAAACAATTCAAACTCAATAAAACGTAGCCAAATGGAATTTTCTCACCATTGGCATATTTAACCTTTTTGTCTGAACATTTTGCACCAGACAATATTTTTTGGCTGAGATGAAACCATCAGAAATATTACTTTCAACCAAAAAACTGATTTTGATTTCTCAATAATAGACCGACATTCATCCCCACTGTGAACAATCTCCAGTTTTACGATTTTTCCACCTTGTTATGTTCAGCCAAAAGGCTGGCTTTTTTAGCAAAGACAATAATTCATCATTATATGATGAGTTGTACTGATTAAACTAAAACATGGATCGCTTTTGACGGATCTGCAAATTTTTAGACCCAAAATGTGTGTACAAAGTTTAGGAATCTTGTTTTCCTACGTTCTAAAGCATTGCCAACAATACCAAAGTGGTTTTGAAAAAATTTGATAATTTGTGAAAATTGAAAAAAAATTTAAAATCATAATTTTTTGTTTCTAAATGTTCCGGTGAAGACAGAAAGTGATACAATCAAGTTTTCAAAGTATTTTTAAGGTTTCAATCTTTAATACTGAATAGATCCATTGAGGTACAGTGTCGGATCACATTATGAAACAATTAAAAGAAAAATTGCATGAATATTGTGTTTAAACTTCTTTATTATTTTAGTTATTTTGTGATACATCATTGTGTGGTTATTTGATGACGACGCAAGGCTATAAGGTTAAAGCACATTGGAGCCTCGAAAAAGCCTACAATTATTTTGTCCAATGCTTGCAGGACCTAATGCAAGGAAGTGGGCGAATAAATTGGCAGTCAAAGCTCATCATCAGGTCTCTGTGTACCACCTGACATATCTTATTAGTTTTTGTACTTTTTTGTTTTTGTTTTTTATTGATGTTACTAGTTTACTAGTGTTTTGGGAGCCATTTTCAATCGTATTTTGTATTTTGTACATACTAGTCCACTGCAAATTTTCTTTCAAGTAAAATAAGTTTCAGAATCCATATTGACCAACTGATAATTAAATACGAGGTAACATTAACATCAAAAAATAATACTGTGAAAACTACAAAGTAAGATACATTTTTTAAAGGTCACAGGTTTATTCTTCCACTACATCTATAAAACCAAAGACGAGCAATACACCTAAATACATGTTTAATATTTCAATTCAGAGAAAAATGGAAACTCAGTACACGTCATTTATTAAAAGTTATGATATGAATGAAAAGCTAACAAATAAAACCAAACACATGTCTTTCATCATATAAACTACCTTCTTCCTATAGAGCTTTAAACATTTAAAAATAGAATGATCTGGATCAAAAACTGTATATTTGACCTGAAAATACTCATAATGACAAAGAAATTCGAAAAATTTTTGTCTAGGTCAAAAAAATTGATCCAGATCAAAAAATGTGATCTGGATCAACAACTAAATACATGACGCAAAAATACTCATCATTACGAAAAAATTCGAAAATTTTAGTGTGGGTCAATAAAGGTTGATCTGGATCAAAAAATGTGATCTAGATCAAAAACTGAATGCAAAAATACTCATCATGACAAAAAAAATTCGAAAAATTTTGTTGTGGGTCAAAAAAAGTTGATCCCAAGCAACAATTGTGATCTGGATCAAAAACTGAATACCTGACTTGAAAATACTCATCACAACGAAAAAATTCGAAAAATCTTGATCTAGCTCAAAAAATTTGATCCAGATTAAAAAAAGTTGATCTGGATGAAAAATCTGGGTTCCAGAGAAAAAAATAATACATTGGAGGCTGATCCGTCACAAGTGATCCGTGATGAAACTCCTTGTTTTAGATGTACTGGTGAGGGATCCAGATCCCCAGACTGATCGGTCATCATCCACCATGATCTGTGTTTTAGACAACCAAAAAGCCAATTTTAACGGAAAATTTGCCAATCCACAAATCTGCAGTGATTGGTGTTTTAGACACCCGATCCAGATCTATGATAGGAGGTACAATCCGTGTTTTAGTGATACCCAATTTTGAGCAATTTTGGAGCAATGCTTAAATTAATTTGGAACCTAAAGAGAGCAATTGTTGAAAGGTAACTTTTTGGTATCACAGAAGGTGGAGGAAGTAAATTCTGCTCATTCTGGGAGCAGAAAAAAAGAATGTATGGAGCAAAAAAATAGAGAAAAACTGATTGATTTTTTGTGATTGCTGTTATGCACATGGTTTTCTGGGGTTATTTAAGTGTGTGTTGGTATATGCTGGAAACAGTTCACCACAAAAAATGTGTTGGCCAGACTGCAGAAAATATAGTCAAATTCACAATTCTGTGCATATTTGATTTTTTTGCTACAAATCTACATCTGATCTGAACAGAAGTAAGTTTTGGCATTAATTTCTGCAACTCTGCTCTATTATGGAACCTACCTTGTTCAGAAAAAACAGACTTGCTCCACCTTCTGTGATACCAAGAAAGTTTTTTCGAAAATTAATCGTGTTTCACAATGTTGTGAGATGTAAAAATAATTCTAGGCGCAGAATTAGAGCAGATACTCCAATGCTGGTTCTGTGTGACCTGACGTTAGAGCACGGGACAATAGAGCACAGACATTAGATCACATGGACATTAGTGGGCCAACAAAAGAGAACATTACAGCACAGGAAATTAGAGCACAAGGGCATTAAAGCACATGGCAATAGAGCGCCGGGACAATGAAGTGCAGGATAAATAGAGCACAGGGACATTGGAGTGTAGGGATATTAGAGTTTAGGGACATTAGGGTGCAGGACAATAGAGCACAGGACAATAGAGCGCATGGACATTAGAGTGTGCGGACAACAGGACACAGGACAATAGAGGGCACAGGCATTAGAGTGTAGAACAAGAGAGCACAGGACAATCGAGTGCTGGACAATTGAGCACATGGACAATAGAGGGCATTATAATAGAGTGCACAGATTTTAGGGTGAAGACAATAGATTGCAAGACTTTAGAGCACAAGACAATAGATCGAAGGGACATTAGTGTGCAGACAATAGAGCGCAAGGCATTCGAGTGCAAGACAATAGAGGGTAGAAGCATTAGAGCCCAGCAGAATAGAGAGTGAAGACAATAGAGCACAGGACAATAGAGTGCAGGGGCATTAGAGTGCATGACAATAGAGGACAGGGACATTAGAGTGCAGGACAATTGAGCGCAGGGACTATAGAGCATAGTGACATTAGAGCACATGGACAGTAGAGTGCAGGACAATAGAGCACAGCAACATTATAGCACGAACAGTAGAGCGCAAGACCTTAGAGCCCAGGTCGATAGAGCACGGGGACAACAGATCGCCGGGACATTAGAGCACAGGACAATAGAGCACAGGTACATTAGAGTCCAGCACAATAGAGTGCAGCACAATAGACCACAGGAAAATATAGTGTGTGGACATTTGAGTGCAGGGACATTAGAGCACAGGACAATAGAGCACAGGACAATAGAGTGCACGGACAACAGAGCACATGACAATAGAGGGCAGGACAATAGAGTGCAGGGACATTGGGGTGCACCGACAATAGGATACAGGACAATAGAGCACACAGGCATTAGAGCATGGAAGAATATAGCACAAGACAATAAAGTGCTGGACAATAGAGCAAATGACAAAAGAGGGCAAGACAATAGAGCACAGGACAATAGGATACAGGACAATAGAGCACACAGGCATTAGAGTGTAGAACAATATAGCACAGGACAATAGAGTGCATGGACAATAGAGCGCATGACAATAGAGGGCAGGACAATAGAGTGCTGAACAATAGAGCACATGACAAAAGAGGGCAGGAAAATAGAGCACAGGACAATAGAGCACACAGGCATTAGAGCATAGAATAATTCAGCACAGGACAATAGAGTGCATGGACAATAGAGCATATGACAATAGAGGGTAGGACAATAGAGTGCATGGACAATAGAGCATATGACAATAGAGGGTAGGACAATAGAGTGCTGGACAATAGAGCACATGACAAAAGAGTGCAGGACAATAGAGCACAGGACAATAGGATACACGACAATAGAGCACACAGGCGTTAGAGCATAGAACAATATAGCACAGGACAATAGAGAGCATGGACAATAGAGGGTGTGACAATAGAGGGCAGGACAATAGAGTGCTGGACAATAGAGCACATGACAAAAGGGTGCAGGACAATAGAGCACAGGACAATAGAGCACACAGGCATTAGATCGTAGAACAATATAGCACAGGACAATAGAGTGCTGGACAATAGAGCACATGACAAAAGAGTGCAGGACAATAGAGCACATGACAATAGGATACACGACAATAGAGCACACAGGCGTTAGAGCATAGGACAATATAGCACAGGACAATAGAGAGCATGGACAATAGAGGGCGTGACAATAGAGGGCAGGACAATAGAGTGCTGGACAATAGAGCACATGACAAAAGAGTGCAGGACAATAGAGCACACAGGCATTAGAGCGTAGAACAGAATAGCACAGGACAATAGAGTGCTTCACAATAGGGCACAAGGACAAAAGAAGGCAGAACAATAGAGTGCACAGATATTAGGGTGCAGACAATAGAGTGCAAGACTTTAGAGCACAAGACAATAAAGGATAGGGGCATTAGAGTGCAGCCATGTTAGAGTGCAGGTACGTTAGAGCCCAGGACATTAGAGCGCAGGAAAATAGAGCGCAGGGACTATAGAGCGCAGTGACATTAGAGCACATAGACAGTAGAGTGCAGGACAATAAAGCGCTGGGGCATTAGAGCGCTGGACAATAGAGCACTGGGCAATAGAGCACAGGGGAATTAGAGTGCAGGATAATAGAGCACAGGAACATTAGAGCGGAAGACAATAGAGCACAGGGACATTAGAATGCAGCACAATAGAGTGCAGGAACATTAGAGTACAGCACAATAGAGCACAGGTAAATATAGCATGTGGACATTAGAGTGCAGGGACATTAGAGTGCATTGAAAATAGGATACTGGACAAAGAGCACACACGCATTAGAGCATAGAACAATAGAGCACAGGACAATAGAGTGCTAGACAATAGAGTGCATGGGCAATAGAGGGCAGGACAATAGAGTGCAAGACTTTAGAGCGCAAGGCAATAGATCGCAGGGACATTAGTGTGCAGACAATAGAGTGCAAGGTATTAGAGTGCAAGACAATAGAGGCCAGGGGCATTGGAGCGTAGGAGAATAGAGTGCAAGGGCATTAGAGCACCGGACAATAGAGCACAGGGACATTAGAGCACAGGACAATAGAGGATAGGGACATTAGAGAGCAGGGATGTTAGAGGGCAGGTACATCAGAGCACAGGAACATTAGAGCGCAGGACAATAGGGTGCATTGACATTAGAGCGCAGGACAATAGAGGACAGGGACTATAGAGTGGAGTGACATTAGAGCACATAGACAGTAGAGTGCAGGACCTATAGAGTTCAGGGACATTAGAGCACGGATAATAGAATACAGGGCAAAAGAGCGCAGGGACATTAGAGCGCAGATCCATAAGAGTGCAGGGTCATTAGGGTACATTTGGGAAAACCGATTTTTTAGGGACAACGTTCCCTTAAATGCAATGAACGCGAACTTCGGTTTCTGAACATTTAAAAAATATTAAGCATGCAGCTTTATTTCAAAAGTAACAATAAGACTGCGTTTGTCATTCTGAAGATAAGCTAGAAATTCTAGATGAATTCGAAAATTAAAAATTGAAACAATTTGTTTCACAAGTTCAAAGGTCAAATATTTGCGATTTTTTGTGTTTTTCTCAACCTTTGTATGAAAGATTTGCATACGCCATCTATTTACAAACAACTCGAACAAGTTATGATTCCGCCGTTTATCTACTCACTCAGTGTTTTTTAACACGGAGTAGAGATAAATCCCATATGAGCGACTAAATAAAAAAATGAGTAATGAGACAGTGAACAACGATGGGGTTATTATTGAATGAAACACAATAAAAGTTACAACACAAGAAAAACATCAAGGTCGGCACGACAGAGCAACCAACACCCGGTCTGAACCTCACGGCTCCTACACACTCTACCGAAGGTCAGTAGCGAAAACTGTACCAAAAAGGGTCACAGACAAATGGATAACAAGGAATGTCCACCAGGAACCAAACGTCTACATAAAGAGTGAATGTTGAAAATGATAGCTATTGTCAGTGGAGTGCACCACAATCACACAATACAAGTGACAAATTGTCACTGACGACCGAAGAAAAACGGCGCACCAAAAAAATTTACAATTAATTAGGGAATGAATAAAAAAGGTGAAACGACGCCAAACCGTAACTACAAATGTTATCCAAAACTTCTTCGTCCATTTATTTTTGATACCAAAATAGTATAGCACAAACCGTTTTGAAATATTTGTTTAACCAATGAGAAGTGAACCAATTTTAGCAACAAAGAACTTTAGAAATGAAATTAATGATAATAGAGGACCAAAGATCAGAGGAATTAACCTTCTAACATGTGTTCTATTGTCCTGTGCTCCATTGTCCCTGCGCTCTTTTGTCCTGTGCTCTAATATCTGTGCACTAATGTCCCCGCGCTCTAATGTCTCGGTAGCTTGGTCGTGTATTTACCCCTACCCCACTTCTCCTTTGTTCTTGATCTTCTGTGATTTGGTCCTTAGAGTCTTTGATAATGAATTCTTCCAACAGTTGAAATCACAGTATTTATTTTCCGATCCGGGCTTGCTCGCACCACCCAGAAATTCAAAAGTTCTGCAGAACTCTTCAGAAAACTTTCAAATTGATTTTCTATTAGTAGTTCGTAAGCCTACAGGCAAATTGAGCAATGAGTGTAGAAATTATAAGTAAAGGAAACAATCTCTCTTAAGCTTAAGTTCACTGATATTTTCATTGTTCACTGCGTCTGTCCATTATTTCAATGTGGAAACAAAAAATATATAATTTTCAGGCGAAAAAAACAGAACCAACTATCAATAGACTTTATCGACCATTAGAAAGCTGGTTACACAAACGTCCTCTTCGGTAAAGGAGTCCCCTTCGCTAGATCAATTCCACGAGTTTTTCCAATTCAAATTTAGATTTGCTACATTGGGAGCAGGTTGAAGATCCTTCCATCCAAATTTGTGATAAAAGCTAATATCCGTCACTTAGTTCACAGAATTATTCAAGTCTGAAGTCGACTGAAATAGTCCCCTTCACGAAGGGGTTGTTCATGCAACCGGGCCCTGAACTTCCAGATTTTAGTGCAAGCAAAACTTTTCTACTGGTACAAAACGTGTTTTTTCAAAAGTTTAGAAGTCTGAACGTTGGTATTGGCGGATTTTTGCACTTCTAATTTTTTCCAAGTCAGAAGCCGTTGGTGCACTGTGATCCACTCTGATCTGCGACTGGTAACTTTACTCTCGCTGCGCTGCACATAACTTTACTCTCGCTGTATCTCACTGCATCAACCTATAATATGCTTGGCCCCAAAATTCATGTTCTCCCCCTAGAGCCAAAACGGTCAGAGCTAGAATCCTGGGGTTTTTTCATAATTTCAGGCGTAGGGGCAAATTATGGGGTGCCTGTTGTCATTTCGCCTCCATCTGCAGGCGGTGCTCAGTGGGACCTCAAAAACACGCACTTTTTAAGGGCCCCCAGTTCCACCATGCCCCCACGATGGGTGTGCCATATCCAAGCTCCATACTTCGGCCTGAGCATCTTGGGAGTGCAATCTCAAATGCGTTTTTCATTTTTTTAGAAATTCAATTCAATTATACTATGGTCCGAAGTCCCGGGAACCGCAAAATTCGAAAAATTTTTCTACGTAATACTTATGGCTTCGAAAAAATAATTTGTTGCAATATTGCCATAATTTTTTGCATTTCCAATTGAGCCAGTAGTGTTACTGGGATTTTTGGGGTGCAAGAGTTTTCGATCATAGGGAATTCAACGGACGCGGTCACTATATACAAAAAATTATCCCGGACGTAAACAAGCGTATTTTCGTGATTTTTGGTGGAAGGGGTTTTCGACCTCAGAGATTGCAATGGACGCGATCAACAAAAAATTATCCTACGTATAAACAAATGTATTTGTTTGTACATTGTACAAAACAAGTGTATCTGCGATTGTTTGGGGGAGAGGTTTTCGACTGCGAGTAATTCAATGGTTGCGGTCACTTTACACAAAAAATTATCCCGGGTGTAAACAAGCGTATTTTCCTCATATTTTGGTGGGAGGGGTTTTCGACCACAGAGAATCCAATAGACGCGATCCTTATACAGAAAATTATCCAAAGTGTGAAGAAATGTATTTGTGCGATTTTTTGTGGGTAGAAGTTTTCGGCTATGAAGAATTTGATGTATGCAGTCACGTCACACAAAAAATTATCCTGAGTGTAAACAAATGTATTTTCGCGATTTTTAGGGGTAGGCGTTTCTGATCATGGAGAATTCAATGGACGCAGTCACTTTACTCAAAAAATTGTCCTGTGTCTAAACAAAAGTATTTCTTTTTTGGGTTGACCGGTTCTTGAATATGATGAATTCAATGGATATGGTCACTTTACACTCGGTTTACATCGTGTTTTAGGTAGTTTACGTTTACGGTTTACGCATCTTTTACTTTTACCGAAAGTGAGAATTCGAGTCTTAAGATTGATTTTTATTGTTTCTTTCATGTGAAGATGAGTAAATTTAAAACTTCAATGTGCTTTTATGAAGGTTTTCATGCGGGCACAGTAAAAAAAGGGGTGTATGCCGGGTTGGCGAAAGTGCCGGGTTGGCGAAAGGACCGGGTTGTCGAAGAGACCGGGTTGGCGAAAGGACCGGGTTGTCGAATAATGTTATAAAAAGAAAGCAGAAAATCGTTTTTTAAAAGTGAACCGCCTTGTCGAATAACGCTTTAAATTAAGTGTACCGGGTTGTCGAAAAAAGCACTCGACATCCGGTACTCATGCAAATTAGGTAAAGTCAGTTTGTAGGATAAAAATAGACATTATTTTGTTGCAATAGAAAATTTTTCTCACAATGTTAAACGATTCTTAATGCTAAAACGTAGTTTTATGTTCAATATTATTATTATTATTATTAATATCATCATTGTTGATTGCAATTTGCAATAATGCAGGCTGATTACGGTGAAGCTGTTTTCATCAATTCCATTCATAATAGCGCTATTCAAATTTTCATGCGATATTCAAATTTTCATGCGTCAACTTGTATATTTACTTGGTTGAATAGTATTGCATTCTGAATAAAAACATTTGTTCACGCTTTTTGATCGAAAATATGAATTTCTCTTGAGATCATAAACAAACTTAGTTCGATTCTAAATCACTCAAGAATGTTGTCACTTGTCAGATGCTATGATTTTTCTATCACCGTTTTATTTAACGTAAATATGTTGTTGAGGAAACATGAGTTCTTTCTTTAGCCATCCTGGACAGTGAAGACTGAAGATCAAACGTCATAGTCAAATAATGTATAATGTTCTAATGTGTTGTTCGACAACGCGGTACGCTTTTTTACTACCTGTTAAACTCATTCGACAACTCGGAATTTTATAACATTATTCGACAACCCGGTCCTTTCGCCAACCCGGTCTCTTCGACAACCCGGTCCTTTCGGCACTTTCGCCAACCCGGCATACAATCAAAAAAAGGCGGGCTAGTTTATTAGAAAATTCCTCCATGGGGCAGAAAAAGAAGAATATACTTGCTTGGATAGTTACCAAGCTAAAAAAGGGAGTGGACTAGATTTTCGAGAACTTGCATTAAAGTTGGAAAAAATTCACTTTTGTAATATTGGATTTTCATTTTTTCTCATTAAAAAATTTTCCGAGTCTGTGAAAAAGTATATATTGCAGCTGAGTGCTTCAACACACTTTCCAACCATACATTTGCATTTTCGAAATTTTGAGGAGGGTACAGAGGGTGGACCCTGGTTTTTGGGCCGTTTTTGAGACAACAAATTCGGAAAAAGTTGGCCAAAATATTGTTTTCTCCTAAAAAATTTTCCAGTTTCAAAACTCTTGGGGTAGTTTGCAACCCCCATGTCCCTCTCATACAAGTGTGCTTCCAACTTCATCGAACTTTT
Source organism: Romanomermis culicivorax (assembly GCA_963922205.1). Classification (NCBI taxonomy): domain Eukaryota; kingdom Metazoa; phylum Nematoda; class Enoplea; order Mermithida; family Mermithidae; genus Romanomermis; species Romanomermis culicivorax. The sequence continues at coordinate 469,481 of CAWUHX010000010.1, read as the reverse complement.
TCACTAAATTTAGTGTCAACAGAACAGGAATCAACAGCGGGAAAGTGACGCATAAAATCCCACTCAGTTTTTTTAGAAAGAAAGCTAGAGCACAAAGTCTTCTTAAAACTTAATCGATTGTGCAGGATACATCTAATTCAGTCATTTTATATAATATGTCCTATAGAATTCACTCCGTAAGTTCTACTGATTACAAGCTACAAACAAATTTTTCCTCTCAATATAGGAACTCAAAATCAAGTTATCACGAGTGTTTGTTGAAACTATTCAACAAAATAGTATTTTTAATTTATCATTCTTAATTTGTATCATTCTTAATTTTAGGATTTAAAATGAAATTTGCAGAAAGTGCGCTTTTTGCGGGATAGCAGACGGGAAGCAATTTCACCCATCACGATCGCACCCGTCCTGCTTTCAAAAAAGTCGTAGTGTTGCCGTGGGAGTGCAAGTAGAGTGGAGAAGAAGCGAGAACAGGATTTGGCGCATATTCCTAGTATAGGGATGGCTGAATCAAGAGATTTTTATGTCAATTTTGTATGCTTTACCCTATTGTCCCATTTGCAGATGGTGCCCAATGACCGTAGCCAAGGCTCAATTACCCTAAAAGGGTCTAGGCTCAAGCTCAAAATAGTATCGAACAAAGGGGCCACTCGGTTTTATCTCAAGTTTGGTATAATCTCAATGTCATCAGGATTATAACGAATTCAATGTCGAGATTATCCCCAGCTCGAGCTATAGGGTTGCACTAACATTTTCGCATAATTTTCTCATCTCTAAAGCAAATATAAAAATGTCGGCAATGCCCAAACTCGAACTTAAACCTCAGTTTTACTTAATCCTGAAGTGAGTATTGATTGTGCACTGGAAGAAAATAATCTCGACATTGCGATTAGCTCAAATTGAGGATCATCACTTTAATCCCGATGTTGAGATTATCCTCACGTTAGGTTGGTCCAACCTACCTCAGGTTTCTTTATAGTTCTGAAAAGAACTATAATATGCCTCCATCACTATTTTTCAGCTAGAGTGAGAAGCAGGAGTTTTAAATCGGTCGGGAGTTAGAATGCATTCGGTTTACCATTACTATACATTTGAGGGAAGTCAGCCATCGGCATCATTGCATGTAATTTTCATATAGAAAAATTTTATTGTAGTTGGTGTCAGGGGAAGGACAAAGTGCACTTGCTGCAGAATATACTTTTTGGCAGACATTGAAAATTTTTTAATGAGAAAGAATGAAAATCCAATATTCAAAAGTGAATTTTTTCCAACTTTAATTCAAGTTCTCAAAAATCTGGTCCACCCCTTGTTTTAGCTCGGCAACTATCCAAGCAAGTATGTTTTTTTTCTGCCTTATCGGGGCATTTTCTAATAAACTAGTTTCAAAATAAATGGGCTACTTTTTATGCAACTTGAAAACCAGCATGCATTAATTCGCTGATTTTGCAACTTCTTTATGAAAGAAACATCACAGATGAGCTACAGACAATTGTTTATGATCATTTTGAGTAGGATTAATCCTGGCGATAACTACGCCGCCCGTCGAATATTCATGGCTAACGTAGGGCGACGTGGCCGTCGTCGTCGACGAAGAACTACTGTTCAACAACCTTTGCCTTTCGGCCTGACGTTGTGTCGTGTGAACGGGAGTCGGCGAAAATTTGTTGTTCGACGTTCGGCTATTGTAGCACACGCGACCATCGCCGCTATGTTTACCAGCGATAGTGGTGGCCGAGTCGAAATTCCGGCGACGAATTTCGATCAATTGGCTGTCGTCCAAACGACATAAACGGCGACAAACTGGGGGCAAAAGTAGGAGGAAAGCGACGCGGAAGTTTTCGTTCATTCCGGCGTAGAGCATAGGGTTCCAACAAGTGGAGGTCATGGCTATGGCGTGGAAGGTCAAGCCGTAGACGTGTTGATCAATTATATAGTCGGGGATGAGGTTGAAATCGTTTAGAACGTTGACGGTCACCTGAAACAAAAAATATTAATTAAAATTCTAACAACTTATAATTTCTTCGTCACAAATCATTCATACGGAAGTCCTGAAGTGTCATTAGATTTCTTCGCCGTAGTTTGAAAAACGAACGCGAAACTTGAAAAACTTGTTTGAAATTCCCCATGATTCATAAGAAATTACACTCTATAAATCATGTTCCGCATCACAATATTCAAAATGTCGGCGAAAAAATCAAGTTAAAATCGAACACGGGATTTCACACGCGGGAAAGCAAGTTGGAAGTTGATTTCAGCATCTTGATTACAAGAGAGATAATAACTTACCTTTTTGTCGACATCTTGAATATTACAACGCAAACTTACGGAGTTAATTTCATTTTTCAAGTTAAAACGAAAAAAATCAAGTGACCACCCTCTCTCGGATTCTATACATCCAAAATCGAGAGACATAAGATCTTTACTGTAAATTTTACGTGGGTACATTTTTTTCTAATAAAACCGACCCTCTAATAGGACCGGAGGATTGAAAATGAATCCATGTAGAAATAGTTTTCCACTACACTAAAATAAGTAGTGTTTATTGAATTATGCAACAAAAATCACCAGTCACAATGGTGACTGCGGCTTCGAAGAACAAGAACTCGATAAAAACCTGATAATTTTTGTTCTGACCCGATTATCATTGAAGTTTTATGTTGCTAATGCTCAAATTTTAAGAATGTTCAAGTTTATGCTGTGTGAAAAAATTAGTTATAAAACGCCATCTAATAATATCCGCTCTGAAAATCTTAAGCAATTGAGCCCGCGGGTTTTATTAGAATATACGATATTTTCCTCAGGTTTCGCTGAAATCTATAACGAAAACTTAAAAATCAAAGTGAAAAATAAAATTTCAGAAAATCACAGAAGACGAAACCGAACTTGGTGACCAGAAGACCAGAGCTACGGTTTTGTTGTAAGTTACCAGAAAATCGAATGATCGAGATAGATAACTTCCTACAGGTAGAAAGCCTCAGAATGAATGCAAATTTCACTAAGAGAAATTTTCTTTCGCAGACCATAAAGTGGTTTGTTCTTTTTTCTAAGTTTTCAAGACCGTGCTAAGAGATTCTGTTGAAAACCATATGGAAAAGGGTTTGATAGCACCTTCCTAAATGACTTAGTTTTTGTTAGTTTTACTCAATTTTATTAATTATTCTAAATTTTTACATTTATAAGCCTTGTCGAAAAAAGATACACGAAATCCGTGAAACTACCTTGGCCAAGCTGTGTCGATTTGACAAATATTCAGTCGAAAAATTATCAAGGAAAGCCGACATAGTGAGACTGACCCCACCCACGACCATCAAAATCTCCGTCACCTGCATGCATGATAGTCACTATAGTGATCATTGATTGTGGACCCTTTATTCACTGAACATTGACAGTACTAAGGAGTTGAAATCGTCGATCGTTGACATTGTTTCGACCCTTCTGTTCTCAATGCAAAAGAATTGGAAGTTTCAAAAATGATTGCGTCCGATCATTTTGCAATCACTGAAGAGCTGTTATGGTACTTTAAAAACGTACTAAAGATACTTCGAGACATGGTCTGCAAAAACTGAAACATGTTAGCTCTTCCGGTTCGAGAAATATCGAGCATTCATTATCGGTAGCAAGGAAAATCTAGTAGTACCACGTTTTTGCCAAACTTTGGCCACCCATAATTCCATGGAAAATGGAGATACATCATTTTAAATCATCGTTTTGAATTTACCGGAACGATAAAATTTAAAATGTTTTGGGAGAGAAAAGTTCCTGCTTGCCTCGAAATCTGTCTGTGTGTGAAGTCAAACACTTTCTGGGTGACTTCAAACAAAACCTTCTGAAGCGTACAAAAATAACGTTTTTTTTGGATCACTTGTTTTGTAACGTTAAAACACGGTAATTTTGATGTTGGATCCGGTGGGGAGCAGTACATAACACTCCTCTGGACGTCGGGCCATTTCTCTTGTTCCCTTAGTTACCTGCGGTAACCAGCAAACAGTGAACAAAACGACCATGCTGATAAGCATTTTGGTCGTCCGATTTCGACGCCTCGATTTGCGTCGCGACGCAGCGCTGGCCGCTTGGGGCGAACTCTGATCCGAAATGGTGACCGTCACTTTCCTATTGGCCACGTCGCTGCGGGCCAAGGCGCTCAAAAGTCGTGCGTAACTGAACGTTATGACAACGAAAGGTAAAACGAATTGGAGCAACAAAACGGCTGTGCCGTACGCCCGCCTAGTATTCGAATCCCAACGTTCGCCGCAAAACTCGCCACAAAATTGGATCAATTGAGAGGGTCCACTGGAAAAAAAGAAATACAATTGAGAGTTTTAGTCTGATTTAAGTTTATAGTTTGAAAAACTGGAACGTAAGTTTACGCAGAAATCTGGGAAAAAGTTTTGAAATCGGAATCGGCACGAGCTGAGTGTTGTTCATGTGTGTGAGTCATACTTATGGCGTAGCTTGTTCTGCAAATCACACCTCATGAAGTCCAAGTTGGGTCTCTGAATTCTCACGCGAAGTGTTTTATTGGTTGAAGTCGCATCTAGAATCTAACAAAAGTGGTCAGTTTTTTATTTTGTCGTATGAGCCTGTTGCTCTTACAACATAAGGATCAAAACCTCCATTTCAACTCCGTCTTTCTTATTGTTGTTTCACCCAGAATCCCGAGAAAAAGATTGTGCTTCACTACACCGACCATACCACTGTATCAACCGTCCCACTATAATATCAACCGTCTAACAATATCAACCGTCCAACTATACCAACTGTCCCACTATATCAATTGTAATATAGGTACATTGCACTGCAAGTAGGTAATAAAGCGTCGAATGACAAGTGAATCAATGAGAATTGACTCATTTTATTTGAATTCTAAAAGGAATTATTTATTCAAAGGTGTTATCACAGTATTTTGAGTTTTACGAGTAAATCATCCGAAGTGTAATTATATTCGTATGAAAAGCAATCGAATTATTATTTATGACCAAATTACACACAAACTCAATATATGGGGCACACAAATTATTGTGGCCAGCTTAGAATCGCTTACGATTCGATTATTCCTAATCGTCACTCTGTCGTTTTTTCCTCCTAGTTTGGTACAATTAATGCATTCGTCTTAATAAGTTGACATTATTCCGTCTGCAAGCCGCGGGTCTTTGTAAAAATACAACGATTATTGGGCAAACCACACATTCCTGACATCAATGCTATAGTCTGTTTTTCTAGAAATGCTTCTTAATAATGAAAGTGGAAAGCAAGTAGTATTTCAGATTTTCACGATTTTCTGATAAACACCATGTCTTATGGAATTTACCTTTCGTCCGTCACTATTGGATAGCCAATCGGTACGTAAGTACTTTCCTTGGCGACCCTCGATTCAGAGGCTATGGGAACTCCCGTCGCGACAGCCGCCATCCAAATGCCGACGATTATTTTGATGGCTTGGCCTAAAGTGATTGGCGGTTTCGTAGGATGCACAATCAGTATGTAACGGTCCAAAGCTATGGCCGCTAATGTGAAAGTGCTGACGAAAATGCTAGCGCATTGGAATAGAGGGAAGAGTCTGGAAAAAGAAGACACGGGTAGAATTTTCACGGAGCGCTATACTTTGAAGTCGCAGATGTGCATGGGCAGCAAGGGAAATATGAGGGAGGTCAACCAAATTTTTATCAAACTTTAACTACATTTGAGTTAAATGTGAAAAAGTGAAAAAAGGAGGTACAACCATATTAAATTTTTTTTAACAAGAGATCATTTCATTCGAAATAACAGAAGCAGCGGAAACCAAAAAGTAGGCTTACTGCGATACACAATTTCACTTAGTGGAAAACTTAATAACTGTAGAAAAACGCTAAGTTTCTTCACTTGAATAAAAAAGGCCAAAAGTAACACCATGCTTACCCATTGTCAGTTTGGATAGAGCTGCGTCGATACCTTTGTGCTACTGGAGAAATTTCGACAACTCAACCAGGTTATTTGGAGGAAATGTTCTGTTTGCCGTTCACTGACGAAAGAATTCTTTCATTGATTGATAGTAAGCTTACCAGCTTCTTCCGTGTTGACCTTACTTTCGTGGGTATCGATTATTTCAAGATGAATCAAGTATAGATCTTAACGGGGTCTATTGATTGAAGCACGATTTTTTACGTTTTGGAAAAAAGTTCTTGGTTGCCTTCGAAAATCAAATTTTGGATGGGGTCAAACATCTATCTGATTGAAATCAAACACTTTCCGACTGAACTTAAAACCCCAAAAACGTCGATGTATGGGTGGGAGTAACGGAGTGACATAGGAATATCCCAGATATCGACGACCACAAAATCCGCAAATTAAAAAATAGAATCATCGCTCTTGGGTGCAAACTTGAGAAATCTTTTTTTTGGAAAAATTGTCATTCTTGAACAAAAAATGATCAGAATTATAGAGCTTGTACATTACGACGAGTCACCTAAGGTAAAATGAACGGATTTTATTGTTCAGAGAGAAATGCCAATCCAGATATCCCGCAGTAAATTGAAAAATTAACGTATTACGTTGAGTTCCCGATACATAAATGTGATGCGAGAAGCAATAATTAAATTGCTCTAGTTTTTGATAGAATACTTCTCAAAATTTAACAATATGTGCCAGTTCAAACTTTCCGGAATTCTGATCGAAGGCGACCACTGCGTCAAATTAACGCCGATATTTATTTTTTTCAGCATTCTTATTTCAGATTAGACTTTATACATATTTCTCTTCAAAACTAACTATGGTCAAAAAGGGTAGCAGTATTTGAAGCTGCAAAAACAATCGGTCACTCCTGAGGTCCTATAATGCCAATGAACATTGGGCTCGTATTTGTGCAATAATTTAGAAGTAAAGTGCAGAAAATTAAACCCTGATATATACTATGGTTATCTGAGCCGGAACTTCCTGTAAAAAATTGTCAATTAAAGTAAGTTCCTGATTCTATCATGAGAGCGATAAACGCTAATATCTTTTTCTAGCTTGGAATATTTGCGCCTCTAATATCTTTACGTGAAATCTTTTGTTTTGTTTTTTCATTAGCAAGATCTTATCAGCAGCATGCTTTCTGTGCTAAAAAGATGGATCTCGAGCAAAGGCTAATTATGCCGCCTAATAATACGTCTAACGCAGCCATTAAGCCATTATTTTTTACGATTAGGCGAACATGAGACTTGATTAGCTCATTAACGTAGTAGAACAATTTTTCAGTTTTTCAGTAACGAGTATGTTTCTTGCTCGTAAAGAGGAAATTAGTGGTAAATTTTCGCATAATGCTCGTAAGATGCAAGGAATACAAAAATAAGGAGGAGGGAGTTTAGACATGTTACCGTCAAGTTGTCTAAAATGACAGTCGGAGCGTAAAAAATGTTTTTGTTGTTGAGAAGCTTTCGAATACGCGCGGACTTTTTGTATGTTAGTTCTATCTGCTGCAGTCAACTACAGTCTGTTTTCATAAAGGTTTGTAAATTGAAAAATTAGTCCCGCCGTCAAAATATTTTACACAAGGCTGTAGAACTTTTCCCCAAGAATAATTTCTGGAGGTTATTTGAGTGTGCTCACAAATTTCTATTCCTATATGGCAATTGGTGGTAGGAAATCAAGAAAATATAAAATATTAGATTTTCACTTTTTATATAGAACAGACTAAAAGAAAACTCAAATTTCCATATAAGCATGTCCTATTGGCAAAAAAACAGTGTCATTACAAACAGAACACTAAGTGCCCGTGAGAGTTCAGAATGGCACACTTCTTCACCTTCACTTTTGAGAAAGACGAATAGCGTGTGATATATCCATCTATATAATGCAGTGGGACACCTACTTGCTGTATTGCAACTTTTACTTTAAAGTGTCCTTTCGCGATTTTGACGTCAGCAAACTGCCTAGATAATTATAAAAAAATCTACCCGAAACGTCTTTTTTGTTGAACAACATAATGTTGAGGAGTTTCAGATCAATATAGAATCTGTTTTTCATAATCATCTTGACTCACTTGCACATGGCCGAACCGAACAGCCACACTTTGTACACGGACGTGAACGGCGTTATAGGCACGGACGTGAAGCAGACCAGCGTATCGGACAAGCTCAAACTGACGATGAAAATATTTCTGACCGTGTGCAAACTTTGCTCCCTGCAAACCGAAGCCACTACTAAACAGTTGCCCAAAACGCCGCAAAAGAAAATGACCGAATAGACTAGGAGGAAAATGAGTTGAAATTCTAATCGGGCGATTTTATCGTCGTGAATATCGGCCAAATAGCGCCGTGCGTCCACGCAATTGGCGGAAAGATTCTCAAAGTAGACGTTTTGAGCAGGCCAAGTTTGGAAATCAGCGATTATAGTACTATTTTCGGTGGTCATTGACGAAAAAAAATCTGAAAGTTTGACGGTTTTAAACAGTAGTCATCGATGGAAAACTACGGCTGAATGCATGGACGACATAATAAAAAAATGTGAAGTGTAAATTTCAGGATGGTCAGGTCGTTCTAGAAGGGTTATTATAGTAATCAGAAGTGATGATTTGAACGCTTCTGTTTAAAATTACGCTAGACTTCGCACACTTCCGAAATCTACAATTGGATCAAGAAAGCTGGCCGTTGTAGCATTTCATTGAACGTTCTTTGAGCAACCACAAAGGATCAAAAAATTTCGAGAACACCTTTAGAGATCATTAAAAACTTGGTTTTGATCTGCTATAGAACGATTTGTGGATCATCTACAGCTCATCATGGTCCGAGAATCCAGAAGGGGTAGAAAATTTAGTGAGAATAATTTAGGACAAAATAATAAAAGTAAACAACCTTCATAGTTTTCTCTGTTGGATAATCATCGACAATGAAAAGTTTCTACCGTGAAATCTGCATAACATTAGGAACACATTCTCGGTTATTCAATTTATGGGTAATACTCCGGAAAATTACATCCGATATCAATGGTTTATTGTGAATTAGTATACATCAATAGTAGCAATCGCTATAAATGTATGAAATTTCAGGCCAAGAATAAAATGGATTGACTGAAAGATTTTTTTTCAGATGCGTCAAATTTCTACCACGCGTCTTTCCGCAAATAGTAATCCAGGATGTCTACAATAGACATACGAACCTGTGCTTCTTGTCACTGTTTCACACAATATTTTTGTTATTGTATGGAGCTGAAGGACTTTATGCATTGATCAGGTAGCCGAAATATGGGATGAACTGCCTAAGGAGTTCAGAAAAGAATTTGATTCATCATAGAAAGTAGTATGCAATAATAAAACGAACGACGACTACTCACAGAGAAAGGGACTGGAATTTTAAAATTAAATATTATCATCCCGAGTAACTTTTTAAATCTATTCTTGTTATTCGAAACTAAAATAGTTGCAGTAACTATGCAACAAATATAGCAACTTTTTAAGGTTACGATTGTTGGGCAAAGCGTTAAGTCAGTCATTTTTTCAGGCTCACTATTTAGATGAGCAGAGTTCAGCTTGATTGCTTGAGAGAAATAGTCTAGACAATAACCGATCCATACTTGTTACCATAGACATGTCGCTAAGGTTTTGATGGAATGTGGAAGCGAAGTAAATGTACAGCAGAAAATTCTCCACTTAAAATCATTAACACTGAAATGTGTTCGAGTATAAGAGTTGCGTTTCTACAAAAAATGCACTTTGTTCAAAGACAGAAATGAACCTTACTGATTTAGGATTTAGTTAGTAGACCTTGCGTTTTATAAAAATTGCTGTAAATCTTTGTAAAATTTTATAATTTACTGAGGAGTGAAAGGCATTGTCTTCCATAACATGATCGCATAGAAGAATTGAGCTTGACATCACAAATAATACTCATACAAAGACTGAGCATGCTCTATCTATGCAAACATTGCTCGAAACTATTCCGAATACTAATTGAGCTCTGACCTCGCTGCATCAATCATTTCAGAACGAATGGAGTATATGCCTTGACCTAGATAAATGGTAACGAATTCGACACCTCAATCATCGTTAATTTCCTGTAAGGGTACGTGCAGTTTTAAAATATTCAAGTTATCAATAACTCTGAATACTGTATCCTAAATTCTCAATCTGCATATTAATTACTCAAATGAAGTGCCGACTCATTTTGATACGATATGTTCTCATACATTACATTAACATCCATATGACTATTCATAAGTGTGTTACAAACGTCATCAACCTAGCGACATGCGAAAGTAGGATCATAGAAACTACAAAGCAGTAGTTTTCACAAATGCATCTTTCTCGCCAAAATTCTCAAGTCAGACCTAAAGGCAAAAGGCGAAAATTTCTATACGAACATTCACATTTCAATGATATCGAGCCTCCTGCATCACATAATAATCTTGATATAGTATATTTTTTAAAATGAATATCGGATCGCAAAAAGATGCTCATGCAAATATCGAACCCAGGAAGAGAAAGCAGATTATGGCGGTTAGGAGTACAACTGACATAAAAAAGATGAGAGCAAATACGGTACAAGTTTACAGTCTGCCTGCGGAAAAGCTCATTTGAAAAAAGAACAACGTGTTTGTTATGGTAAACAGAGATGATCTGCAATGGTCTGTTGGCGTTGTCTATTTCCTCCACTTTCTGTTCAAAAATAAAACTCATACAAGTTTTGAGAAAATTAGTAAAACATCTCATCTATATACGTAATGACATATTTGGAAACACAATGCTGAATAAGAAATAATTAATTAGGTAGACGAAACACCAAGTTCTCTTCCGAATATACCCAAACGTTTGAAGGAGCAAAGATCTTCTTTATACTTGCTTCGACATATTTTTTCATAATTCTGAGCTAACAAAAAATTTACTTCATCCTCGAGGCTTCGCTAGTCCATAAACTCCGACAGTTTTTTACGGAAATGTGATTTATGCACTGAAAAGCGCTAAAAACATTGAATAAGTTTTGTTTTTATTCATAAATAACTATTTATAAGCTGGAAAGAAAAATGAAAAATATCTTTAAGGGGTCATAATTTCCGGTAATTAAAATAATATATTCATGAGTAACACACATTCAATTCTAAGAAAAGTTGAGAAATGTATGTTCACGACTACGTAAAATTTCAACGAATGAAATAACATGAAAATGAGGAGCTGAAATAAATTTTAGAGAATATATTTGGACATATCCTGGCTGAATTTGTGCTAAACGGAATTTTTCTGGTTCTTTTCCTTGACCTCTGTCTTCAGCGGACATTATTGAAAGTTTTTCTATCAAGCAATGAAAATGTTGCATTTTCCTGAATTTCAAGCATCTCTAGAAGTTTATCATAACTTGACGTCTCTATTTCAATTCGAGGAATGTCAGTTATTTCATGTTGGTTAAGGTATGAACCAGCAAGCATCCGGTTTTTACCGCTTTTATGTGAAACAGTTTTTGAAGGAGAGTCATGCAAAAGTAAATGTTACCTGCATATCCGTCCGCCATTTCAGGAAAATGATTCTGCAGTTTTCATGTCACAGCAGGTACGATATGAAATCTTGATAAAGAGCAACGTCCAATCATTAAAAGAAAATAACAATTATAACCAGTTTTTTATAAAATGCTTCTGAATCAAAAATTGACAAATATAAGAACTGTCTAAAAGACAAGCATATAACGGAGCCCCGGAGTCTGACGGGAGCCAAACTACTTTTTTGAGGCTGAGTGTCGCCAAATTTTAGGGGGTTTTTGTAAGAAACAAATCTCGATTTTTTGACCAAAGAAGTTCAAAAAATGGTTTTAAAAATGTAATTTTTATCTAAAAGTCCATAAAGAGATGTATGTATGGCACGAAGCGCCAAGAAAATTGATATTTTTGACCATTTTTTGTTCAAAGATGACCATTTTTTAATCAAAAAATGACATTTTTTCAGTTTTTTCTGACCAAAAGTATGGGGCTTCCTGTGGCTACCATATGGTTAGCCATATGATTGGCAAATGTTGTGGCCGGATCGCGACATGGCTAGCCATATGGCCAACCATTTCTGTAGGAGTTCCTATGACACTTCCCCCCAAGTATATGCATGCTCCAAAATTGTTTACAAGAAGCGTTTACAATAGAATTCGTTATCGCAAAAATTGTTCAGCCTTAATTGAGTTTACTTGCAAATTTGCAGCTGTACATGACGCGCGCTATAGTTTGTTTTTTATTAAATGCCTCAAAATCGTATGCCAAAAGCTTTTACTGTAGTATTTTTTGCTCAAAAATTGTAATTGTTTGATGGATAAACTAAAAATGTTTCAGTCCTATGTGACACATAGTTCAGTAGGAAATGATGACAATATGAAATAGTAATTACTTTGAACTTTTTAATTTACAAGCATTTGAAGAAAAACAGGCCATAGTTTCGCAGAAAACTACAAAAAGGTGAAATAGTACCTGCTTTGAAAAACATACTGTACGTGCAAACGACTAGTTGGCATTATCTTTTTGATATATAGCTCGTTGGTACAACCTAAGTTAGTTAGATGATAATTGATCAATTCCCTGATGAACGAGTTTCTAACACTAGTTATAAACCATCAAAACTTGTACACTACAAAGCCAGACTTAATGTAGATCTATTTCTAATTGGCTCATCGAGTTAATTATCTAACAATGTTTGCTGTGTGATACTGTATAATGCATAAGTTTCTTCTGCATCTTCGCTGTTACCATTGCTGAAGGACAACGCATTCGAAGTCGTTAAATTGAAATCGTCTTCAACTAAAAAGGTTCGACATATTAATCTTACGCGTTTAAAATTTATGGAAGATATCGTTAAATGCCGATTAATACATATCATGAAAATTCACCTTTAATCCTAGCCAAACTATTTTTTTCACCATAAAACGACTATCTGTTTGAGGTAGCGAAAAGAAACCGAAAAATTAGAATGACACCAAGAATACATTTCACCTTTGTATATCTTGGTAACTTGATCATTCTTTAATTTTTATGAAATAAAAAAACTTCATCAAAATCATAGGTATGATTACAAATTCCGAACAGCTATTGTTACAGTGGATCACTCAGCCTATTTTTGATAGAAATAATATAGGAAATAAATCTGTTGTCAGCATCTAACTAATTATTTTATAGAGCTAAAAATGGTCAACTAAAGTTATCCACACTGAATATGATGTGTAAGTATGTCTTGTGTAATTCAGTATTTGTAACTATATTTCATACAAAATCTCTTCATGGAAATGAAAAGTATAGTAATTATAGTAATAGAGAATCTTATTTATATATGCGGAGTTATGTATGATAAAAGTGAAAAAATAGAATCGAACTCATAATCGCTGAAAATGAAACAAAGTAGTCAAAGAGAACCAAATCTAAATCACCTTTTTGCCGTTTGTCTCAATATAACAAAAGGAGTGTCGACAAACAGTGGCATTGAACAGTGACTTTTTCTTTGTTTTTCCTTTGTTTCCCGTGCTCATCTCGTTATGATCCAACAAACAGGCTAATCCGATTTCAATGTGTACATGTTTTTTCCCTTTTTTCGGTCATAATTGGTTGGTGATCGCCTCCTCAGAGAGCGAAGTTACTTTTTTTGATTGATTTTCGCTCATTTTTTGACTGCAAAAAAGCAATAGTAAAAATTTATACGTTATATCATGTCAGGAACGAGCTCCGAATCCTTGATGAAGCGAAAAACTCCAGGCTGAAAATCCGGGAAGACGAACAACAAAGGAAATGAACGTGAAATGAATCAACAAAGAACAACAAAAAAGTGAATTAGAGTGGAAACGAGAAGCAGAAGTAATTTAAATTTTCGTTGGCATGTAATATGACATTATATAAGCATAGAAAAAGTGACGTTATGCTGAAATAAATTATTGAATTGCATTAATGAGTTCCTGTTTAAAAACACGAATACTCAAACAAAAATGAAGTCAATGAAACTATAAATTCTATAATGGGAACATTGTATCTTTCAACTTCTCTCTATGGATGATGAACTGAATGGAAGATTTTCTAAAATTTGTGCCATATGAGTTTTCTGTAGCAAACAACAGGCTCAAATGGGTTGCACGACCTCCGGTGTAAAATTTGGAAAAATGATAAAATGAGCAACCTTAATTTTTTAGTTGGGTGGAAGTGAAAAGGAATAACATTTAAAAAATGATAGGCTTTGGATTTCGAATGGAAATGGGCTTTCAATGAACATTCATTAATTTTACAGCTATCACTTATCCCAGAACGTCAATCTCGGCAAAAATTATTATTTATGCGGAAGGCGCAGATTTGAAAACAGACAAATATGAGGCTACGTCAATGATCCTGATTTACATGAGCTGGCTTAGTGTATATTGAACAAAATATTTGTTCTCGGGTCGTCCCATGTTATCACGTCAAAAGTTTCTATTTATGAGATCATATCTATGTATCAACAGTAGGGTTGTCCCAGGCCCCGGCCCCGGCCCCGGCATCGGGGCAGCTGGCCCGGCCCCGGGCCGAGGCTAGGGTTGCCCCGGTTCGAGGCAAGACTACAAAAAATTAGTATTTTTGATAGTATAACAAGCTCGATTTATAATAAAATTGAATTTTAGACTGTGACAAGTAAATATTCAGTAGTTAGTTTGACAGTAATACCTTTAGGAATCACTAAATTTATGTTCTATTTGGATAAAAGTTTAAAAGTTTTCATTATATCCGGAACTGCACTTCAACTTCAATTAATTTTTTCAGAAAACGTACAATTATATTAGCTATTCATTATTACTGATTTGCCTAAACTTCAGCATACATGTCAGAACATGTTTTCAAATTACCTAAGTAGTGTCCAAGAAGTTAGAGCTGAAGCGAATTCAGATTCGAGCCACAGTCATTCACTATGCAAAAGTGACAAAGAGAATGAGGATGTTGACAAAGTTGTTATTTGGGAAAATGGTGATTTTTGATTTTTCAACACAATTTTGTGATATCTCCAACTTTCTTCTCGAGCATTTTTCATAAGTTTCTCCCTTTTAGTCATTAGCATGCATGCTAACATCCAAAAATTTCCATTAGCAAGGCTCTGGTTCCATTAGCACCATGCTAAAAAACCCTGCAGTTGAATCGATACAAGTTCATGTATGCAATGCAGTTTCTTCGGGAAAAG
Source organism: Romanomermis culicivorax (assembly GCA_963922205.1). NCBI lineage: Eukaryota > Metazoa > Nematoda > Enoplea > Mermithida > Mermithidae > Romanomermis > Romanomermis culicivorax. The sequence continues at coordinate 454,381 of CAWUHX010000010.1, read as the reverse complement.
AATGAGTTTCCTAATTTTTAGTAATGACAATTATCTTAAAAATTTAATTTTTTTGTCTGCATCAGACCATATCTAACCTATCAATCAATGCAGTATTATAGCTGACATGAAATAAAAAGAAAAAGAATCACCTTAAAAATTTTTCGATGTGATACATGAAGTATGGTACCACTAGTGACGTATACGTTAATATGTTATATGTCTGCCCCGGCCCCGGCTAAAATGTCTGCCCCGGGACAACCCTAATCAACAGACAAAAAAATCCTGAAAATTTTTCATAGTGAGACTTTGTTCTGCTGTACGACCTAATTGAGCTTTGATGAATCAGACCAATAGTACATTTTGATGAATTAGCATTGTCATAGGCTACCAAAACGTGATTTAAATGCAATGGAAGGTCATGACGCTAACTTGCGAGGCTAACATTCTCTTTTACGCATCTCATTAATCCATCCTATTGAAAGCTGAACTTTTCTGTCAATAAAGTGTATATCAGAGATGAAAAAAGATATCAATAAAGTCAGCATCTAAATATGTAACAAATTTACTGGAAAACAACAGTCGAGTGATAAAATTGACGGGTTGTTTTGAGCGGGCAGCATGGGTCGGTTTTATCAAACATACTTAAGCTGCAGTTGAGCTATAGCTTAACTCTGAATGTTATCACATTGTCGTCAGACTTAAGCTGTAACTCAGCTACAGTTCAAGTCTCCTCAATGAAACCAGCCCATGTACCGTATTTGTTCTAATAAAACCCGCGGATAGGACGGGTTCTATCATTATTTCGTAGAGTATCAATTTGAAAAATTAGAGTTAGATAACAAGTTAGATAACATGAGCAACATAAATAATTTAATTGGAACTGTAAGAATATAAATCGTAGTAGTTTTCATTGACTCTTCAGATCTGAAGTTGCAAGGCGATTTTTGTACCACTACTCAATAAGAAGTACTAACTTTCTGTTTTCAATTCTGGCGCTCTTGGATTCTTACAGAAACTGCGAGTTCAGTCAGAGAGTGGATATTCTTAACTTTTTTTTGCTTTCTGATACGCGTTTCTCGAACTAGAAAATAAGCTTGGAAGTTTGATAAATTAAACATTATCAAAAAATACTTTCTAAAAGTTTGCAACTACTGAACGTTCAGACTGGCATCAGAGAAAATTTAACACCGACAAAGAGTTCATATCTTTCAGAACGTTAAGATCATCTATTACTCCGCATTCTAGTGCCTAATAAATCATTTTCTAATGAGCTGGGGAGGAGGGAAATGCATGCATCTCGACACAACATATGCTAAACATAATATCGTATTTATTAAAGTTTGTTTGGACCAAAAGAGCCTGAAACGTAGAACAGTTGTGTTGTTTTAGAGAAAAAACTAAAAATGGGCGAATATCTTAACAATATAATCAAAAGGTCGGAATATACTAAAATGTAAGCCATGTTTGTACGTCAGGTTATGGTTTGGCTAATCTTCAACTGCCGATAGGTATTTTTTGGAAATAAGCAATTGATGCACCACTTCTTACATAATTTCAAGGTATAATCATTCTGTTGATGATATCATATACGAACAAATGAAATAGCTCAAAAAGAAGTCTTACTACGTTACGTTTCCTGGAGGTAGGCTGATTGTAGCCATAGTGAATTGTGAATTGTGAATTACGTCACTTTAATTGCATTGTCAGTTTTACAGTGATTGTTGCTGAAATGCCGCAGTTATGTCACTATAAAAAAGGACTATAATACTAAACTCAGAATGTTAGTAATCATTAGTCAACCATCCTAATGAAGCTGTGAAATTAATGAGGGAATGGCAAATTTGTGGGGGCTCGAAGTCAGTCGTTACTTCTGTTGCTTGATTTAGCGAAAAAACCCTTAAAATTCTTTGTGAGAGACAGTTGATGACAAGTATAGCACCATCAATAATTCAGTGAAGAAGCATTGCCTAACGTTCAATTTGCCAGATTGCATCAAAACTTACAATATTGATTTATACTAGAGTAGCCAAGTAGACTTTTAGAATATTTTATCGAAAAGAACAAGTAGAGGCTTCTATTGCATCGAAAAAATAGAGGTAAGCTATAGTTTCAAAGCATTCCCTATTTCATAAAGAGCGGCGTTTCATTACAGCCATTTCACATTTGACATGAAAAGTTGAAGTACGAGCGTACATGTACATAGGGGGATAAATCCCGAGAAAATCCTGAAACACCCCCTGAGCTTTTTTGAAGAACATTTGAGAAACAATGTTATGCATACTATGCGTGATATGCTTGGAGCTCTATTTTTGTTTTTGTGCATTCTCTCCATCCCTCTGAGCTTAAAGATTGCATAAATATTTGGTAATATTTAACTTCAATTCATTGAAATTCTTGTGATGAAAAGACAACTAATCTGTTTTTTATAAAATTCTAGTAAATTCAAAAATATAAATTATTATCATTTCAAAGTCGCATACACGAAGATTCTATTGTAAAATTTTTTACTCGTGAAATTGGTAATAGTTAGTTGAGTAGGTTCACAAATTTCCAGTCCTATGTGACATATGGTTTAACATGAAATAGTAGAACTGTGAAATAATATTTACATTCCGCTTTTATTACCTACACGGAAAACAAATGAAAACAATAAAATTCTTAGCAAATGACGTTGTGGGAAAATGACCGCTAAAATTTAGATCTTCTTGCTGAGCACTTTGGTAGAAAAAGAAGCATTTTGGAGAATGTATTGGTTTCTCGGCGTGCAGTCTGTCTCAGCTTGTAAACATCAAATCATGAGTGATATTACCTAATTATTCGTTTTAGGAGGAATTCTCTGCTGGATTCCCAAATGCAAACAAAATATGGGTCTCCGAAGTCATTTGTTATATTACTGATATTGAAGTTACGAAAAACCCGAAAATTATTGAAGAAAAAAATTTTCTATGTACTTTTCAATAAACTGTCAACAATATATGCATGAGTAAGTCTATTACAGCAGATTACTTATGCTTGTCACTCAATCACAATGCGAACAACATGCTTCCATTTCTGTCGGGTATTAAAAATAAAAATACCCTGCAGCATTAGCACGAGGATCTTACAGATGATTGCCTCAATTAAATGAAATTTTAGTTCAAATGCTAGATAATGAGGTAAGGCTCCAGTCATAAATTCCGAAGTGAAACATGTTGTTGCGTATTCAATAGCTCATACAAATTTGAGCCATTGCATGAATCGTGAATGGTCAAACTTAGTCTTATTCAAGTGACCAATGAAGAAAAATTATCATATGTTGATTTGACATGTGCTTAGTTTTGTTTGACAGGCATTTCCTTGAACAATGTACATGTGCTGTTACTAAAAAGCAGTTCTTTTATCTCGAATGTGTATTGCGCGAGGTAATAAATCCCATAGGTGTTTTTAACTGTTCACATACTAAAATTGAAAATGCAAGCAATATTTCATGTTCTCACGATATTCCGCTGCACCATATGTCCCATGAAATTTGAAATTCGTGAGCATATTCAACTTACCTATAACATTGTATTAGCGGATAATTCTATTCTAAAAGCTTTCTTTAAAGGATTTAGACGAGAAGAGCTATACTCCATTCATTTTGAAATGATCGATGCAGGGGTCGAAGTTTCGGCAGACGCGGCCTTACTTGAGATCAGGAAATTAACTTCGACAATCTTGAAATGATTGAAAAGAGTGATCATTAATGAGTCCGTATCATTAAGGAATGTTTATTGATTAGAGTCTACAAGACTTCCATAATTTTTAATAAAAGTTTTGCTGTAACCTCACTGCATCGATCATTTCAAAATAAATGGAGTATAACTTTATTTCGTTTTATAATTCAGCATTATTTCAGAAAAATGTACAATAAAATCAAGATTTAGATTAATGAATCAGCTATGAACACTACGGATCGAATTTCAGATTTGCGAAAACAACTCAAAAGTGAAAATGATAAACACAAAACATATGACTTCGAAATCATCTTTTTTAGGGTATTGTCACCGTTAATGACATTTACCAGATCTTGTCTTTAACGAATTTGCAGGCATCTTATAGAAACAAGCCTTACATGCGAAAACGTGCGATTGAGATGAAAACCTCTGTAATGTTTCTTCAGAGAATTCTGGTGTAAGTAGCAAGGGGATTGTCTTTATAAGAGAGAGAGAGCATCTTGACGACACAAAACTCAACCTTCCAGTTATAAAAAGTTAATTAGCAAAGAGGAAAAAACGACTCAACGACAACGGCATCTGGTAGTCCTGTAGTAACAGGAGGCCTATTCTCAACCGTCATGGAAAAATATCGCGTAAATACAAGAAAATATGAGGAAATAATGATGAATTTTCCGGGCTAGCTATTGCCAGTGTCGGTTTATGCTCGAAAAATGATCATGCGTGAAGCGATGTATGCAGAAATAGGAAATTGAATATACGCATGCAAATCTATTAGAGAAAAAAAATCATAGAACATGATCCAAGAGACCGTAAAATTTTCAATTATGAAAATTAAGGCGTTTTTACGCGAGACGAAACCCTTATGAAAAAAAGAAAACAAATACAAACTTTAACGCTAAAAAAGAATATTGACCAAGCATGGAGAAAAGAACGGTTTCACAGATTAAGCGCAAGAATATACTTGCAACTTGAAGCTCTCATGGTCGGTGCATTTCAGCCTTTCAAGAAGAATAAAAACCCCATATTTTAGCGAGCCTTGTGTTATAAAGCGTATAAAAAGTCAGGATACGGATCGTTGGAGAAAACAGCTCACAGATGTTTCATTTTGTGAGAGATTGAAAGCAGCATAGTTAACTTTTCAGAGCATCGACATTAAAGACAAGCGCGAGTAAACAAATGAAAAATGGAGACATTGTATCTGATGCTCAAGTTCTTCCTACTCACCAGGAATGATTTCCAAGTGTAAATTCTGAAATCAACACTTTTGACTATCAAATTTTGTGGACGAAAGCCTGTTAGAATTAGGAAGTTCACATAGCCAATGTAATTTTTCATTTATATCGACAGTGTTTTACTTTGTTTCCACTACTGTTATTCTTCTACTTACAGATGTCAGATCAATGAACTTTAGGAAGTTTGCCAACTCTTAAAGGATTTGATCAACAGTAATAGATCAAACAAATTACTGTTCTCCTTTTCTGATTGTTTTGCATATCTGAAGTTTTAAAGTAAAAATTGGTACATAATATTTTTAATTCATTTTAAACATTACTTGTGCCCTGTTGATTCAATGCCATTCGTGACTTATCCTTTGGAAGGCCAAGAAAGCTGAATAGTTCGAAAATTCCATCATCACTCTAATTATGAGTCTAAACAAATCTAGATTGACTTGTTACATGCTGTAAATCCTTTATTCCTGATTATCCAAACACGAATTCTGTAACTTAATTTTTGTGTTGAGGTCATCTTTGTTAAGAAATAAATTCAGTCAGTTTTCAGTGCATTTCATAAATGATTAACTTTTCAAGATCTTTGCTACCGACTAAATACGAATTTCTAACATCTGGAGTACTTTACTGGTGTGCCTAGCCAATCAAAGGCATTACGGACCTGACTGGAATTTTCGATCAACATCATATATTTGAGCATCCTGGCTTGCTTTTTCCATCGACTTTGTATAAAAGATATATATTCCTGATTAACTGAATGAATCAGATGGAACCGAATTCAAAGGCTGCACTTTTATGAAGTCCTCTAACTCTGTCCTACTTTGTTATCTTCTTAGAAATCAATGCCATCAGCTCTACTGCCAGATTTGATATTGCAGTAGATAGTAGAAGTTGAATACTTTGTCAAAATATCTATAGTCTGTTTTTCTTGATAGGCTTCTAAATAATGAAAGAGGAAAGTTAGTAATATTTCAGATTTTTACGATTTTCTGACAAACAACATATCATATAGGACTGAAAATTTGTGAGTTTACTGAAACCTTAACAATTTTTCGAGTGAAAAATTTTACAGTAAGAGCTCTATGTCAACGATTTTGACGACAGCATTAATTTGTGTCAAGCATTTAAAAAAAACAGACTATAATTTTGCAACCCGAGCTACAATGCGGCAGTAGATCACATATCAATGCAGAAGCAGCAGAGGACCTACTTTTCCGTGATATTAAGATTCGCTCACCGCAGATTTGTTGGTTTCACGATAATGGAGTTAGAAATTAGCATACTGGCGTCTGCACGGTATCAAAGCACTAAAAATAGATATAAGTCAAGAAATGATGCGTTTGTGAAAGTCGTGTTTATATTCTGATTTACTTCTGCTCATATAAGTATTCAGTTTATCAGTTGATTGATGCTGGTGCCCATTTATGTTTGAAAATGCGTTCGAGTTATCTTCTTCGCTTATGTAATTGAAATCGTGCCATACTGAGTCGGACCTCTGAATTGCCGCGAAAACGTTTATTTAATGGATCCGGGATTTAATGATGTGAAACACTTGACTACAGGAAAGAAGTATGGGCTTGGTTGCGACACTGCTGTTTGTTTCGTTTTTTCATTTTTTCGTCAAACTCTCGTTTTCGTCAAATAAAGTCAAGAACTTTCACACTCGAAAAATATATTCTAAAATTGAACCAAAAAAGGGTATGCAAAGCCTTTAACCTCACACGAGCTCGTCTGATCAGCCATCAATACAGTTAAAAAATTGATCAGCAGAGTTTACAAACACAATGAGTGGACGTCAGAACACTATGATTTGACTCAGCTACCTTGATTTGATACGCCAAATTGTCGAAAATTCAGAAAATATGAGCGTAAGAAAATTCTCAGTAAATTCCAGGGTAACAGAAACAATCAGCAAAATGACGAATTCCTCCTTTGACGCCGACTCCCAAGTTGAATAGACCGCTTATATCATGATCTATAATCTTTTCCGAGGGAAAAAATAGAATCGTTTTTCATCGGAAGACAAACGAGCGAAAAAACGTCGACTAAACGAGGAAATATGAGAGAAAGAAGAAAAGAAAGAAGACCGACCATGTAATAACCAAAAATAGATAATGAAAATTAGCATTCTTTTCGCTTTGCGTTTCACGTCAACGGGCTGGTCAAAACAAACTCCAATGTTAAATTTGCATTATGATATCACAAAAGATGTATAATGTTGTGACTTTTTTAGTCAGACTGAATCGATCGAAGTCAATTTAAGATGATTACTTTCTCATTCATCCGCTCTTCACTAATCAGTGCGAACAAATTTGATGAGTTTCTAATGAACTCATCAATAAATGCTCGAATTCTAGTACCTTTCAGTGTAAAGTCCCAAATCATTACGAAATCTACTTTTGTAGCTAGGTACATGCTGTAAATAGGCGTTTTAGTCATTTTAGAGGCCTGGACCCCTAAAAATTTGTAAATGTATCCTAAAATTTTGGGTTCAGAAGCCTTTAGGGCCACTAAAACTTTGATTTATATACTAAATTATCGTTATTTTCATTCAATTTTAGTTCTTAAGTGTATTCAAATTTTTTACGTTTCAGCAATTAATTTACATACAACGATCATCCTATTCTTGTGTCGCAAAAAATTGGATTTTTTTAAAATTGCAAGCGTCAAGCGGGACCTAGAAATAGTGTCCGAAGATATTCAACGGTGTGGTACAAGCCCATATTCCGATATTCTTCAATTACTGATTTTTGACTTCTAAAATTGAAATTTAGCTCCTAAAAGTTTAGGCCTAGGAATTTCAAACCAAACAAAGATCTGGTTGTAAATAGTGAACCTTCTCACGTGTCTAATGTTCAAAGTGCAGTTTTAGCGGAATCATCAAAAACAGCAATTATTAGTAATTGCGATATAAAGTATGCAGAAAAAAGAACAGATCTATCAATATTTCTGAAAGGCAAAAACATGCGGATAAAATAAGAAACTTTCGTACCTACCCGTTTTTCTCTAGCTCTAATAATTGCAAAACTTGAAAAAAAGAAAAAGTTCCAGGAACTCCTGCGGTTCAAAACGATGACAATCATCTTACACGTGATTAGTTCCGAATATGACGTTTACTCACTTCTATAAAGGGGCGCCATACTGTATGTAAGAATAGCTTCTACTTTTAAAGCTCGAGTTTTCATGAGTAATTGGATGCCTAGGGTTGTACTTCAAAGGAAAAATTTCAGAGCACAGATGATGAAACGAAATTCTGAGGGAAAACTCGTAGTATGGCGTATGATCTGTGGTGGTGGCCTAGAAAAGAAAAGGAATAGCGTACACTTGAAAGGCCTAAGTCGAGATTTTTATTTCCTCTTGTACGGAAATGTAATGCCATGAACAAAACTGTCGCCATTAGCAAATGACTTCATTGACCCTGTTCTCACTACATAGTTTTCCCGGAAAAGAAGTTCTCAATAAAGGCGATACCGCATTTAGAAGACGAACGACTGATTCTCATTATCATACCGCAGAATCCGACATGTCAGTCTGCATTGAAGAACACTGCGCGACAATAGACAGGTCGGACAAGCAGAATTAAATATCGGATGATTCCAATAACCTAGTCTGCTCATTTGACATCTTTAAGTTGACATGTCAAAAAATTTAACATCTAAAATTCGAGATACGGACATTGATGGTAAATTTTTTTCTTGATCTGTGAAAATTGCAGAAACTGGAAACGTTTTGAAGGAAGGACTGAACGAATAGGTTCAAACTCCACAGAAATTAGATAAAGACCCGAAAGCTTCATGAAATTTTTCCAACCTAGTGAGGAAATATTGTGAAGTCACAATCATCCCTTTCTTATTCCTGTTTCATACATGAGGGATTTACCTTGAGAAGCGACCTTTATGCACGAGCAGTATTATTGTCTATCGGAAATCTAAAAAATCTGCTCATCAAGGGCAACCATATGTTCCGTAAGTTCAATTCATTTTTAACCTCGTTTTAATATAACAAAAACGCCTTTAAAATGATTCAAGGTGTTTCCTAGCGGGAACGAACAACAAAGCATGGTTCTGTTTTGTGGTAAAGCCTCATCATAATTTACAAAGCACGGTGATCATGACGAATGCACCTTCACACGCACTTCATATTTTTTGCACACTGTATGGAGCAACATCTTGGGTTATCCACATCCAGATCCCACAGCAGTGTTTTTTTTGTGCCAAAACATGGTTTTTGGCAAAAAAGAATTTGGAATGGCACAAAAAAATTTGAGCGTTTGTGCCAATTGGCACAAAATTTTTGGCTGTTCAAACGTTAAATTTCCTTGATTTTCAGACGATTTAGGGGCGGAAAATGCAAAAGATTTTCGGCATCTACTCGTATTTGACCCGAGCGAGCGCGAACGAGTTTTCTTCGAACAGTGTATCAGCATTGTTGCAGCAAAGTTTATAGGCTGTCAATGAATGATAAATGGAAATAAATTCTGAATATTCTCTGTTCATTCAGTCACATTCGGATTTAAAACTGAGATTCTTACTTTTTGTGCTTGATTCATTCAAATAGAAAATTCAATATCCTTAGTAATGGTGCATTGTTCCGACAGAAAATTTACACAATTTTCGACTTTATTTACATTGTTCTTAAATAGGATAAGATCCGTAGTCGAAAATTGAATCAATTTGAACTACTTGCACAGTTTTTTTCTGATCTCACTGACATGGTTAGTTGAAAAATATGTTGGGCACGATTTTTACAAAATATTAATGCGTTAAACGTCAACTTTTTATCAAAATTTTGGCCTAAAACCTTTCCACAGTTTCCAGTATATGTTTTTAGTAGAAAAAAATTTTTGTGCCATTGGCACAAATTTTTTTGGCCTCTTGTGCCAATTGGCACAAATGTCCGTGCACAAAAAAAAGTCGCTGTCCCACAGTTAGTTTTGGCGACTAAAATGTGGTCAAAAGAAAAAAGGAGAGCACTTCTCGGTAGACCTACCGACCCAGCCTTAACCACATTTCAGTTTAACCACAAAACGCAAAAACGTGATTATCTTGACCACGGAACTGACAAATCTAACCCCATTTCAGCCACGTTCTGCCTTTAAACACGTGCTCGTTAAATTTAACGATATGCAACCATACCGTCTCACTTTGGCGCCCATCTCACTTTGGCGCGCGTCTCGCTTTGGCGCCCATAGTAATGACTTTTCTTGGATGTCTTAACTTGGCGCCCGTCTCACATTGGCGCCCTATCCTAGTCTGCTTTTCGGCATTCACGCTGATTATTTATTGGGGCGAATCCCTATTCCCTGAAGGTCCTGTTTCCCCCATATTCCTCATTCCCCGAAGAATGCTTCAAAGCTTTTTCTCGAAAGTCCCTATTCCTTAAAATGTTCAAATCCCGTTTCCCCAAAAATAGACGAAGGCTATTTTTAGATTGCATTTTGTAAATTGATAATTTTCCCTGAGAACATTGTAAATTGTAGGATTTCGCACAAAATTCACACGGTAATAAAAATTAGTAAAAAATTGGAAAAAAACCATTTCACGTTTGATGCGCTTAGCTTCAACTTCGGATCGGATAAGGCGCACAAAGTGGATGTGACCGTGATCTAGATTTCACACGAACTGTAGCACGGCCCATGGGATTCCCATGACTGTTGCAAGAAACGCATTCGAAGTACATGACTTCACCATCGATGGCTAATCGTTTAACGCGCCAAAGTAAGACGGGCGCCGAAGTGAGACGGGTGCCGAGTTTCGACACAATCTATTCAACCGGGTTTAACCATCATTTTTGCTTAACCGCAGAATTGAGAAACCGGCCTGGCATGGAGCATATTCGGTTATTCCGGTATGTGAGCTACAAGAGCTACACACGGTGTAGTGCGAGTAAATGGATAAAAACTGAAATGCCTCAACTCAACCAGCTGTTCCGGGAAAAAGTTAGGTTCGTAACTCGTATACTGTAGCCAACTTTAGTTTCCATTTTAGAGTCTGAATCGCATTGTACTTTAAAGGGTAATTTTCAAAGGAAGGAAACGTTAGATGATTTATTATGCTAATTCTTATGACCGATGGAATTAGATTTGAACGAGAATGTTTAAAGTTGAAGCTCATCAACAAATTACGAAGTATGCGTTGCGAAAAATGGGCATAACCTGCATAATGCGTTGGCGATGGGAACTTTATGAATAAATATACTGTGTTTAAGCATATTGTTAGCTTTATGAAGTTTTCAGGCAAATAATATTTTGCTTTGAAAGTTTTTCATTATATTTGTGGTTACACAACAAGGCATAGTTCACGCCGTATCAGCAAACCCGGTTTTTTTGTGAATCACAACACTTGAAAATTTATGATGAATTCAAAACATCATAATTTGTGTACTATCGCACCAAACAATTATGTACATCATTTCTCAATATTTTGTTCATATTATAACACGAGTATATCGTACATGAACCGCTGATAACTTAAATATACGCAGTGGTCATGTTAACGAATGTCATCATCGTTCCATTATCTTGATCTTGACTAACCTAGGATCGTGACGAATGTATTCTCATAAAAACATATATCATAATGAAAGAAAGCAATGTGTACGCCACGTCCTTTATCTTTTGTCCTAATTACTCATTTACATATTAATAACGAACATTCTTAAGAGTCGTTGTTATTCAACATGTGGGTGGATGGGTGAACTGTGGGACGAACAGGAAGACATAAACACATTGATTAGAAACAAGCGCCGGATTAATTACTCGTATTTACATGATTGTGTCATGGAATGAATTTCAATAAATGTGCATTGTCATTCAATAATAAAATTCAGCAGAGTAGCTTGAGTTCTAAGCTATTCATTGAACTTGAGGAATAATGTAAAATATAAAAGAAATGAAAATTATTAGTATTAAGGACTTTAGCCCATTTAATTTAAAATGGTACACCAAACAAACCAAAAATAGGTTCACTTTGGCACATAATTTTCACTTTGTGGAAAGCTTATTCTGCATAAAAACGCTAAATTTCTTTATGAGAATGGGGAAAGACACAATCATTGAAAAACATAATGCTAATCTACTGTCGATTTTGAAAAATTTGGGTCGATACTCGTATGCTACTCGAAAAATTTAGATCACTTAGCCAAGTTATTTGGAGGAAATATTTGGCTGTTCTGTTTGCCGCTCACCGACGAAAAAGTTCTTTCATTGATGACAGTAATAAGCTTACTGATTTTTTCCGTATGAAACTTACTTTCATTACTGCATCGATTATTTTAAAATCGATGACGTAGAGTTTATCACAGATACCAGTCGAATCACAATCAAAATTTAAGTAGATTGCGAAAATTAATGCAACGAAAGCAAAAGAAGAGTGGGGGCTAAGATTATTCCGCGACAAATCGGAGAAAGAATGTCCAACAAAGATATTCCGAGAAAGCGTTAAGCATTAGAATTAGAATTAAATAAGTATCAGCATATCATTTACGCAAATGAATTCGATTAAAGTAAAGAATTAAAAAATCACAAGTATAATATTGAAATAGATGCTGATGATTTTTCGGAGCATTGTAACACTATTTGTAATTCAATTTTTTTGATGTGGGCAAACGTCTTCTAGCAATGATCAAAGGCAGCATCATCAATCTGGGGCGGATAATCAAATAAGTTAATTTGCATTGACGACGCTACTTGCTCATCATGTAAGGAATGTATCTGCTGTAACCACAGCAAGGAATCTGTCCTTGATTCGTTCGCTGACGTCGAATTGAACTTCACCATTCTTACTAGAAAAACTTTTTTCTAGCCTAAAGGCAGTATGGCCAAAAGAGCTCTTCAACTTTTGCTTTGTATAACTTTGAAGTCGACGGATTTCGATTTTTTTAATTCTTCAGTTCTTGAATGGAGGTAGTCCGGACTACTACTCTGAACGATGGACAGCTGGTCGGAAAATTGAGTTTTATAAGATGCCTTAGACACTTTTGGAGCCGTATGACAGGATTTATTAAAATTTTCTATCTCCTCCCAAATAGAGGATGAGGGATTAGATTAATTTAGGTAAATTTCAAGGCGCAACCTAATTTTATGGAAATATACTCAGCACAGGCAGGCGCATTAAAAAGAAATATTGCCAGACTGCGGAAGAACCAAGTCCAAAAATACACATACTTAAATATAATGATGTCCCAGCGTTGACTGTTTTGTCGCAGGTTTACATGCTGTGTCAGATATAGAATGAAAGTATCAATTTTTTACACATAATCTCATAGTGGAATATTGAATCCGAAAAATCTGCACTTAGTGATCACTTCTGAAAGTATTGGGAAAGCTTTAATTATGAGAATTCAGTAGAAATTAGCGGAAAATTTAATCAGAATATTGAAGTCTATTGAAAGTACCACTGGTTTTGGGAATAAGTGAGTGAAAGATCCACAGAATTACGTTACATCAGGGGTTGCTTCCAAAAAAATATCTTGTGAAGGAGGAAACCGGTAAGCGAAGTACTATTTTATACCATAATTTTCTCGTAAAGCTGAAAATTTGCTAGCCGATTCAACTTTGATAACTTTTGGGTGAAAAAGTGTTTTTTTGTCACTTTTTAAATTTACAAGCCTTTTATAGAAATAGACTATAAATTGAGCGGCTGTATGGGGCAGTATATTAGCCGGAGTCAATAGACTTACCATTTATTTCTAAAACAATCCTCTCAACTACTGCATATGTACGATTATTTGAACTATAAATCCTCAAAAACTTTGCGCGATTTGCGAACAGTGCAAGACTGAAATTGATTTCGAAATTCACATGATTAGCTGGCTGACAATACTGATTCATAAAGTCATATACAATTTCGTACTGTGTCTAAGAATTTTAAAATTCCAAAAGAAGTAACTTTGGTTAAGACGCTGTGTATCATATCCCGAACGTTTCAGTATACCGTATGTATCGTTGCCTCAAATCATGCGTTTATTCTCGGCATACCGGACATATGCAATTTTATTTTTTAATCCATCACGTTATCCCGAATACACATTTGGCCATGTTGTCAACTCACATTTTCCCCGAACTTCCCAAAAATTTCATAGAGATTCCTAGTCAATCTTTTTGCTCCAGAATTTTTTTCAAAATAACTGAATATTTTCAATAATTACTTAGGCTAAGGCTTGGGCTGGCATTGGAAAAGTTGTTTCATTATAAAATACCGTTTGAGACTATATATTATCATTGTAAACTGTCATTTTTGTCTCATTTTAGAACATTATTTGGGATGCCGATATGTACGGCATACCGGTTCATTCGGGATACCGATACGTTCGGTATACTGAGACACAATCGGAAAGTATTTTCCGTGGTCTTTCAACAATCAAGTACTTCCTGTAGATACAAAGATCTTTCAGTGTGGTTCGACGGTTCGATATTACTAATGAGGGAGGACCGACGATCATCACATGTATTGAAAGACAGTGGAGACATGTATTACACAGTCAAGGCCCCGTCATACCACACCGCGCGGAGCCGCGTGGTGCCGCTTTCAAAGTTCAACTCAAGCGTAATTTTCGAACAACTCATGGGTTATAAAGCTGCAATATATTGTTGCTATAACATATTAATGTATACTATAACATCTGTATATATAGTTCAATCATATTTTTTACGTGAATTGTGAATTATGACACTTTTCAGGTATTATTTTATCATGCCTCTGCACAGGATAGAAATTCTGTGGGGACTCAGCCAGTACAAGCAGCATGCTTTTCTAACATCCAAGCAGCATGTTTCTCCACCTATATCAGTCAAATATGTTAAATTCCTTGCTTGGACAACATTTTTTAAAGTTTTGACGCTACTTCTTTGAATCAAGTATCCATCGTTTAGAGAGGTCGTTTAACTACGGTATCATTTTCACTCTTAGGATGACTTTATCTTCTCTCTTGGTCATTTTTTCGTCCGTCATCTTGTCAATCATTGCCATGGGGTGTCAGATCCGACGGGGGATCAATACCTCCAACCTCCTCCCGCTACATTCCCAAAAAATTCATCCTACATTCTGAAAAATCCATGATGGACAAGTTTTGACATGCACTCAGAAATTTTCCCAGTGAAGGTTTTCCTGTAATTTTATCACAAAGGTATTATGAATGACTTTTTCAAAAATAGATTTTCAGGAGGATTGGAAATACTTATATTTGGTTCTTATAAAATGTTTGTAAATTGAAAATGGACAAAAAATGGACCACCCTCAAAGTCGTTCAGACAAACCGTTTACTATAGGATTTTTGGCGTAAAAAAATTGTGAGGATAAGTTGAGCAGACTCTGTAAATTATAGAAATATAAAATGATACTTGCTTTCCACTTTTTTATTGACAAGCATTTCCAGAAATAGAGACCATAGGGTGTGTTGTGATTACATAATTTACAATGGAGATATGAATGTGGAAAAATTATTAATATGAAAATTAGGTGTAAACACGTTTTCGTTGCCTGATATTGTCTTAGCAATAAGCCAATGCAATTAGCAGCTCCAAAAACGATAAAAAACAAGAGTGCTTGCAATTTTTTCGGGAATCTTTTTATTCAGAGAGCAAAAACCGAAAGTAAAAAAGTGGCACCGCGCAGTACCACCGTGCGGCGAAGTATGACAGGGCCTTTATTTGTGAGCACTACAATTATATCGACTCGCTTATCATAGGGGGCGCGATAGCGTCAACCTATAATATATTTGGCCCCCAAAATTTATGCCCCTCTTGAGCCAAAACGGTGAGGGCTAGAACCTCGGGGTTTTTTACATAATTTAGGGCTTAGGAGCAAACTATAGGGTGCCTGTTGTCAATTCGCCTCTATCTGCAAGTGGTGCTCGGTGGGGCTCCAAAAACATGCAAAAAAAATCACTTTTTAAAAGGGCCCCCATCCCACCATGCTCGACAATGGGTGTGCCATCGCCAACGTACATACTTCGGCCTGAGCATCTTGGGGGTGCAATCCCAAATGCGTTTTTTCATTTTGAAAAATATGCCCTCAATTCAATTATACGGTTCCAAAGTCAAGGGAAGCGCGAAATTCGGCAATTTTGTTACGTAAAACTTATAGCTTCAAAAAAATAACTTTTTGCAGCATACAGTGTCAGAATTTTTTGCAGTTTCAATTTAATCAGTAGTGTTATTGGGATTTTTGGAGTGCAAGGGCTTTCGATCGTAAGGAATTCAATGGACGCGGTCACTTTACACAAAAAATTACCCTGGATGTAAAATAGAGGTATTTCCGTGGTTTTTTGTGGGAAGGAGTTTTCAATTGCGGGGAATTCAATAGATGCGGTCGCTTAACACAAAATAGTTATCCTGGGTGTAAACAAGCGTATTTTCGTGATCTTTCGGAGAAATGAATTTTTGACTGCCAGGAATTCAATGGATGCGACTACTTTACAGAAAAAAATCATCATAAATGTAAGTAAAGGTATTGCTGTGATTTTTTGCGGTATTTGCCAATGTTTTCGAACATTGGCAAATCAATAGACATGGTCTTTTTACGCAAAAAATTATCCTGAGTGTACAAAACTATTTTCGCGAATTTGTAGTGGAAGGGTTTTTGACGGCAGGGAATTCAATGGACGCGGTCACTTTACACAAAAATGTTATCCTGAATGTAAAAAACGTATTTCGCAAATTTTTGATTGAAAGTTTTTTCGAGAGAGGTAAGTAAATTCAATGGATGTGGTCGCATTACACATGAAAATTTTCCCGGGTGTAAATAAGCATATTTTCGTGATTTTTTTAATGGAAGGATTTTTGACTGCGGGCAATTCAATGGATGCGGTGACTTTACACACAAAAAATTATGCCGGGTATAAACGAACGAATTTCCCCGATTTTTTGGTGGAAGGGGATTTCGACTACAGAGAATTCAAAAGACTCGGGGCGGTTGCATCAACTAAACCTGAGGCTAAACTCGAGCTCGGTTTTAACTATTAAACCTGAGGTTTAGCTAAACTCAACGTCAGGTTTAACTTTTAGCGGTTGCATCAGACATCTCGAGCTCGGTTTTAGCTAAACCTGGGGTTTAACTCGAGCTCAGTCACAATTAAGTAAACAACACTTTTCTTTAGAAATAAAATGTTCACTGTGCATAACTTTCTGCATTATATGCATCATATAGCCATAAAATCAGTCTGTTGTGTCCATTTTTTGCCGAAGAAGGAAACCCTACGTTTTCTTTATTCCATGTTTTAACATGTGAGTCAAAAAAAATCTCGTCAGCCAAAGTGGGCTGCAAAAGAAGAATTGCGGTTGCGTGAACTCTGTTTGGAGCATCGCAACATTCTTGATTATGTGCTCCGCAATCCAGAAAACAAAAAGAAAAAGGAGTTGCAATGGTTCGTTTGATTGAAATCGTTTTTCACCAAATCACTAATATACAAAATGGAATGCCGATCAAATCGATAGCATTCGTACAGATCAATATCGTTTAATGAACCACGGGGATTATTTCTATCTCGAAAAACCCTGTCTTGCTCCGTCTTTCGATTATGTAATCGCAGCCGCAGAAAATTCATTCTTATTACTTATGAGGCATAAACAACGAAAAAGAAACCAACTATTGTATGCAACTCTTGCATAACAAGAGAGAACAACACGCAAATTTGTAGTACTCTCAGACTTAAACTTGCTACCGGCCAAGTTTAACTTTTATATTGCGATAAACCCGAGCTCGGATTTAAAAATTGGCAAAAATTTTCATGCAACCCGACAGAATGAGCTCGAGTTACCTCCTGAAAATCTATTCTTGAAAACGTCATTCATAATACCTTTGTGATAAAATTACAGGAAAACCTTCAGTGGGAAAATTTCTGAGTGCATGTCAAAACTTGTCCATCATGGATTTTTCAGAATGTAGGATGAATTTTTTCGGAATGTAGCGGGAGGAGGTTGGAGGTATTGATCCCCCGTCGGATCTGACACCCCATGGCAATGATTGACAAGATGACGAACGAAAAAATGATCAAGAGAGAAGATAAAGTCATCATAAGAGTGAAAATGATACCGTACTTAAAATGGTCGGGTTTAGCTCGAGCTCGAGTTTAACTGCTTTGATGCAACCGGCCCCCGATCATTTCACACAAAAAATTATCTTAAGTGACACAGGTATTATTGTCATTTTGGGGGAGGGTGGTTTCGGCTATGGAGAAATCGACGGATGCAGTCACGTCACACAAAAAACTATCCTTGTATGCAAATATATAATTTCTGTCATTGTAAGTCTGATGGCGGATGCTAAACCCCGCACGACTGCCCTTTTATTTTCCACGGGTCTTCTGAAAGTTTGGGTAAAATTGGACAAATTTGAAGCAAAATTCCTAAAAATTGAAAACAAAAAAGAACGCCAGTCTTCACGATGTTTTTTGATTTTGATTAAAATCTCGCAGAACTGTGAGGGGCTAAAATTTGAAAGACTATAATTGTTGGTTTTGCTTTGAAACATAAAATGCCTGCAGCAACGAACAGATGAGTTTACAATTTAGTCCATTATGCGCATCAGGTATCTAACCTGTTTCATTTTACAGCGATAATTGGTAATGACAACAATAGTATTATGCGAACTCAACTGAATTTCTCGAGAAAACTGGAAGTGTGATGTAGTTAGCAGCTTACCCATTAGTCTACATTTGGGTCGAGAAACAAAATGATCAATTACAGGACACATGTTAAACATTACTCCTTTCGGTTTCACGCTAAAAAGAATGTTACAGCGATGGATCGATTCAAGTATAAAAAATGTGTCACTTCAATACACTACTTCAACCATGAGATTGACACCTATTCTGTTGACTACATAATTTAGACAATTACGATAATTCGCAAAAACATTTCCAACACGCAGAATAATGCAGGATCGATAATAGAAAAGATACTAAGGAAAAACGGAACAAACCTCAAGAAGCAATGCTATTGTATGGGGAAGGAGAAAAAATGAACGTAGAACGCCGAATCAGAATGAATGATGCCGATAATGAATCAAATATTTATGTAAATACAGTAATATTACCAAAATTCAAAAAGCGAAAAACGAAAAGCAAAGAAAGGCAATGCTTTCTATCGAGAAATGAGCATGAGTATTAATTTAGATTTAAATAGAGCGGATCTATTCTATTTTTTACACAATGCTTTTAAATATTTAAAAATGGCAAAAATAAGCACTTTCTTCAGAAGCGTTTGTATAAATACTTTTACCGTGGAACTTTTTCACACGGAAACTGCTGAGTGGTAACTGACTTAGCTATGTGCAGTCCTGTAAGAAGTGTGGTTCATCAGAACAAAAACCAGAGATACAAATACTTTCCAGCTTCATTTTTAAAAACATTTCGAGTAAAAAAAAAGATAATGTATTTGGATTATATTTGACTTTAAGCTGTTGAAAATTGGCCTCTTTTATTATCAGGATTGTGTGTCGTTACCTCGACCATCCCCTCATTTCTACTAATGTTAACACGAAAAAGGAATTTTATCAACCGTCCCTTTACCCCGGCTGCATATAAAAAAGTTCCTAAAAACTTGAAGTGATTATTATTTTCCCACGGGGGCATCCACGCCTACCCCTAGGCCTAGGCCCTAAGCGTAATCCTTAAATTCTAGCCATGTGCAAAGATTTCCATACATTAGAATACCACGTGAACAGTCGAGGTAAACGGATTATTAAAAAATGGTTTTTGAAATAAAAGCACATTTGGTCAAGGTAACGGGAATCTAAGTCACTAGTAACGGTGTGGTCGAGGTAAAAAAATGGTCGGGGTAAGAGGACAGAACGGTTATCAAGATGTCATGCTTAGCATTTCTGGAATTGAAACTTTTTAGGCAAGAACTTAAATTTCAGATTAATTTCAGCCAAATGAGATGTTGTTGTGGATCGATAATAAAAAGATTAAATTTACGACAAGAAATAGCACCGATCACTAACAAATCAGATTTTTAACATCTAAAATCAATATTGGTGCAAAACTCTAACAAAGTCTGAGCGATTCTACGAATTTCGCAGCAGCAATAGATCGAGCAATATAATAACTATTTTTGAGACTATCATTGAAGACATCCAGGTTAGTATCTTGAGCAACAAGAGGATGAACTACAACTCTTGTATCATGGCAGATGCTGACAATGTTTTTCCGATGTATTTTTAAAGAAAAATGTTAGCTTTTAACTTCTAACTGAATAAATTCGAATGCCTCGGAATACTTATTCGAGGATACTTCATAAGTACAACTTTTCATGCACAGAAATTCAGTTTTCACTAAAACTCGCAGTTTTAAGGAGCCTTACATATTCAATCAACTTTTACGAAAAATGAATGGAGTCTGTCGTCTGACTGCAATCATATTTCTCTTCAAAAATGGTCGATTCTCCTTAAATTTGTCGGAAACGATGAATTTCGAATACACATGAAATCTTGATATTTGACAATACGGTCTGCTTTTTTTGAAAGGTATCTAAATAATAAGAGCAGAAGGCACTATTTCATATTTTTACGATTTTTCGCTTTGGACACAAACCATCCAAAAATCCTGAACTATAGTTTATTCAATTTAAAATGATAGATGCAGCGAAAACCAAAAAGTAAGTTCAATTTGATACGCGATTTTCAATTGATAAAAAATTTTGTACTGTAAAAAATGCTAAACTTCTTCAAGAGGATGGGAAGAGTGAAAATTATTGAAAAACTTTATTTGTTTTAATTTTTGCTTGTATAACGGTACTCTTCTTTGCTATAGCCGGAAAGGCAGGGTTCGCAGGACTATGTGATCATACAAGTGTCCAACCTATATGAGGGGCGCCCTTTGGGTGCCCTTGCCGCCTACTGGAGGCCACATTCCACAGGTTAGCTTCTGCCAGACGTGCATGACTTTTTCGGTGAATTATCTCGTTAATGGAATAGGCCACTTCTCATTCGCCGCACCTTATCACCAGGATGCTAACTGGGCTGAGTGGAGACAGCGTTCGGAGCTTGCCTACACAAATTTGAGACTAGCAGTAGGAGGCGATAGACACTAAACCAAAAGGGCCCTTTGAAAACATCATGCTTATTCACTGTCGATTTGAATAGGACTGCGTCGATACCTGAGTGCTATTCGAAAAATTTTGATCACTTAATCAGGCTATTGAAAGAAATTTCCAGCTGATCTGTTTGCCGCTCACAGATGAAAAAATTTTTTCATTGATTACAGTAATAAACTTACTAATGATCGATACAGCAGTTGGAGTTTCGGTAGACGCAGCGTAACTAGAAATCAGGATATTAATTACGATAATCCTGAAATGGTTGAGAAGGGTAATCGTCAAGTAGTCTGTCTCATTAATGAAAAATTTAACGAATAGGGTTCCATCCACAATTTCTGAATAAAAGTTGACTGCAGCCTCGCTGCATCGATCATTTCCAAACGAGTGGAGTATTGTTGTTTACGTATTCAACTTACTTTCACGGAATTGTTGCATCGATCATTTCAAAATGAATAGTGTATAGTAAGTGAGTATTTTTTGAGCAAGAAGTCTTATAGTCAGTTGGTTTATAAAATCCTTGTAAACCGGAAAAATGACAAAAACGCACCGTCGCCAAAATCGTTCACACCAAGTTTTTACGGTACATTTTTCTCAAAAAATACGGCGAAAGCTAGTCGATTAAGCTCAGAAATTTTCAGCCCTGTGTGACATGTAGTTTAGCAGAAAATTGTAAAGATATAAAATAATACCTGCTTTCCACTGTTATTATTTACGAGCATTTCAAGAAATATTGGCTATAATGTGCTAGCTTTGTGATAGGATATTCCCGACAGTGCCAACTTTTGTCATTTCTTCATATAGAAGCATTTTACAAACAAAACAGAATATAAAGCGCATTACATATGAAATCATGATGGATTACATCAGGCGAATACGTCATAGTAACACTACAGTTTTGGTGAATTTTTTTGGAATACGGAATGTGAAGTTTACGCATAATGGATCCCGATCGGGGAAATTGATTTCCAATTGAGACCCGGCTTCGGAACATTCTGGTGTAAAATTGAACTTTTGTCTTTTGTTTCAAGACACTACTCTTTCCATTCGATGTACGATTACATCTCAATTACAGTCATCCGCCACCAATGTGCTTGATGAGACAACTTGAAACACAGCATGTGAAACTTGCTCTGGAATGCTCGAAAAACTTCTGTGGCAGTTGAAGCAGATAAATCTCAACTAGCGCCTTTTTCGTTTTGATAAATGAATTAGTTGCCTAATTCCCATAGGATGCTGAATTCGGTAATGCAAATACGCAATGCAAAAGTCGTTTTGTAGGAGTATGATCTAAATTTCGAACGCCCACAATTGAGGAAATTGTTCTCATTAATACTCGGAACTGCATTTGAAAGTTTGGCTGAAAAATCTGAAATGTAATGAAACATTTTGTAATCTTTTGAATCCAGCTCATGGTTAAAGGTTCTGTTGCAATATTGTTATTTTGAAAACAATTTCGGTCATGATGCAAAATGTGTGGTAGGTATCAGATTTTGCTTCGTGATTTAGAGTAATGATTATAGTTGTATTTAGCTTATTTAGTTATTTTAAAATAAGTTTTATGTGAAATTTTTGATTACTGATACTGTTATCGCTGTCTTGATTTCTGCTACTGCTTATTACTATGAAAACAATACAGGAGTTGAATAAATTCATAAGCCCGTCTGCCTGTACCTCATAGTTTCTTGATATTATCAGACGTTTGTCTCATAATGATTCAAATAGGAGACCCATGACACTGGTCACGCAATGACGCTTAAACTCCCTTTTATATCCAATTCAGCCCCGGAATGCAAAAAATCCAAAGAAATCTGTAAACAGAAGATGACCATGCGTCGCAAGCCAATATTTTCTTTTTTCAAGTTGTAGTCCTGCTATAGTCACTCTGAGAAAAAAAGGAGGCCTGGTACGCAGGGTGTTCATTGTTCGCATGAACATATTTTTTCTTTCCTAGACTCATTTGGAAGAAAAATGGACTATAGAAGACATTAATATGCCATACAACAATATTCTAAATAGCTATACGCATGAATGCCGCTAACGACCCGTGACTGAAAAATGCAATACTTTTGATGTATCTTAATGGTGAAAGATTACTGTGTCATTGGATACTGTAAAGACGGATTTGAAACGTGCTAGGACCCTACTGCATCCCACAAATAAAGAACAATCTTTAATATCAGTACATTAACTTTTGGGACACAGGTATAATAAGAGCTAGTATTTCAATTCAGTATCACTGAAGATCATCTAGGTAAACTCATGAGACACTTCTTTAATATTGAACAACATATCATTGATTGAGCAGAGAACTGAGATACGCCAACCCTCCATTAAACAGCTAAAACATATACTGCGTTCATAAAGCTGTTCAATTTATGGGTTTCCTCTGCAAAAGGCGGATACTATGATCTTTGGAGGAGACTTTTTCGGCGTGAAATCAATTTCCGAAATTTATCTGTTCATTTTCCGTTTGGTGTATTCATAACTGTTCTATTTCTCAAAATAGGAAAGATTGTCAATCCGAAGCAAACCGGCCCTTTACGACGCGGGGGAGCGCACCGTAGCCAACAAGAAAAAGCTGGGAGAAAGAGAGGAAATAGAATTATAGAAAATTGACTTTTTATCTGCAAGTGAAACACATTTCCAAAAGAATATTTTTAAGGAACAAAAATATTTTTAAGGAACGACCAAGAATGAAAAGATTGTGTGTCCAAGACGACCGATACTCTTAGAAATCGAGCGAAAATTCAGACTCGAGAATATATATAACATAATCAGATTTTCGAAATTTATTATACATTTTTGATGAAAAAATGAACGAGTATACATGTCGTTATTGCTTTCTTTGATCTTAGCATCAATTTATTAAAGTAAATCTTTTGAACTCCATAAAGCCGGTCATTAAAACGTCTTTCTGTGCTTCTCGAGTATTCTATTTAATGTAGTTTATTCGTTATGGTGATGTTTCATATGTAAAGCTCCAGTTACGGTCAAGTTAAGAGACTGCTCCTGCTGAGCTGCAGCTTAATGGCAATTTTATAATATACAGAGTTAAGCTGCAGGTCAGCTGCCGCATAACTTTCTCGATATGTTTTGCGTGTATGTGTCTAAAACCAAAAGATTTGGTGTACAGTATGTCTGCAGCTAAGCTGCACTTTAACGGCCTTATAACAGCTACAGCTTGAGCGGCAGCTCATCTGGGGTTTTAGTCTCTTTGACGAAACCGATCCCCTGACTTTTTGATGCCAATTGTTGCTTCATTACGTCTCGATTATGATTAAATTAACAATATTTGACCATGATCTATTTTTCAAACAAGTTTTGGAGCGCTGAGAAATCTTCATGGAAATAATGAATAATCTGCAAACATGGACACCGTTTTCCGCTAGCTGATTGCAGCAGTTAGAGCAACATGAGAAAAAATACTTTGGGATAAGATGTAGGTTTTTTATCAATTCATGAATTTCTACGAATTATTTTGCCTTTCGATGTTCATTTGAAAATAAATTGACTATAAAATTCTGAAAATCTTCCTCTTGAAATACTTGACTGAAAATAAAAATTAGACATACTGTACAACATCTTTTGGTTTTAGCTACAGGTATTTGAACTTTCTCGAGGAAATAGAACTTCACACTCTGACATGAAGACATGCAAACGACGAAGTACATTGAATCACGTTTGCATCACATTCTGGTTGCAATCAATCTGATTTATCTAATCGTATTTTTCGAATCCTTTAGCCGCGAATATTATAAAAAAATCCAAGTACTACCTCAACTATTTACTACAAAATTTTCTAAATTATTTTTTCTATCTAATCCGTGTTTTCAAGTCCATCTAGTGTCTATAAGATTTTTTTATTACATAAAATCTTTGAATATCTTTTCCAATGACTTTCAGTCGCAATTCCCTTTCATTTAACTTTTGCTATAGTTTCAGTACACCGAACTTTGTGCCAAATTGATTATTTCACAGTTTTTCTAAAAATATAATTTGCATATACAAAGAAAAATTGTCCAAAAACCCGCGATGACAATTTGACACAAAAGTTAATTACACGAGTTGTGGAAAAAGTGCGGTTTTCTCCAAGGTCAGTAGACGAGGTGCCCCGATAGATCCCGTTACTTTTTTTTGTTAGATTCTATGAGCCGTATGAAAACATACACACTGTTACAACTGCATACTGTACAATGTGCGGGAACATTTATGCACATGAGTAATGATTTTTGTCAAAGAAAACGATCGGCCATCTTTTGGAACTGGAAAATACTTCATTTTATCTTATTTTTCACTCTTGGATCTATAGTCAAGGTCGTCAAAGGAGAGCATGCATGTGCATGTATAGTTTCGAGTTGTTGTTATTTACTGTATTTTGGTTGAAGAAAATACAAAGATGCATCAGATTATTCTTCTTTTTGTGGCCTTAAGACGAAAAATAAAATGAATTGACCAAAGTTGTTTACTGGCTGTTCCCAGAAAACTACTGGTCATATTATTGCATTCGACTCAATCATATTCCAATGAGGTTTCTTGGCGAAATTTTTTTAGAGTGATGATAGCCCGAAGACTCGACTGTTGATGTTAAACAGGATGTGCTATAAGAGAGCTGTGCAGTGAAACTATCGCCGATTGAACTTTTTGAACAAGTACGATGTTGTCACTTTTTGCAATGCAGTTTTCGTTGCAAGGTTGATTGTATAATTCAGCACATGATAGTAAAATTGTTCTGAAAAATTCAACCCTAATATGCAAAATTTATGCTTACTTTGTCTCTGCAAAAGAACTGAACACATTTTTGACGGCAGTAAGACGATGCAAGATCATGGAATTTCATAGGAAATCTTGCATTTTCACCATACATGCACAATGCACAGCATGGAAGTTCTGCAAGGGGTTAGCCAGGACAGGA
This sequence comes from Romanomermis culicivorax, assembly GCA_963922205.1. Taxonomy (NCBI): domain Eukaryota; kingdom Metazoa; phylum Nematoda; class Enoplea; order Mermithida; family Mermithidae; genus Romanomermis; species Romanomermis culicivorax. The sequence continues at coordinate 428,524 of CAWUHX010000010.1, read as the reverse complement.
GTGGAATAGAAATTTTTTTCATTCTTGATAACCAAAAGAAAGATCTTGTAACATCCAAGCAGCATATTCTCCAACCTATATTAGTCAGACATGTGAAATTATTTGCTTAGACAGCACTTTTTAAAGTTTTAACGTTATTTCTTTGGAATCAAGTATGCTCTGTTTAGAAAAATTGTTCAACTTCATTTTCATTTTTTTGACGATTTTCTCTTTTCTCTTGCTGATTTTCCTTCGTTATCTTATCAATCATTATTGGGGGATCAAATCTGCTGGAGAGTAAGCAAGAATCTGTTGGGGTCAAAACCCCCAAACCCTTCCTCCCATGTGCATGCATGATTTTCATTAACCCATGCTTTGCCTTTCCTAATGAAACATAGTTAGCACGCCATCTTTAGTTGCCATATTTCCTGAGCCATTTAGCCAAAACTAAATGTTCCTTGAGAAAACATGTCATCCTAAGGTAAACAAACTCTTTTCACAACTTCTTGACCTCTAGCATAAGTCAGATTTTTGAGTATTTTACTCCACTTTGCACAAATTTTTGTTCTCTGTTGTTTGTTGCTTTTTGTCCATGTCGAAAGATCTTTATTTTCCTCCAAGTTGATTTTTTGGTCCCCAAATTTGCGTGGGAAACAATGACCCTGATCGTCTTACGAATGTAAATATCGATAAAATATTACCCGCCGAGGTCTGAGTAAATTTACTCACGAAAAAAGGATTTCCTATTTTTCCTGAGAAATCTGATCCGTTTGCGTATCGTGCGCCTATAAAAACATATTCTGGCCGAAATTTTCCTCAATTCAAGACTTATTTTAGTTAGTCTTTGACATGCAGACTCCATTCCTTCCAAAACCTCAATTTTTCTTTTTACGCGTCAGGCGTCCAAAATTTTAATTGTCCCAACAACTGATTACTGTAAATGACATATGAAATTTTTCATAAAACCACTGGTCTGTGCTCAGCGAGAGGTGAAATTCGACCTCGTCGATCGAATCTACACACTATAAATTTTTTCTTACATAGTATACAACTTTTCTTAGACTATGCATTTTCGCAAATTTATAGCGGTTCCAGAGTCCATATGAGGTCGCGCACATTAGATTTTGGGGTTTTTGGTGCATGTGCTGTTTAGTTCTGCAGGAGATAAAGTGCAATTTACTGTATTATGATTACTGTACTAGTCGACTTTTGTGTAGGGTGTGTCAAAGGCGGGCGTATACAATACATACCACCAGCCAACCAGGTTTACCCGTTTCTTATGTCAGGCCTTAATGGACATTATTAACGACCGCTGATTGTGGTTTATTGAGTTGGTCCTAGTCTGAAAATTTTGGGACATAAACAGGGTGTCCACTCCTCAAGATGGTGTAGAACACGAATGAGAACTAACTTTTGGACTCGAGAAGTATTTTAGTCAAGAAACTTTTTGCTGATATATGTAACTTTGAAGATGTTGAACATTGAAGGTTTGAATACTAATTATGACACAATGTGATTGAACAAGCCTGAAATCAGCAAATTGTTCACTTTCAACAGTGAATACTTGTACGAAATTCTACGAATTGTACAAGTCATATGTCTAAACATATTTTCTGGCATTCAACATAATCTGGGTGTTTTTCATTGCATTAGGAAAATGTAGGTTATCAGTTTGAAAGTGCTGCGAGGTTATACACAACTTTCCGTGTCTCAAACGATGTAAAAACGTTATTTGAATTATGGTTGGGAATGTAATCCCATTCCTTACTATTTTATAGCGTTTTGCCGACGTCATATTTGGAATTGCATCGAATCACTTAACACTTAAAACTTACAATCAGTTGTATTTTTTACAGACTTTGTATGATGAAATCTAACCAGTACGTCAATATTTCGCATTTGGACGCTTCACAACTACTGTTCGAAGAAATTATGGCCGGTCAAAAGACTAACGAAATAATAATTTCTAATACAAATGCACCCATCGTCCCCGAAGATCAATTACCATCGTATTCAAATTGGGCTTATTGCTATATCGAAGATGAAAATGCCGGTTATATGAAACCAACCGTAACGCAAACGGGTAGTCATTGGTACCACGATCCGGACGAAAATCGACGAAATGCCAAATTTTCGATCAACGATGAACATGATTTACGAAAATATTATCATTATTTAGAGAGTTATTACCAAAATTTAGAAGACACTTATTTGTCGAATTCGCATTGCAACAGGGTGTCCGATAGTGTATATTATAGTCGAAACAGCTGCGATCGGAACATCGATGAAAAACATGGCCATTCTGTAAAAAAGAATAGTCTCATATCGCTTATGGATTCTCGATTGTTGAAAAAATTGAGGTAAGATTTCAAGATCTCCTGTTTCAGTTGTGCATATTGCAGTAATGACAGTTTGGGCATGACCGGTCATTTGTTAATTTTTTAGGAATTTCCCGTACTGTTCCTTGCTTCACCCATACCATTCTCATTAGAACAGAAATTATTCACAAAGTTATAGTTCTCCTATTTTTCTGACATCAAGCCTAACTTATTTGATTTTGCTAACTTTTAAAACAATTTTGAGCTCTTGGCGTAGCAGTTGTCTGTCAAACAAATTATGCAACTATTCCGCTTTTACTTATCTCTTATAATATGCCTTAATTCTATAATTTGCAGTCACATACGATGGAATCGACACGGAAATCGTCAAAACAATTGCCTCTTCATTTGCATAATTTGTCTATTATTGACCCTGGTGATAGCTTTGTGCTTCTTTTTACGTAAGTCTTATTATTACACGACTTAACGTGGTACCCTAGGAACCATGGTCATCTTTGTGATCAGTAGCTCTGGAGGTTGTGGATTTATCGTAAAAATTTTTTTTTTGGGAAACTTGACATGTATGCGAATTTTAGCAAATTTGTGTTTTTCGTTAATGCAGTTTTATAGAAATTCATCCGCAACACAAAAATTGTAGTTTTACTTATGCTGGGAGTCGGAGAAGCCATCGAATTTCTACTTTCTCATTACTTTTTAGCTCGCAAAGTAATAATAATCGCGAAATGCAAGCAGAACAATCAAACGACAGAAATTTATACATTCCGACGGAAATCCGACCAATTTACGGGGCTAAATTTTCAACATCAAAATTCGACTACCAGACGAACTTTTTCAAATTTTACGGATACGTCCAGAAACGAATCAAATTCGAATAGAATAATTCACGAATCTCGATCATTTTTTGCTGCAAATAAAACTGTTCAAAGTATAAATAATTTCTCATTTTCCACTTCTACCGAATTAACGACGGTGAAAATGGTGCCAACGGCGAACATTTCCTCAGCCGGACCAAATCTATGGACAACGGTTACAACTGCTATTGTGAAAGAAGAAATCGAGTGCCAAGAAAGTGATCGGTTCTGCTCTTAAATTCATGAATCGATACCAATATCGGTATCTTTCAGATCAGTTCAGATGTACGGATGGTGTCAGTCGAGTTCCTTGCTTGTATAACTGGGATCGTTGCGATGGTATCCAGGACTGCAGCGATGGATCGGACGAAATTTTCTGTGGTATGTTTTCCATCAGTCCTCACAGGTCATCTGTCATTTCATAGTCCTTGTAGAAGACGTTAGAATGTATATGAGGTCGAGATATCTCAGATTCAATATGATCTGATTCATGATCTTATATGTAAGTCAATTGTTCAATAAAGTTGCGTGCCTAAAGTTCTACGAACCTACAGCAAATATCTGTTGAATGAAAAATTTGAGCGTAATTCATTGCTTATCATTTCAAAGAATCTATACACTCATTCCAAAATCGGCAATCTCATTTTTTCTTCGCAGATGAATTGAAATGCCACGGAAATTTTGCGTGTAACGACAGTTCGTGCGTTTCACTGTCCAAAGTTTGTAACGGCATTTACGATTGCAAAGACGGCAGTGACGAGTCCATCTGTTGTAAGGAAGATTTATAAGTGGACGCCTCGAACAGAATTATAGCACTCAAATTCTTTTCCAGCAAATTTCACATGCCAATATTACGAATTTCGGTGCAATTCAGGTTACTGTATTCCGAAAGAGTGGGTTTGTGACGGAGAAGCAGATTGTCCAGATCATGAGGACGAATATAATTGCTGTAAGTTTTGAATGCGATACACAAACCAGAGACAAGCATTGGTGATCGACGTGACCACAGTTTTGACTTCCTCTGATAGCATTTGTACATAATTTTTCTCTGCATATTAATGAGGATTCGTATGGTTGGAGTGAATTCCTCGTTCACTCATATCATTCCATGTGAATTATTCAGGAATTCGTGACATTGTGAGCCACACTGACATAAATTGAAACTTTCGTTCGTTGTTCATCTAATTCTAGTTTTGAAAACGTCTTACGTTATCGCACACATGCTTTCATAGAATTTAAATATATTTTTATTGCCAACTACAAGGGAATGAAATAACTGAACTTTCAAAAATGTTTCGGGCATCGGTTTTATGCATTTGATACTACACAGGGTTTTCCAAAACAGAATTACCCATTACACATCTTCTGCACCTTTTTTGACAATACAAAAAATGTCGATATGTAACTAACTATCCAAAGCAATTAAAAAGTGAAACACCGTTCCTGCTCAGTTTGATTGATTTTATGTATGAGTCAAACGACCCGGAAAAACTGAAGAAATTTTAAAAAATTCGAAGGATTGTGAATTCCATCCAACATCAATCCGTCCATACGTGACTGAAGTAAGAGAAACGATTATTTTCTTATTGACAGCTGATAATTTCCCAGTTGAAAAGCATTGCTACAATAAGATACATGTTTAAAAGGTGGATATTGATTTGCGAAAATTGTTACCATAAATGTGCTCACTTGTGAAACAGATTTTTGTTATATCAAATTTATCTGGGACGCAAAAGCTACGGCAAGGCCGTATTATTCTGGAAAGCCTATCAATGGTAGTCTGTTAAATTTCGGATACTGTGGCTGCAGACGTGAACAAATTGTCCTGAAAAGTTAATTTTTTTGTTACAATAATTTGATCACAGAAAACGTTCTGTAAATGTCGATTTAATCTACATTTTTCTCTCTCATCCACAGCAAAAACGTGCCCTAAGTCTTCGAAGTTCATGTGCCCAGAAGGCTGGTGCATACCGGCCGAATGGCGCTGCAACGGCTTAGCAGACTGCGCTAAAGGCGAAGACGAACAAAATTGCTCGTGCTCTGACGCCGACCAATTTCGATGTTCGTACGGCGGCGGCTGCGTCGAGAAACGTAGCGTTTGCGACGGCGTGCCGAACTGCGCCGACGGCAGCGACGAGTTCGACTGCGGTGAGAACTTTTGGGTGACTTGAGAACTGTATGAGCATATATTCCCCACAAGTGTATGAAGATGTGTTCAATGTCGCGGGGAATATTTGTAATTCAATTATGATATCATGACCCGCGCCATTGAGCGCACTCCCAAAGTTTCATGGTTTTGAGTTCAACAATTTTAAAATGTACAATTGCATTCAATGATCTTATGTTTTATGTCGGTCTTATTTCTCCACTTTGAAAATCTTAATCAAGAAATGCTGTGAGTAGTTGATCGAATATGAAAATATGAAAATATGAAAATTTACACCAGAGAAGATTGGTGAAAATTTGTTTTACTGTAGCATAGAGAAATCTTCCGTTTTTGTCATACTGCAGGTATAATGCATAATTCGTGTTTTTCGGCATTTGAATACCGACAAATTTCGACAATATACAATATTCTATTCGAATAAAAATCGTGAAAAATTTTACAGTACTCAATTAAATTCCCAACTGGGGTTGATAGTTAGCCGAATTTCCGTAAAATGGAGGCTGTAGATATCCGGCGGTTCCTTTGAATAAATCTGCGTCTGGTTGATTGTACCTAATAATGTGAAAATTTTGCATGTGAATTTGGTAAAGACTGTCGAAAATTGGAAATTTTTAAAACACGAAGAAATTTGACTTGTTAATAACAAGTTTTCAAATCATAAATCAGCTTTATGACATAACTTTTTTGATTGAACCATAGCTTATATCCTAAATTTTTTGAATATACAAGTATTCCATGAATATTTCGAGCAATGCTATTCTACTAAGGATATCAAAGAAAATGGACCTTACCATGTTGGAACATTGTATGGGAACAACCAGCTATCGGAATATAGCTTCCCATAATTATGGTAATTAGCGGGTGCGTCCCATGCGTAAGCCGGCCATTTTCCATCCTGAATAAAGCGCAAATCAGAAGTTAAAAAATCCTAGGATTTTTGTCGCCGACATCCGCCGATTTCACAAAATTGTGTCTGACTGTCTGACAACTGCTCCCGATTTTACCAATTCAGAAGTGAAAAAATTCTAGGATTTTTGTCGCCGACCGTCGCCGATTCCATAGGATTGTCGCTGACTGTCACCGATTCTTATGATTTTATCGATGATTTTTGCGATTTTTACCCAAATTCAGAAGTTCAAAATTTCTAGGATTTTTAACGACGATGCCTGACAGTCAGCGATGATCATCGACTGTCGCCGATTTTAATCCTAGGAATCGGCTATGACATCCGAGAAATAAAACGCTGTCCAATTTTGCAGGACTTTCGCCGATTTTTTAATACTAAGTACAGGAAGCCAAGGATGCCCGAGAGGGTATTTTTAACTTTCCCTACAGAATACATGTATGCGAAGATAATTCAAAACCAAAAAATTATCCAGTGTGCACGTGTATAATCGACATCTATAAGAAGGAAATTTTGTTTTGCTTTTTTCAGGTGCAACCTCATTTTGTTTTCTGTCATTAAAAGAATAAAAGAAGCAACAATGAGTCTGCAACTACTGCCCACCCCACAAATCATTCTTGAAAATCGGTGACAGTCGGCGATTCTAAGGAATGAATCAGCAGAAACACCGATTTTGAAGATTGATTTCTTAGAATCGCCGACTGTAAACCGATTAAATCCTAGGAATCGGCGATAGTCGGCGAGTCTGCTGATTGCCAATTCATTGCTTAGAAATACAGACTGGTCGCCGACTGTCGCCGCTAAAATCCTAGGAATCGACGGCAGTCAGCGATTACGCCGATTGCGGATTCATTCCTCAAAATCGCCGAGTGTGTCGATTTAATCCTACAAATCGGCAACAGTCGGCGATTTCACTTCTGAATGGGGCTTAACCAACTAGTAATCTTATAACCTTAAATAGCCAATTTCTGATTGTTCACCTGGAAGTATCTAGGAACGATTTGGTTATTGCCCGGCGGTATGAGCGATGCAGGCGATCCACCAGGCAACGTATCCCATCCTTGGGATGCTCTAGAAAAAAGTGTATCGTAAAATAAGGGCAAAGGCGGCAAAGTGGCAGTATCAAATTTAGGCAATTTGTCTTGCGAGTAGGTCACTCACACTTCCAGTCCTGTTACGAAATTAATCCTACAAAACAATAATGAAAATAATACAGCGAAAACCTCCTTCATCGTAGTATTTCGATCACGAAACCTGATCCTATTCTAAAAGATAAATTTCCATTGACCATTTGTCGTTTCTACTGGAAAGATTAGTTTTTCCATTCTCTAAACAAGAATTTACGTGACAAACATTTGAGCCAAATGTTCATGGAAAGTATTTTTTAGTCATTTTTATTTCAGTTTCGATTAAAGACGATATATTATTAATTAGCGTACCGGGTGTTCTACATAAGTTACCCGTTTGCTCCAACAATTTCACGTCCGAGCACGCCAACGTCGTTTGTCGACAATTAGGATACAAGTACGAATGAAAACTTTCACAGTTAACCATACAGGGTATCTACAGTATACTTTTCAAAGACAAAGTGGCATCTGACGTTAGTAAGATATGCTTTGACTTTTGAGTTTTTCCATGCTGACTGGCTTCAGGCTCGTTCCTTGTGACCATTGGAGAAATTGACTGTGTGCGAGATGCAGTTGTAGAAAAAGGTTATACCTCATTTCTAAAGTTTCTGATTTTTCATTTGTCCGCCAACGACGCTTACAAGCAATTGTTGATCTATTAGGGTCTTCTTTCAGTATGATGGAACTGTTATTTCAGAGCAGCTTCTTTCACTCACATGTTTGTTGCTCATAGTGTATCTTAGTGTATCTTATAGAATACACTTGTAAGATGAAAAATGATACAGGTATGCATTGATCTCAAAATCTCTTACTGTAGTTTTTTACTCAAAAAGTTTATAAGTCTCGCTCGAATTGTTTCATAAATTTTCAGTTCTGTATAAAGTTTGTTTCAACACAAAATAATAAAAACATGAAATATTATTTGCTTCAATAGAAACAGGCAATACATACAAATGGTATATAGAAATGGATCATTTTCTTCCCATGTTTGATAAAACTCGGATCCAGTGATCACTGTACTAATCAGTGTATAATATATTTCAGCAAATATTCATGGCTTGATCAGATTCAGCTAAACAATGATAGCTTGACGAATATTTTCGTTTCAAAATTCCAAATTCTGCCACCCATCGGAATCGAAAAGATTCAATTCGCCGTTAAAACGAAGTAGAGGCAAATTTTTTTGTCGAAATTCGCATAATTATTGTGCCAATTTTTAAGCGCTATGAACGAATGCAGTACAGGAACGATCGTGACGTTGGGCTGCGAAGTTCACTGTAAGATTTTTGCATTGATCACTACTTTGTTGAGCACAACAAAGTTCTTGACAGATCGTGTTCCAAAAACATAATTACTCTAAAACATGCATTTTGGTTTAGACGTGAACTGGACCCGTTAAAATTTGAAATTTTGAAATTAGCAAAGTACCAATTCGTAGGCAATTAGTAAACCTGGGTCGTATGCTGACGTCTTCGCTTTAAGTTAAAGCGCAGACTCCTGACTGCTACAGGCAACCTAAAAAAATGTCCGCTGACATGTGCAATTTGCATGTGCATTCTTGCGAATGAAAAATGGACTATAATTTTTAATCTAACATAAGCACAAAATCTTTTATTTAGCTTGTTCGAGTGATTTGTTCGGACGGTCGAGGCAAAAGAGGATAGTAGGCGGGAAGACTTCGGAACCGGGCGAATTTTCTAGCGTTGGAGTGCTCATTCATCCGGTGAAAAAATGGGCTTGCACTGCCACTATGATAGCACCATTTTGGCTTATAACTTCGGCTTTGTGCGTGAAGAGAACGTGAGTATTTCCCTTTGAAAAAGTTAATCAAAAAGAGTCAACTTTTGGCTTTTTGTAAGCATCGCGTTCCAACCGCTGTTGACTCAGCACATGCTGAAAACCTAGGTTTCAACATAGGTCAATAAAAGTCATCATCAAATTAGCGAAATGAATTTAAGCTGAAAGGTGTCAGTTTTTGTACTTGTCTACAAAAAAAGCAGTCAACAAAAAGCAGTGTAATTTTGCGGTATATAAATAGATATCACATACGGTATGTGACATTCGGCAACAAACATGTTGAAAGAAAGGCATGACTTTTGAGAAGAAATTACAAAGGAAGATCCATATGTACAACGATTTGATTTAGTAGTCATCTTGGATAAGAATTTGGGAAAGTCTGGAGCTTTTAAGTGATGGAAGTTCGAAAATTCTGGTAAGACCACTAATTATTTTTGTTAGGAAGATGATGAACGACTGTAGCTTAGAAAACACTTTTTTGAGTCAATAAATTTTACTAAGTCGTATGACATCTGTGCAGTAGACTTATCTAGCTTGAAAGAGCAAAAATAACAGTAATTCCCGGCAAACAAGCATTGCTGAACAATTACCATAGCCAAGCTCAGAGAAATTATTGCTGTAATTCAAATTTCTTGAGGTAATTTTTTACAACGAGACTTGGAACGCAAAACGATGTATAGGCAGGGAATTAACAGCCTACGTCGGCGGAAACTTTTCTCGAAAATTTACAGTAAATTGATAGAAAAAGTACTTGCACGTAGATTGCATGTTTTTTACCTGCAAGGTATCCAAGTTCCGAGTCTGATTCTGAAATAAATAGAATATAGCGGTGAATATGCTTTTTGGGCAGCCCAGTTCTTATACTCTACGCTTGAACGAAGTTCAAGTTCTTTGGTTTGGATCAAAACACTTTTGATACCACTCCATCTAAAAATTTCGATCCTAGGCTTCAAACATAAATTCTATAGTATTCGACAACTCGTTTTTTGTATTTTTCAGAGATCCATCCATAACGGAATGGAAGTTTATTCCCGGCAATAACGATCCAACTGAAATTGGTAGTCGAATTCAAACGAAAAATGTTCGAAAGTTTGTCAGTCATCCGTCGTATAAATTCAGAACAGTAACGGCCGATTATGACGTCATGCTGGTGCAGATGGAAGAATCTCTGATATCGATAGAGAATACCCTAGAATTACCCGATTTGGCACGCAATGTCAGTTTGGCATGTTTGGGTGTCGATTCGACCGTGATCGAGGAAGAATGTGTCACAGTCGGTTATGGATATACTTCACCTGGAGGTAAAAATATCAGAAAGTGTCGTAAGCCATATTAATAAACCTAGTGCACATGAAAATCATCATTAAAGATTTAGTGTAAAATTATTCAGATGAACGTTTTTATTGCAGTCCTTTGCTTTTCACATAATTTCAGCATCTTACTGACGTCAAATCACCCTTTATTTTTTGGTCATTATAAAGAAAAACAAAACTATCTACCCAATTTTTTGTGCTCTTTTTTCTCTTTTTTGGCAGGCAATTGCAAGAACATTACTTTTTAGGTTACTTTATTAACAAGCGGAAAAATCGCTTGAAAGTCAACGTCGTTTCTCGTTCTATCTGCAATTCATCCGACCACTACGGTAAATTCTTGACCGATCGAATGATCTGCGCCGAAAACGATGAACCAGGAAAAGAAGTTTGTTCTGTGAGTATATAATTTCTATATGATCAAATAACTAGGCTTTCTATCGTTTGAAAAATTTGTCTGTTTAATGGCATAATCCCAGTGAACGATTACTGAATTACTTTAGGTGTTCACTTGTTTACTAGCCCTGAATTTTTAGAATGACAAACTTTGTGTTGAAGGTCTGTGGTTTTCTAAATGTATGGAGTTTGGAATCTATACACAGGGCGTCTAAAAAAAGGCTACCCTGTCTCTGTTGCATAACTTTTCTCCAACTCAATATTTTTTTCCTGCCGTTTTCTGCAGTAGATAAGCCAATCATTTAGCCAATAACCTGCTGAATGTCATAACTTCTGAACCGCTAGCTCTTATTCGAGACACATTTTACAAACTCCAACAAAATTTTTCAGCAAAAAGCTTAATTATCAATATTTTCAATTGAACGAGAAAAAAATTTCATGTGACATGAAACAATAACATGTCAAATGTGCAAAATGATCGATTTCAACTCTGTCTTCAGTTAACTGCGTGCGTTTGAAAATTTTAAAGGTCTGTTTTAAAAATGTTGACTGGCGCATGAAAATAGGCTATGAAAAATTACAAGGCAAAAATTTTTTTACCTTAATTTGATTTATTAACTCTACGGATTGTGAAAGGGAACCAAAACTTGCCCGCAGGTAGCTAGGTGATGTGCGTACGTAATGCAAAAGACCGCATATTAAAAGATGAAGCAGAAGCAAAGTTATAGAAAAGTATTGGGGTAGCCTTTTTTGAACACCCTGTAATTGCTATTCATTTTGAAATGATCTATGCAGCGATCTCATAAAAGTAAACTCAATATGGAAAAAATAAGCTCACTGTAATCAATGAAAAAATTTTTTTGTCAATGAGCGACCCAGAGAACAGCTTAAAATTTCTATCAATAACCTGGTTAAGTGGTAAAATCTCTCGAGTAGCACTGAGATATCGACGCAGTTGCCCAAATCGACAGTGGATAAGCATGATGTACTCGTATCTTCAAAGATTTTGGCATTTCCTATCCTCCTTTCTCAAGGAATTTCTGCGTTTTTCTAGGGTATAAAGTTGTCCATAAGATTGCGTATACAATTGAACCTACTTTTTTGACTGTTTATCATTTGGAATTGAATGGGTTATAATTTCTAGTGACTTTCACTGACTTTAGTAGTGCTAAAAATCTTACAGTACTGGAATGGTGTTAGTTCCACCAAAATTCTTGCCGAATGGACTGAACTGGTTTTTGTTATTCAACTGAAGGTAACAACCGTCAATAACTGGTTGTAAATGAAAGTATTATATGTCAGCTTCACCGATGAATCAGTTAGTAATCAATCACAAAGTGTACTTGGAATATTGTGTTTTCAAAGAACTTGTTATCATGAACGTATTGTTTCATTTCATGTTTCATTGATTGGATAAATTGTCTGCATCAATGAAATTCTCTTAGTCCTATGTAATCAAACTCATCTTATAATTTCCCTTCAAAAAATAGAACGATGAAGGCGCTCCGTTGCTGTGTCGAAACCTCGGTTCGTCCCACGTTCCCGACCGATGGCTGTTAAAAGGCGTTTTGACGGCCCATTCGTGCGGATCGCACGCCAAGCACCCAGGTTTGTACGCCGACGTTTTTTCCACACATCGCTGGATTTTTGATATTATTGGACAAGGAATGACAAACCAGGAAAATCTCGTGTAGCCCGTGTGTGTCAATTGTATCTTTTAATTAAGGATTCATGCGCCTCGTTTGTATATTATGTACACTTGGAAAAAATTTCTATTGCATAAAGGCGTTTATGACAAAAATGTTGAAGTAGTGGGCGACAAAAGTATTCCGAAATGCGGTCTTGATTTTACATGTTCGGAGAAATTTGCATGAAAACCATGCTGATCAGGTCAAGCGTGTAATTAGAGCGTGAGGGAAATTGAACATTTTGTGGAAAATTTATAGCCGCTAATTTGTACTCTTTCAGAAGCTTGTATCCTAAAGATATAAAAATGATGGTATAGAAATCGTCTGGAATTTGATGATAGATTGCTTCCAATACCTCCTATACTCGTAAATGAACAAGAACGATAATCATAGAGACGAGTATCGACTAATTATATGCAACAGTTTCCAAAGGTTGAAAAAGTTGACATCAACAAAATGTACTAAAAGGACGATAAGATTCAACTTTATTATAGTATATCGATTATTTCTGGCGTCAAGTCAATGCTTTTTCTGTTACTGCCACAAAACATTCGAAATTGGACACTTCTTTCAGTTATTTATGCATTTCCAACACCATCTGTTTCAAGATTTGTTGAGAAACTACACGAAGCGTTAAAAATAAATGCTGCAACAAATAGCGGGATTTTCCGTTCATAACTTCCGCGTGTGTACTTATAGTCTGTTTTTTATAAAATGCTTTCAAATAGATAAGTGACACAAATCAGCACTGTCGTCAACATCGTTTACATAGGGCTTTTACCGTAAAATTTTTCACTCGAAAAATTGTTAAAGGTGAGCTCAATATGCTCAGAAATTTCCAGACCTATATGATACATTGCTCATTAGAAAATCGTGAAAATCTGCGATACTACTTGCTTTCCACTTTTATTATTTAGAAGCATTTCAAGAAAGACAGACTATAAACACTGGTATTTTGTCAGAATCAAAGTCCAAAGAGGACTTTCGTCAAATCTTCGATTGTGGATCACAGTGATTCAGATTAAGGTGAATTGAATTTTTTGAAGCCATGTTTTAATTCATTCCGATAATTTTTTGAATATAGTTATATCAGCTTAAAACCACCAAGATATTACATCAGATTTTTGCAGTCGTTTCATAAAGATAAACTTCGACATCTGATTTCCAAATTTCGGTATCTGCGTATGATATCATCACCTGCAATTTTATTTTCAGTTGTTATATGCTGCTTTTGTGACCAGAAACGCCACAAAAATAAATTATTCAAGTTATAAAATGGCGAGTCATGAAGAGACGTTCTGAGACATGGTCTGAAAATGATATTTAAGAAAAATTAGAATTTTCCGAGCGAATATGCCAGATTTGTATTCCGCTTGAAAAACAGAGACTCATATAATATGTTGACTTGTAACGTACCTGCTAAAGCAGTACTGTAAACATGTAGCATACTGTATGTAACAGACATTTATTAGATATTATTTTATTTTCACATTTTATCGTCTCAAGGATGTCTGGGATTCACACCCAAACATTCCTACAAAATTACGTGAAGTACTTTATTTTGATCCGTTCACACCCCGGTAGCCCAATTAAGATGCCCTAATTAATTTGCACAAACGGCAGCTGTTCCCCTAGAACCCACACTAAACTACACATTCCACAGCTACCGTAATCCCCAGTAAAAATCGTAAACAACACCTGCACACAGTAAAATACGTAGAAGCCCCGCCGTACAGTAGTCTCAAGTGTAACAGTAGCGGCGGCCCCATAAAACATGTGTATACAGAGAAACCGATACAGGAAGCATGCACAGAAGCACAGAGGTGTGGCCAAGCCCACCGTAGAAAGCAAGCGAAGCACAGAAAGCATACGGTACCAGAAAAGCGTTAGAGAGGCGTAACTAAGAAAGCATAAAAAGCATAGCCGGAAACGACGATTGGCGGAAGAAGATGGACGGAAGCTCGACCTCCCGCAGCGTCCAGGGAGTGGCCAGAATCGCCGTATAAAAGAAGAAGCAAAGCGTGATTTTGATCATTCTTTCGGATTCTGATTCTTATTCTCGTGTTTTTCCGCGCTCGCCCCGTCTTCGTACATTTGCAAGCGGCCGACTATTCGAAAGCATTTAAACCGAGGCCCCCATCCGTTTTTATTCGAAGCGCGTTTTATTTGTCGACGTTCAAGCGACCGTCGAATTACCCGTTGTTTGTTGTAACCGTTCGCCCTGCCCCGTATTTGCCCCGCCGTATCGACCGATTGGTCCAAGTAAAGTACCTCACACAAATCTGGTCGTTACATATTTTGGTGACCGTACCGTTACGTTAACCAGTGGAACTCCCTGCCCCCAGTTAGGTGTACTCTTATCCGGGCGTTTAGAAGCATTAGTAATACAGTAGTAATCATTTCCTACAGTAAGACGGTATTCGTATTAAGCAAACTGGAAACCCCCTCCAACGAAGCATTAAGCGATACATTTAAACGAATACAGCGTGAAGCAAAAATTGAAGCATTTAAGCAGAAATCCCATCGTAAACCAAGAATGACCCACCAAACGCAAGATCATTTAGGAGAAATCGTTAGAGAACAGATAAACGATTTATTTTCAGAACATTTTCGTACCCTACGCACACAATTGAATCAGAATACAGTAAACCCTACCCTAATAGACGATCTAAGAACAGCAAACATTCGTAATAACATGGCAAACAATTTCTACGCGAAACCTACAGTATTCACGGGCGGCGTGACCCAACATTTTGGTGAATGGAACAAAAGATTAGAACAATTCATGGCACTCCAAGGCATGAAAGATACAGACGTACAGTTAAAGTTGGCATGTTTAGAAATTCATTTAGGAGGAGCCGCGTTAGCAAAATTCAAAAGTTTAGCCAATTCTGAAAACCCTCCCCACACATACGAGCAGTATAAAGTCGCATTACAGGCATTTTTCCCAAACAATAGAGATAATGAGCTACATCAACAATTCTTACGCGAAAGAAAACAAAAGCGGTCAGAAACAGTAACGGAATTCTTATTTGATCTAGAACATCTCGCAACCCTCGCCTACCCTAACTTTAACACAGACGCACGAGAAATGATCATCAAACCCCTCTTTGTAGAAGGCATGCAAAACGAAATCAGAGAAGCAATTAAGTATAGAAGGTTCGCAACTCTAAAAGAAATGTCAGACGAAGCAGCTTACATTGAACAACAAATCCTTAGAAATGAGCTGAAATCTAACACCCTTCCATTTATACCCCCAAAACCCGAACCCATCTTTTCCCGAACAACAAGTAAAAGATTTACAGTTGCAGATCAAACAAAAACCTCAACCCCAACAACAGAGTAGCTACAACAATTTCAGTAACAATACTTTCAGCAGGAATAATGCTTACAGGAACAATACCACCCCTAGGCAACCCACATGCTTCCAGTGTGGACAAATCGGACACGTAGCTCGTAACTGTAAATCAGTAGGCACCCGAAAATCATGTGCAATCTGTTTCCGTAATAATCACAGTACACGTGATTGTAAAAGCCCATGCATCCACTGCTCCCAAACAGGACATAGATCAGATAACTGCCCTTCAAAACCCCACTCCAATTTCCAATGTTTTATATGCAAGCAGAGAGGTCATACAAGCAGGTATTGTCCAAATCAGCAGAGTCGTAATATTCAAAATTGCATTGAGTACAGGCAACCCCAACCCCTCATGGACATTGATGATCCCGCATTTTACTCAAAATTACCCGCCATAACTAACGGCCCTCAGACTACTTTAGGAACTATCATGCCCAACACCCACCGCCGCAGTGACGAATACGTCCTCGATCTGGACGTACCCGATTGGTGCGCCATGTCACCACCCCCCACGCCTGAAGCCGAAAAAATCGAAAAATCGCCGCCCACCATCCCCGTAGGCTACAAGATCCCCCGAAAGCAGGACACAACGCCGCCCACCGCCCCCGAAACCCCGTCGAAAACAGGCCGCAACTTGTTATCCCTTCTCCATGGCCTGACCCCCGAACCCTACCAATTCCGCCCCCGCCAAACATTGCTACCGACCCCCGCAAGTAAGCAAGTCCAAACCCCATCCCATAACTCAAATTCCAAACTTTTACAGAACGTTCAGATTTCAAACTGGCCACCCCCCCAGCGCAAAATCGCAAAACGACAACACCAAAAGCCCCAACACCAAACCGGCCACAACGAAAACATACAGTGCCCCGCCGCCTCCACTAAAACATTCTATTGGCCGATGTTTTGTATTTTTCTATGTATAATAATCCCCACATCGTGTAGTGCCCAATTTCAGATGTGTGGAACTTCATTGAGCGGTCACTCAATCAGCATACCAAAACTTGTATCATGCATGCCCCCTTCCACAGTAGACAAACCCGTACAAACATTTGGAAAAATCTATATCCCCTCCACTAAGCCCCACATTACAGACGCATACAAATGCAGTGTTCGCAAACGCAAAATTTGTACTAATACAGGATTTTTTGGATCAAAAGGTATTGTCTTCGACCAAACCGAAATGCAAAATCTAACCCCACATGTTTGTAAGGCAATCGTTATAGACAAAGAACACAACGGCCAAAAATTATACGAAACCCAACCAGGATTTTGGTCAACAAATAACTCCTTAAGCGTAGAATACACATGGTGTTGTACAGACCATTGTACCTCGGTCACTAACGTCATCATAGAAATAGGACAAATAGCATCTTGGAATGGAAAATCTATGACAGGTACATTAGGTGACCTAGGGTCATGCAAACCAACATCAGGTCATTGTGTCACAGCCGATGGATCCATTATCTGGAATGAAACAGCATTTGAAAACTTATGCCCTTTCGAATACAAAAATACACATCCCATCAAACTCACGCAAACACACATGATAATAGAAGAACTACAAGGTGCATTCTCGGTCAAAAATACAGTTTTTTCGAACCCCAATTGCCCAGAAATCCAAGACAGCATTCTAACCGAACAAGGCATTATTGTACAATTAGACAAAAGCACCCCACATCGTAATGCATTTTTAACCCCAAAAACCAACGAAACTCATACTACATTATACGATTTTGATGATTTTGAACCCATTAATGCAAAACTAAACTATCTAGCAGACAAAATACAGGAATTCGAAATCCAAAATTTCAAAAATGTATGGAATGAATTATGCAGACAGGCACAGCGTCACCTTGATCTCGTATGGCAAATCTTGCGTCTTGATGCAACCCTTGGAGCGCGTGCATTCCTACAGCGAACCGACATCATAGCAGAATTCACAGGAGAAGCCCTCACAGTCTGGCCCTGCAAGCAGGTAAATGCATCCAAAGTCTTTTACAACCATAAAATCAACCAAACATGCTACAAACTTTTGCCCATTCTCGTAGGAACTGAACTCATGTTTTCAAATCCAGGAGGCAACGATTTGACCCCTTTTTCACAAACAGTTGACTGCCATCACATGCATGTAGCCCTTTACAAACAGAATAATACATGGGTCAGTGAAACAGGATCCCCCCATGTTACAAACTTACCCTTAGAAATTGTCTGGAACCAAAATTTCTCCCTCTTCCATTTTAATACACCCGCCATTTTTCATGATCAAATTGCAACTATTTCAACCAACTTACTCTTTTTGAAACAATACATTTACAAAACTCACACACTCGAAAACACTGTCAAAAAACTCGTCAATTATACCGCCCAAATGTCTCTCAATTCCGATACAGTTTACAACATGATCTCAGGCACTGGCCAAGCACTCGGAAATACACTCTCTGGCGCCGGTCAAGGCATAGAACATGTAATAACCGGTACCACCCAAAGTCTCACAGATGGATTAAACAATTTACTCAAAGGACCCCTGCAAATCATTATCAATCTCGCCGTTATTACTGTAGTTATTGCAGGCGTCTTTTATTCGTTTCTCGTTCTTCGAAAATATTTCCCCTCTCCAAAGCATCATGCCACAACCGAACATGCATACGAAATACCATCAAACAACAGACATTTACATGAGACCATTCCCCCATCATTCGGCCATGCTCTCTTGGAATTAGCTAATCGTCGTGGGGCACAAACGCAGCAGAAATATGTCCTTGTCGATATTGATACCCCCCGAACTCCTACAATCGAACTCATTAATCAAATTCACCAATCTGCATCAAATAAGCCACCCCAAAACGTACCTGAGAAACATACCCCTCATATTCCAATCACACTTAACGGCAAATTAATGACAAAAGGCATGATTGACACAGGTGCAGTCTACTCCCTCATTGATTCCCGAGTCGCTCAACTTTTACAGTTAGACATGAAACCCCCGCTAGTCCAAGCAAAAGCAGCAAATAATCTCCCGATTCACTTTGTAGGAACCACTTTTGTCACAGTGACAGCCCAAACCATCCAGGAAACAATCATGGTCCATGTCCAAAAAGATTGCACAGCAGACATCCTTCTAGGCAAAAACTTTCTCAGTCGATTTTCGGAATACACTATCAACAATCAAAAATCACAGGTCAAATTTGGCAATGTTATACTACCTTGTGATGGCCTAGAATATAGCCCTCTTTCAACTCGTGGTGGAACTTATTTGGATGAGAAATTAAAATTACCACCCCGTACCGTAACCGAATTTACTGTCCCCTTGCCCAAATCGTACTTACAGGTCAAACAGCTTGAATTCACCCCAAAACCCAAACAGAATCCCAAAGTCCATTTCGCAGCTTGCATCTCTGAAAATCAAAACAGTCGCATACGCATATCCGTCTTAAACACGCAAGAAACAGCTCAAATTCTTTACCCTGGAACATGCATTGGCACAGTCTCTTGTTACATCCCAAAACAAAATGCTCCCGCTAATCTAACCCCTTCAACGCAAAACCAGCCCAACCGTTTTGATACATTCACATGGTTAAAAGAAAACGTCAATTTGACCTCCAGTGACCTCACAGAAGCAGAAAAAATGCAACTCCTACGCGCCCTATCGAAGTACCCTACATTATATGCTAAATCCAAAATGGATGTAGGTAGAACCACCCTCGTTTCACATACAATTGACACCAATGGCTCCCAACCAGTACGTAGACAACTTTATCGGACTTCCCCAAAAGAAAAGCAAATCATACAAGCAGAAGTTGAGCAACTCGCAGCAGCAGGTGTCATAAGCCAAAGCAATTCCCCATGGTGTACCAACACAGTTTTAGTTCCCAAAAAAGATGGAGGCCATCGTCTATGCATTGATTTTAGAGGCCTCAACAAAGTCACCAAAAAAGATACCTACCCATTGCCCCGTATCGACGAAATTCTAGACACCCTACGTGGAATGAAATATTTTACGTCCCTTGACCAATCCAATGCATATTATTCCATTCCCATAGCACAGGCAGACAGAGAAAAAACGGCATTCAATTGCTCAGCCGGCCAGTATCAATTCAATTACCTCCCCTTTGGACTCACCAATGCCCCAGCCACATTCCAAAGGTTAATGGATGTTATTCTTTCGGGTCTGCAATGGAATACATGCCTTGTGTATCTCGACGATGTCCTGGTATTCGCAGACTCCCATGCCCAAATGCTGGAACGTTTAGACACTATTCTTGCCCGATTCTCACAAGCAGGCCTTAAGCTAAACATACAAAAATGCAAATTCTGCCAGCCCCAAGTCCAATACTTAGGCCACGTCATATCTCAGCAAGGCATTTCACCAGATCCCCATAAGGTACAGGCCATCTATGACATACCCACACCCAAAAGCTCAAAAGAAGTTAAGTCATTCCTTGGCCTACCCTCATATTATCGCAGATTCATCCCAAATTGCTCCCAAGTTTCTAGCCCACTCACATCGCTACTCAAAAAGAATTCCGAATTTTCCTGGGGCCCTGAACAGCAAAATGCATTCACTAAGCTCAAAGAATTACTCATTCATGCCCCAATACTACAGCATCCAGATTTCACAAAACCGTTCATTCTGCAAACTGACGCCTCAAAACTCGGAATCGGCGCCATTCTCAGTCAGCTGGATAGTAAAGGTCAGGATCGCCCCATTGCTTTTGGGAGCCGCACATTGAAACCCGCAGAACGCAACTACCCGATCACTGAGTTGGAAACCCTTGCAGTAGTCGAATTTGTCGAGTATTTCCGCCCCTATCTTTTCCAGCAACATGTTATCGTACACACTGACCACACAGCAGTTCAAGCAGTCTTACAAAAGGAAAACCCGTCCCCTCGCATTGCCCGTTGGGGATTAGCCCTCTCCGGTATTCAGCTAGACATTCGACCCAAGAAAGGCACTGCTAACCGCAACGCAGATGCAGTTTCTCGATTCCCCTCACAGACAGCAAAGCAATCCTTTGATATTGAGCAATTAGAAACCCGCCCCGAAATATCAACCATCAATTCAGTTTTGGAAGCTGAAGCAACTGAACAGGAAGAGCAACAGAAAAATTTCGCTGAACTCCAACGCACTGATCCAACTGTCAAAAGTATTTTAGCAAAAATCGCCCAAAAACACCCCCTTACTCTGATCAAATTCGCCGTGCATCAAAACATTCTCTTCCGTATAGTCGACAAACAGGCAAAACTATACATTCCCAAGTCCCAAGTCCAGCATCTCATCGCCTCACATCATGACAGCAAATTCACAGGTCATTTTGCGGCACGGAAAACCCTACACTTGCTCAGACAGAAATATTTTTGGCCCCAAATGAGCCGTGATATCAAACGTTACTGCAAAACTTGTCACCCATGCCAGACACAGAAAGCCCTCCGACACAAAGTGCATGCAAGCTTGGTACCAATTCAGCCAACTGGCCCATTTGATAGAGTCGGTGTTGATTGCATGGGACCGTTACCCCTCACAGAAGACGGCAACCGATTTATTGTCGTTTTCATCGATTATTTCACAAAGTATGTAGAGGCATTCCCGACCCCTGACATCACTGCAGCCACTATTGCCAAGCTATTCGTAACCAAAATTGTTTGTCGTCATGGGTCCCCAAAAATCATCCATTGTGATCGTGGCACCGATTTTGTATCCGATCTTTTCTCACGGATCACCAGTTTATGCAATACTCAGAAAATTCATACCACCCCATACCATCCCATTGCCAATGGGGAAGTTGAGCGTTGCAACCAAACCCTAGCCACCCGTATTCGCATGTACATCAATTCAAATCACACTGATTGGGATACTTATCTCCCGTACGCCGTTTTTTCGATCAACATTCATAAAAATGATAGCACTTCCTATCCCCCATTTGAATTACTCCACGGTAGGCAAGCTAATCTGCCGTCGGATACAGCTCTAAATTTTTTCCCCACGTCCTACATGGTTGATTTAGATGATTACGCCCTTCGTGTAAAATCGCATTTCACAGAAGCACTCTCCACCGTGCAGAAAAGTTTGCAAAAAGCCCAAGCCCACTATACCCGTCAGTATAACAAGCATGCTCAGAACATACATTACAAGGCAGGTGATCTTATTCTCTACAAAAATCATTCGTGTAAACAAGGCCTGACTCCCAAATTCCTCCCTCGCCAAAACGGGCCCTATACAGTTACAAACTTCATGTACCCCAACGTTACACTCAAACACCCCCATAAGAATATTACATTTACGTTGCATGTAAATGAGACAACCCCTTTCTACCCTCGAAAAGCAACTATCGAATCTACCCCCACCCTTCCTCAACCCCGAACGCCTTGAACGAGGACGTTCAACTCCGGAAGGAGGGAAATGTAACGTACCTGCTAAAGCAGTACTGTAAACATGTAGCATACTGTATGTAACAGACATTTATTAGATATTATTTTATTTTCACATTTTATCGTCTCAAGGATGTCTGGGATTCACACCCAAACATTCCTACAAAATTACGTGAAGTACTTTATTTTGATCCGTTCACACCCCGGTAGCCCAATTAAGATGCCCTAATTAATTTGCACAAACGGCAGCTGTTCCCCTAGAACCCACACTAAACTACACATTCCACAGCTACCGTAATCCCCAGTAAAAATCGTAAACAACACCTGCACACAGTAAAATACGTAGAAGCCCCGCCGTACAGTAGTCTCAAGTGTAACAGTAGCGGCGGCCCCATAAAACATGTGTATACAGAGAAACCGATACAGGAAGCATGCACAGAAGCACAGAGGTGTGGCCAAGCCCACCGTAGAAAGCAAGCGAAGCACAGAAAGCATACGGTACCAGAAAAGCGTTAGAGAGGCGTAACTAAGAAAGCATAAAAAGCATAGCCGGAAACGACGATTGGCGGAAGAAGATGGACGGAAGCTCGACCTCCCGCAGCGTCCAGGGAGTGGCCAGAATCGCCGTATAAAAGAAGAAGCAAAGCGTGATTTTGATCATTCTTTCGGATTCTGATTCTTATTCTCGTGTTTTTCCGCGCTCGCCCCGTCTTCGTACATTTGCAAGCGGCCGACTATTCGAAAGCATTTAAACCGAGGCCCCCATCCGTTTTTATTCGAAGCGCGTTTTATTTGTCGACGTTCAAGCGACCGTCGAATTACCCGTTGTTTGTTGTAACCGTTCGCCCTGCCCCGTATTTGCCCCGCCGTATCGACCGATTGGTCCAAGTAAAGTACCTCACACAAATCTGGTCGTTACAGACTGAACTGTCGATTTTTCTGTGCTTGCGATACCGCAGTAAATAATGTTTTTGCGTAATAGTTTACTGTTGTATGTATTTTCAGTAGAGCTAGTTCAGAAAACTAAAAAAGATTCATGCCACTTCAAATTTGAGCTAATAGATTGAAATTTCGGAGCCACAAAAAGACTTGCATTTCATAGAAAAATCAGAAGAAAAAACCGCCCAAAAAGAGTAAGAGAATAAAAAACTCATCCGACATCGAAACAAAACAAAAATGGTCGTCTTAATTGAATTTTCTGGTGTACATTTTGAATAAGAGCGGATGCCGATAGATATAATTGGCGTACAAACCGTCGTCACCGTCTTCATCCTCGTCTGATTTGGACGACGACGGGGGCGCCTCCGCCGCCGATTGCCAGCTGCGTTTGCCCAATTTTGGAACTTTGACCCGTTTGGTCGGATGATATAAATGGGGCCCGGCCGCCGTCATCATCGACCTTTTCAGAAAACCGCCGTACAAATGTGTCAAATAATCGTATTCGGCGTCGTCTAGGGCGCCGCCGCGGCCGCCTGTCGACGTCGGGTCGCTTTTAGGATTCGTATTTTCGTCGGCGACGAGCATCGATCGGTGGGCATCGAGGACGTCGTAGGAGTAAGAAGGACTGACGAACAAAAAGCAAAAGGCGTACACGAGCGCCAATGCGCTGGGAATCCGGACGACTTTGGCCAAAAATCCCATTTAATTAGGTATAAAGATGAATAAAACCGCAAGCAACCTTTAAAAAGAAATATTTTTTATAAATTATAAGTTGGAATCCCTTACGAATAGATAGGAAGAAGTTGTATTTTCAAAAGTTGTAGAACTTCATGCCCACAATTATGATCGAAAAGTATTTCGGCCTAAGAATTTCACTCATGTTGGAAATTTATAAACTGGTCGTATGAAACCACCGATTTGTTGATTTTGAAACGTCAATTTTCACCTTACTAATAATGAACGTTAAATTTTGATATCAGTTTCAAGCTTTAAAATCTTTTCTACTGTAATTTATATTCAGGACATAAAATATGGAAGATACTGCATAAATTAATCCATAATGAAAAAATCAAACTCAACAATTGAGGGTTTACCCTGGTCTTAACTCAAGTATTGTATGATATTATAAGAGAAATATAAAGCTGTGACTAAAGTTTCTGGGTGTCAAATTTTGAGCGACTGAGATTACTCAGTATTAAACACACCGGGTGGTTTTTTATCGTCCCTACAATTATGAATTTCATACAAAGGTTTTTATCATCCTCAGAATTATGGACTTCATACACTCAAGATTCAAAGTTCAAGATTCTTTTGTAGATTGTTGGACTCAAGATTTCAAAATTCAAAATTTTTAAATCCAATTTTTCAAGATTCGAAGATTTAAGATCCTACAACATTGAAGATTAAAGATTCAAGATTTAAGATTCAAGATTCAAGATTCAAGATTCAAGATTCAAGATTCAAGATTCTAGATTCTAGATTCAAGATTCAAGATTCAAGATTAAAGATTCAAGATTAAAGATTAAAGATTCAAGATTCAAGATTCAAGATTCAAGATTCAAGATTCAAGATTCAAGATTCAAGATTCAAGATTCAAGATTCAAGATTCAAGATTCAAGATTCAAGATTCAAGATTCAAGATTCAAGATTCAAGATTCAAGATTCAAGATTCAAGATTCAAGATTCAAGATTCAAGATTCAAGATTCAAGATTCAAGATTCAAGATTCAAGATTCAAGATTCAAGGTTCAAGATTCAAGATTCAAGATTCAAGATTTAAGATTCAAGATTCAAGATTCAAGATTCAAGATTCAAGATTCAAGATTCAACATTCAAGATTTAAGATTCAAGATTCAAGATTCAAAATTCAACATTCAAAGATTCAAAGATTCAAAGATTCAAGATATTCAAGATTCAAAGATTCAATAGTTCAAGATTCCACATGATTCAAATTCTAAAATTTAAGGATCTAACGTTCAAGGTTCCGAGACAGAGGCAATGACGACTCAGCATTTTAAAGTTAAACAAAAAAGTTTGTTTAAAAAGTTGTCATAGTACAATATTAAAAATTTCTTGGTAAACTTGTTCATAAGGTAATTCTAGAATTTTCGAGTCAAATTTTTTTCAAGTCTCAGATATTGAAATTCAAGATTTCAAGATAATACCCGATGGTTACGTGATGTCAAGATTCAGATTCCAGACTTTCATACTTCAAGATTTCCACAAACAAGAGTGCAAGACCCCTAATATTAAACTTTTAGTTTTGGTTTTAAGATTACTAGACAAAAATTAAAGTTGCTTTGTAAAGTTATATTTGGATTGAAGTTGTTGTCTGCTGACATTGCAATAAAATTCAGGCAAATTAACAGATTCTGAAGAAAAAGAGATTCAAGACCTGCTAATGATCAAAAAATAAAATGTTTCCTCAGTATGTTAGAAGATATACATGCCATTATCAATGGTATAGGCAAATAAAACTTGAGTAGACCTATTTGGAGCTGTTCAAAAAACCAGCCTTATCACCAATTAGCATCTATTGTGGTCTATTGTTGCGAGAAGCATGGAAAAAATTAGCTCGTTAATTAAACTTATACTGTGCGGAAGATGTTCCATGGAACATGAGGACTGAACAGAAAAAACTGATCGAATTTCGCGTTTTTAGGAATTCATACAATTTTTTTCGTCAGAATTAATGTCGCTCGTGTGGACAAAATTTCATCACATCTTCTGTGTATGTGGAAATTCGTACAGCACCTCGACAGAGCCGATTTCATCGACCGTAAACTGCAGTGCTGTTCAATTATAGAAAGCCACAGATTTTCAACAGAAAAGCCGAGCCCCCGCGGCGCCCATTTCATTTAGAAAAGTGCCAATTCTGAGAGGTTCGCAGAAAATTTTTTTACCGACCGTAATTTTTTAAGAGCCTTGTTTGACGTGAAAAAAGAGGCAGAAAATAAGGGGCCATTGATGCATGAAATGGCTGGAGGTTAAAGATACGTCCGGAAAATCAGCCAAAAGTCGTAAGTTATGCAATTTTCAAGGATTATATATTACGAAGTGAAGCGTTGAAATTCATAGTTTTGCGTGTAGTTGAGCTAGGGCTCGTAACGAAATACAGTAAGAATAGTATGGTCTAAGCTGATTGACATAACTAATAAAATTGTAAGACTTTGTTGATTAGAGCGAATCGAAGATCCATAAAGCGTAGAAGCACTGATATTCGAGTACACGATCGAAGAAAACATTGATCCTTAACTAATGAATAATGGAAACTTCGGGTTGATCCCTTTCGTTTCCGAATGAGACATCAGGAATCAAGCCAGGAATAGTGAAGCAAGCGTTAAGCCGCATTTATACTTCACGGCACGGCCACGGCCACGCCGGCTGTGACTAATCAGAGTGCGCTGCGAAAAACTGATGTTACATATGATTGGCTGCACGTAAAGTGCACTGAAATTCGATTGGTCACGGTTGGCGTGACCGTGGTCGTGCCGTGATGTATGAGTGCGACTTTAGCCTAATTCTATCATATATATCCTACTCAATGAGAGATATAAAAACACGATTTGTCGTTAACAGAAGTTCAACGAGTTTTTGCCAGGTTCATGAAGTTTAATGCAGTATCCTGGTGTTGACAAAATTTTATGACTTGCTCAGACAAATTGCGATTTTCTAACAAACGAAAATTTTTGTATGTGCTTATGTGCAGTACTTCAAGCAGATCGATTCACAGATGTTCGTCTCCAGCAGGCTATTGAACTTTTTGTGTATGCAGCCTGAATAATCGATTATCACACAATGCGCTTCGACGTTAAACTTCGGCTTTATGAAAATTGTTAAAATTAGAATACTGATTTTTTTTGGAATCTCGACATACCTCCTCTAATAAATCAAAGTTTCATCCGAAAGTCATTGAACAGTCGGACATTTCACATTTCCTGTTTGCAACGTCACATTTATTGCAGCACTCCCATTCATCTTACCTGACAGTAAGATAGCGTTGAATGAACTTAACATAGACAAAAGCATACAAATGTGTTGATATGATGCTTATTGTCGGCCTGTATGGCCCGTTTAATTTTTCCACAAGTATTCTAGAGCAAAAAACATTTCATTTCAGAAATATCAATTTTTAAAAATCATGGTTGTTTCTTACATCGGCGAAGCACTTCTCGTAGCGATTAAACACCGTATGCTCTTTCGTGCTACAATCTGCAAAAACTCAGCATGCCAACTCTTGTGTTTCGAGAGATATTGATATGATCTCAGATAAAGTTTCTTCAGAACCACCCAATATAATGTCTTTTGCAGAATATAAACAGTTATCGTATCAGAAAACCAAGCAGTAATTTTTAATGCTACATTTTATTATGTTCTCATTCTTCATAAGAATCACGAATCATGCGTCAAAAAAATTGGCTGCAATCAAATCTTTCTTCCTGATCCAATCATGAGAAAAGTCAAAAAAATTTATTTGCAGAAAATCATGCGCGTCCAGCAGACTTATAAAAAATTATATCTAGATGAGATTAAAATTCTGTAGATATTAAGCACAGATTGAATCAATGTTTAAAGTCATAATTCTAAACATTTGAACTGAGAATCTTCCATCTTTTTATTTTACATTTCTCTGTCTAATTCTGAAACTGAATTCAAATTTTTGATCATACATTAGCTTCTCCAACATTATTCGATCTAGCTAGATTGTTTTTAAACATTTTATGGACTCGGACATAGCAAGATGTGCAAACTCAAGTCGAGTATAACTCGAGAATTATAAAAATTTCTGATCTGACGTAAAACGAAGATCCCACTTCAGTACAATTTAAGCCTTATGCATTGAGCATCTTAGACTCTTTGCCCTCTAATTCTGCAGTTTGCAGTGAATTTCTTGCTTAAAAATTACAACATCTTGAAATTAAGATAAAATCCACGATGAGAAAAATTCATAAGAAATTTTGAAACGTTTGAATTTCGAAGCTTGTGATATTGTACATAATTGAGAAAATTCAATCCGTAGAAACATTGAGGGTCACTGTGTCTCAGCTATGCCAAAAGCTACTACATCCACAGAGCACTTGTTGGCGTGCCAAATTTTCGGTTATCTATAGTCTGTTTTTTATAAAATGCTTCCAGATTAAAAAATGAAAAAAATCAGTACTACCGTCAAAATCGTTAACATAGAGCCCTTATAGTAAGATTTTTTACTGAAAAATTGTTAACGCGTAGTTCAGTATGCTCCCAAATTTTCAATCCTATATAACATATTGATTATGGGAAAATCGAGAAATATGAATTTCTACTTGCTCTCCGCCATGTGCAATTAAAAATCTGGTATGTCAAAAAGTATTACGTGACTGTAGCAGCTATTAGCATAGCTGCTTACAGAGCAGACCAGTCAATATCGGATCATATTTTTAAATTTTCAGTTTTTATGTTCAATTAAATATGTATCACGAATTTTTAGAATATTTGAAAAAACATTCGCATTTTACGATCCTCTGTGGCCCTTATATTTATTTTGCAAACTTGTTTGCACCTGATCATAAATTTCGTATACAAACTGCTGGTGAAACAACATGCCTCTAATGTTTCTGATCGAAACTGACTAAATGAATCAATCTTTCTAGAACCTAAAAGAGTATTTCCCGCGCAATTTATTGATGAGCATCTATGACTTCAGAATGTTATTTCGTCCAGAACCGTCTGATCTTGGTATTATGGTTTCTGTTAACTGTAATCAAAAATTATACACATCTTGCAATAGGCACAAAGTAAAAGTAATACTTTTCCTTAGTTGAACTGCAATACTTCATAGGGAACCTGAACATACCTGAAATTACATATTCCCAAGTCAACCTTGTAAATACTAATTTTAAAAACGTATACTAATGCAGATCTGATTTTTCACGAAAATCCCTCGAAATTGGTATTTCGAATAGAGAAAGCTCTTCTGAAAAAAGCTCGGCTAGAGATTTGCTAAAGCTGAAATAAACCACGGCGAAGCCTTTCTTGTGCGATCCTATTTTTCC
Source organism: Romanomermis culicivorax (assembly GCA_963922205.1). Taxonomy (NCBI): domain Eukaryota; kingdom Metazoa; phylum Nematoda; class Enoplea; order Mermithida; family Mermithidae; genus Romanomermis; species Romanomermis culicivorax. The sequence goes on along the minus strand of CAWUHX010000010.1, from coordinate 399,272 downwards.
AAAGGGTTTAACTGATAAGCCGAATGGATGACTTCCGTTGACATAGCTTTTTCTATCATAACACACTAATAATAGATTATCAGGGTTGACACTTTTTGATGGATTTCTAAAATATTTGTAAGAGATTTTCAACCATTCTACGAAAAAATAAAAAACATCGCTATTATATCAATATCAGACTAACTATTTTTCCTAATTGAATCTCACTCTGTTATTTTCAATTTATATATAACCAATCACCTGAGGCGTGCATAATATGCTAATTATCAAGAGAAATAAAAGATAACTCATTTGCATATTCCATCAACTTCGCAAGTCTCTATACGGATACATACGTTACACACTATATATAGGAAAAACATAATCATGAACAAGTCAAATGTAAGTTGAAAAATGTTTTGGAAAGATTACGGCGTCAATGCAAACTCCTACTCAAGTTATGCTTGCCCTATAATCATTTATGAAATTGATCCCTGATTAAAACTAAAAAGACAACATTGCATATAATATGGATTGGTCGATAATTAATCAACTTTCTATTGAAGTCAAATGCTGTAACATAAACTAATAAATGTCTCTTCTGCGATTAAATTCTCGGTAGGATAACATCGCTAAGAGGATAGATATTACATAGCGCAAAAACGTGGGATGGCCTTGTATGTAACTTCCTGTGTTATTTAATCAAGAGAAAATCCAGACGTATTCCATTGATATTCATTCTAATATTCACAGAAGATCAAAATCAAGTCAACAAAACATTTCCCGCAAGACCGAAAGAATACTTCTCATGTGACAACCATATCATGATAATAATTTAATGATACAGTGATCAAGAGCAGATTCTGAAGCTTTGTTGGATTGTATAACAAATAATGAAATAGAAATGACTGGATGATACTAGTTTCCTAAGTTTTCGGTATATTACTTTAAAGTGATATCCCGCAAAACGACATGAGACATATTTATGGGATTTTGAAGAATTTTTCAAATGTCATTATCAATATAGGCCGTTGTATCAGTGAATTGCGATGCATGCAATTTGCAACAGTTTGATGAAACCTTGTCCGTGTTAAATATTTCAGCAAGAAACGCATCCGAAGCAACTTGATTACTACTTGATTACTAATTCCGCCTCACCAGCTACAGTCTGTTATAAAATGCTTGCAAATCAAAAAATCACAAAAATTAGTACTGTCATCGACATCGATTACATAAAGCTTTTAGGATAGTGTTGTTTACTTGAAAAATTGTTAAACGTTAATTGGGTATCTCTTTATTTTTTTACAAGCATTTCAAAACAAATCAACAATAGAACTGCTCAACACGAGAATAAATCTAATTGGTTAGTCATACTGGACACCTCCGGTATACACTCGTATGAAATTAGTGGTCTGATTTACCGTTGTCGAGCATTATTCATGAAGAAAATTACATTTCTGGTAAATCTTCTAGCCGTGCATGGGAGTTTTATATACGAGTACTATCCTAATGTCAAATTCAATTAAAAATTAGATTAATTTCTACTTTTTCCGTCGCCGTGGATTACTTTCAGAAAGTCAGTTTCTTTATTTCTTAACGAAATTAGATCTACATGTATACTTGCATTCTTGAGGTCTCTGCAGGCCTTTCCTCTACTGCCCAATGTCTCGGACAAAAATTAAAATTGTAGCCGCATATGTGTTTTCCCATAACAAATTGATTTACGTCGACCATTTAGATAAACTCCCTCGGAAATGCTCATGATTCATATTAGCTACGCTATCATCACATGGATCTCTAAAAGCTCCCGCTGTTTTTCGATAAATTGACGAAGGGTAATTTACAAAATGTTTATCCCTATAATATTCGCATATTTCATTGGATCAGAAGGGGCCCTGAACTCTGTCAAAGTCAAATATGAATCATTAAGGCTATTACGACACTTCGAATTGATATCACATTTGAGACCTAGCTTCATCACTAGTGCATTTTATCATAGCCCAAACAGTTTCCTTTTCGGATTCAGTGAACTCAAGTGGAAAATCGTAAACTAATCCATTTAAAAATTCTGCGTATTGATCACGCTAAATACTTCATGCATCATGCTAATAATCATGATCACGCTAATAGATACGAAGAGAGAATTCATATTTTGCATTTGAATCATGCTAGGTGCTCCATGCATAATGAGAGAAGCGAGAGAAGTTTCCCTCTTTACTTCACAGATAAAGAGGTGAACTTTATCCGTGTTATGATGATAAACCTGGCCAGAACTACTAATGCAACTAATATAGTTTTATCCTCACAAAGGGAAGTTTTCTGACTGAAATTCAAGTTGTAGTGCATTCAATGGGAGGCTTATTTTACACCAACCATGCTTTACTATTAACAATATTATAATCAAACGCCGCATTAAATGAAGCTTAATATAGAAAATGGAAATACATGCAATCGACAGACCTCAATGAGACTTGTAATATCGTCCACACAACATGGTCACCTTTTGTGATATGTTTCGAGATAGATGCTAATATTCGACTCAGTTAAAAAATGTTTGAATACTTGCAGACGGAAAACGACACGTGATCTTTGTGTCATCTCCTGATGTTTGGAGTCGGTTCCGTCAAAGAGACTTTAGCTCCAGCTGAGCTGCAGCACAAGCTGTAACTGAACTCTATATGTCATAAAATTGTCGTTAAGATCCAGCTCAGCTGCAGTTCAACTCGTACACAAGAAACATATCGAGAAAGTGAAGTCGCAGCTGATCTACATCTTAAAGGCGATGTTATGATATACAGAGTTAAACTAAAGCTCATGTGATGCTTCAACCTTCTCGATACACTTTGTATGTACGAGTTCATCTGCAGCTGAGCTGCACTTTAACGGAAATGACATAACACACACAGTCAAGCAACTGCTTGAGCTGCAGCTCAAAAGTCTCTGATTAAACCGACCCCTGATCTCACCAACGATGAAGCGCAGACCACGCAAATACATGCGAATTTTCCATATAATTTTTATACCACATGAGATATTCCTCGAGATCTAAAACTCTAAATTTCAGGAATCTTTGAATTTTTACTGAAGAAGAGTGATTTTGGATCTGTCTCTGAGTAGCGAGTAACTTTTGGATATCAATTTCATGGTTCTATCGAATTGATATTTACGCATGCCAGTATCAGTCATGGTACTTGACAACATTAAGTATTAGTGAAACGTTGTTGACCATTTATGGAAAATCTAAAAAAGCCTAACTTATAAGAACGACTATACGCCATCGTTTTTGAAATGGTCCGGGTTTAAACAAAGCGCCCATGCTAGAGATCATGAAATTAGCTGCGGTAGTTTTAGAAATGATTGAATAAGATTATGACCAATAAATCTGCCTTATAAAAAAAATTATTGACTTGGTTTAATAAGTCCTCTATAAATTTTTAATTGAAGTTGCGTAACGACTTCGCTTCATAAATAATAATAGTGCAACACGACTCAGCTCCCTCTAGGCTAACAAATGCGCTATTACATATTCCACATTGAAAATTTCACCCAAGAACGCTCCTTGTTAAGGCTCATTTATACTTGCTTTTTTTGACGGAACGGAACTGAACAGAACGGAACGGAATGCTATCGACGGAACGTGACTGAACGAAAGAGAAATTTTCGATCCGTTCGGCTCGGTAGGAGGTTGCTGTCGGTCGTTTTCCGCAAAATTGCAGTTATCCTTTCCGACCGGAAGGGGATTTTCAGGCTGAACGTCTCAAGCTGTTCCGTCGGAAAAGACAAATATAAATGCTCCTTTAGTCACTTACATGGTAAATGAGAGTATCGAATCAAAACATGATTAACTCCATGTTCTCTCACGGTAACTGTCATTGGTTCATGACTAAACATAGATTTTCTGAGTACTTCAGCTTTCAGATTCCAATGAGCGGATTTCCATTCTAAATTCCCTACTCCCACATATTCAACCAATTCAAGCAGAACTCGTAAGAAATGTATAATCATCACGTACTCCCGGGAGACGGAATTTTCCATCTTCGTGTTTATAGGCTGTTATTTGCTGGTGCTAACTGTCATCATAAGAATCGTAATTAATTTTTGCATGGGATAAAAAGTTTATGCCCAAAATGCCGTATATTCTTCGCTTGTTCAGCTCCTAAAGAATGACGAAATTGTAATTAATTTGAGGGTGTCAGGGTTAAATAATCGGGGGGTTGATTATCCACATGGAGGAACAAGATGAGCAATCTTAAACGACCTTGATGATACATCAATGCAGAAAATATTAGCAGAACAACTTTTTGCCACGCACTAAAAGTTCGGATCTAAAGGTATGTCAACACTTTCTAAAATAAACAATTTTCACACTTTCAAAATCAATCAAAGATAACAAAAAAATTGTCTTGATATTTGGAAAATGTTCGAAGAGAACATGGCTTGAAATGACTAGCAAATAATACTGAGTTACAGCAAAAGTATAGGAAACATATTAGTTGAACACCTATAGTATTTTTTCATAAAATGTTTGTAAATCGAAAAATGACAAAAATTAAACGTTTATACATAATTTAAATGGGGAGCAAGTAAGCATTTCGTATTTTTACGGTTTTCTGTTAGACCGTAGTCAAGTACGACTGGAAATTTGTGAGTATAGACTAACCACTAATAATTTTTTCAGTAAAAAATCCTACAGTAAAAGCTTTGCGTGAACGATTTTGATGATGTTAATTATTTTTATTAAATCCAAGTTTAAAAGGACTTAGAGAAAAAAACTCTTGTCGAATACCATATCTAGCGTATTTATAAATGCAATTCTTCATTGGATCAATGAAGCACAAATTATTGCAAAGCACGCTGAATCATAACCGTCAAATCAGTATTCACAAAGCTAATCGATATCTTGTCGAGATCCATTTCTCCGTGGTGAAGGTTGATGTCCAAATTTTGGGCAAAACGACGACCAAGGAAGCGAAAATGATCATGGAACCAGAGATGACCATTGGATAAGTGTAGTCGTGCAAAATATCGCGTAAATAGCCTTCAAAAAATTTCAAAGTTCACTATTGACTACTTCAAATACATCAGAGAATCTTCTTCTTTGTTACTCTGATAAGATTTTTCCGCTCGAAAATTCTCTGGACAATGTTTAAGTACATTGAAAATAAATTTAGCTTTTTCGCTTTCTGTACCGTTTTCCTCACAGTGAAATTCGAGACAAAAATGAGTTGGGTTTCTAACATGAAAAACGAAGGAACTTATTTTCTGAATTGATGGCATGAACAGTGCATAATAGTGTAAGTCTATTCCGTTAACTTCAAAACGGCAGATGCAGCGGCAAGCAAAAAGGTAGATTCGATTTGGTGACAACGGGAAGCCCAAAATCATAGGAAAAACATCATCAATATCCACTTTTGATCTATATAGAAAAAATGCTCATTTTAGAAAATTTTTAGTTTATCTGTTCGCCGCTCGTAGATGAAATTTTTTTTCCAATTGACTATGGAGGCGTACTATTTTTTTTGAACTTATTTTTATCGATTCGCTGCAACAGTCATTTCAAAATAAATTGAATATTTCGAGTGTTGAAACACAAAAACACTTGGACGACTTACCCGCAAATGGAGGTCCCAAAAATGAACCCAACGCTTCAGCGACCAGTATATATCCGTAACCCGTGGACAAAGATTCGACGCCCAACATATCGCTGATTATCAAGGGCAAAAGCGGCCCCAACGTCGACGTCACGGTTCCGAAACCCAATAAAACGGTGAAAAGTACCCAATAAGTTCGCAAGAACGGCACGCAAATCATCAATAGGCCCCCTGCGACCATGGTCGACGCGTAAATGAGCAAAGGAAAAGTTAAGCATTGCAAAACGAATCCGACGACCAATCGTCCCAAAATGGTGCCGACGCCGACGACCGAAACCAAAAGGGCGGCGGAAAAATCGTTGTCGATGGAACCAGATTTTTCCAAATGAGTCGGTAAATGGATGTAAAAAGCTACCAAAGCGAAAAGAATGAAAAAATTGTTGACCCATAATAAAGTAAACGACGATTTTTTGAACATGTCGATATGATGGACCATCTTGGATTTTAAAGGCACCCTATCGTTTTCATCTTCAATTTGTGGTTCGTGGAACAAGGCTGAAAGTGCTCCAATGTTTAGAACAACACCCGATAGAAGCAAAACCGCATTTCGCCAGTTCCATTGATCAACGAGGTATTGAACCACAGGAGGCATGATCGTAGTTCCGAAACCTAGACCACTGCCCGCCAAGGAGACAGCCAATGGGCGTTTTTGGTCGAAATATTTGCATAGGATCACTACGGATGGTATGTAAGCTATTCCGAGACCAATTCCTGAAAAGTGAAACACGAACGGCATGATATGAACCATATAGAACCTGATTTCCTACGGATCGCTCCGGCACTTTGAGTTCAGACTCTTTTTATTTGTCTGAGAAAATGTTCTACATGCCCGTCTGCTGCAGAACTTTTCATGCCAGTGTACTTTATAGCCCATTTACTTTGAAATGATAGATGCTGCGAGAACCGAAAAAGTAGATTCAACTTGACATGATATTTTCACAGAGTGGAAACATTTATACTGTAGAAAAACGCTGAATTTCTCCATGACAATGGCAGGGCGAAAATCCTAAAAGTGCAATTCCACTTTTGATTGAGATAGAATTGTGTTTGACATCCAAGTGTTAGCCGAGAAATTTTAACCATTCAGCGAGGTTATTGGAGGAAATTTACCATTGTTCTGTGTACGACACATGAACGAGAAATTCATTACAGTAGTACGCTTTACTAATTTTCCCGAGCTGAACTTACTTTTATGTGATTTTTGGATTGAATTTCATAAGGAAGCGATAAAAGAGGGGAATAACAGTTGAGTCGCTAAAGAAACTTTTTACATCAAAAGTTAGAATTCGAGGAAGTCAAAATTTATTCGAAGTTAAACTGATCGCTTCCAACGTACTATTTTCAAGTATTAGGTGCATCACTGATATGAAATTGAACTAAACCATGCATATCACTTCTTCCACTATCACAGGTAGCTGAGTTGATTCAAGAGCTAAAATGATACAGTGTGACTAAAATAATAATGCCTGAATCGATATTCCATGTGAATAATCTGCAGCAACGTTGAATGAATATGAGTAATCACTAAAATGACGCAGGAACTTGAATAGCACACTCGCAAAATTAAATCTAAATCCATCACGAATTTACCTAGAACATGTCAATAAAAATAATGACGCATTACTTCAACGGTTGTTTGAAACAAAAACGTTGTTAAAAACTTTTTTGCAAAGTTTTTGAAATGCTTTTGTAAATTCTGTCAAAAACGATGGCAGAATCAGATTCATTGGAGTAATTAATATCTTATTACTTACCTAGGAAAGAAAAAGCTATCAATAGGAACCATATATCGTGGGCGAATCTTGTAAAAAATAAGGCCAACGATGCGACCAGAGATCCGATCATACCAACTTTTCGACAACCATATTTGTTGGTCAATAGGCTCGAGACTGGTCCTGATCAAAAATAATTTTTTACTTGCGAAATCAAAATTTGAAAAACTAAATGTGAATTCTACCTTTCTCTGAAATATCCAGATAAGACTTATTTTTTATTTGAGATTCGTAAAAAGTATTTGTGAAATAATTCATTTGTCTATTACGTACAATGCTATTTATTCTACGTGGTTTGGTTGTATTTTACCCAACGTATCAAAAGATTTTGAACATCACTTTTCGTGAGAGCTAAAAGTTAGAATTCAAAGTGAAATTAGTGTCCGAAATGGAAAAAATCGTTTGTTGAACTCACGTCCCACTTATCAAAAAATTTATCAGAAATTTCCTTTAGAAACTCCAAAAGTTGTCTTTTAATTTCTGGTATGGATCCTCGATATCGAATCTTAGGCAATAAACGATCTTAATTCTTGGTGCTTTTCAATTTTGCAGTCTTACCTGCTGCACATGTGAATGTGGGTATTAATGAACAAATCAATGAAATTGGTCCTATGATGTCAGATTTGGCGAATTCATTTATCAACGCGACCTGTAAAAAGTTGCATGATAAGGAAAGTTAGCTACAATTATGATATCAATCAAAAACCTGAAAAACTCCTGCTCCGAAAGCCAAACCCCATATCATGATATGGATCAAAAACGACGCCAGTAAAACGACCAATTTCCACCAATCGGAAACCGACGATGTTTGATTCGCCATATTTTCTTTTAGTGCGAGATGAACACTCTCCAGTGCTCCATAAAATAATATCAGGTTTTCTTCCACAGAAAAACTAACCGACGGTTAATGTTGATTTTCATGTCCGTCTGTGGAAAAAATAGAATTTGACGAAAATTGAACGTGACAAGAAAATGGAATTTAGAAGGCGTCGTGTTGGAGAAGCCTACCACATCTTTTCTGAGAAAACTTAGTGCGAAATTCTGGAAAAATCTGGGTTTTGTTTATAGGCCATATTTTATCCCATAAAAAGCATGTAAAACTGCGAAAATTTTGAAAACATCATGACGTCATCCATCGGGGATATTTCCATACTAGTGTCAAAAAAATTCCATTCTCAACATCAACAGTGAAACGCATCTTGACCATAGGCCATTATCGGAACATAATTTTTCAGCCACAGTCCATGAGAGGATTAAAACTCCGGAGATTTCCAATGATCAGTGCGTGAGCCTCTCTGTAGACTAGTTAGAATGAGCATAATTTTTATATGACCATGAAACGATGTAATAGAATAAAGCGTGATTACATCTACCAGAGTTGCTACACCATTGATCAGCCATATTAAAAATCTGTCAGCCATTTGAAGTCGGAATTCCGAAACAACGTTATGAAACAACATTGCACTTTATGACTTGTACAACGATTAATCCAATTGTGGTGCATTGTCTAGAAGGTCACTACGTGCTGTTGTAGTTATACCATTAATTGGATTTTCAATACACTCGTCTGTGCTACGGATGAACCGTTTTTCAACTGCGCCATTATTGTTTGACGGCTGATGAATTAACAGTAAAGTTGGGATGGATCCATTTTATAGATATCGCATCAGTAGTAGAGTGGAATTAATTCTAGCGGATCATAACTTCCTAAAACATTCACCGTCAGTCGATATTATTTTTTGGAAAGTTGGCTGTAGCGACCTACATATACGAAAAAATCGATTTCTTATAAACGACGGAATCATTATTTTTGCTTTCATTTTTTGTCATTTGCGACTAGCATCGAAAAATTGGCAGATAATCGAATGAGCCCAGCCGTTGGTTGGAGCATACGAATGACTTCAGAATAAAAATTAAATAACGCAAATTTAATCGCTAGAATCGTTTACTGAGAGCTTATATAACGATTTAAAATTGAGTGCATTCTTCAAAACTGCTGAAACGTGGTCGAAAACACAAAATTTAACTCAAGTATTGTAATGAAAACAGCAAGTTTCATAATCACTGATAACAGCGCAAAAGTTCCATCCCTCAATAATATGGAAAATTCTGCTGATGATAAGAGACAGGTAATAATAACAGTAAAACTTGACTGCATTAAAAATTTGAATGCACGTTGAGTTGAAGGCAGTTTGAAAGCACACTTCTATGCGACATTTACTGAAAAATACGTAATATGGTATTGCAGGTAAAACATGTTTCTTCCGAAAATTGTCAATCAATTTTGATACAAGTAGTTTTTCTTTCAGTATAAAATTCTATGCTATCGTCGGCACCCTCCCGACCGATCCCCGAGGCTTTCGACCCGCCGAATGGCATATTGAGATCTCGAATCAACCAACAATTGCACCATACGGTTCCCACCTGAAATATTTTGATATAAAGGTTCATTTCGTATGACAGTTTTTTGCTATGTGCTAGTTAAAAGTATGAATTATTTGGTGGCTTATAGACTATTTACTTTGAGACGATAGACTCAGCGACCACCAAAAACCCAAATTTCACACAGTGAAGAGCTTTATAGAGTAGAAAAAACGTTAAACTTCTTCACGACAATGGGGAGGCCGAAATCATTCATTGACTTGGATAGAACTATGTCGACACCTGACAGCCCTCGAAATGTTTTGGCCACTTAACCAGACTATTGAAGGGAATTTGCAGTCATCCTGTTTGCTGCTCATGGACGAAATTTTTTTTCATTGATTGATAACCTTAGTTGGATCGCTGCATCTATCATTCCAAAATGAATATCACATAGACCAATGTCTCAGAAAGTCTATCGAAAACGGAATATAAATTCATATGCTTTCAAAACTGCACTGTTCGATAGTCAGATTGGCATAAACCAAGGCTAAGAAAGAACAATCTTATGATGACTGACCTGTAGCGCTTGACTGATTTTCGTCAACCGTTCGACACTCTTAGACCATACAGAAGCCGAGAGGCCATATTTAACGTTGTTAGCCCTGTATATTACCTGGAAATATCAATGGCGATCATCAGGAGTAGAATTTTATGCTAATAATACAGCGCTTTAGGAAAGTATTTACAAATTGTGTTTGCAAATCACAAAAGATTTCGTCTTGTAAAACAGTGTTTTCGAACTTTTTTTTGTCAAAAACACAGACAAAAAAATGTGAGAATTTTTCTTGGCCCGTAAGTTTGCTCTAAATATTTTTTTCTGTCTTATAGTCTATCCACTTGCGATTTACTGAGTATTTTTGAGTCGCAAAGCACTCCTGTAATGGTTCTTTTTTAATTGATTCATCACGTTGCACGTTTCTCAAATTCGGATGCCTTATCAGACAACGCGAAAAATTGCTTCCTTTTTACCTCTTCATCGTTCTCAAATGGTAATATGCAGACAACCGGTCCGAAAACTTCCTCTTGCATGATAGGATCCGAATCTTGAACTTCGCTCAGGGCTACTGGAGCCATGAAATAACCATCTTTGCAGTAAGGGTCGAGACTCAACTGTTCGTCGCCGCAAAGAACTTTGCAGCCGCGGGATTTAGCATCGTCGACGAAGCGTTGGACTTTCGCTCTATGTTCCGAACTGATCAAGGCTCCAAGATCGGTGTCATGATTACGAGGATCGCCAGTTTTTAAATTCCTGGCGAATAAAGCTTTTTCGAAGAGTCGAATCATATTTGGTATAAATCAACGAGCATACTTGGTAATATTCAAAAAATCTTTGACAAAACGATCGTAAATCTTTCTTTGGACAAAAATTCGGCTACTGCAGAGGCAAATTTCGCCTTGATTGGCGTAACAAGATCTTAAAATAAAAAAAGTCACATCGAAGGAAGCAGGGTGGTCCGAAAAGTACTGGCCTAAAGTGAATATATAACAGTGCTGTAGCTATGCATAAAATTTTCTGATTTTATTTCTCAGGTAGTCTGTGTTGTAGTTTATTATGCCAATGTTGCTCGAGTGCAGAAAAAGTAACCGTATTTATCTACAGTACACTAATAATTTTCAATTTCAATTTTTGCTGTATTATTTGCACATAAAGTGATCAAAAGTTTTCGACCCATGGTACACACCTATGGTGGAAACTTCTCAAAACCAGTAAAAAGTTGATAGACTAAAAATGAATTCTGTTATTTCTTATTTGCAGTCGTTTTTGTGATCATTGGAATTAAAATTACTGTTATCAGATTAATTAGCAGTTTCTCTTAATGACAGCTCAGAAATCTGATCAAAGTCAATCAAAATCAAGTTGCTGTAGATAACGATCTGCGGAAGAATTCATCATATCAAACGAGAAATCTTTATTGATATTCCCTTCAAAATTTGCATATTCCTCTGAAATCTCACGAATCCAATGCATAAAAATGACACAAAAATCAATGGCATCATTTTGAGCCTCTTCGATCAAGGTTAATATCTCAAACAAGGATGAAATCCTGACATTCAAGGTGCATTCTTTACACATATCATGCAAAAAAGTTTCTGATTACTGAAATGAGGCACTTTTTTGGACTAATCTGTGTAAAACTGGAGTCTTTAAAAAAACTTCCAAGTTTTCCATTATTCATGTGGATATGCGAGTAGCATAGTGACCTCAAGTTTAGCTTTCTCATTTTCTGTCTTAGCAACGTTAGGCAAGATTGTGGTGTATTAGTATAATATCGGCATGTTTCACTCGCCTGACAATATTTGGTAACAAACCATAGTCGAAATCATCGAAAACTATGCACGCATTCTTACCGCCCATCTAAAAGGACAAGATAGACTGTCGTGAAAATGGAAAATCAGTCTTGCAGCATTAACCTCCAATGAAAGTTTCTTATAAAAGGGCGCCGATTTTTCCGTTATCCTTTGACCGGTGGCCGTGCTGCCCGTAAAAGATATCAAAGGTACATTGGGGTGTGTGACCAAGGCTTCCCCAGCTTTGGGCCCAGTGCCGAAAACGAAATTGACGACTCCCGGAGGTAGACCTTGAACGAATATACAGATGGTCAACGTCCGAATGTTGACGCTAATATTTGACCTAATATTTTTGACCCAAAATTACTTAAACTTTAGAGTATCCGGAACATGACTTACCAGCTTCGTTCAGGACTTTGGCGAGCATCCAACTTGTCACTGATGTAAACTCGCTGGGTTTGGCCACCACCGTATTCCCTGTCGCCAAAGCTGGTGCCATTTTGAAGGTTAATAAGTAGAGCGGTAAATTCCAGGGCGAAATTAGTCCTGCCACACCCACTGGATGTTTAGTAACGTAATTAATCGCGCTAACCGGCTGACTAATAACTGTTGACCTTTAATATGATTGAGATTTATGAGCAGACTATTATCTCGAAGATAATCTTGAATGATATGCACAGTAAGCCCACTGACTAATCAATGTCACTTCGTTTCCATATAAAAGAATTATAACTTACGAATCATGCGCATGTCAGCAATCGAAACTACATATGTCCAGTCGTTATTTGAAAATTGGGCCAGATATCAGATACATGAAACACCATTACATGCATTCTCACTCAAACTGCCGTCTTTTAGATGAAACAGACGTGTCAATAGATTTATCAATATTCTCACAGTAATAAAGTAACTTTGAGTACTGTATTGATCATCTAAAACAGAGTATGTCCTTGGAATTACTCTGTTTTCATACTACATACTACAATACTGCTACTATAACCGTTGAATTTGTAGAAATTATCCAATTTTGTAGAAATTATCCAATTTGTGGAAATTATCAGAATTACTCAGTCGTATTTACATTGATTATTCATGTCATAAAAATTTGCATAATACGATATGCTGACAAATGAATTAGAATCTGATATGTGGCCAAAAAGAACCCGCTTCGGTCGTATGCAACTTTTGATGATTCTAGAACATCCTTACCACGTCTTCTGAATAATCTTTCCTTCAATTTGAGTTTCTTCAGTCTACTCTAAAGTCCTATCCTTCCCTAGACATATTTACTTGTTTGTGTTGTGCAGTATGGCGGTGGCGAAAAATCGGAAATTTAGCACGCATCTCGGTATATCGACTGTTTTGGCCAAATTGACCGGCTTGCCTTGATCCTTGGATTCGGCGAGTGCGAAATCATCGGAGTTAGATTCGATAAGATCAGCAACTTTGAGCAAAATTTTTGATCTATAAGTTGGTGTGGTCAAACTCCAACTGAAATGAAAGCATTGATGTGATAAGGAATTATGATAACCAATTCACGTTCTTGGAGGTTTGATCCAATACAAACTACCCATTGACCTCATGCAGAATTATAGATTTCCACATCAAGTAAACTTTCAAAGTGGATAATATAGCGTTCTGTTTCTTTAATTTTGGCGTCCAATTGTCACAGAAATTTTTTTTCGTTTTTTTCATCGGTATAAAATTTTCCACACAGTGAACGCCGCCTATCAGATTGAACTTACTTTCTAAGTTCTCACTGTGCCTGTCATTTCAAAGTAGATGGACTGTCGTGAGACCGAAGTTTCCTGTGCATGCCTTACGTCCTTTTTCTTGAAAGCTTTATGGAATCTTTTACAGCTTAAAAACTTTTTATGAAAATATTTTACAATACTGGAAAAAGAAGCCGTAACTGTGAGTGGTGAAGGCGTGGCTGCATGGCTGTTGATGGAATGGTCATGCATCAGGGGTTGCATATATCTGTACGGGAGTTCATAAGTCGATTTTCTTTCCACATTCTCCTCAACTAGATCATGAACACTACTGAAAATATATTTCGATACGAAAAATTGAGCGCAGACGGATATTCAGATAATTATCGCAGTAGATTTTGGAACTGGATGACGAAAACTACATTAATGGAAATTCACAAAAAATTGATCTACTAGGGATTCAGCGTAGGTAGACATGAGCTTGAACATTAAATTTCGAGTTCGTTCACCTCATTCAGACCAAGCGGTATTCAAAGGATGGTTTGATATACAAATTTGAACACAAGCCTTTCAATATGCCAGGAAAAGAGATGTACGATAGTTACGTAAATCCCAAGATTTACACAAGTTTTGAAAATTAATTTTCATTTCAAACTTTCAAAAGTCAAATCACGAACATATGAGTATATTCAAAATATTGTTAGATGTGCAGCATTGCGCATGCAGAATTTTTTTCTTCAAACTATGTTTTAAGAAATAATTTAAGCAACCTGAATAAATCATCAAACTTTGAAATTTGGAAATAATATTGTCAGTCTTTGCAAGAGGTCAAAAATCATGAACACCTTTTAAGGGCAAACATAATATTTCAGCCTGAGCATAATGATCAAAGTAGATTTTCAAACTTGCTCACAGAAATAACAATTACCTATGGAGATGATCAAAACCTTCTGAATGCCACAATAATAATATGTTCAGTCTTGTGATTAGTCAGAACATTTTACTTTTGGATACTGAAACCTCCATAGTCTTTGTGTATACTTTTGAAAGGCCCTTTTAGCCGCTTCGACCGCCAAATCTACATCCCGTTTGTCCGAATCACATATTTCCGCCCAAACGTGGCCTGTCGATGGGTCAAAACTTGGCAAGTATGATTCACCGATCGGCCCTTCGAATTTACCTTCGACGAAATTTTCGATTCTGAAAATACCGGCCGACGAGGAAACGTATTTGGCTACGAAATTTTCAAACATTTTTTGATTTATTAGGAAGAAAGAAGAAAAAAGCTTATTCGTGTGCTAGAATTTTCGGTTGTTTACTTGCGACAAACAAACTTGAGATAAAGGTGAAGAATGATATCTGATGTTCCTATCAGTCTATTTTGGATAGTTTTTTGTCTGTAAACGATTTTGGCTAAGAAAAAAATGAAGTACTCTGAGCCAAGCGTCATAAAAATTTATGGATCAGGGCGAGCAAAAAAAGTCAAACCAGAAAATTTGGCGTAACAATGATCGAAAATGTGTTAAAGTGTGTTGTGTACGATTTTCAAAAGTGATTGTAAATACATGGCTAAAACTTTCTATAACGATTTTAGTTTTGAGGCAAAATTTGAGATAAACGTGCATAATATAAAAAAGTCAAACGAAAGAGAACGATATCAAAAATGCGACAAATATGTAAAGTCCAGCAAAACCTATCAATTCAATTATGACGGAAAATATGATCAAATAAATGTGGAAGTTTGTGAAAATATTTTCTAACATATTTTTATTTCTCGTATTACAGTCCTCGAGCATCTGCAGTGAACAAAATTTAGCAATAGTCCATTTTCTGAATTAGGCTGCGAACGTAAAAAAAAAGTTTCGACATGAAACAGCTGCGTACGTGGCCAGCTTTTTAAGTTGACCGCAGCAGAACATGAGAAAAGATGTTCGCGTGCATCCCAGGTTTTTGTTCTGTGAAAATACATAGAAACACAGTCATGCTTATCCTATATTGATTTTGGTCAAAACCTAAATGACTCCTAAAATGTTCAGGATTTATCCAGATTACTGGCTCAGTTTGTTTCTTTGCGTTGAAAGTAATATATCCATGTTGACCCACATTCACCATCGCTGCATCTGTAGTCTGTTTGGTGAACGGCAAGCATCTTTCGAATTTTTTTGATTTCTGCTGAACTACATGTAACATAAGTAAAAAAAAATTGTTTGATTGCTTAACTAATCCTTTATTTTTCGATTAAAAAATTCGATAGTAAAATTTTTATGTAAACAGGTCGACGACAGGGCCAATTCCTGTGATTTTCGATTTCACAAGTATTTTATGAAAAACAGACTATAAATGTAAACATCAAGACAAAAACAATCGTGTTTCTCGTATAGAAAATTTCCATTAACCTTAATCTGAACTTTCAATATAAAATGATGGAATTTTAGCTCTTCAAGAAATTCACAATGTTGATGCAGAGACTTTGTCCTCAATGAAAAGTAAACACTGGTTTTTCGACCACCGACGAACACCAATCTCCTAGACATATTTTCCTCTGTGTAGGGATAAAGAAGAGCAAACAAGCGAACTGTAAACATTGGATAGAATTTCCTGGAAATGTGCTTGTTAGTTATATTTTTAGCATGCTTCTATTCCTTGATGGGAGAACAGAGTAGGAATACTGCGGAAGATCAGCAGCCAGAACGATGAATGACAAATTATTCAGGGTCTATAATTTTTTCCACGTAACGATCGGATTGATCAACTTATTGCTAATTATTTGTCAATTCACCGCAGCGAGATCAACCAACGTTTTTGCAGATTTTCGACTCAACAGCATTGTATACATAGTTGCAGGGTGCGTTGGATTTTTCACTTGTGCCAAAAATCCAGGTAAAGAAAAGGTGAAACTTAAGTCAATTTGAATAATTCATGAAACCCGAACAGTTTGAGAGTTACAAAATTAGAGTCGTTCATATAATCATGAATAGTCTTTGAAACGACGATGTTCCTTTATGACTTTGATCATGTGGTTCCACTGTAAAGCCTATTTAGTTTGGAAAAAAACCAAAAAAAACCAGCGAAAACCAAAAAAATTATATTCAATTCGATACGCAATTTTCACATAATGGAAAACTTGACACTGTAGCGAAACGGTAAATTTATTCATGAGAATGGGAAAGGCCAACATGATTGGAAAAGCGTCATGCTTATCCACAGTCGATTTGGACAGAACTTTCATTGACTACAGTGAGAAAAGTTTTCTAGTTTTTTCCCTATTGAATTACTTTCATGGGATCGTTGCATCGATGACTTTAAAATGAATAAATGTAATTCTTTAATGATATTTTGCTTTCTGGGCCAAACGGGCTATAACTTTTTTCAGGTTATTCATAAAATTCCCTAAATCATGTCGACATAAATAAGAATAAAGGAAAAATGGCGATATTGTACGACTGAGAACTACGTAATATAAAAAACTAGATTAGAAAAATTCATCATAAATTCGCTCAGAAAATACTGTCAGATAAACTCTGACCATTTTGATTATTATCTCCGTCATGATTTCATCTGGAATAATCCAGATCTTATATCTCAACAAAATCGAAAAACCGATCTTTCCATTATTCTTCTTGAAATATTGATTGAATTCTTAATTCGTTTATTGTTTCTGTTCTTTGTATTAAATATAATTAGTTTCCTTAAACCTGATTCTTCATGTTCAGCATAACTGATACCGATTTTGATTATACTTTCTACTTTACTGTATAATTTTTTACTCAAAAAGATTAGTTGAGCGTGTTCACCAAATTTCAGTCCTATGTGGCATACGATTTAGCAGAAAATCGACATATATGAAGTAGTACTTGCCTTCCACGCCTATCATTTGGAAATATTTTCAAAAAACAGTTTATAGGATTCAAAATACTTTGATCAATAGCCTAGAAATTCCATTATGCAAAGCATTAGTGATTCGAAAATCATAAATTGTCTATTTTTTAGGTCGCCTTTTGTCAGGATCGCTCTATTGCCTCAGCTTGATCACTTCTCTATGGTCTTCAATTTTTTATATTTTCGGGCTCGTAGAAGAAAGACAAATTTTCAATTCGTTACAAGAATCAAGAAAATTTGTCAATCATAAAAATTCCGATTTTGATACTCAGACGGCCAAAATCACCGTATGCACTATTTTAATTGTTATGAATTTTCTACAGTTTTTGAACTCCTTTTTTTCATTGATGACTTTGAAAAAATTATCAGAATTATATTCCGTCGCGGAGGAAAGATCGAAATATCGTCAACGGAAAAAGCCTTCGACGGTTCTACCTTATTTAATTTCATTAAATTTGATTTCGAGTTTGATCATCTTGATATTGGGATCGATCCTCGAAAACCTAAAAGCCAAGAATCTAACAGATCTTCAGATATGCTGGCCACAAATTTGTGGTCTATTCGGTTTGATGTCAACAATTGTGAGCTTGATGAGCTTATCCTCGACGGAATTTTATGTCGAATTGGCAACAGTAATGTGCATCGTCACGTCTACGGTATCTCTAAAGTCGGTAGATTACGGTATAGTAGCCTATTTTCCGGTCGACGTGCGGGATTACGTCGAATTTTCTAAAACATATCCTGTCGACATAATAGTCATTGACGACGAAAGTTTGACTTTCAAAGACGAACCTCGACTACGATTCTTACTTCATTTGTCGCTTTTAATCTTTTTATTTCTATTATTTATTTTTAATGCAACCCTGGCCCTTAGTCTCGGCTCAATCCAAGAACTATGGGTTTTAGAACGATCAATACAGAATAAAAGAAAATTTTTGACCGCTGACAGAAGTTTCAAATCGAATCGAAAAATTTTTGGATGTTTACACGCCTTTTGCGGCTTGGGCGTTTTATGCCTCGCACTTTCGGGACTTTGGCCATGGTTGGCGGCTAAAAATTACGGCAACGGGACCGGACATTTTTGGTTAGGGTGCCTTTTTCTAGCCGCGGGTCTATTGACTAGCGGTCGACCAAGGACCATGATTGTGGCCACCTTTACGACCACAATCTTATGTTTTATACTGTCGTTGGAAAACGGCCTGTTTAGCGTCAATATGGTATTCCAAACTTTCAGAAAACTCAATAGGTCAGTAATTGATTATCGTGCATGTCATGTTTTTTTACTGAAGTGATGAGCACGTACAATTTTAGAAAAATACGTTCATCTGAGGGCAGAAGAGGTAGTTCGGCGAGAATAGTATTTATCATCTCAACTGACATACAGTAAGCGAGAGAGAAAATAATCAACTTCTCCAAATTGTGCATCCAGATCAACTGTCTTCTTCATTTTTTGTAAGATTGTTAACGGAGAATGAGGAGGTCGGATTGGGACGCGTCGACTATCAAAGCAGGAGGAAATTCACGTACAATGACTAAAACAGATGTGAATAAGTCATTAGCTTGCAGAATACAATCGTTTTCTACCCTCAAAGTCGGTTTTTTCCTGATTCCTCTCTACAATTTATCAAAAATTAGCCAACCATGTAAATTCCTTGCAGGAATGAGATATTCAGGAACAGTTTTCACGATGCACAGTTCAAGTTTTTCCAGAATTTTTTACTCATTCCGTAATTTATAGAAAAGGAATATGTCGAGTGATTGATATTCCATCCAAAACCAAACTCATAATAGTGAGTCATCCACGAAACGTTTATAAAGTTTGAGAATTTTTTCAGTAATTTCTAGTTCCATGCGTTGTCGCTTTAACAGCAAGGATACACGGACCGCTTTTTGTCAATTTCTAAATGTTCAAATAGGGTTGAATAATGGGGTAAATCACTGTTATAAAAAGTTTGGTAGGAATATTCGGGAGGCAGATTTTGTCCGTCTTTACCATGTGCATTTATGTTTGAGTTCCCAATTCTACGTTTTGCAACCACAGTAACCGTAACTTTCCAGGAGGCCTGATTTCTGTTCCAAATTGTAAGCCCAATATGCTCAAGTTCTCCAAAATGGCAACCTTTCCATAACGGTTGTCAGTACAATGCTAGTTTTTCGCGTAGTGCCGCATTGAGTAATCTTGCTTCACTATAGTGAGAAAAAGTTAAACAACAATAATCGAAATTTTTGAGCGACATCGAGTAATTTTAAGACATAATTTTTCGCTTACGAGCGACGTTAAATTTTTGGTTGTTTCTTCATGCTTATTTTTATTTCTCAAGTTTATTCTGTATCTTTTCTAGGAAACATCAAGAAACAGAAGACCGCGATCCTGGTCAGGGTGCTCTCGTCCTCTACATAATTCAATGTATGGTTTTCTTTATGGAGTTTATAATTGCCTCGTGCATATTATGGCGATTTGGGCCCTGCTTGAAAAATTTAGAATGGCCCGGTGAACCATCTCAAAAAAGGTTATACTGCTCACCCTACAAAAACAAAATGTTGGTTCTACTAGCCATTGGTCATTTGCCCTACGCCTTAACCACCTTGTCGATGACAGTGCTCGCCGAAACAACTACGGCTTGGACATGGCTTGTGACTCAACCTTTGAATTTTACGACCAACGGCTCGGTAATTTTGATTTGTGGTATTGTGCAATTGGTGGTCAAAAAACGCAGGATCGTATTCTTGATTTCGTCCATTTTGAACACTGTAGCGTCGACTATAGCGTTTTTCGTTTTGGCACCGTACTCGGCTCAATTGTATTCTTATTGGGCAACACTGGACGCTTTACGAAGCAACAGTTCCTCGGTTGAATCACCGTCTTTAGATCAGTAAGATCGTTGTGGTTGGCGGGTTACTTACACTGTCAAAAATCATATCTTGTTCAGTTTTTTTCTGTAATATCAAATTCTCGTCTTTTGTTTGACCAAAAGGCAAAAAAGTATTCTGATTTTGCACTTTTTTCACTGCCAAATTTCCCACCTGTGTGCAACGGAAAGATGAATCGAAAAATTCGGCTTTACAAGAATTTACAGATTGACCACTACTAAATCATTATTTTTCTAATGATTGCTACTGCAAAAAGTCATTTTTTCGGTTTTTTGCCTTGAACACATATGTGACTATTAGAATTTGTTTTTTGGATTATTTTTCACCTTTTTAGGTGAGTTCCATCTTTTTCTGTCAACAGACTCAATAGTATCCTCCCTGTACTTTGGCCAAAACAAGGAGATGTTACACGTATGATTTAGGACGAATCAAAATTTCAATTCACCACTAGTAAATAACTCATGGCAGAAAATTTCACTGATGCCGATGTATCGGTCATAATCCGTATAAATCGTAAAATATTAATTACACGAAACAACACTTTATGTTACACAAGCTGAAATTCTTTGTCAGCAGAATTCAACTTCATAACAGTGGTATTTTTATTTATTTAACAAATATAATCTTCGTTGAGATGAATATCGAAGATTTCACTTCAACCAAAATATTTTCCTCGTAGAGCTTCTTGTTTAAACATCCTCAAAATTTGTTTGGTATTGCAACTTTTTAATCATTGGGCAAGTAGCAGTAATATCTATAGTCAGTAATCTTGCCTCTTTGAAAATTGTTCGATTCCGATAAATTCCAGTGTACTGTTTCATTGTTTTCTTTATCCAACTGATAAAGGGTTTCTAGAATTCCACAGAAAATAGTAGAATAATGTACGCAACATAATTCAACTATAAAATAATTATCAAAGTCTGTTTTTTCTTGAAATCCTTCTAAATAATAAAACTGGAAAACAAGCAGTATTCTATAGATTTACGATTTTCTGCTACATCATATGTCACAGGAGATCAGAAGTCTGGGGACATAGTTCTGTATTATCTTATAATCACAAAATTTTGTAGTGTGTACACGATTTTGACCACAGTGCTAATCTTTGTCCTATTTTTACTAATAACCAAAATTGGTATCGTATCGTTTACACAAACGTTTCACGATATAAGTTTTTTTGGTACAAAAGTTTTTGAAGCTTTGAGTAGGCTCACAAATTCCAGTCCTGCTTGGATCATCAGAAAACGGTAAAAAAGTATAGTATTTGCTTTGAGGTATTATTATTTGGAATCATTCCAACAGATATTTCTCTTAAATTCTTACATTTTCAATGACTCAAATCTTAATTCTTTTTCAGGGCACTTGCGATGTGAAACGGTATTTCATATCGAAATTGTTTTTCACACAATATCTCTGATTTTAAATATGTCAAATACTGTCAAATGATTCCACCTTAATAATGGAAATTGAACGATTTTTGAGCACGCTTTTTCGGCAGGTGGAGGCTCAAAATTAATCTTGAATAAGAATTCAGAGCTTAAAGGTGGATGAAACTTTGTTTAATAAGCAAATTTTCGAACTCTTAAGTCATGATGAATTGGAGGAGAAATCATAAAATGACCCAAAGTGACCTAAGATTTTCATTTGTCCAGTAAATAGTATCATGCAAGGCTAATTAGTGCAAGAATCACCAGGAAAAATATGATATTGTTATCTACCATAAGGCGTTCAAAAAATCATTAACCGATTATTAGCAACACGATCGGCCGATAGTCAACAAACTCAATTGTCGGCCGGGGCCGATATATCGGTCGTTACCACCACGAATTTCAGGATTAAATTTTTGTCTATTCTGGATTGTCTGCCCTGAAGAACTTGGACATGCAATGCACTAATGTTGAAAATGAAACGTACCTTCGATATACTTCATTTTCGTGCGTATTCACAAGCTAAAAAGGAATGCTGAGTCATGTCAAAGTCTGACATTTGCAAACAGATTTATGTAATAGTCATAGAATTTTCTGATTGCTCATGAGTCATTCTCATGAGGTGTACTTCATCATCGTCACTTAACGTATGATACGCTTTTTCCACAGTAATAAGCAATAGTAATTGAGGTTACGATTTTTACCATTCTATGTCAAAGTTAATCTAATATCGCGTGCCAAAATTTCATTTGTACTCAAAATCCATAAACTGATCGGTGTATGCCTCAAACAGAATTGGAATTGATTATTGTAGATTCCATGAGACATTTTTCACAGATTTGAGAAAGACAACAAATTGTGAAGAAAATCTTATACAGATAACTAATTAATTTTATGTCGGCTCAAACTGGACATTTCAGTCATTAGCCTGTGTGTGGTAGAATGTCGGGAATTTCAAAAAACAACAGTTTACAGGAAAATTCAATTTTGCACCTGAAAATCAAACAGGACTGCAAATGCGAGTGCATTATACTGTTCAATTTGTACGATTTTCATCAACAGGCAGGCATCCACGCAACGTGTCAGAACATGGCTGATTACTCGATAATCAGGTAATGTCGCAAAGGTTGAATCTAAAACCCATGCGTTTTACTGCTTTACTGTACAGTCCGGAGGTTACTGATAGTTGTGCGCGCATGAACTTTTAAAACAAAAAGTTTTCGCAAAACCCTGTCCCTGTTATTTCTAGGCGAATATACACACTTCAGTGGAGAATATTTCTTACCAGCGCCGTCCTCATTGTCGCCATTCTAGAATTCGCGGTTTCGGTCGTCAGCGCCCTGATTTGCTATACCAATTACTTGGGGCCAACGTCTAGAGCACGTTTAGCCTATCAAGTCTTACCAAAAATCACTTACAACGATGTTTTTGCGACGAGAACCTCCTCGTACGGAAATTTGGCTTGGAATGAACAACGCGGCGGCAGCACTTTTCAACTTTTGGATGTGCAACAAAGAAGCGGATCGAAAAATCCGCGATCGACTTCATCGGCGGTCAAAACGTCGCCGTTCACTTTGGACTATAATTTTATGCCCGGGATTTCGAGAGGAGGTGGCTCGCAATTCGATCCGAAAATTAACTTTTGGGAATATTTCGGTAGAAACCAAAATTTCAAGATGACATGATTTTTATCTCGTAGTTTATAGACTATAAAGTGACAATTGTACAAAATCCGATGATATGTACTTAAGCCCTTATTGAACAATACAAAAATTGTCACTTATAAGCTCGACTTTTCTGTTGTTCTTTCCCATTCTATTTGATGAACTGATTTCTACTCTTACTACTTTTTTTGATCGATATTCTTACCCGGTCCAGTTTCCAGGTTTTTGCTGGTGCTTCAGGGTTTACTTTTTCTTTCAACAAATTTCATCGAGAAATGAGAGCAATGACCATTTGTGCAAAACCTTACTTCTGGAAAACAAAAGAAATAAACGAGTTGATATGAATCGATAATGTTCTCAATTTTTCGGAAAGGCTTATTACTTGCGCAGGGACCATGTTTCAGAAATTCAAACTTGTTCTATCTTTTCATGTTTCTTCTCATTTGATTAACAATGCGAACAATTGTCAATTCTTCGTCCAATTTTTTTACCATGATGATTTTTGCATAGATACTATTTTTAGTTTCACTTTGTTTACAATCCATTTCAATTTATATGATTTTTTGAATTGCTTCCATTTCCTTTGGGTTTTTTGTCTTGTGTCCGTTTCGTATCCTACTTTCTTTTTTTTGCTAGACTGCTACTACTTTTTATTGTTTTTTCTTCCTTCATCCTTGCCAAAATTCCTTCCATTTTTTGTTCCCTCTGTTTTGCCTGTCAAATCTATTGGATTTGCAGCAGTTTTTACGTTGTCTTTATTTCATTTTTCATCATTACTCTTTTGTTCTGTTGTACGATTTCACTGGATTTCGTGTCTTTTATATGTCATAACAAGTTTACTATAACAATCTAAGAACTTTATCGCACATCATTCTTCATAATTTTTTTTATTTGCCACTTGCACTGCTGAGGATTATTCGAAAAGTTGGAGAATTATTTTTTGTATAAAATTTTAATAATTACATATATAGATTCGTTGATTTATAAAATCAGTGACAGATGATGAAAATGGGAACAATACATTGAGATGTTGTAGTCTGTGTACTGAATACACTCAGAATCCGGCCAACATTCAGTCTTTTTGAGCAGAAATTCTGAACTTTTATTAAATTTCCATGTTTCTTGATCCCATCCTAAATGAAAAATTCTGCAATTTTTTGCTCTAGGTGCAAAATTAATAGTTCCAGATAGAAAATGTGAAATATTAGAACCGTTCCAAACTTCCAAAGTCTGAAAACATTTTTTTCTTGTCTATGACTTGTAACCACACTAAACTTTTACGCTTCCATCAAAATCTTGTGATTTACAGACATCTGCAGGGACTTTCTGGACAGTGGCTCGGCTTAAGGGCAGGCCAGACTCCATCGTCCAGGCAGCTGTTAAATCTTCACCGGCTGTGTCTGAGCCATCTGGTTCATAAAAGCCTATTCGGACTGCACATTTTTTATCAAATTACCATTTGATCTTGCTTTTCTTCTTCATGATACAATGTTCTATTGATGGAAAGAATCTTGGGATGTATTCTCCAACTGTTCTGATGCCATCTTTGCATGAACTTATTCTTTCAGACCACACATTCCTGTATCAACATTCTGAAAATTCAAAATTCAAGTGGTCATTTCATTTCACTTCGATGTAAATACTTGGACAGTTTTCCATTCTCCGGCATGCTAGTTAGCTGTTTCAGTCAATCTGTCAATAGGTAGCACCGTATGATTTATTTCAGATGAGTGCGAGATAAAAGCAATAATTTTCGGGTCTATTCTTTCTGCATCTGCCGTGTCGAAATGAATGTATAATGTTTCATAATTTAAGTGAAAACAAAATATTTTTGCTATTTTGATACTAAAACTAATTAAACCCATTTTTCTACACGTAACACATTAAATAGAATCACGTCAGCCGACTGTAAACTCGACTTCCAGAAATATCGTGAAGTAACAATTTAAAACCCACATTCTGCATCTTGAGTATAAATATTTGAAATTTTTATGCTTCTAAACCTCAGAACCATATTCAAGAGAAAAAATCTGGTATATGGGTCAAAAATTCAGTCTTAGATTAGGATTTTGAGCCGAATTTTCATGGATATGACATCATATGGAATTTTCATACGTTCTGAAACTTAGGATAATACTTTCAAGAAGCGAAACACTAAAATTTACACTATAAAAAATCGAAAATCAACAGTCATGACTATGATTTTGAGCCTGATGACTATAGTCCGGACTACTGCTCGGTACTCGCAAGGGGCATTATGTAGTCCCGGACTATAGTCCGAAAGTCTTTTATTTTGAGGACTCTTGTCAACGCTACACAGGAGCCATGTTTTTGAAATTTTGACTCGTCTCTTAATTTTTTACTTCATTTCATTCTCACAATACAAACAATAGTTCATAATTCATCAAATTTTTACCATGGTGATTTTTGCCCACCTAAATAAGTACTTTCGAAACTATTCTTAGCTTTCATCTCGCATACAATGCACTGCAATTTATGTGATTCGGTTGAAAATTATTTCCGTCCATTTTTTTCTTTTATTCTTTTTTTCTATGGGTTGTTTCCAGTTCCTTTTGGTTTTTGTTTTGTCTGTTTCGTTTCCTTCTTTTTTGTTTTTTGTTTGCCTGTTACTATTTTTGACTGTTTTTTCTTTCTTCATCTCCACCAAAAATTCTCAATTTTTTGTTTCCTCAGTTTTGTCTGTCAAATCTATTGTTTTTTCTGTCCTTTTTTTCAAACGATTCTGTACGAAAGCTTTTGCTGTCTTTATTTCCCTTTCCATCATCATTTTAACTGCCTCATTTGATTTCTTGTCTCTTTATTTTTTCATAATTTTTCACTTCTCTCAACGTAATTTATACATCGTAATTTTTCCTATTTGTTTTCTTGTCTTTCCATGATGATGTGCTTCAATGTCTTAAAACCTACGAGACACTGTAAGATACAAAACAAGATTTGCAACATAGATGTTGAGGTCAACAAGAAACTGTTTTGGCTATTCCCTCCTATCTTCAACGATAAAATCAAAAAATCTTCCTCACAAACTATGCTGCAGTGGGATTTCCCAAATTGATATTTTCACACATCCCCAAATGTTATCAGGCTCCTTCACGACAATGCAGATTCATTAACTTATTGTATCACACTCTCCACAAGACAATGGTCACAATAGCGGCCAAAACAATACCAAATTAGCGGAGCAAGCACAACTGCATTAGTGTCACCACTCAGACTGGCAGTGTCGTTTTGACCTTTTTCACACACACATAATCAAGTGCCACTCCATTACATAAATGAAAATGGATTATAAAAATTATATATTACTATTCCGTCCGGGGTTATGAAACTATACTGTAGAATGCCCTATTCTAGAAGAAGGCCCATTGTTTCCTTACGACACGATAAATTGGGCGCAGAGTTAAGTGAAGAGGCACTTAGACCTCGGGGGACGAAAAATCTACGGTAGCAGTTATGGTGATTTCTTGGCGTGTGGGCGCACGTTCGCCCATTTTCTCCACTTCCTCCATCATCATTTGAGCACTTTTACAAAAACGTGCCCATTACGTATACCCCACTTTTGTCGATGAGTGTCCAAAAAAATATGCCCATTATTTTTTGGCAGTACTTTTCCATATGACCTCTATTTGTATAAATACCATTCATCAGGTGTTTTTTTATCATAAACTTTTTTCTATGGCTACGAATTTGTGGTCCGCCGTACCGGAAACACAGATGGTCGACTACAAATTTCTTAATAAAGGTCATTACATAAAAGGTGACCAAACATGCGTATCAATGATAACAAAGGCCGGAAATCCTTCGGCTAAGCTAGCCACGCCCCGCCCAATATGAAATTCCATTGGTGAAAAACGCCTCCGATTTTACTGTAAGTTGGAAACGACCAGTTTTCCTACGTTATTGACATGGGTACAAAAATAGGCACTTCTTATCTAGTGTTTGGGTCGTTACATACTGTACCTGGTACAGTGTACCTGTTACTACGTACTTCGAAACTAGGACGAAGCTAAATTTTTCGGTCCTTTCTACTAGTGTGCAAAAAACCAGATTGGTCACGTAGACCCTGCGCGTGTGTGTATGCTTTTAATGCTCTTATCTTCTTTTTATGGCACTGGAGAAGCAAAAATTTCCTATGATAAGCGAATGGAGTTAACTTTCTCTTTCGACAAAATGGTAAACTTTCTAACTACCCAGCCCCATATAACTCCATATTTGGTTTTTTGCTTGTGATATGTTTACTTTCGTACTATTGTATATTTATCCATTATTTTATACATACGATATTCGAATGAGCAAATATTTAGCTTCTAAAATTTTCAGCGCATCTGCTAATATTTGACCAAAATAAAAATAAATGTTGTCCAACGGTTTGCCATCATCGTCGTCGAATAACAATCTGGGTTTGTTGGGCCAGGCGACGTTCGATTTTGTCAATAATGGAAGTAGTGGTGCTAACGCCGATTTGAAAAATTTAGGCAATGGGACTACTACTGGCGGTACCGGCGGTTATTTCGGGAGTTACCATCAATCGACAAATGATATTAGTAAATCCATTAGCGGTCAATTGCCGGGGTTGTCATCAACATCATGTAAGTTTTGCTTGTAAAATCGGAAAAAATCGCCGCAATTTGGCCACTCTACTATAGCCTATGTTTTCCAAATGAGCCCCGGCAAGCAGAAAGATGCTCACGCAAATAATAAACAACCTGTGTATACAGACACTTTTTCTCGAGTTGACTGTAGCAGTTAGGCCAACAAATTGAGAAAAAAGGATTTCGGCCTACGATGCAGGTTTATTGTCCGCTCACCGATTTCTTCGGATTATTGTGCTTTCCGAGGCTCATTTGAAAATAAACTGACTATAGCAAATTCAATGAGATGTAACTATGATTTTCGTAGCTGATTCAATAGTGAGAATGCCGTGTAGCAGAAACAGTATTCTTGAATAAAGTATTCTCAACACCAGTCCCACGTAAAACTATTAACTTGACCCTGTTGATAGGAAGGTTTGTAATACGATCATTATGGTCAGACAAAAGAGTTGTTGATCATTATGAAAGCTCTTCAAACATTCCCTTCCCATTCGCTTTTGATATTTTTTAATATGACTGTTTTACGTTTTCTGCCATCCAAATTATCAGGACGCCACAGTTTTATTTTACCTCTCAAAATACACGAACCTTATCCCTTGCGCAGGCAGATCCCTCAAAGATACGTAACTGTAACTTTCAAAAAATTATTGTCCCAAGAAAGAATGAAATACGTTCGTCGATTTTGAGAAAAACTTCAGAATTTGCAACAATGTGTTTAATCAACAGTTTTAAACGCGGTCACTATGTAAAAAATCCCCCGATCTTATAAGAAGTCGAAACGAGTTTTTACATGCTTCATGCTAATCATAAAAGCTTTCCTCAGGTCCTTAAAGGGATTAACTCACTTGACTCTTCAGCTTGGCAGTTCTAAATCAAATTTATTTTGACTCGTATTACTGATGACTGGACTGAAATTTTCAGCATGATCTTTCGGAACAGTATCTGCCTAGATAAATTATCGTCATTTGATCTAATATTGAATATAACACAGGCTAGCATCTTTCTCCCTTTTTAGCTTTTCCGAAAAAGTTCAACTCCTAAAACTTAATTCTACTGTCAACCATAAAAATTCGAAGAATATTAATTCTTTGTGGTTATAATCAAAAATACACCCTTTTCTGGCAGCATAAATCCGAGTTTCAGTTTTTCACAATTTTCGGGGTTTAGTTATCTAACAGCGAACTCCCTTTAACCAAGAGTTTCAATAATCAAGACCACATCTAACGTTATTCTAAGTAGTCGAAATGTTACTCAACCGGCATTTTTCAATCGAAGTTTGTTTGAAAATTTAACGGCCATGCCCCTGATTATGATTGTCAAATTCTGAAATTTTTGGAGAATATCAAGAAAGCTAGAAGTTCTCTAGTCTTCTCATTTTCTTAGTTCTCAGGTTTTTTATATCCATATTCCGTCTGTCAATTATGGACTGGAGATTATACCTACCTGAAATATTTTCTGAAGCGTATCAATTCAAAGATAAAAATAAAGTCAGCTACCACTGGAATAGTAAAGAATATGGGAAAATATTCATGAATGAGTTAGGATACCAGGAAATGGCATAAATTGAACTTACAATTTTAACTTCCTAAATGAACAATTTTAACAAAAGTGAAAGTATGTATCAATAATTCAGATTTATTGGATATTTTAAACCATACACACCACAGTGTACGCATATTATCAGAGAATTAAATATTTCATGATATCCTCTTATTCTACTTTTTCTTACCGTAACTTGAATGATCAGATTTATTCCAGTGACCGACAAAACGTGATATGAAGATGAAGTTCAGAAACTCATCGTCGGTTTGTTAAAAAATGTTCTTTAAAAATTTCTTCAAAGTGACGTATAATAAACGTTTATAAAAATTATTTATGGCGTTGACCGTCACGATCGACCAGTAGTGTCACTTTTTTCAAGCATTTTTCATCATCATTCACGTTCGTGCACAGTAAAATTTGCAGTTTTCTCCTTAAAACGTACTGCTATTTCATCGCGTATCTTCATTAGAAAAATTTGATCCGCAGATTTAATGATTCTTATATTTTTGTATTACTGTACGTGTACATTGGTTAATAATAACTCATTGTGAACAGAAACATCATTTTTAAAAAATCTAAAAATCTTTGTTTCCGAAAATTGTGAAACTTATAGGCAGTGGCTTATTGTTCAAATCGTACTTTTCATCCTACAGTATGTCACTACAGTAAATTGCATTTATCACCACTGATTTGCTAATTTTCTTCATAGCAGCCGATCAACTGCGTTTGCCGGCCTACGGTTCGGCGCTGGCTTATGGCATGTCGTCGTTCAATCCGTACGGCGCACCGCCGCCAGGGCTTTCGTCATCGACGGCGGCGGCCGCCGCAGCCTACGGTTCGGCGTTCAACGCCGCAGTCACTTCTACATCGGCCAACAGCATTCAACAATTGATTAACGACGTTCACGCTCAATCTTCGGCGGCGGCGACCGCAGGTGTCGTCGATCAATCGTTGATTTTGACGGGCGACTTAGGTTCAACGACGGGCTATTTGAAACGGGAATCGACGAATAAGCCATACTCGTAAGTGAGAGTTGAATCCGGAACTGTCCCAAATTCACAGAAATCAATGTTAGAAAATTTGGGTTATTGTTACGAGTCATGAAAACTCGATTTACTACAATTTTTTAATGAACAGTAAGCAGTGTAAAAATATCGTATATTTCTCATTACCGTAATTTTGCTTTTAATCATGTATAGTATTGTTTCTCATCAGAATAGCATTCAGTCCTCAATAGATTTCATCATGTCAAAAAAACAAACAATTTTTATACTGTAGGAATCTTATGTTTTCTACTGTTACTTTTAAGAGTTGAATCCGCATCCAACTATCCGCACACAAAACCGCCGTTTAGTTATATTTCGTTGATCTTCAAGGCGATAGAATCTACGCCGTCTAGGATGATGACGTTGAACGAAATTTACAAATATATCATGGACCATTTCCCTTATTACTGTAATAATCAGCAACGTTGGCAAAACAGTATCAGGCATTCGCTGAGTTTTAACGATTGTTTCGTCAAAGTAGCCAGGACGCCCGACAAACCGGGCAAAGGCAGCTTTTGGACTTTGCACCAAGATTGCGGGAATATGTTCGAAAACGGGTGTTTTTTGAGGTAAAAACTGCACCTACGATTGTGCGTAGTCAAGCGTTTTGGGCTTACTGAACCAAAATATTTGTTTGTTTTCTAAATTTTAAACCTTCAAATCAGGCGCCAGAAACGATTCAAAGTAGACGGACGTGATTCTAAAAGTCTTGGCTCACCGCATTCGCAAGACAAATGTCAGGAATATGGTTCCAAAAAAGCCAGACACAAAGCTTCCAAAGCTCAAAGTGATGGAGAAGACGACACTGGAAGATCACAAGTAAGCCGCCTACTTGAGCACGATTTACTCTAATGAAAAAGCTTGTCAAATGGCATTATACTTCATTTATTTTACAATGATCGATGCAGCGATATCATGAAAGTAAGTTCAACACTGAAAAATAGTAAACTTATTACTTTAAGTGATGAAAGAATTTTTTCGTCAATGAGCGGCAAACAGAACGGCTGAAAACTTTCGTCCAAAACCTGGTTAAATGGTCAAAATTTCTCGATTAGTAATCACATATCGACGTAGTTCTTTCCAAATCGACAGTGAATAAAAAAAATGTTTTTTCGATAGTGTTTCCTAAAGAAATTTAGCGATTTCCGTGAAAAATTGCGTACTAAATTAAACCTACTTTTATGGTTTTCGCTACGTCTATCATTTCAAATTAAGTGGGTTTCTAGCCAATTTGATCTGATGAGAAACCCGGCTTCCATCTCTAAGAGAATGGAAATTGTCACAGCCGTATGAATTCGACCACAGCATTCTTACCCAGTACAATGTAAAACTGGTGAAATATTTTCGGTTCAATTTTTAAACCTTTAAGGAATATTCTGTATTTCACGTTTGCAGTTCAGAATTTCGCGTGACAAGATTTTTATCAAACTTACCGTTCTGTTCCAGGGTCTTCTATTTCATGCCACTCAGCTCAAGAAAAACTCCTTGAATGAAACTTTTTTACTTAGTCCAAAATCGCATTCTGTTTGCAGATCGTCGAAGTCGATCAAATGGGAAAAGCAGAAAACGTTTTAAAATCTGTAATAATTCGACAAACCAACAACTAAGAAGCAATAGATAAAAACTAACGCAAAGAGAAATAGAAAAAAATGGAAAATCTAACTTAAAATGTAAAATATAAAATTTTCGACGCTGATTCCGAAAGCACTCCAATTCCATTTTTTGAATCTTAGAATATATATTTTTCAAATTTATGTTCTAGAATGTACGGGCAATATGGTTTGTTTTTCTTGTAATGTTTCCAAATGGAAAGAAAATACTATTCCATATTTTTTCGATTTTCTTATCAACCATATATCACATAGGACTGAAAATTTATTAGCATTCTAAACTAACTTTGAGTGAACAATTCTGTAAAATGTAAACGATTTCGACGACAAGTGCTAACTTTGTCATGTTCCAATTTACAGAGATTTTATAAAATACGATAGTCTTTGGACTAAATTTTGAGCCAAACGCTCGGTTTTCAGAATCCAGACTGGTAGTCTGATACATGTACCTTTACCCGCTCGTATGCTAGTTATTATAATTTTCCGAAATTCAGAACAGAAGGGTTGCTTTTAGATAGTGCCTTGACGTTATCCTAAATCCAGATTGCTTCCGATTTCCGTTTATAATTCAATTAATTCACATGAATTGGTTTTTATTCCAACCGTTGAACCTCTAAACCAAAGTCTCGATTTCAAAATGACTCTGGTCGAAAGTTGGAAAGCTTTTTCTCGGCAGATGCCTGACATGATTTTTCACGATCAGGGTCTAATAAGAAACCTTATACATCCAGAAAATATATCAGTCGAGAATTGTATTTTGACAAAATCGCATCCTTTGCTTTTGTTTCAGATCAGCCGTTCCTCGGATGACCAAACTGTCATCGTCAATGGCGCCACGTCAGTCGAATTGAGTCCGGACGACGTCAGCCTCTTGCACCACAAAATGGACAACGGTCAAAAAATTGAACAGTGCGACCAACAGCAACAACAACAAATGATCGCTATTTCGTTGGACGACCACCGCCACAATTTAGAATCAAAATCTCGGATCAGCCTGATGGCCAACCATCAGTATCCTTTATTGTCCAGTTCGTTGTCCGGCGGTTACCCTATGACCGGCGCCCATTTCTACGGGGCGTCGTCGTCGAGCAACGTTTATCCGACGACGGCCTACCATCACCCGCACGCACATCAACAATCGCATAATTTCACCTGTTCGACCAATAACAATAGCAACAATGGCAATTTTTCCGTTTTCGACCATCAGCCTTACGGATTTTCGACTTCGAATAATAACAATAATCGGTCGACGTTTTCAATAACGAATTTGATCGACCCGTATGGTAATATGCAACAAAATTTGGCCAACGGTCAAAACGTCGCTGCCGCAGCCGCAGCCGCCGCCGCTGCGACGATCCCGTCCCTGTCGCATTTGTCGTCGACGGCGACGTCGTACGGGTCGAATTTCATGGCGCCGTTGTCGTCATCGCAAAATTCTTCGGCTTTTATGAATTCGACGACGTCCGCCGCCGTCGTCGATACAAACAATTACCATTTTTATCCTACAGCGGCTAGTAACGCTTATTCTTTTTGAAATTTTGTTAGGCGAAGTGGTTGGGATTCCTGCCGATGAAGGGAGTAATCCTTCGGAATGCTCTCTTGACCCGTGAAAACCAGTGTTTTTCTTATCACATTTTCGTATTGATCTTTTGTGAATGATTCAAATGAATCTTGCACGTGATCATGAGTCCGAAAAATTCGAGTCTGAACAATTAATTCGTAATTTGGAAATTTCTCGAGAAATTAATCATTTAAAGACGTCATAACTCCGTTTCAAAGGAAGTTGAAAAGTTGAATAGTATTTCTACAGAGAAAGAAAGTACTCGATTTATCTCGTACAGCTGTTGATCTAAATATCCAGTAGATTGAAATGTCAAGCCAGAAAGCATTTCCTCCATAACTATGAGAATTCAAAGCAGTCAGTTGTTCTTTGAGAATTTTGGAGTCGATTCTCTAGGAGCTAAACCTTGAAGATTTTTGGAAATGTAACTTTTTTCAATATGTATTCCTGGTGAAAATTTCTGACCATCACGATTTTTCGCTGACTAAAAACATGCTCAACTCAAATCCCATTTCCCACGCAATGGTCGCCTTGATACTTTGTTTAATTTTTTTCTTCTAACCCCGCTTTTCGTTGCCATATTGTTATTATTCTTCGCCCCTTGAAGCGTGTTTACTGTAGCTATGCTTAACGATCATCGTCATCAATAAAAAAATTTTCTCTTCTCTTCTCTTGACTTATTTGAGAGCACAAAAAATGATTGAGTCAATATAACAGTCTAAAGTAAATATAGACGAAAAGAACCAGATTTTCCTTATACAATAGCGGTTACAGTATACTAGGCTTACTGTACCGTACCTCTCGCATTAATGAGCTAAATTGTACCGTAATTCGATCCACCACGGCCGTACATGTAAACGATAGGGTTACCATGCTGAGGGGAAACCGAGGACTAGGGTGGTCCCGTCTCGAAAGATATGTGTGGTCCATTATATTGACCGGCTAATCATAACATACACGACCCTTGTGCAAAGGACAATGGGCACCAAATGGTGCCTATTCTTCCTTATAATACAGTATGCCCACAACGGTCGTGGGAGGCCCACTTCGACCCGGTCAGCAGTGGATTAGAAGAGCAAATGTTTGCCCTTTTGACCATTCAATTCAGGCTTTTTCTTTGGTCAGAAAAAGGCCAATACAAGAGACGAACAAGAAATTGAGACGACGAATATAAAATTCGATTCTCTTCCTTTTCGATGATTCCCAGACATTGAGCAAATAAAGTGCCGTCTTTTCGAAAAATTTCTCAAGTTTTTCCACAACGCCGATGTACTGTATTTACTTTTGTACAAGAGCGGCACGACGGTGGGCGAAAAGGGGTTATTTTCGGAGTATTGTTGTACCCTTTAGTTCGTTACCCCAATCTACCGTACGACAGCAGAATATGAGAAAATTCAACTACTAAAATAACTGTTGAATTGTCAGGTCTATTTACAGGTTCTCCTGTAACTGTGTCAACAAAAGTTTTCATTTTCATATTGCGTTTTCTTCAGCGTACTACCTGTACGTAAGTTTCCGATTTCGAGACCTATTCTTTGGCATACCTAGTAAATTTTACCTTTAGAAAATTCAAAAATTCATTTCCGTGAATTTTTTACTACCTAGATATGAACTAGTATTAACAAAGTCAAATGTCCAATAAAATATTATGGTAATTTTTCTAGCTAAAGTAATCATCCAATCTCAGCAACAAATTTCTAACTTGCAGACAAATAATTTTCAGAGTTCGTTGTTTTTTGGACTATGATTTGTAGTAGTTACTATATAGATGCTCTTTGCTTCCAGCACACAATTAATAAACGTTGGCAAATATATCATGGCAACATTGCTAAACATGTCAAAAAATATGTTCTTTTACTACATACGTGGCTGAAAGAGTTATGATTAAATGATCATTAATACAAGACGCAGAAAAAAATAACGTCACTTAAATCCAACTTTGAATAATAATTCCAAACAAAGTTCGTTGGTGCGACATCAAAAACCTTTCTCGCGATTCTGAACAATGATCAGTATTGAAATGGAGCGCCATTGAAGAGAAAAAGAAAAGATTTGAACAAAACTGATGCTGCAACAACTTGATATGGGAAACAAGAAAATTTTCAGGAGGATAAAATGAAAAAGTACATAGAAGGGAACATGTGAAAACAGATTCACTATGAAAATTAAACGTAATTGTTGCAGATTTGATTGCTTTGTTTCTAGATTTTAATACCTAGAACTTATGTACAAAAGAGACTATTCATGATATTCAAAAAAGGATCTATTCCCAGGTGAGCGATTCCCAAGTGAGCGATTCTCAACTGGGCGATTCCCAACTGAGAGATTCTTGTGTGAGCGATTCCCGATTGAGCAAATTCTCAATTCAGCGATTCCCACGTGGGCGATTCCCGATTGCGCAAATTCCCAAACGAGCGAACTCTAAATTGGTCGGTTCCAAACGAGCAATAAAGAATTCAATAACATTTTTTACACATTTTCCTTTTTTACCTTATATTTTTCTTTGTATATATTTCTTTTTTATTTCGTTCTGTGTGTTGCAATTATGTTTTCGTCTATGTAGTTTTTTGCATTTTTATTGTTTGTCTCTGCTTTTTTCATTTTCTTTTTTCTTGTCACCTACTTTTTTCTTTTTTGCTCATGAAACGATACATTGCAAGTTGTCATTTTTAATAAGCATTGTCTCCAAATGTAATTGTTATACAATTCGGCACGCTCTATTTCCTATTTAATTTTATCTTTTGTGATTTTTTCTTCATTCTTATCTACTTTTCATATTAGTTTTTTGCTTTTACTTCTTTATCCTTATCTTTTTCTATTTTCCCGATTCTTTTTTTTGTTGCTTTTTCTATCTTGCTTCTTCTTTCTTGTCATTTTTTCATGTTTTTTTCCTTTTTTCTAATGCTTTAACACTTATTTTCGCATATTCTTAATGTCTCCATTTTTGCTGACGTTTCCTTTCTCTTGATGTTTTTTTCTTTCTTCATTCGTTTGTTTATATTTTTTAGGAAGATTTTCACACCTACAACGATGAAAAACTTAAGCATGCCGAAATGTTCAAGAATTATACGGGAGACTACGGTGATATGAAATGACAACTTGTAATGTATTGTATCATGAGAAAAAAACACTTAGATGGCATAGAGGGAATAAAATAAAAGAAAGCACAGACAAAAGATGAAAACGTTAAAACATACATAAACGAAAACATGAGCAATACACACAGAAAACGAAAGAAAAAAGAAATACGCACAAATAAAAATATAAGGTTAAGAAGGAAAATTTGAAGAAAGTGTTATTACATTCTCGATCGCACGTTTAGAATCGCCCAATTGGAAATTCGCTCATTCGGGAATTCGCTCAGTTGGGAATCGCTCACATGGGAATCGCTCAATTAAGAATTCGCTCATTTGGGAATTCGCTCAATTGGGAATCGCTTACATGGGAATCGCTCAATTAAGAATTCGCTCATTTGGGAATTCGCTCAATCGATAATCGCTCACATGGAAATCGCTCGATTAAGAATTCGCTTATTTGGGAATTCGCCCATTTGGGAATTCGCTCACTTGGGAATTCGCTCACTTGGGAATCGCTCACTTGGGAATCGCTCACCTGCGAATCGCTCACTTGGGGATCACTCACCTGGGAATCGCTAACTTGGGAATCGCTAACTTGGGAATACCCCTATCATTATAGGCTCGTATGGCAGAAATTGAAGTAGCCTACTCCATGAAAACTTATGTTTAGTCTGTTTTTCATAAAATGCTTATGAATCGAAAACTTACAAAAATTCGTACAATCGTCAAAATCATTTACACAAAGCTTTATTATTGAATTTTTCGCCTAAAAAATTCTGAACGGTTAGTTGGAAACGCTCGCGAATTTCCAATCTTAATGTGATATTATAGTTTACAGAAAATCGTAAGAATATGAAATAGTACTTGCTTTTAACCCTCATTATTCAGAAGCATTTCAAGAAAAGTAGGCTAAAGGTGAAAAAGTGAGCTGATGAAGTAGACTTAACTTAATCCGGTGTACCAGAAGGAAGATTGTACAGTAAATTATAAGAAAGAAGAATTACTAGTTTATTAGAAAATGCCTCGATGGGGCAGAAAAAAGAAGAATATACATGCTTGGAACCTAGATTTTTGAAAACCTGATTCAAAGTTTGAAAAATCCACTCTTGTAATATTGCATTTTTGTTTTTTCTCATTAAAAAATTTTTCATGTCCCTGAAAAAGTATATACCGCAACTTTGTGCTTTTTGTTCTCCCATAGCATTGCATCAACCATAGTAAAATTTTTCTGGATGAAAATGATATCAAGCTAATGGTTGACTTGACTCCCGGAGTATATGCCTCTAACTCTAGCTGAAAAATAGTGAGTAACTGGTATATTATAGTCATTTTGTTTTTGTTCTTTTCAACTTATGCCTCTGATAGAAAAGGCGTCATTAAGCACTATAAAAAACTGGGATTAGTTGCATTAACCCAATTTGCGAATAATCTGAACGTGTGGATTGAATTGCTGATCCTCAGTTGTACTTTATACTGCATACCCAGGTATTTTGGGTACCTGAGTATAGCAACACAGGTCAATTTCAAAAATGGAACCTGAGTGCTACATAGGTATTCAGGTGATCTGTTTAACCGAATTTATAACAAGATATTCTATGAGTAAAATACTTATACAACTCCAATGTTAAAGTACACTCAGGTTGGGTACGCAAAATACCTGGGTAACATGAGTACTGGGAAGACTGGTTACCCAGGTCAAAAGATATTCAAAGTGTGAAGTACTAAAGCACTAGCTAATCACAATGTCAAGATTATTTTCTTGCAGAACTAAAAATCCTCACATAAGGCTTGAGATAAGCTAATTTCCGGATTTTTCATCAATTTTAAGTACTTTTGTTTTTAACCATGCTACTCAAACTACAAAAGACTTCGTGTAACGTTGAAGCAAAGAATTTTCTTTTTCATAATCACTGAAAGTAAAATAAGTGTTGTTTACACATGTTTACACATAAGTTTAAAATCATGAAGATTCCTTTCGAAATGCACCAAAAAGTTATATTTATTGATTATCGGTCTACTCTCTCTGCAGGTGAACTTCTCCCTAACAATGGGAACGCCAAGATTGTAGCAAAACCGTGCTGCTTTTGGATATCTGTTTGACACTTAAGCCGTAGGCATACTTGACCGGTTTTTTTGCGGCCGCAAATTTTGCGGCCCGCAGTTGCGGGTCGGTTGCGGCTCTCACATAGCATCCTTTTGTGCAGTTCCGCAAAAATGCGGAACCGGAAAACCGCAATTGTAAGCATAGTTAACCGCAATTTCGAACCGGAAATTACTTAAGAGATGCAAGGTTGTTTATTTAAGTTAAAATACGGAGAATGAAACATTCACTGTACATATTGAAAATCTATAATTATTGGATTTTTTAATTTGTTGAATGAATTTTAATTTTTTAATCGTGCGTGCTTATGAGGGAGCACTTTTTCCATGAAGTTTTTTCAACATTGAAGAATATGAATTCTTCAAACAGAAAGAATTTCGTCCATTTTCTAGGCTCAATATGTTTATTTTCCAAATACAAAAAGCTATGTTTACGACGTAAGAAATTCAAATTTTTTTCACAATCAGATTTTGGCAAAATAAAGAAGGAAAATCCTGCGTTTCATCATATTCGTCGAAAAACAATTCAAGATCAACATTTTTCCATGGGTCTTTCAGGACAAGTAGGAGCCGGTGGACAGAGCAAATTCTGGAAAAAATTGAGTTTTCTAGTTGATAAAGTTCAGGTATTTATAGTCTGTTTTTTATAAAATGCTTCCAAATAGAAAAGTGACACAAATTAGTACTGTCGTCGAAATCGTTTACATAAAATTCTTTTTGTAAAATTTTTCGCTCGAAAAATTGCTAAATGTTAGGTCAGTATGCTCACAAATTTCCAGTCCTACATGGTATTTTCTTTGTCAGAAAATCGCAAAAATCTGAAATACTACTTGCTTTCCACTTTCATTATTTGGAAGCATTTTAAGAAAAACAGACTATAGTGTTATTCAGCGCAAAACGGCATATACTGTATCGAGTGCGGCTACCAGAACCGCAAAAAGTACTTCACTCGAGAACTCTTTGCGGGTCCATAAACCGCACTAAACCGCAATGCGGTTGCGGGTTTCTTTCCGGTTGCGGGCGACTTGCGGGCCGTAATTGCGCGGCCCGCACACTTTTTCGCCCGTTGCGGCTAAGTATGCTTACGGCTTTAGTCAAATTTTTTTTATAAATCAGCCTCAGCACGTATTCATGCAAATAATAAATAACCTGCGTTATACGGAAACTTTTTTTCGAATTGACTGTAGCAGCCAGGCAAACAAATTGAGAAAAAAAGATTTCGGCCAACGATGCTGATATTGTCTGCTTACCGATTTCTACGGATTATTTTTCTTCCCGAAGCTCATTTGAAAATGTCTAGGCTATAAGTGATACTCAAAAAATTTTGACCAAGGTTAGGCATAGAAATTTGCAGTTGTTCTGTTTACTGTTCATTGACGAAAAATTTTCTTCATTCGTTACAGTAAAGGTTTTGCCAGTTTTTGTGTATTTCGTGATATCGCTGAATGGATCATTTTAGTATGAATGGAGTATAGAGTCTATTCTACCCAAATTGATGAAAAATTAGGAAATTCGAATTTCCGGAGTGAAAACGCATTTTTGAGCGGAATGAATGTTACCATTGATCAGCGCCTGAAATTAAATACAACATGTTGTGTCATGTTGTATACCTATAATGATATTATATTATAATATTATTATATAGTCTGTTTTTCTTGAAATGCTTCCAAATAACGAAAGTGGAAAGCAAGTAGTATTACAGATTTTCGCGATTTTCTGATAAACGATATGTTGTATAGGACTGGAAATTTGTAAGCATACTGACCTCATCTTTAGCAATTTTTCGAGGGATAAATTTCACGTTAAGAGCTCTACGTAAACCCTTTTGACGACAGTACTGATTTGTGTCATTTTTGCATTTGGAAGCATTTTATGAAAAACAGACTATAGGTACAGCTAAATTTCGAACTTATAATTTGAGATTTGGTTGAAATTCTCAGATATAAAGTCTTAATTTCTCGGATTTTCTATTCGATATTATCACAGGAACTAAAATTGATAAACAGAAACAACTCTCCCTTTTCTTTTTTTGTTGTAACTTGATAATCAAGGTTACAAGTTAGCTTTTTTTGTCAACAGAGCGTGAAACTTACTGTAGTGCAGGGACGTAAGTCAAGTCGACCAACAAACATTGCGGACTGCGGTGCGAAATCTATCATCAATTTAATTCGTCGAAAAAGTTTGGTCGAAAAATTGTAGTCTACTCCACTCCTTCCTAACCGTGAGTCCAAGCCTAACCCTAAGTCTAAGCCTAAGCCGAGCCTAAAAATTTGCCAGAATAAAACTGAAAAAGTCAATAAGTTTTTTTGACCAGTCAAATGGATGACAGTTCTCGCCGCGTGATGCTTTCTCGTAAGTCGTAACGCCGCGCATAGATCCGATACTCAAGGCACAGCACAGTGTTTTTTGTGCCAAATATAGTTTTTGGCACAGAAGGATTTGGAGTGGCACAAAAAGTTTTGAGCGTTTGTGCCAATTGGCATAAACTTTTTGAGTGGTCGAAGACTAAATTGTCTTCTTAATTAATCACATACATTTTAGGAGCTGAAAACGCTAAATTTTCTCGGCGCCTAGCACTGTTTTTCCGTTTCCCCCAAGTCTTGCTTTTTGGGGGAAAAATTCGGAAGAGGAAAAAAAGTTTTGGGCTCTTTCCCCATTAGAGAAAGAAAATTTTTGAGATCGGATATGGAAAAGATATTTTGATGCATTTTAGGAGGTTAGAATCTCAAAATTTTCCAGCGCTGCTGGGCGCTGCGCCGGTTACGACATTAATAATCATTATGTATTTCGTAGCTCAGGCACGGCTTTTAATGTGTCAACCTTTATTTATCATTTAATTTTCAATAGTTTTCATGTTCTTAAACATATTATCTCATGTTTTTATTAGTAATCTTCTATGTTTTATCTTGATATTTAATTAAGTACGGTTCGCATTTTTTCCTGACATATTTTTTGAGAGAGATCAATACGTCAAATTTCTGAACTTTTTCAAGAGATAATTCTTTTCTCAACGTAAAATTTAATCAATACAAAGTCTTCATGGAAGTAGTTTTCGGAAAATTTTACTCTTCTTATTCATATCTTCTCGTCTCGGCCAAGTTCATGAAAGTTTACGAATGAATTGGTTGTTTAAAAATTTTTCAAATCATAAAATTCTAGAAATTACGAATTTTTAACAGAAAATTCAAATTCAATGCTTGAAATAAACCTTCGGAAAATTGATTTTCCAGCGTCCAAGAATGTCAATGCCCAAAAAAATTTCCCGGCGCTTCGCACCGGAAAGATTAACATATTTTTTGGGCTCTCACTTGTCATCATAGAGGACTTCACCGTCGATTTATCATCTAATTTAAAGTCATTATGCTCTTGGATAGATGGTTTTTTGGAAAATTTGTTCTACACTGCTTCCAAATTAGACTTCAAACTCGAAAATTTAAATTTTTTCTCAATTTTAATGAATTAACGGCTTTAAAACACCAAAAAGTTTGAAAAAGCTCAAAAATACTTTAAAAAAGCGTCTATGAGAATTTTTGAGCGAAAAAACGACTAGGGGAAAATTTTTGACCCCTTTCCCCATTTGGGGAAAAGGCCCAAGGGGAACAGTGATGCCTGGGTCAATTATTACAATATAAACTAATTTCATGTTCTTAACGCGAGCGAATTCTATTCGAATATCGCAACAAACTTTTAAATTGTCATGACTCGCGAATAAAGAGTAATTCTCAACTTCCTCGATCCTCTGTTCATTCAGTGTTATTGGGAACTGAAATTTTTATTTTTGGTGTTTGATCCAAACAGAAAAATTGAAATGTTCGGCACATTTTTTCGACCAAAAGTTTACTCAACCTTCGATTTAGTTTTCTTTGGGAGAAAGCAATTATAGGCGTCCTTAATTTAGTCTTAACATCTTTTTTCGAAAAGTATTCGTAGCTGAAAATCGGAGAAAAATACGAACTTCTTGATCAACTCTATAGAAATATTTGAATTCTTGCAGCATCCTATTTCTTTTTGAACCGTGTAAACTGCTTTCTCTATCAGTTTTTCTTATCTCACT
The DNA here is from genome assembly GCA_963922205.1 of Romanomermis culicivorax. Classification (NCBI taxonomy): domain Eukaryota; kingdom Metazoa; phylum Nematoda; class Enoplea; order Mermithida; family Mermithidae; genus Romanomermis; species Romanomermis culicivorax. The sequence goes on along the minus strand of CAWUHX010000010.1, from coordinate 356,007 downwards.
GACGTGGTTGGATAAAAATAAGGTAGGTAAGCACGATTTTTATGTAAATTATTGCGGCGAAAGTAAGTTTAATTACATGTTTCTATCATACTTTTGACAGGAAACTTTTCAAAAGTTTTCAGTACATATGTTTTTAGCCAGAAAAATTTTTTTTTGTGCCAATTGGCAGTTTATCACAAATATCCGTGCACAAAAAAACGTTTTTTTGCAGTGGACGCGCACGTCACGTCAAGACGGATGTGATATTACGTTTACAGCTGGTACATGCTTTGTCGTTTTTTTCTATTTTATCACATAAGAATTGCTGGTAAATTGTATTATCCCGTATAAGTTGGAGAGTGGCGACACTTTTTTTTCGCACGAATCTTATCGCTCTTTTGCGAAATGGGTCAAAAAATTTTTCGTCACTTTATCCAACTTGTTTTTTTCGTTCAGAAATGCCCACATGTGCTTTACTCATGCTGTTTTTTTAACTTTAAAAAAATATTTTTATGCATCTTCAGTCAGTAATTAAAAAAAAATAAAAAAAGACATTTTCGAGTTTTAGGTATGACTACAATAAGATACCAATTTATAAATCGATAAGTGAGAAAAATCATCAAGAAACTGAAGCAAAAATACCCTTTTTCCCCTAAAATTCGAGTGCTGATACCTCTGTGGATCAACCAATGTTTGAATCATGAACTGCTACTGCATATGATTTATCATTCTTTCCTGTGTGAACCGCATCGTTTTTTTTCTTCGAAGATTTTTTCCACATAAGGAACCATACATTTTCCACATGAGAACCATACATTTTCCACATTTTTAAAAACGTTTATAATATGGCCGCGAACAATTTCGTCTGCATTTTTGGTGTATACGCAAAGATTCTGGTGTTTTCAAAGTCACTACTTCCAAAAATGAGGAAAAAAAAAGAAAATTCTAGTCAGGTAAGTCACATTGAGTCAGGTGAGTCACGTTGAGCTAATGAACGATACATTGATGTTCTACAAAAGTTGAAAGCATATTAACGATAGATTTCCCATGAACTCATCTGTTATTAACATTTCTGTGATTATGATTAAAGATAGCGAAGTTTATTTATTTCTTGTTCCGGCTCCGACCGCCGTGAAAAATTTCGGTTTTTACATTCTAAAACGTTGGAAAATGAGTCTTCGAAACATCAAAATGTAAATTAAATTCAGACAGATTGGACATCGCTGCTGAATTGGGCGTGAAGCGCCGTAAAATTTTCGAATTTTCATATTCTAAAACGCTGGAGAATGAATCTTTGAAACAATCATTGCTGAATAGAACAGGGTTTTTTTGCACACAGCAACCAAACCTCGGGCTGTGTAACCAATTTTTTCCTGCCAAGTTGCACAGTGTAACTTGAAGCCTGACTGCCCTTTTGATTAGATTATAAGGTTTAATGTCCGGAGATGCACTTTTATGCGTTATAAAATAAGAAATTTTGAAAATTTTCGGCGCGAGGCGCCAAATTTCAATTCATTTATATTTTTTATATTATCTCCAGTGCGCGGCATAAAATATCGTTCTAGCTATGTCTGTAGCTTTTAATTATCAACATATTATGAATCAATGTTTGATCTTTTATGATTTTTTGACGAATTTGACGAAAACCAAGATTTTTGTCGGTTATTTCTCAAAATGTTTTTGTGATCATAAAAAATGGCGGAAATTCTTGCTGGTTAATGAATCCAACGTTTTCAGAAGTCTCAAGGAAGCCTCATACCAACCTTTTTATCTTTCTCTTCAAAACTCAGGAAAGAATAAATAGTAAAACTGACGCGAATCGTATTTTAGAATAATAAAACTGACGCGAATCGTATTTTTCGAAATTTCGTCAAAAGCTGGGTTTTTTGAAGTGTTTTTGAGTCATTTCTGACCCACCAAGGATTTTGGAAGTGGTGGGTACCCTCACCCAGAGTTTTTTTTTGTACTTTACAAACGAAACGGTCCAGAGTACAAACGAAAATTTTGGCTTTGTTTGTACCAGTACAAACAAAAATTTTAGCGCAAAAAAATTTTTCGTCACTCCACAGCCGTCAGTATTCAGTAGCAATGGACTTATTATGACTTATTTGCTATGAATCCGCATCGATAACGACAAACTAGCAGCTATGGCATAATAATAAGAGCTTTTTGTGGAGTATTTTACTAGTGCATGTTCTGTGCCTCATGATCAACTGTTCTATGTGTGTGCATTCGTAGTCTTTTTAGGTGTCTCGTGAAAATGGCCAACATATTCATATTTCACATCATGTTTGTTGCATTTTATTAGTATGTATGTTTTTTCAGCAAACTTCCGCAAATTTTTTAGTACAAATGGTTTTTGAGAGGTCGTTTGTACCAGAACAAATGGACCGAGTACAAAAAAAACACTACTCTCACCTACGAGTTGTGGTTAACGGACCTGTGTTCTTACAGGTACGATTGTAATTGTGGTCATACATAATTTTTATTAAAAAACTTAGTCAAGAATAGTAAAAATTTCTGAAAATTACCCTTGCGAGGCTAGTAGCCGTTGGGAGACCCCCTCCCAAGATTTTCCAATCCTACAGCTAGCCATATGGCCATACGTGGTCAAAGCAAATTTTGTACGTAGCTACGCGAGCCAAATTTATTTAGGTCGATTGTCATTTTTCAAAAAGGTTCATGAGCTTTACGAATAAATTACTGGTTTAAAATTTTCTAAATAATAAAATTTTAGGAATTACGAATTATGAACACAAAATTCAAATCTAATTCTTGAAATAAATGTACGAAAAATTGATTTTCCAGCGTCGCAGAATGTCAATACAAAAAAAAAATTCTGGCGCTTCGTGCCGGAAACATTAACATCTTTTTTGCGCTTTCACTTTTCATTATAGAGGACGTAGATAACCGTCGATTTCTCGTGTAATTCAAAGTCATTATGCTATTGGATAGTTTGCTGGAAATTTTTTTCCGCAATGCTTGTAGATTAGACTTTGATTAAACTTGAAAATTTCAATTTTTTTCACCAATTTTAATGAATTAACGGCTCTAGAAACACCTGAAGGTTTGAAAAAGCTTAAAAACACAAATAAAGCGTCTATGAGCATTTTTGAGCGAAAAAACAGCTTCGGGAAAGTGGAGAAAAAAATTTTGACTGCTTCCTCTATTTGGGGAAAAGGCCCGAGGGAAGAAACAGTGGTAACAGGGGAAAACTCGCAGTGTAAAAAATTTTTTGGCTTTTCTGCATGGTGCAGAAAGCCGGGTGCAGAAAAAAACACTGCCCAGAGCTATAATCTTATTTGTACTTGTACAGAAAAAACAGAGAGTTCTTTTGTACATATAAAAAATCCAAATCATTTTATGAACGAAATTTTGTTCATGTTCCAGAGGAAATTTTCTCACACTTGAATTTATGCTCTTCGTAGCAGGCACGTATAAGATACGATATTGAAAAATACAAATTTCTTATTGTTATAAGCTTCTCATGTAGAATGCTAGAGAACATAGAATTCATGTTGCTTAAACCGCTGAACATGAATTTTCCTCCCTTTAAAATCAAGATCATTGTTTATAAATATTGGTAAAAAAGATGCTTTAACCAGTACTGTCACAATTACATTGCTTGCAATCTGTAGACGCATTTTCTAAGATTGCTTGGATGAACCAATCCGAGTAACCATGAAATACAATCCGGCGCGAAACCCTGGAAAATTTCTTGTGTTTTACTGGTTTTAGAGTCTCGAAAAAAGTTTTCAGACCAGGATACGCCGAAACTGCCTGTTCTTTGTACAAAAATCTCTACAACATTTTGTATGGAGTCAAAAATATTCATCCCATACAAAAAACACTGAATAACCATTTGAATCATAATTTGTGCGAAGTGCCTGATAGTTTCGTAAAAATGCGCCTCTAGAATTCGGAACTCTCAAAATTTCTTTTTGCTAGCAAAAACACCGCTTTGACGAAAAAAACAGTATCCACATATTTCTGATTCATTTTCATTCTGTTTTCTTATTCTCATCGTATTTCTTTTTTTCTCTTGAATGCATTTGTTTTATGCTCCTCATGCTTTAATTCCCCAGAACAAGAACCCCGCATTAATCAGTGATTGGTTGATGCCAGATGCCCCCAAAGTCGAAAATCTAGATAGGGGTAAAATATTATATGGTAAAGGTATTAAGTACTTTTACCATGCCCAGCGTGACTTTTTTTTGCTCGCTGCATAAAGTCTCAGAGGTTTATATTACAGTGGCTCTATGAATGCTATAGGTCTACAGCAACGCAAAAAGTACAAGTCACGTATTCATCAGTATCTTGGCCAATTTTACACTACTAGTAAATTAGTTGGTAGTTTCTTAAATTTATTTGATGGTGGTTGCAGACTCCATGATTGGTTTGTTGTTTTTTCCCGAATCGATTGGTTTTTCCCAGATGGGTTGGTTGGCTAACACTCCCTGGTTGGTTGACTGGCTCCCTGGTTGGCTTTATTGGCAGTTTGTCAAGTTCGACTCTCCAATTGCTTGGTTCTATCCAATTTTTTTTGGTTGACTCCCTGATTGATTGTTTTCTAAACTTTTTGATTGCCTCACTGATCAATTGGTTAGTTGTTTGACTCCTAGATTGATTGGTTGTTTCATAAATTGGTCGCTTGCTTCCCAGATCACTTGGTTGGTTGATTCCTGGATTTGTTGGTTGGATTCGTCGATTGTTTCCTATATATCAGGTGGTTGGTTGCTTTCCAGATCAGTTTGCTGGTTGCTTTCAAGATCAGTTGGTTGGTAGTTTCCCATATCAGTTGGTTGCGTCCAAGATCAGTTGATTGGTTGACATCTAGATTGGTTGGTTAGTTGATTCCTAGATTTGTTGGTTGGATATTTCCTAGATTCGTGTGTTGTTTCCTGTATATCAGGTGATTGCTCGCTTTCGAGATCAGCTTGCTGGTTGCTTTCCAGATCACTTGGTTGATTGTTTTCCAGATTGGTTGGTTGATTTCCAGATCAGTTGATTGGGTTGGTTGCTTCTCAGATCAGTCAGCTGGTTGCATTTCAGATCACTTGGTTGGTTGTTTCCCAATTTGTTTGGTTCCCAGTTCGGTTAGCTGGTTGTTTTCCAGATCACTTGGTTGGTTATTTCCCAAATTGATTGGTTGTCTCCCGGGTCAGTTTATTGGTTGCTTTCCAGATCAGTTGGCTGGTTGCTTCCCAGATCACTTGGTCTGCTGTTTCCCAGATTGGTCGGTTGATTGCTTTCCCGATAAGTTGGTTGGTTTTTTCCAAATTGGTTGGTTGCTTTGCAGATCAGTTGGTTAGTTGCCTCCCAGATTGGCTGGTTGCTTGGTCGTTTCCCAGGTCAGTTTATTGGTCGCTTCTCAGCATACATGTAACGGAGCCCCGAGGTCTGGGGGGGGGGGGGGTTGGGCCACTTTTTTTGGGCCAGGGGTCAGTAATTCCCAAAATTTTGGGAAAAGGGGTCTCTGAAGGAAAAAAATCGATTTTTTCACGAAAAAAAGTCCGAAAAATAGTTAAAAAATAGTAATTTAAAAAAAGACCGAAAAAATATATTCGTGGCGCTAAGCGCCCACAAAATTCACATTTTTGACCATTTTTTGTTCAAAAATTGACATTTTTCATCAAAAAATTAACATTTTTCAGTATTTTTCCGACCAAAAGTATGGGGATCCCTAGGGCTACCCTATGGCTAGCCATAGGATTGGAAAATCCTGGGGGGCGGTCGCCCAATGGCTAGCCACATGGTCGACGATTTCTGGGGGGGGGGGGTTCCCATAGCACTTCCCCCAATTACATGTATGCTTCTCAGGCCAGTTGGCTGGTTGCTTTCCAGATCATTTGGTTGGTTGCTTCCCAAATTGATTGGATGTTTCCCAAATAGGTTGGTAACTTCCCAGATCAGTTGGTTGGTTGCTTTCCCAAATTGGTTGGTTGCTTACCATATCCGTTAGTTTTTTGTTTCCCAGATTGGTTGATTGGTGGATTTTTTCTCGAGTTAGTTGATTGATTGGCTGACTCTATTTCTCTTCCTCTCCTTCTCTCTTCTCGTTTTTTTCTTTCTCTCCTTTTTTCTTTCCCTCTCTTTTTTCCTTTTTGCGTTCCTCTTCCCTCCAGGAAGTGTTGATTTTCTGCAGTCACCCACAGCCGCCAACGGGCACAAAAACGTAGCTACCCGTTGGCTCGGACAGGGTTTTTTTGGTACATGACCCATTTGTACATGTACAAACGGTAGCCAATATTTCATTTGTACAATATGTACATAGCAAAAATACGTATAAATAAGCAACCTGTCTTCCTCTAAGTCATGGCATTTCAAACTTCATTTACAACTGGAAAAATGCTGTTAATTCATTAAAATTGAGAAAAAATTGAAATTTTCGAGTTTCAAGTCTAATTTACAAGCATTGTGGAACAAATTTTGTAGAGAACTATCCAAGAGCATAATGACTTTGAAATGCATGAGAAATCGACAGTGAAGTCCTCCTCGCCGAAAATTTTTTTGGGGTTTTGACATTCTGCAATGCTGGAAAATTAATTTTCCGAACATTTATATCAAGAATTCGATTCGAATTTTGTGTTCAAAAGTCGTAATTTCTAGAATTTTATATTTAAAAAATTTTAAAACCAGTAATTTATTCGCTAACTCTCATGAACTTGGCCGAAAATATGTGAGTAAGAAGAGTAGAAATTTCGGAAAACTACTTCCATGAAGCTTTTGGATTGATTTTACGTCAAGAAAGGAATAATCGTTTCAAAAAGTTTACAGAATTAACGTATTGATCCTTCCCAAAAAATGTGTAAAGGAAAAAATGTGAATCTTCATTAAATATCAAGATAAAATATTGAAGATTACCAGTTAAAACATGAGATGATATGTTTCAGACGATGAAAATGATTTAACATTAAATGGTAGGTGAAGGTAGACATGTTAGAAGTGGCACCTGAGCTATAGGAAATAAATTAATGCTTATTAAAGTTATAACCGGCGCGAAGCGCCGGAAAATTTTGAGATTATGGACTTCTAAAATGCACCAAAATGCATATTTTCTGTATCCTATCCCCAAAATTTTCTTTCCTTAATATGGAAAGAGCCGTTTGTACATGTACAAATGACTACCCGGATTTCGTTTGCCCCCAAAAATTTTCATTTGCCTCCGGCGAAAAAAACACTGGGCTCGGATGGCCCGGCATTGCTCAGGTATGCATATGGCAGTCATAGGGACCATCATACTTTTGATAGGAAAAATACTGGAAAATGCCAATTATTTGATGAAAAATGTATATTTTTGAACAAAGAATGATACAAAACGTAAATTTTCTTGGCGCTTAGCTCCATAAATACATTATTTATGGTTTTTCAGACAAAAATTACTGTTTTTTCGAACCGTTTTTGGACATTTCTGGTGGAAAAAAATCGATTTTTTTCCTTCGCAGACCCCTCCCCTAAAATTTTGGGAACTCAGTGACCTTCGTTTCAAAAAAGTAGCCCGAGCTTCCCCTCAGACCTCGGGGTCCTGTTACATGTATTGCAGCACAGTGGGGAAATGACAGTAGTTACTGCTGATTGAGAATCTAATTTTTCGATTGCCTGTTTTTTGTTTTGCTCTGGTTTGTTCACTTTATCAAAAAAAAATTCATTTCTAGCTGGATTAGACGTATTGTAATTTTAGCTACAGACTAAATCTTTCGTATCTCATGAGTCATGACGATTATACCACTAATCTGGTTTTGTATTTTGAACATTTTTTACAGCAAGGGCAGAAGTAACGATATTAGAGGCCGACTTGGATTTTTATGATGCGTTGGTGAAAAATTGAATAAAACTGTAAAAATATTAGTCATGAACATTTGTGCCTATTTTCGGGCATCATTTCTCCTTCCGGCTTTTAAATTTCAATTAACTTTATTCTTCCTATGGGCGCTTTATTCCAACGCCGTAAAACTAAAAAACGGACAACAAAATCACCACCGTCCTTCGCGAAATTTTGCCAATTTCCCTACAACCAGTTGCCTTTGGTCGAAAAATTTACGACATATATTACAAAGAACGGTAGCAGCGTCATCGGCGCCGACGTCTTCCGTCGCCCTAAGTAATGTACTTATAAAAACGCCCTATGAAAATTTTGACTTGCAATTTTGCCGGCGCGGTTTATCGTGTTGCGGTCGAGATTTAGAACGAAAATTGTACGAAGAATCTCAAACGGATTTTAGAAAATTGATGCAAGAAAAGATTATCGGTTTATCACATACGTTCGAATCCAGGGCGTCCAAATTCGACAGTAAGTCTAAAGGCCCTGCTATACTTCGACGGCCGGCGCCGGCCGTCACTGTTAGAAATATAGCAGCTCATACCCGGCGCCGGTTTCAAGCTGCTATACTTCGTCTTTTTGATGACGGACGGCGCCGGTTGTCATTTTCGATTCAATCAAAATTTTTGAACCGTCGCTAGCCGTCGCGTATGTTATAACATATGAATTATGGTGCGAAAAATGCATCTTGATGTTTTATCATTTTTTCGTAGGTTTGCAGTAGGTATTTCACGGCCGGCACCGGATGAAGTATAGCAGCAAAAATTTGCAACCGGTGACGGCCGTCGCCGGCCGGTGTCGGTTTAAAAATATTCCATCCGGCCCCGACCGGCGCCGGCCGTCGAGGTATAGCAGGGCCTTAACATTTTTTTCAAGAATTTTGAGAACATCGGAAGTTAAAGATATTGATTTCTTGAAAGACGAAACGTCTTATATTTCACGTATACCGATGTGTGTATCACGGTAACCACTTTATCCCTTTCATTTTGAAGCTTGTCTTCTTTCTTTCTCCCGACTAGACTAAAACATCTTGAATTGGACAAGACGGGAAACAAGTTTTGCCGATCATTTTGCATAAAAAAATTCATATTCTCGAAACTTCGTCTAGTTTCCCTGAACAACCATCCGTCTAATAATACTTCTGGCTTATATTTTTTTCTCTAAGCTGCAAATTAAGGAGATTTATATGTAGTAGATTCCCCGGGTAAAATCTCATTCGTTCCCATGTCGCTTTTTTCTGTTCTATTGATCTTATGGAGATCAATTTAAATAGATAAGTATGCGCAGCGGTGCTTCGTTTTATGGTCGCGGAAGGAGTTGTTCGGTTCGACCCATTTTTCTTCCGCCGAACAAAAAAACACATCGAAAAAAGCAAACAATCATTTTATCCGTAGATTAAGACATCTTGATAAGAAAAAAGTGGCACGTACAAGATCATTTTTAGTCAATGTTTTTGTCCCCAAATAGATTTTTCACGGTGAGAAGCAGAAATAAGACTACGGTTTATGAGAACATTTTCTTTCTTTCTATATGTTGAATGTTAAAAAACGTCCACAGCAAGCATCTTCATCAAAAAAAAAATTTGTTTGAGTTGTAATCAGGTATCAATAAAAATGACAGTTGGATAAAGTTGCACTTTCATTCCAGAGAAATGCTACAAAAATCACAAAAGCATCGTTTTTAGTGAACTTCCTACAGTCTGCGGGGCCTGCGTGCAGGAAAAAAATTTACCAAAAGTTACTACCCTCGACGTTTCTTGAGCCCCAACAACAGATTCTTGTATTTGCAAATATTGGATTTACAAGTAAAATTCGGTTAAAATTACAATATAATGAAACTCGATTCCATGATGTGTTAAATGGTGTGAATCAGACATGCACGGCAAGAATTTTCCAGGGGGGAGGGTCCGTTAACTTTTTTTCCGGGGGGTAGGGGGGTGGGTGAGCAAAAAAACAAAAAAAAAGTTTTGAAAGCCTGTTTTTCATAAAAAATATGCTCAAAAACCTGTCTTGGAAAAAGTTCATGGGGGTGTTCGACGATTTTTTTGGCCGGGGGGGTGGCCAGAGTCTCAGGTATGGGGGTTTACCCCCCTACCCCCTATGTGTATGGTGTGAATGTGGATAAAAACTATATTTCCTTCAAATTTCTGCTATTGTTCTTACTATCTTTTATTATTCATTTAAGGTTCATTCTTTGATCTCGTGAAAACAACAAAATACATTAGTTTGTCCCTATCGTTGTCTCAAAAGTTGCCTTTTTCAGAATCTTCGAAATTTCATCCTTATTATATTTACATTCCTTTTCTGTCAAGAGTTCAATGTCTGAATTGAATCCATGATCTTCTCGAATGCTCCCAACACCATACAAGTTTTTCATCCTTGAAAAGATTGAACATCGATAATTTTTCTTCGCCCCTAATCCTCTTCGTTAATGTCGAAATGATGCGCATTTTATTCCGTATCATATTTAGTCGTTTTAGGCTTTGTTTACTCGATAACCTAAAATTAGCACTATTTTTGCTTACAAATCCCGTCAAAGGTTTAGCCGCCGCTCTTTCTTGTCAAATATCTAGGCCATTTCAGGATTATCGACGCTACTTTTTGTCACTTTTTTCAATGAGAAAATTCTAATTAAGTGAGTCTAATCGTCTTTTGTCTGTTGTTGTTCCTTTTTCTTTATTATTTGAATTTACCCACAAATCATCATCTACGTTTCCTCCTTTGTGCATATACTTTTCTCTCCTCTCACCATTTTCTCATTCACTGCCGGATTATTAGTCACAAGATTATAGAACCTCAAGGTTCTGTGTACAAAAGAGTAATCACCATACATGTAACACCCTAGCGGTCAAATAAACGAACTGTAAAATATAGTGGGCAACGCTGTTGGTCATTTTTATGTTTGTATAAGTTTTGGTGAACGTCAGGATGTTGTTATTCCCAGTAGGTCGTGTCTCGAAGAGCAAACTATCTTCTTCATTCTATTCATGCATAATAATTATGGCCAGCGGCAGTTGCATGCTGGGAAAACTCTCGAAATTCAAATTTGTCAAGGAAGTTAAATAAAAATAACACTGACCACTATATCTTCAAGAAATGTGTGTATGTATAGTTTTATTCCTTTGATAATTCTTCAATATGCATGTCAGTTGGCGTTCATTTTTACAGTATGAAAGGAGACCTTGTCTTTCGCTGTGTGGTCGAAGCGAAAGTAAGTAGGATAGGGAAAATGTCAAGATAAGAAGTTGATCGATGGAGTGAAAATGGCCTGTCGTAGATAACAAACTTTAAATCTTCGTGAGATTTCTTTTTTTAGACTAAAGACAGTAGAGATCTTCGGTAGTTGATAAGGAATTTGGCTAATCGTCGTTATGCATGTCTAAAGGATTAATCGACATAAAATTGAAAGTTTGGGTCATCTTAAATAATTTTGGCGAGAACGTCATCAAAATGAACAGATCGTCAAAATTAAATTTCTTCTAATCGTTCAGTTGACAACCTAGTCATGTCAGTAAAACTGAAAACGCAACACGCCTTTTCACGAGAAGAAAATATGACAAGAGTAACCTTTGGTAGCTTAATCTCATGGATTTTTTTTTCTATACGTTTCCTGAAAAGTAACGAATGATCAATGGTGTGGTTATTTACTACCACACTCAAAGAATCATTTTCTCAGCAGAATATACATTTTAAAAAAGGAAAATGATAAACAGCCAAATGTTTTGTTTGATCAATCTTCGCGAGTAATAAATTGTTTCAGATTTTAATGTAAAAGACCCACTCTCCGTTTAACTTTGATTAATTGGCGGTGGTACGTATTTTTCGAATATATTTCACCAAAGCCTCCATTCGAACGAGATAACAAATGGACAAATGTGTAGAATGTAGGATTAGCAATGAACGGGAAGTGTAGAAATGTGGAAGCAAGGAAAAGGAAAACTGCGGCCCTTAAAGTGCGGAAAAATAAATAATCTAAACATAAAATTTGAATATTTATTACAAGATGTGCACTGCGTATCTGGACCAGACTTACAGTGTTGCAGTTTAAATAATGATAAATAAATTATTAGAGTTCATAATTTAGCGACTGTGCTCTAGGAAAGATCACGCTTATGAAAAGATTTTTTTAATCCACTAGCTGCGTCAATGTCTGAAATATAGAAAGCTCAGAATGAGAATATAAAGAAATAAGGAAATGTGCAAATAAATAGGATTTTTTATCCGAAATTTGATTTCGTGAACTACTAATTTATACACGCAACACATAATTCTGTAGTGTAAAAGACAGTATCTATATACCCGCTTTCTAGACAGTTCCTCGTCGTCCTGAGGTCTTCATGAGATATTTTGAAAGTTTCGAGATTTTCGTTGAGCTTTTTTTACTTGAAATCGGCCTCTCATAAAGCCATTTTTCCTCAAAATTGAACACTCACTAAGTAAACCTTTTTTAGAACTCAAGATAGGAGTGATACATCCCATACCATACATGTAATTAGGGGGGAAGTGCTATGGGAACCCCCCCCCCCAGAAATCGTCGACTATATGGCTAGCCATTGGGCGACCCCCCCCCAGGATTTTCCAATCCTATGGCTAGCCATATGCTAGCCCTAGGGACCCCCATAGTTTTAGTCGGAAAAATACTGAAAAATGTCATTTTTTCCATGAAAAATGTCAGTTTTCGAACAAAAAATGGTCAAAAACATCAATTTTCTCGGCGCTTCGCTTCATAAGTACATATTTTATCATTTTTTAGACAAAAATTACTACTTTTTAAACCGTTTTTCAGACATTTTTCATGGAAAAAATCGAATTTTTTTCCTTCAGGGACCCCTCCCCCCAAAATTTTGGGAATTACTGATCCCCGGCCCCCAAAAAGTGCTCCAACCCCCACCCCCCCAGACCTCGGAGCTCCGTTACATGTATGTCCCATACGGATGAATCACTCCTATCTTGGGTTCTGAAGTCGATTCACGCACTTGGGTTTGGTGCCAGCTTCTGACCTTTCTCATATCATACAAGGTTTTTTCCGTACCAGACGGACTTTTTTGGGCTGGTACGGAGTGTTTGACAGAGCCTGACGATTCTTTTGATTTAGTGGTATAGGATTTCCTGTCTGGAAATTCATTTTCATGCGTTTTGAAACAAAAAATCCTGAAAATTTTCCGACGCTTCGCGCCGGATTTAAAAGATTTGTAATTTTGCATGTTATTTCTAGTTCACGGTTGAAAAATGTCGTCCTGTCTTCTGTTTATAGGTTTTGAACATCGACACATCATGGAGGAGTGTTCCATCTTCTATTGTTTCTTGACATAATTGAAAAAAATCAAGATTTTTCTCGATCCTTTTGGAGAGTTCGTAAACATAAACTTCCCATTTGGAATATGATTCAAACATCATCAGCGCAGAAAAATGACAGATGTTTTCTCTGTTTAAGGAATTCAAACTATCGGGCCCGTACCTAATTTTTGTATTAAATAAACGTTGAAAAAGATACATTTTCCTGCATTCAATAATATTGAAATTTTTGTGTTTCATTAGTTTACTAAGGTACAGAATAGAGGCAGTCCATAAAAAATATTGATATATCATAAATACGTAGCTACATTTTCGCAGCGATAATTTTCTAATTTTCATATCCAAATGATTATAATTTAGTTTACTCTTTCTAAACCCAATTTTTCCTCCAATTTTCAGTACATATGACATCCTTCACTCGATTTTTGGAGTTCCCCTGGGGCTCCAGCAGGGAGAGCGTTGCATAATTAGAGTAATTGCGCGTGACGGTCCCTAAATAGCGTTCATTATTCGCCGTCCTAGTTTATATACGTTCGTGCATGTACTGCGGTGCAGTCTCGTCCATCTTATCCACCAATGGCACTTGGAAAATATTTAGGCATCTTTTCGGACAATTATTCGGCAAAGCTCTTTCTCTATAATGTAGTGCTTTGTGGGACGCGCACTATTTTTCGACCATTCGCCCAATTTTCCGAGTCATTTTTGTACGCGTCCAAAAACAAGATTTTGTCGGCTATGTCAACCGTAAAAAATCTTGTAAGATTGATTGACCGAAACGAATGAAAAATGATAGTTTATAAATGAACAATTTGAACAGACTTTGAAATGACACGTTAGGCAGGTTTCATTCGACCATTTATACTAATGCAACAATAATAACGAGTACAGCAAAAAGACAAGTAAAGGAATTTGTAAAATCATGATTTACAACTAAACCAGAAAAATTTTTACAATCTTGCTCCATATAGAGCCAAAGAGTTTGATATTGAAGAATTATGTAATCATTTTTTTAACTTTTTTCTGCGATCGAAGTCTAAACGTACATGTAACGGGGCCCCGAAGTCCAGGGATCAGACGACTTTTTTGGGGCCAAAGGTCCCTGATTCCCTAAAATTTTAGGGAGTCTCTGAAGGAAAAAAATTCGATTTTTTCTCCAAAAAAGTCCGAAAAGCGGTTCAAAAAATAGTAATTTTTGTCTTAAAAACCGTAAAAATGCATTCATGCAGCGGAGCGCCGAAAAAATTGACGTTTTTGACCATTTTTTATTCTAAAGTTGACATTTTTCATCAAAAAACTTTTTCATTTTTTCCGACCAAAAGTATGGGGGTGTCTATGACTACTATGATTGGGTAGCAGATCCGCTACCTACTGCACATCCGCTACCTAGTGCACGACAGCTACCTAGTGCACATCCGCTACCATAGTCAGATCCGCTACTAGACAGCAAAAAATGTGAAAAAGGTTTTGCTGTTTTCATGAGGATTTTCCGAAGACAAAAGAATAAAAGAAAATGGAATACGGTAGGCGTTCTGCGTGGTGAAAAATATTTTGTTTGCCACTTTTATGGAACCACAAGAATGGTTAAAAAACGTAATACTACAGAGAGTCTACCTAAAGATAAGTCACTAATGAGTAAAGATACGTAATAAAATCATACTATTGAGTAGAGATACGTAATAAAATCATGTTGAATATACCTCCCGAGTAGACCAAGGACTGATTATTTTCAGCAAACGTGGATCCATGGCAATTATCCCATTTCTATCGAAAATTATTGGGATAACCCTGGGTTCAGAACAACAAACCACCGCATCTCACCGGGGTTCGTGGCACGCATTTGGCAGAACACAATTTCTGCATTTACTTCTGAAAATACGGGGCAAATTGAAAATTTTGAGTCGCATCGGTTTCAACCGCATATTTCCCAATTTTTAACGAATAAAATTTTTAATTTTCACGATACATGCGCCATCTAATTGGTAAAAAAAATTAAATGAGCCTAATAATTTGTAAATGTATACTGTACATTCTCCCATAATGAAATCCTGCCTAGGTTATTCAATGCAAAAAGTAAATGTAATGTGTTACTTATATACCTCAGCAGAAAGTAGCGGATCTGACTATGTTAGCGGATGTGCACTAGGTAGCGGATCTGGCACCGACCCGACTACTATATGGCTAGCTATAGGATTGGAGAATATTGGGGGGAGGGGTCGCCCAATGGCTAGCCATATGGCCGAAGATTCCTGGGGGAGTTCCTATAGCACTCCTCCCAGTTACATGTATGAGGCTAAAATGTACATCGAAAATTTTTTTGTCAATGCGAAGTAAGATCGCACGAGTCACAAAGTCAACAAAATTCGTTTTTTCGTCACTGAAGTCGTTCAACGCCTGAAATTTGACAGCTCCCAATGGCAAAAACACTGGTTTGCATACATGTAATGGTGCCCCGAGGTCTGGGGGAGGGTCGAGCGCAGAGCACCCAACTCCAAATTCCAACCGTTATCAGTGATGGAATAAGCTCATACTCCTGAAGATGCTGGTTCAAATAATGTTTCCAAAAGTATGTTGTACCCGATCCTTGAAATGTGCAGGAATCAGTTGACACGACAATCTTCTTCTCTGCGTTTAATTAGTCCATTCAAATTGCATGATTGATGGCTGGAAAAAGGGGGTTGAAATAGTAAATGGTGTTTGACCGTAAAAAGCGTAAAGTAGGGGCATTAATCATTTTTGTAAGTTGTAAGTGAGAATTGTTTTGTGGTGAGCGTACTACATCACCCCCTCCGCAAAAAAGTTGAGAGCAAAAAAAAGGTCACGGCATATTTCAAGTAATACCCTTACAATTTACGATTTTACCCCTACATAAATTTTCGACCTTGGGGACCTCTGGTCGGGCGACTTTTTTGGGCCGGGGGTCAGTAATTCCCAAAATTTTGGGGGGAAAGGGTCTCTTATGAAACAAAAATTCGAATGTTTTATAAAAAAGTCCGAAAAATAGTTCAAAAAATAGTAATTTTTTCTAAAAAGAACGAAAAAAGGTATCCATTTTTTGTTCAAACTGACATTTTTTATTAAAAAATTGACATTTTTCAGTATTTTTCCGACCAAAAGTATGGGAGTTCCTACGGCTACCATATGGCTAGCCATAGGATTGGAAAATCCTGGGGCGGTCGCCCAATGGCTAGCGATATGGTCGACGATTTCTGAGGGGGTTTCCCATAGCACTTGCCCCCCAATTACATGTATGCTGGTTTGTATGTGTAAAATTTCGTCGACTGGACTCTATTAAATTTTTTTCTGTACAGTAGGTAACACGTTCTTCATCCGTGATTTTACACCCATTTTTCACATTTTTATATCAGTTCCAAATCCGGGCTAATTCACAGTACTCGAAGATTCTGATTGATACAATGCGAAGAACACACGTAGCTTTCTCTAAAAAATTATACAGTTTGCTCAGACGTGCACAATGTTCTGATGTGCTGTTTTTTAAAGCTATATAGTACCATTAACCAGCTAGGAAAATCGGCTTGAAATCAACCATTTTTCATTAATCCGGTCAAAACACCAAAAGTCATATCAATTTCGAACTGAAAATAGGATAAAATTCAAAAATCACTCAACATTTCGATTCTTTAACCAACAACAATTTTTATCATTGGCCACCATTGATTTTACCAACATCAGAGTGAGTCATTTGTATCACACTCTGTTCATAACAATCCCCGAACGTTTTTGAATCCAAATTTTCGTTTGGTACTTGTTTTTACGCCCCAGAATGTAGTCCTGTAAGTTTAAATCGTGCATTTGCCTTGACCTGAAAACATGATTTTAGTGTTCTTTCATTGATTAGTATTGTTCATTTTGTTGAATCGTTTCACAATTTTTCAGAATTTTTCCGCGAACTCATGAAAAACGCTCGCAATGACTTGCATCAAATGTTCAAGCGAACTTATGGGCTATTATACGAACAAAATTCCGAAATTTTTGTTAAACTATTTGATGATTTATCCTCTTTTTACAATAACCCGATTTCCTTAAACGCCAATAACAATGCTACACGAAAAATTTTGGACGACGCGATGGAAAATTTTTATCAGCAGTTGTATCAAAGGATGTTCCGTCTCTTGAATCAACCTTACCAGTTCGATCAAACGTACTTCGACTGCATGTCCGGTAAAATGGACGAACTGAAACCGTTCGGTGACGTTCCTGATAAAATGAAACTGCAAATTAGCAAAGCGCTTGTGGCTGCCAAAATTTTCCACGGCGGATTGACAGTCGGCAGGGAGAGCGTTCGGCAATTGCTATCCGTAAACATAAAAATTTCTTGCTACTAAAGTCTGCGCTTCTCGAGCAAATTTTGTTCGGTTTTGGTGAGCCAAATTGGCGATGAAAACTTTGAGCACCGAAAAATTACTTCCTTAAAGCTATGAAATAAAAAAGATGTATTGGCGTTTCTTGTATAAAAAGTGAAAATAATAATGTTTCAGTTTGTGCCGTCGAATGATTGCCACGGTTCTTACATGAAAATGGCGTTTTGTCAGCATTGTAGCGGACTGCCAAACATCAGACCGTGCAAGAACTTCTGCCTTAATGTTATGAACTCGTGTTTCCATGATCAAGTGCAATTCGACCATCATTGGAACGACTACCTCGGTAAAATATGTTTCTTCAATGAAAAAATTTTTTGAAGAAGTCCGCTGAAAATTGTGAACTAAAATAAAACCGTGAGCGCCCGTCGCAAGCGTGCTTTCGTCCTCTATTCGAGACCGCTTCTCAGTCAGCATCATCCAAATTTTAGAAAACCTGAGCGACACTATTGCATCTCCAAAATAACGTGTTGGTTCATAATTTGGTGAAAATCTTTTACCTGTAATATGACAAATTTGCTCGTTTCAAACATGACTCTAAATTTCAATCATAATTTTAGATAGTTCAAGAAATCTGAACAGAGGGATTTTAAGCATACACATGGAATGGAAGAAAGTGTCATAAGAACCCCCTTCAGAAATCGTCGGCCATATGGTAACCCGCTTAAGATTTGCCAATCATATGTCCGAAATGGACTAGTCATAGCAACTCCCATGCTTTTGGTCGGAAAAAACTAAATACGTCAATTTTTTGATAGATAATGGTTATTTTAAAACAAAAAACGACCAAAAATGACGATTCTTTCGGCGCTTCGCGCCATAAATACATATTCTACGGTTTTTAGACAGAAATAACTGTTGTGTACAGTTTTTCGGACAATTTTGGCAAAAAAAATTTTTTCAAATACCCCCTAAAATTTTGGCTGTGGCTGACTCTTCGTCCACGATAGGTCGCTTTACCTCCTAGACCTTGGAGCTCCGTTACATGTATGATTTTGAGGGTATAATGTCCTGGTCGACAATGGTTCTTTCTTTGCGTCTAGTAATTTTGTCCAGAACAACGAATCAGAGAACTTAAACCCACAATCCTTTAAAACTATTTGAATAATTTTTTTAATTGAATGTTTTTTCAGGCAATCTCGTCCAGCTCTTAGATCGTCTTCAGGGACCGCTTAATATCGAATCTGTTATTGATCCGATAACGATCAAAATTTCCGACGCAATCATGACTTTCCAGGATAAAGGGCAAGAAATCACGGATAAAGTACGTCATTGCTA
The DNA here is from genome assembly GCA_963922205.1 of Romanomermis culicivorax. Classification (NCBI taxonomy): domain Eukaryota; kingdom Metazoa; phylum Nematoda; class Enoplea; order Mermithida; family Mermithidae; genus Romanomermis; species Romanomermis culicivorax. The sequence goes on along the minus strand of CAWUHX010000010.1, from coordinate 337,261 downwards.
AATATCCGTCATTCAAACGAACTAATTTGGTCACCCAGAAATAGACAAAGGTTTCATTCCTAGTCTACGGAACTCAAAATTACCACGTTATCCTGATTTTTTGGTTTAGCTTATAGAATACTGTACTTATTATTTGCTGACGCAATTTAATCGCACATCAAAATGAGCTGTTTTTTATTAATATCTCATTCATTCGTCGTTTCTCATATCACTAGTGTGTCATCTGAATTATTCATTCGGTAACTTAATTCAATCCCACTTTTAGATCTTCGAAGGTTGCGGAGCTCCGAGAGTTAGACGAAATACTGAAAACGACCGAACTTTCGTCTTACCGAATACGGCTGATACCGATAATCATTCGAAAACAAATTTGGCTACACGTTCCACTCTAGATCAATTAGTTAAAGACATCCGAGAAAAAGTGAAAAAACCTAATTTAATCAGAAATCATGTCGTTTTATAGGTTTTGTAAAACTAATCTTCATTCAGGTAGTTTTGGCGAAAGAATTCTGGAAAAATTTGCCTGACAACGTTTGTAAAGATGCCAGAATATCGAAAATCAACGCCGGGAAAGGTTGTTGGAATGACGGAAATAAGTGAGAAGAAAAGAATGGATTTTTCGATTCTGGAAAAAACAAGAAATCTGGTGAATTATGTCGTTAAATCCTCATAAGTTGAAAGTCATTGGTACTTTAACCAATTCTGACTTGTTGCAAATGTTCAGTCTGCATCAAATCATTTTCGAAAGATGAACTACTCCGGAGAACATTATTTCTAGATAGAATCTTTGCATGGTGAAATGAGAGTCGTCGTCTGATGACAGTGATTAGCGCAAAAAATCTGCAAAAAAGGCCAATTTTTTAATATTCCATTTTTATTTCCTTGCAAATTGTAGTTTTTCACTCTCACGAATGGATGTTTTTGTCAAAACTTCCTGGCACATTTTAATCATTAAGAAACCACATTTTTTACAACTGTGAAAACATAAAATTTCCAAATATTAATCTTTAGCCAATCCCAAGAAGCCTTGATCGACAAATCACCTACAATAAGCACGCCCCTTTTATTGGACCAAATTCAAAAACTGAACGCCATTTCCAATCTTCTTCGGCAAACCGTCGAGAGTCAAGCCGTGTATACGTCGCCCAAATCGCCGAACACTCGTCAAAATAACGTAAATCAAAGACGAAAATCTACAAATTCGTCGAAACCAGTCGCCGATTCGAATATTTACGAAAATTCCGGTTCTGGACCGATTATGGAAGACGGCGACGATGACGAAGATGACGGCGACGATGAGGATTATGACGGAGAAAGCTCTAAAAAGAATACGGCTAGTAAAACTTCGCCGCCGCCTACCGACGACGAGGATATTTTGGCGCATTCTAATAAGAATGCTAAGCAAGACGATAATATCGAAGAATATAGCGGATATGGACCAATTTCCTCGTCAACGATTGAACCGAGTACGATCAGTAATGAAGCGGTTGTCTCGAGAATTGATCATTCCAAGACAACATTTTCCGCAACTGTAAAAACAAGCCTCAGAACTTTGAGTTCTACGTCGAAGGGTATGTTCGCACTAAATTTAGATTTTCTTACAGTTTTTCATTTGAATCTCACCCTTAATGAGTTTTTTCATTTTTATGTTATTCTGTGTCAGTTTAATTTTGTATCCATCGGATTTTTTTTATTTATACTTCCTCTGTTACTTATTAAATTTTTAGATTTTCTGACAGTCTAATTTTTATTGTAGAGGAACAAAAACTCACTTTTGTATTCTAACAAATCGTTGACACTTTTTGATCAAAATCGCAGAAACATTTATGAATGGCTTGGCTAACGACGTGTAACAATTTTTTGATTGTGTGGCCGCCAGACATATAATTAGCGGGCATATAGCACACGGGCAACGCAGATTCTATCAAATAAATTTCCTCGTTAATTATTATTCGTTCGAAACTTGGAAGATTCAAACAAGGATTTAATTTTCGTTTGACACTCTGCGTGTTTTCTTTGGTTTTTGCTTTAGAATTCTATTCTAATTTTAGCCAACTTTCTCGTATTTTTCGCTGTCTTTATTTCATTTCATCTTTTTCATTCGTTGAGCAAAAATGTTGAGCATAAATGAAATCGCAATTTTTAGACTAACCAGTCTGAAACTCCTCGATCTGACTTTTTTGTTCCATGATTCTTTGTTTTTTGTTATTCTTTGATTGCATTATATCACATTTTCCTTTGGTTGCATATTTTCCTTTTTTATTCCGCATTTAATTTAAGCTCCGCCCATCAGAACACCACCGCTCGATCTTACTCCCAATCTTCGGTCTACTGAAACAATGTTTGTCGTTACAACTTCACACAAACCAATCTTTTCCCCACGCGAAACGAATTTGGCGTCCGTGGATTCAAAGTTTACGACAAAAAATTTCGCATCTTTGTCGTCAATATCGACGCCGCTGTCAAACGCGACAAAAAAAACATTTTCGTCGAAAACGTCGTCGACAAAATTGCCTTTATTTGTTATTTTTGAAAGTAACGAATCGCCGGCGACAAGGACATTTTCCGATACAACGACACCGAAATCGCAGCGCGTCAGTTCCTCATTTACGTTCCGAACGAACAAATTTATTCTGTTATCGTCTCTTATCGTTATTTCGGTCGTTTTATGAAAGCGATGCGAGTTTATTTTTTTACAATTTTTCGAGAAAGAAGCCGATGGTAAAGACAGTTCTGGCTCTTGATCAATATGATTTACATGTTTCAAACAAAATTATGATGGTATTTTCTAAAAATTTAATGTTAGAAGATCGGATTTGGGATTTTAACTGTGAGGTTTTTTCAAAAATCCTTTTTCATGCTTTCAGACATTTGTTGTTAAAGATTAAGCACACTTGTCAAAGTATTTTATGTTTCGAAAAATCCTCAAATTAGCCCAATTTCACTGTAGGAAAGATTGGGCAATAAAAGTAGTCGAGTTAGAAAAATTCAGAATCAAAATCTATGCTTCTTTACTCCGAAAATTAAATGTTTTGTAAATAACCTCGAAATATCAGCACCGTAAAAGTGAAAATCAAGGCCACTCTAGTCTGTTCATTTTAGAGTAGGATTCGGAGTGAGGGCAGTTTTACATTGATGAAACAATTGTTGAATACTGTAGTAAACGTCCCGGCTATCAAGTCCAACTTAAAATGCAGCTCCCACTCCAAAGTCGATAGACTATTGAAGAAATCCAGACTGATAGCAACTTTTTAGATGCCTCTAATGTTGTATTCTGAAGTGAAAATTGAAGGTGCAACCAAAAGCTAATATCCACCAGAAGTTTGATATTCATTTCATTCCATTTCTTCATTCATTATTCTTTTTTCTCGGAAAGTTGTTGAATTTTTTAAACTCTGAGAAAAATGTTTTTTTGCCGTGATTCATCGCAGAAGCTTGAAGAAAAGTTGTTTTATTTTTTGTTGTTGTCGTTACACATTAGGTATAAAAACTGTCGTAAATTTTCGCGAATATATTAGGGCCGTTTTTTATTATTGTAGATGATTTATTTTATTTTATACTTTAATGATTCATTGCATTCGCATTTTTGTATGCTAAAGAAGCTGGCATCATACTGGACTGTTTTTTATCTTGTGTTCTGCGTTGTCTTTATTTCTTTTTCGATTCGGCTCTTTTTAAAAGTTATTGCAAATGAGTATCCATTCAACTGTATTTTTAGCGTCGTCAAGTCCGTTTCCTGTTTTTATTTCCTCCTGAAAAATGTGCAAGTCAAAATATGGAAGCAATTGACTTCCATGGTTCTTTGCAAAGACTTGCCCCGTCATTATTTTATCTACACAGCTATACTGCTGTTTCCTGTATACGTTGCCAAGTCCTTCGAACGTTATTTTTGTAGTTTTATAATTCGCTCAATTTGAATTTTCTATATAAATAGTAAAATGCGTGTTTCAAGAACTTGCTTACGAATATTGACTTTTTTGTTATATGGTTTCCAAGGAAATTTCTTTTTTAGAGGATGTTTCTATTATGACAAAGACAAAAATCAGCATCATGGTCAAGTTCGTGTTCATCTTTTGCCACGATTTTTCACATGGTTTCTCCCCCTATTGAGCAAAACTCAAAATTGTGAGACTCAATACAACGATTCTAGAAACGGCGATTCTCAATATGTAAAAATGTAAAAAACAAGGTTTCACCCCTGTTCAGCGAGACTCAATACAGTGATTCTCAATTCAGCGAAGTCTCAATACAGCCAAGTCTCAAAAGTGATTCTTAACTCAACGAAGACTCAAAACAACAAAGTATCAGAACAGATTCTCAAAATAACGAATTTTCAAAACAGTTATCTTCAGAATGAAAAAATTGAGATTGGGCGGGGTAGACGTTTTGGCACGTGGCCCATTTGGTCCTCCTTTTCCATCTGGTAGATGCTGGTCGTCACACCTTTTGGCACCAATCACCATATTTCTGACATGGCATTATAGAATGTGTTTTCACGACATTAGAGCTTTTTATTCTGGTTTGTTAATTATTCACATATCCACATGCATGTTTCTTGTGTCTTTTTTCTTACTTTTTGTATAATTTTTCAGGTTGTATACTTTTGTTCTATTTTTTACCTACTTTTTACTACATTATTTTGCTATTCATGTCTTTATCATTCGTTTTTTGTTTTGCCTTAGTGCTTAATCATTTTATTCATTTCATCTTATTTGTTTATATCATTTTATTTTATTTATTTCATCAATTTAATTTTTTTGCCATGCAATTAAGCTGCCTATAAAACAACTTTAATGGAGAATCCTTATGATAATCTTTTGCTTTTGTTTTTTTCAAACGTTTCGAAAAAATGTTTTTCTCACAGAAATTTTTTTGTGATTTTGGAATGGTCCGTTCGTGCATACCAACCATAACTGCAGCACAAAAGCATTTGAAATTTATAGTCTGTTTTTTATAAGATGCTTCCAAATAGAAAAGTGACACAAATCGTTACTGTCGTCAAAATCGTTCACAGAGAGCTTTTACCGTAAAATTTTTCACTCGAAGAATTGTTAACGGTGAGCTCAGTATGCTCAAAAATTTCCAGACTTATATAATATATTGTTCGTTAGAAAATCGTGGAAATCTGAAATACTACTTGCTTTCCACCTTTATTATTTAGAAGCATTTCAAGAAAAACAGACTATAGATGGCCAAATGCAACTAAACATAGACCATCTCAACTAGCAAAAACGATTTTAATTTACCTAATTTGCATATTTATCACAAAAAGGGTGCGCGCGTTTACTCTAATGCATAGAAATTTTTAGTATTCGCTGTATTGAGATTCGCTCTTTTGAGAATCGCCGTATTGAGATTTCGCTGTATTGAGAATCGCTGTATTGAGACTTCGCTGTAATGAGAAACGCTGTTTTGGGTCTCGCTATTTTGAGTTCCGCTGTTGTGGGTTTCGCTGTATTAGGGACACGCCAAAAACAAGCGCATTGTTTAGTGTAATCGATTTAAAAATTTTATTGTCAATGAACGGTAAATAGAACAGCTGAAAATTTCAGTAACCTGGCTAAGATGGTCAAAACATTTATCGAATGTGTCAAAATCAATAGTTGATAAGCTCGATGTTTTTTTCTATGATCTTGGCCCTGCATTGCAACGAAGAGATTTAGCATTTTTTTGCAGTACGAAGGTTTCCACTATAAAAAGTACGTATCAAATTGAATTTTTTTGCTTGCATCTGTGAAAATGAGCTATAGCAGTTTTTATAGAAGAGATGTGAGTATGTCATTAATACGATATACTCCATTTATTCCGAAATGATTGATGCAGCGACCAACTTTTATTCAAAATTACGGACGGCTCATCGACCTCATTCAAGAATTTTTTCTTCGTGAGACGGATGCAACCATTTATGATTGCCGTAATTGATTTTCTAATCTTTGGGGAGGCTCTCTTTGCGGAAACGTCGACCACTGCATCTATCATTTCAATGAAGAGTGTATGTTTTCAAAAACACCGAATTCCGAGCAGCCTTAAGAATCATTTATACTTGCCTTTTCCGACGGAACGGAATACGATCGACACAAGGTAACCGAACGAAAGAGAAACTTTCGTTCCGTTCGGTTCGGTTGAAGGTTACCGTCGGTCGTTTTCTACAAAATTGCAGTTATTTTTTTGACCTAAAGTGGATTTTCAGGCTGAATGTTTCAAGCTCTTGGCGATCCGTACCGTTCGGTTACGTCGAAAAAGGCCCTTTACAATTCGCATATACGATGTTGTGAGAAATGAAGTGTCGTTTGACTTGCAGAGTCCTGCAACTGTAATTTAGCATCAATATTGAAGCAAAGAATAATACCCAAATGAATACAGTATAGCTGTCCAGAAGTTCAGCCGATAATTATGAATTGACACAGTTATTTTGCCGAATCGGTCTGCTCATCGATTTATACGGATTGCAGGATTTGCAAAAACCTATTAATTTCTTTTCGTTGGTTTAAGGCCCTGTCATACTTCACCGCGAGGTACCGCGCGGCTCCGCTTTTTCTATTCATACTAACGCGCGGCGCCCCTTTTTTACTATCGGATTTCGCTCTCTGAATAAAAACTTTCTCGAAAAATTTTCAAGCACTGTTATTTTTTATCGTTTTTGGAGCTGCTAATTGCACTTGGCTTATTGCTAAGACAACATCAGGCCGCGGAAACGTGTCTACACCTACTTTGCATATTAATAATTTTTCCACATTCATATCTCCATTAAAAATTGCAATCACAACAGAGCCTATAGTATCTTCTTCTGGAAATGCATGTGAATAAAAAAGTGGAAAGCAAGTATCATTTTATATTTCTATAATTTACAGTCTGCTCAACTGATCCTCACGATTTTTTACGCCAAAAATCCTATAGTAAACGGTTTGTGTAAACGACTTTGAGGGCGGTCCATTTTTTGTCAATTTTCAATTTAAAAACATTTTATAAAAACCAACCATAAGTATTTCTAATCCTCCTGAAAATCTATTTTTCAAAACGTCATTAATAATACCTCTGGGATAAAATTACAGGAAAAACTTCACGGGGAAAATTTCTGAATGCATAGCCAAAACTTGCCAATCATGGATTTTTCGAAATAGGATGACTTTTTCCGAATATAGCATACATGCACGTGGAGGGGGTTTGGGGTATTGACCCCCCAGCAGATCTGATTCCCCTGCAATGATTGAGAAGATGACGAACGAAAAAATGATCAAGAGAGAAGAGAAAGTCATCATGAATGAAAATGATACCGTAGTATACTTGATTCAAAAAAGTAGCTTTAAAACTTTAAAAAGTAAATCGTTTCATATATTTGGCTAATATAGCTTGAAAAACATGCAACTTGAATGTTAGAAAAACATGCTGCTTGTACGGGCTGAGTCCCCACAAAATTTCTATGTTGTGCGTGTATTTTTAGAGGCATGATAAAATAATACTTGAAAAGTGTCATAATTCAAAATTCATGTAAAATATATGGTTGAACTGCATACAGATGTTATAGTATGCATCAATATGTTATAGCAACAATATATCACAGCTATGAGTCGTTCAAAAATTTCATTTGAGTTGAACTTTGAAAGCGGTATCGCAAAAATTAGAAAGATCTATTCATACTTCCCAGGCGGCACCGGCAGGCGCCGCGCGTCGCCGCTTTTCAGTATGAATAGGACAAGCGGCGCCGCGGGATACCTCGCGGCGAAGTATGACAGGGCCTTTAGAAACATACACGTAAAGGGGACCTGAGGTCAGGAAGGGGGTCGGACAACTTTTTTGGGGCCAGGATTCACTGATTCTCAAAATTTTAGGGGGAGGGGTCTATGAGAAAATTTGTTTTTGATTTTTTCACTAAAAGGGTCCGAAAAACGGTTAAAAAAATTGTAATTTTTGTCTAGAAAACTTTAAAAAATATATTCATGGCGCGGTGCACTGAGAAAATTGACATTTTTGACTATTTTTTGTTCAAATAATGACATTTTTAATCAAAACATTGATATTTTTCAGTATTTTTCCAACCAAAAGTATGGGGTCCCTATGACTACTATACGGCTAGCCATAGGATTGGAAAATCCGGGGGGGGGGGTCGCCCAATGGCTAGCCATATGGCCGACTATTTCTGGGGAGCATTCCCCCAATTACGTGTATGTTTAGAAATATGACATTGAACCTTGAGTGGCCATTTCTGCCAAACTGAATTTTTTTACTTAGAAAAATATCATTCAACATGAAACATATTTGGTCAGAATTTCAAATCTGATACTTTTTACTTTTGTCTCGAGCTCGTCCGACACGGAATAACTTCGTCTTTTTCTGTCTTCTACCTTCAGTCCCTCTTCACTACTTTTCGATGATGAACGTGACAGCTACCAAACACACGTCTCCAAAAATTCTGTCATCAAGACAGCCAATCGACGACGCTCAAAATATTGGCCAGTTGCGCGACGAAATCAGTTAGGAATGGATTCGCCATGATTAAATTGAAATTGATCGGCGGTTGGCAAGACGGCAGAAATGCAAGATTACCCTGAACGAATAATTTCTACGGCTGCTAAGGTGTGGTTTTGAGCCAAAAAAAGTCATGTCGGAAAAAAAAACGGAAAAAATTCGTGACCGCGTCTAATTTGATCTGACTCAGCTAATCAATTTTACAACCACATAATATTTTCTCTGCTAGGAATTCTAATTGAATTCAAATCCCGGTTGACTTTTTGTCCTAACCAAAATTCTGATTCTAGTTTCAAATCCTTGATCGACATACTTGAAATTTTCTGTGCGATCGTAGAACGAAATTGCAAAACACGAACCGACAAATCAAAATTCGCAAAAAATCGTCTTGGAGGTAAGTTTTGTACCACAAATCTACATATCAAAAAAAGTTTCAAAAAATCACAGATCGAAAAATTAGGCAACGGTATTCCCTACCAATTATAGACGAAGATGCGATCAATCGCGTGACTTCCTGAGAAAACCCTTCGATGAGAACTTGGCATTTGTCCCAAACTGCTAAAGATATTTGATCGATCTTTGATACAAGGCAGAATGCGGTTAATGGACTATGCAAAAATAGAGTAAACAAACTCCCGTTTCTTTGAAGAGCTGAAAATGAAAAAATGAAGTTGATTTTATGATCTATTTCGTGAAATGGATAGGTGTGGACTTTGAGAGTAATACAAAAAATAAATGCAAAAACAGTCTAGAGGCGTAAGAATTAAAATTACGCAGTTGTTTATAGCCAATTTACTTTGAAAAAACCAAAATGACTAACTTTTTTTTACTAACTTTATACTACATTAAAATGATTACATTCTTCATAATATAGGAAAGACCTAAATCATAGCTTATGCTTTTTCTGATTTGACTAAAACTGTGTCAACGCTTGAGTTCAACTCGAGAAATTTCAACCATTTAACCAGGCTATTGTAGAAAATTTTTTGTCCTTGTGTTGGAGGAGAAAATTTTTTCCACTGATTACAAAGCTTAGTAGTGTTACCCGTGTTGAACTTACTTTCATGATCGTTGCATCTATAATGTCAGAACATATAGACTATAGTGAATGGCAATAAGTTTACTCACAGTAAATAATACATGGGTGGGTAGCGCTTGAGGGGGATTTGACCTAACACAGAGTAGATCTTTTCAGGAGAATAGTTTTTTGTCAAAATGCTGCAGATTGGACATCAATTGATACATCTCGTTGTTGTATATGTTGAGAATAGTCACAGCAGCCGTCTCAACTTCGAATTTTCGCATATTATATATGTATAGGAGAGCGCCTTTCCCATCGCTCGGTTTGACTCAGTTTGTTAGCGTGCGGACGTTAGCCGAAACGTTCCGGGTTCGACTTTCGGATTTTCGGAACCTAGCTTTTATTGAAATCCCGAGCAACGGAAATAGATTGCTTCAACATATATGTATTTTTAACAGAGACCTAAGCGTTTAAAGTTTGGTGAAATCTGCTACACCTCTACCACATTTCCATATGGTCACAACCACGCTAAACACGAGGATAAATTGCTGAAAATTCTACCGTTCAATAGAGTTCATTGCACGAAACTTTGCATTTCGATCAGCGATTCAAGGAAACGATTTTTGTGGAATCGTCTCAGTACTTACACTTTAAATAGTGTGGCGTTTCGACTGGAGAACAAAAAATGACCAGTGGTTGATTGAATGGACTGGACAGTGCCTTAAAAGGGTGAATGACCAGCAGATGCAGACGGAGGCGCGATAAAAGATGCTCATTTTTTCACCAAAAACGACGAGCTATTGTCGCTTTCCACGATCAAAAAGTAGGGCGTCCTCAGGTAAGGCCTCACGTCGTCCGGTCGAATCCTAAAAATTCGATATTCTACGACGGAACTTCATTTGACTAAAAATTCTTTTCTTACACGCAGAACGCCCTATTCTCGACCACCACTGCATATTCGTTCGAAACGCCTACGTCCAACGATATGGATTTTTTACGAAGGTTAATAAACACGCCACCTTCATCTGTAAAAATCAGGTCCATTAAATGGAATAAGATGAAAAAATTCAAAGCTCTTAAAATAATAAAAAATAAAAAATTTAAAAAACGAAACTTCTATAATACATCACAATATTCACAAATGATAAAATCCTTCAAAATTTAATGGACAGAAAGATTTGTTGCAGTTCATTTACTTTCAAGTGACAGACGCAGAAACAAGCTGAATCAAGTTCAGTTTGAAACGCAATTTTCACATAGTGAAAAACTATGTACTGTAGAAAAACGTTAGATTTCTTAATGAAAACAGGGGGCTAAAACCATAGAAAAAAACGTCATTCTTATCCAGTTTTCATTTGGATAGTACTGTTGCCCAAACCTGAGTGCTACCCGAAAAATTTTGACTATTTGAACAGGTAATGAAAGGAATTTTAAGGAAAATAAGAATTTTTTTTCAATCGATTACATTAAGAATTGGTTTTTGCGTGTAGAACTTACTTTCATGAGATGGCTGCATCTGTCATTTCAGAATAAACAAACTACAATGTGGCTTACCGTTACAGTTCAAATCCGGTACACCGTCGGCCGACAAGTACAATAAGACAACGGAATTCATCGTTTGTTTCTTCATTGAAAGACTAAGGCATAGGAAAACAGTTTCTATCGTCGGTTTGTACAACAAAATTTTGTTGGGATTTTCTTTCAATTGCCCGTTGTCGCCTTTCTACGAGAAGAAAGTGCCAAAAATTTAGATTTTCTTTGAAGAATTCTTCTTTTTGCTTACAATATGATCGAACAAAACCGGCGACGACGAACTGGTCGAATCTTGGCCCATGAGTTTTATTGTTTCCTGCGAAATTTCTCTTTCTAACGTTTGCAAAATGTGGTACATATCGATGGTAAGTTCACTGAATTTCACCTAAGAATAAGACGTTTACTGACTTGAAGCGAAAAGTAGAATCATGTTTATTTTTATTCGATAGAAGGAAAAGTTAGGTAACTCTAATCAAAGTAATGCCCTCAATGACATTTTGCGTTCATAACCAGACTGATCGAAAAGAAGCATGTTATGAATTTCACATGTCAGTAATTCCCTTCAGTCAAGCACGATTCATAACTGACGGATAACATAGTGCCAGGTGATGTTTTCGTGAGCTGCCATATTTTTTCTGTGGTTTCAGCTGAAAATACAGCTTATGAGCACATAAGTCTAGAAAAATACAAATGTTTAACGACTTTCATTTTTTTGTTCGAAATTTCTCCTTAAATCATAAATGGTGTCCTTCTTCAATTTATGATTATTTTATTTTATTGAAATTTGTTCCGTCAGTGTGACTGAAGTTATGAGTTAAAAAAAACAATATTCCATAAGATCTGAATTATCGTTGGAGTCACAAAGTAGCGACAGAACTTAATTCAGGTGATTGATTTGACATAGGTATTGGTAGACATGTAAAAAAATATTGACATCTACGAGTATGTTGAAAGATCCCCACATCAACTGAAACGGTGTCTTCAACGATAAAAGTGGCCAATCGATAAACTATTTGAAATTTTCAGACAAGAGTAAATTTCCAGAAGTAATATTTCAGTTTTTGCATTGCTCAATGAAAAATTTTGGCGTTTTTAATCAAGAATAAGTCACAATATCCCCATGAACTTTTACCTAAAAAGCTAGTAGTGCATTGCTACTGAACGCCATACTATGCATCATAAATAAATAGCTCTTGCCTTATGTCAGTTTCTATACTCCATTCATTGTGAAATGATCGACGCAGCGAGGACACATCCAGACTTTTATTCAGAATTATGGAAGGCTTGTTGGCGTTTTTTAAAAAAATTTCCTTCAGACTCCTTGATAATCATTTTTTCCAACGATTTCGAGAGTGCCGAAATGAATTTCCTGATCTCTATTTATGCTACGTTTGCCGAAACTCCGACCTCCGCATCGATCATTTCAAAATGAATGGAGTATAATAATCTTAAGATTTTCGGCTTGGAAACAAAAATTGATCAAAAGCACGCAAATTAATGTTTTTCATAGTTAATTCCAGTTACAGCATTACGTGCTTTAACTCTAGATACATTCGGTTGCAGTGTAGTTCAATCATTTTGCTATGAATTCCATAAGTTCATAAATTCTGATACAGTTAGCCTGTGTCTAACAGATCTGTGCTAACTTCTTCGTTTAAACATGTAATTTTTGATTATCGTAAAAGTTTCATAACTCGCAGAATTGTATCGTAAAACTATAGTCTGTTTTTTTATAAAATGCATCCAAACAGAAAAGTGACACAAATGTCGTTAAAATCGTTTACATTACTGTAAAATTTTCACTCGAAAAATCGTTAAACAAGACAGTATGCTCACGAATTTTCAGTCCTATATGACATATTGTTTATCAGAAGATAGTGAAAATCTGAAATACTACTTACTTTCCACTTTCATTATTTACAGTCATTTCAAAAAAACATACTATATAGTAAAGAATTATTTTTCTTGCGAGCGCAACAAAAATAATTGTTACAGTATGCGACAATAATGCAAATATCCTCGTATGGAATTTTGATTACCTGATTCAATTTACTGCCAATAATAATTGCTTGATTAAGCCACAGCTGTCCGTTGATATTCCAATCACTGGAAGATATACAGTTGAAAACGGACATTCTGTGACTGAGGACTACGGTGACTGTATCCATATCGACGATTGATAAGCAGTTGTCAGCCTAAATTAGGACGTTTTTCCACATTATACGATGAAATATGGTAGCTCACAGATAATGTCAGAAAAATTAGGGATGAGGCATCCATTTACCTGAATGAAACATGATTAACTGCAATGAAGCACTGAAAATGCTATTTAGATCATCAAATTGTAACTTCAATATTCCTGCATGCATTTTTTCAGAAAAAGAAAACTTGGAAGTCGTCCAGTTCCACGTAAAACATAACAAATCTGATTCTTGAAATTTGAGGCTCTCGCCTTCCCATATTTACAAATTAAACAAAAAATTGAAAAGTCGCTCTTCATTTAAAGTCTCAATTTACAATTGAAAATAAAACGAGCACTCTATTCTGTGATCTCGCAACCTCTTCTAATCAAAATGCTATCCAAATTGGAGATGAACTCCTACGTTTCCATGTACATCAAACGATCACTAACTGTAATCCAAAGTTTGACTCTTACATTGGCAAAGTCCAAAGCTTCATTTATTACAACTGTCCATTCTAATTCGTCTTCACTGGAACCGTAAATATGAACAAATTCATCAACTTCTTCGTTCAACTCCTGCAAATGGGAATAATATTTAGTTGAGGACGATGTTGAAGAACGTGTTTCAACTAGCACTTTTATCAATTCTCGAATCAATTTGAACTTTTTTAACAAAAGGCACGTCATGATGAATCGTGCATAATACCGCAATTTTTTGATCATCACGTCACCCCTAAGAATAGTATGCTGGTGTGATACGTAATCAGCATCATAGTGTGATTTCGAGCTACATAGTGACCATAAAATTGGCAGTCAGTTATTTGCATCCGTTCGAAGAAATTGGCTGATTTTTTTGTCAACCCTATATATCGACATAATTCGGTGAAAGACACTTTCAATTTTTTTGGTGTACTACAAGACCGAAATTTGTATCGTACTTCAATTCTTTCGAAGCTGTGGAATAATACCCTCTGGATCTGATAGCCGAATAGAATGAAAAAGCTTCCATCAAGTAGGTTACGTTGCTCGTCCTTGTACTAGAAACAAAAACTGAGGTCGTTAAGATAAGAGAATTGTATTCGGGGTGTGGAAAAAGGACCAAAGTGATTCTTACTAATAGCTGTAATAAAGCTGGCCGATTTTAGAGGCAATTTCACCGATTTGCCATCGCTTTAAATCATATTTTGTGTTCAATAAGGATCTAGAACAATAAACAACGGATCAATGGAACATTAAAATGGTTTGGGATTATAGTATTATGGCACTGAAAATTTCAGGAGGGTAGATTTGTTAGTAAACGGCTTTAATTCTACGATATTTACTCAACGGTTGGTGTCAAATTTCAAATTGCAGTTTTTTGTGATAAATCTATCAGCGGGAAAGAGTTTGTAGGCTTAACGTGCACTTACTATTGTTGAGCAGTACAAAATAGAGATTGGGTGGTAGAGCTAGACTGTTCCTGTAAGTCGACCATCCCAGTAATTCGACTGTCCCAGGAGGTCGACTGTTCCAAAAAGTCGACTGCACTGCAATTTAACATGTCTTTTTTTGCATAACCCTAAAGGCCCTGTCATACTTCACCGCGCGGCGCCGGTTGTCCTATTCATACTAACAGGCGGCGCCGCGCGGTACCGCGCGGTGGCTTGTCATACTTCGCCGCGCGGCGCCGTACGGCGCCGCTTTTTTACTTTTGGATTTTGCTCTTCTCAAAAAATGTGTATTGGTTTAGTTGAAACCTGACGGGGCGCCGCAAAAATTACAAAAACCTATTCATACTTCAAAAGCGGTACCGCGCAGCGCCGGCCGGCGCCGCATTTTAGTATGAATAGGACAACCGGCGCCGCGCGGCGCCGGCCGGTACCGCACGGCGCCGCGCGGCGAAGTATGACAGGGCCTTAAGCCTAAGTCTAAGCATAAGCACTGAAAACAATATGATTTTGAAAATTTGGATCATTAAACTGTCGCGGATTCTGGGCTTATCAATATAGTTGACTTCGTGGGGCAGTCGACCTGCTAGAAATTTATATGTTTAAAAAATAATGCATATATCATTGATCCACTTACTAGAATGACCGATCTCCTGGGATGGTCGGATGGTCGAGTTACTGGAATGATCGACCTACATCGAATAATACCAAAATAGGAGACAGTGACAGCTTTTTACACATGAGTTCGCGAATTTTTTTCAAGCATTCATTTTTATGAGATTCATAAATAATGATTCTTGCGGAGAATAAAACCTACTGCGAAGTCGAATCTTGATGGTTTGTAGTATATTATTTAAGCTGCAATTCAATATAGAGTTGAGAAATGATCAAAAATGAAGAATTTTGATTACGATAATGTTCAGATATACAGCTCGAGCTGACAAATGTGTTTATTCCATAGAAAGCGTCTTTCCAGCACTCCGACTAAATATCTGTTAATTCGCCAAAGACCGAGAATCATGGTTTGTGAAAAAAATTTACATTTCTATTTTGAGTGTACCATCATATTACAGTTGAGATGAGAACGTATTTTTTCAGCTGTATCTAACTATTGATTGTTAACCGTCGGATTTCATGGGCTTAAAGTAAACCCGCGTTAGCTCACCTATACTTCCGCTGAAAGTTCCAAGTTCTATTGTAAGCGTCGAAAGTTTGGCCAAAATATTTTTCCCAAACATTATCGTCGCAGTACATCGGCAAATCCCTGAAAAATTTCCTCATTATAAGATTAAGAATCCTAGATGAATTCAGTTCCAACTCTAGCTTAATGATAATAGACTTCGAGACTGTAGCCTGTTTTTCTTGAAATGCTCGTTAATTTAGGAGTGTAAAACAAGTTTAATATTTTCACTATTTCCTACTGAACCATACTCGTATGTCGCATAGGACTAGAAATTTATGAGTTTTTTCAACTAACCATTACCATTTTCAAGTGAAGAATCTTACAGTAAAACGTTGTTCAAACGACTATGAATGCGAAATTATTTGTCTGTCATTTTTAAATTTAAAAATATTTTTTGAAAAACTTAGTATTTCGGATGAGTTTTTTTATTCCCTTTCTTAGCAATGCACTGGGCAAATGCCGTAATTCCAAGTATGATTGTTACAGGCATTCCTTTCTTTTCAGCAATATTCTCATGCAATAGTTCAGTGTTTTTCTGTTACACCAATGGCTCAGGATTTATGTATTGATCAAGTCATGCAATGAAATCCGTGTGTTTACAAGAGTTCATGTCATCAAAAAAGTCCTCTCATTTGGTAGCGATTTGCATTCAGTTTGACCAATCGTCCAGGAATGTCTACAAGAGTTCTAAAGGAAGAGAACTTCCCCGAATCGCAATATTTTCATGAAAACTTTTTTATAAAAATCGGCAAAATCTTGACCAATATAGTTCTGGCTTATCTTCTAATTTAGTATCAATTGATGATAAAACTTTTTTTTGTTGAGATTCGGTGAATGCGCAACCTAAAGACATGTGAAAAAACAAATGAACTGTCGATTAAGTATCGATTGTTCCATCGTATCGTTTGTCCCAACGAATTTTAATTGTAGCGCATTTATTTTGAAATGCCAGGCACAGCGAATACCAAAAAAGTAAGTTCGATTTGATACACAATTTTCACGTAGAGCAAAATTCTATACTGTAGAAAAACGCTAAATTTTGCCATGACAGTGGGAAGGCCAAAATCATGGAAGGACCACGATGCTTATCCACTTTTGATTTGGATAGATTTATGTTTGACACTTGTGTGTTACTCGAAAATTTTTGACCATTTAATGAGGTTATGGCAGGACATTTTCAGTTGTTCTGTTCACCGCGCATGGAGAAGAAATTTCCTTCATTCATTACAGTAATAAGCTTTACTAATTTTTCGAGTTGAACTTACTTTTATGTGATCGCTGCATCAATCATTTTAAAATGAATGGAGTATAGCTGTATCGATTGACCTACGGTAGTCTAAGTGGTTGTATCGATTGTTTCACCATGTGAAGATGAGGTGTATCGATCGTTCCCCCTGCACTATATTTAAAAATGAGCAGGCACAAAACTTCTCGATTATTGGAAAATATAGCTCTTATGTTTAGCAATGAGTTATTCACCACAAATTACACGTCGGGTTATTCGATGGATTAACCAACAATATACTCCATTCAATTTGAAATGATCGATGCAGCGGTCGGAGTTTTGTCAAACGCAGCCTTACTAAAGATCGGGAAATCAATTTCGATAATTTCGAAAGCCTTCAAAAGAGAGATCATCAAGACGTCTGAATCATGAAGGAACTTATTGAGCAGAGTTATCAAACCTTCCATTTTTGAATAAAAATTTGGCTGCGACCTCGCTGCATCGATCATTTCAAATTAAATGGAGTATAGTTCAACTATTCCAGCTTTGAGGATGTGATATGAAATTTTGCATGATCTTTCAATCAGCATAACTCTAAAATGAAGATTCGATTTCTCCAAGGCATTGCTGTTTTGGTTTATATTGTACATATGATTCTTGGAATTTGATAGTTTTTCGGGACAGTGGAATCTCACCCCGTGAAATTTCAAAGTCTCACTACAGTGAGCTTTATCTGTTGATGTTTAACGGCAGCATGGCTATTTGCAGAAACGAGCGTTATTACAATTCAATTACGGTCATTTTCTCTAGGACCTGATAAATTCACCAGGGGCCGGTTTCATCAAAGAGATTTAAGCTCCAGCTGAGCTGCAGCTTAAGCTTTAGCTTAACTCTATATGTTATACCATTGGAGCTAAGTTGCGGCTCAGCTGTGGCTTAACTCATGCACGCGAAACATATCGAGAAAGTTAAGCTGTAGCTACGCTGTAGCTTAACTCTGTACGATATAACATTGTCGTTTTGGGGCAGCTCAGCTGCAGCTTAACTTTCACGATATGTTTTGCGTGTCTGAGTTAAGGTACAGCTGAGCTGCAGCTTAACGGCAATAGTATAACATATAAGCTTAAGTTACAGCATAAGCTGCAGCTCAGCTGAAGCTTAAGTCTCTTTGATGAAATCGGCCCCATGTTTCTGACAAGTTTAACTTTAGAGCCAAGCCCATTCTCTGTTTCATATCCGAACAATGACAATATGATTTTCTTGGATAGGAATTCGCATGATTTTTTCTTTTATTATTGTTGATTTTACATGATTAAGTGTGATTTTTTGTGGAGTAAGTGTTTTGAAGTACTGAGTTTTGTTATTTTAATTGTTTGGACTAATTTAAAAATTGTTCTACTTATTTCACGCTAATCTTATAGTTTCCAAAAAGCCAATCATTTTTTATGTGCATCATAAAGTTGATACGTTCGGTGGGACAATCGATACAGTTAATCATCATACACCTAGTTGATATTCGGTGAGACATTCGATGCAGTGGGGCAATTGATACGGTGGGACAAACGATACAGTGGGTCAAAACCTGAAACTCCAACGGGTTTTATTGTAACGGTAAGTCGAAGGTTTGGATAAAAAGATGAAATAAATCCATGAAACTTTCGTATATTTGAAGAAGGCCATGCGCTGAGGTACTTAACTAATAAATAAATAAGCCAATAAATTTTATGTAGAAGTTCAGGCTGAACTGCTAGACTGCTGAGAATAGTGTAAGGGTTATTTTGCAAAATTTGACAACTGAACTATAAAACTCAGTTAGCTCAGTAAGCTCACAAGTTTCCAGCCCCATGTGACCAGAGGTCTAATATAAAATTGCAAAATACTATAGTCTGTTTATCTTGAAATGCTTCTAAATACAGAAAGTGGAAAACAAATAGCATTTCAGTTTTTCACGGTTTTCTGATAAACAATTTATCATATAGGTCTTGAAATTTCTGAGCATACTGACCTCGTCCTAACAACTTTTCGAGTGAAAAATTTTATGTTAGAAGCTCTATGTAAACGATTTTGATGACAATACTAATTTGTGTTACTTTGCTGTTTGGAAGCATTTTATAAAAAATAGACTATAATTGTACTTGCTTTCTCATTAGCGCATCAAAAGTTTAGTCAACTATTGTCGCCAATAAAATGTTTCTTCAAAGTGTTGAACGTTTGCATGGGATACAAAATCTTAACAGCATTTCGGAAGGCATTAGAGAAGTCTCAGGTCGTCGATGTTAATAGTATTTCTACGAATATTTCCACTAAGTTTGGCCCTTTTTCTATCGTTTTTAATTTTCTTGTAGCTGCCTTTCCTTTTGTATGCTTTTGTATGCTTTTGTATTTTGTCATTAGTCCATTAGACGGAACATCACCCGTTCATTTTAACCCAAGCTGTTCAATGATTTATATCAGAGCATCGGTTATGCATGGTGCCATGAAAGTTTGGTCATGGCATCTTCTATATGGTATCATTGCTATCTGCCTATTCTGCTCTACAGAATTATAGTGACTTCTTGCAAGCTCAGAAACCATCAAGCTTTAAATGCGTTGTTAGCACAAAGAAATAAGAAGTCCAGGAATCAATTTTTTGCTCAACACTTTAGCGGAGTATCGTCCCATGGAGTCACTTGCGTTCCTACCGGGAAGGAATAATATATTTTGAGTTGTCAGTCTATTCTTCCATATGAGCCTCGGAATACAAAAAAATCTAGATAAATCTGGTGATCGTGTCTTCTTAACCCCACTGTTTCTTTGCTCCCGAGTTTCTGTTTACCCCCACCGTCCCATCATCCCGTTACCCGGACATGCACAAAGTTCTCATTACACCAGAAAATGGAAATTTTTCAGACACAGTATTTTTGAGAATGATTCCTTGTACCCCGACCTATGCCTATCCATAAACATTTCAACCCAGACTCTCAGCCTTTTTCAAGTCTCGCAATTCCGTAGTTAGGGTCAAATTGCGCCTATGCTCAAACTTTTCCACCCCAGACATCCAGATAATCTCACTGACCCTATAGCTGAAACTTTATACCCTCGCATGTCCTGGCTCAGATGTGTCTGGACACGCCCAACTGGTGGTGCTATGTTATACCTTATGACTATGGGAAAATCAGAACATTACCAGAGTTTACATTTTTAAAACTAGCACACTCAAGATAAAGGGACAGTCGTGGCAACGGCATAGTGGGGGTAACGGGAATTTGTTGTCATTCCTTCAGCATTAGTCGGGGTAACGGCATATTCTGGGCAACGGGAGGTCGGGGTAACCAGGCACAACCACAAACCTGTATGCAGGTGCTAACCATGCATCGTAGGCCTACATTTGTTCTTATCAAGTGTACTCCAAGAAAAATGACCGTTGTTGTTTTATAGTGATCTAGGGTTTTGGCATCACTCCCGAAAACAGTGAAAGCCTGTAACTCACAATTATTGAGTCAAACCTGATTCATCAAAGTCTTCATTAAATTATAAAAAGATGCATCAAAAAACAAGTCTTTACGGAATTTGTCTACATCATAACAATGCTCTTTTTATTCCTGTTGATCAAAGGCTAACTCCGTGGAAAAGTCTGGGAAGATGTGAGTGCAACCAGGGATTCTATGACTACTGTAAAATATTCCAAAAAAGTCAATCATTGAACTGAATGAGTAACTTGAAAGAGCTATGAATAAGAATTGTTTCCTGATCTGAACATGCCCCTCGTATGTCTTCCTAAAAGTCATTTTCATCTCACCTCAGAAACTGGAAATATTTTCCGGCTCTTTCATTCAAACAATTAAAATCGAACAACAATTTCCTGTCCTCTTCACTAGTCGTCGTAACTTCCAAAGACATAACTATTCTCTTTTCTAGATCTTCAGATAATCTAATATAAATTGCGAAATTTGCATATCGAAACTCACATTTTTTTGGCGTTCAGCCACCAATCTGCGAAAGACCGATTGAAAAAAACTTATACATTAGCAGATCATTCAGCCGACTAGGGTGTCGTTTGTCCCTATCTGCTGAGCCAGGGCGTTCTACATTCTGCGGATAGCTGCTTATCGTTATTATTACCGTTCCTATCATTAATCCTTCCCTCTCCTCTCCTCTACTGACCCACCCTGGAAATCTACGTCATGCATGAGCGGGTGGAGCATTTATTACTATAATCTTTATCAAGGAAAAAAGTGAGGGGTTTGCTGGTAGAGTCTATATTGATCGTATCCTTGCATAGAACAGTCAAATATAACCAGTCTGCGGAATGTGTAGGTGGTGGATCACGTTTTGACAGTCGAAGAGGGATTTTGATTACTTAATTTGATAGTATAAGAGAAAAGGAAGGGAGCTGAAGCTGACATTGATGAATAAATTATCGAAAGAAGGGAATTTTACCATGTTGAGGGTGGAGCTGAGTGATTCATTAAGTATGCACGAGCTGACTTCGTGTAACGTGAGCGGTACTCCTTCGGATTTTTCTCATATGTACAAGGACTCGTATTTCTAGTGTAGCCATTTCTGTAACGTGCAGAATATCACAAGTACGGATATTACTCTATTTTCTGAAGGAGCTTTTGCTCACTTACTATCATCAAAAGATAGAGATGAAGAAAATTTTCAGTGGCGGTGAAGTGCTTGGGGCAACGCACTATAATTCCTAACGCAGTATTTATGTCTAACTCAAGTAAACGTCAAGAAAAATCAAGTAAACCATTTCGTGATCTACGCAGACATCAGCAGATTTCAGCCAATTAAAAGTTCAGAAGTAACTCCCGAAATTTTTTGCTTGCACTAACTTTAAGAAAGTCGGTGTTGTTCAGAAGTTTAGGAATGTTCGCTTACATAGAGACGTCCAGATGAGTCGACTTAAGACACAATTTCTGTAAGAATCAACGGAGGCCTGTTTTTGAGTGTGATAAGTAAAAAATTAATCATACCTCAAAAAAGCATATCTTGTACAGTTTTCTGCGCTGAACAACATGTCAGTATTCGTTTGATCCAAAAATCAAAATTCGCTTCGTAGCATCAATCCAAAGGCTCCAATTTTTTTAGATTTTCGAAATTTTAGGTTACAATCATTGAAGCCCTATAAGTAATCAGGTATGTAATGTTGATCAATAAAACTCTGTCAGTGCATGTATATTGTACATGCACTGACAGAATACAGAGTACAGTGTACATGCATGACACATATAGTTATATCTAGCATCAAAAGTATGGTTTACACTACACTTTAAACTCCAATTTTCTGCAGTTATCAATGACTCAAAATCTTAGATTTTTCTATTTCATAAAGTCAAATTATGAGTGTCATTGATTAAACTCAATTATGATATAGCTGTATCGCTTGGCCACGTACCCACAAAGTTTTATCAAAATGAAAAAACCATTATGTGCCACAGTGAAACAAAATGACTTTTTTGTCCAGCGGCAAAAATTTGCTCGCACTCACCATGAAAAAAACATTTGTTCTTTTTTTGAAATTTTTTCAAACAAATTTTTTGCACAGTAAAACAGTTAGTCGAAAAAAGCATTGAAAGACACGTAATGAAAATGCGACAGGAGTCACTTATCTTCTATCATGTAGTAATTATCTTTTCATTTTCAAATGAGTCTCGAAACGCAAATACGCCTCAAGAAATCAGTAGGTAGGGTGGTGACCAAGCATCGTTGCAAACGATTGTGCCACTGGCGCCGCTTTGGCGCTAGTCTCACATTTGGCGCCTAGCATGTCCTGGTATACAAGTAATGTGTTCTAATCTATGTAAATTTTACGTGCAGTTTTATATTACCATTATGGTTATAAATAGGTCAGGCCACCCTGAATAGCCTTAGCTTAAGCCTAAGCCTAAGCTTAAGCCTAAGCCTAAGCTTAAGCCTAAGCCTAAGCTTAAGCCTAAGCTTAAGCCTAAGCTTAAGCCTAAGCTTAAGCCTAAGCCTAAGCCTAATCCTAAGCCTAAGCCTAAGCCTAAGCCTAAGCCTAAGCCTAAGCCTAAGCCTAAGCCTAAGCCTAAGCCTAGGCCTAAGCCTAAGCCTAAGCCTAAGCCTAAGCCTAAGCCTAAGCCTAAGCCTAAGCCTAAGCCTAAGCCTAAGCCTAAGCCTAAGCCTAAGCCTAAGCCTAAGCCTAAGCCTAAGCCTAAGCCTAAGCCTAAGCCTAAGCCTAAGCCTAAGCCTAAGCTTAAGCTTAAGCCTAAGCCAACATTTCTGTCAAATATTATTTTCTTCAATGTCGTGCTGGTCTAGAATACGAGAATTTCGATGTTCCTTTCTTTGAATGTTAAATACTTATTAGGAGAGTCATAAAGTTGAATAAAATTTAGCATGACAATAAAATAATTTGGTAGTAATCGCCTCTTACATAAATAAACGATTAGAACGAATATTGAAATAGCAGAGGAAATAAGACGGGGTGCCAAAATGAAATGAGCGCCAAAGCGAGACGGGCGCCAAAGTAAGACATTCAAGAAAGATTATTTCTAAACAACTGGCGCCAAAATGAGACGGCCACCAAAGCTAGATGGACGTCGAGTTAAGACGACGACCTCACTCTGGCGCTTATAACATTGGGCGCCTGTGTGAGACGGGCGCTAAAGTAAACCTCATGTCAAATTTTTTTTTCAAGTTGTAATCATGACTGCTACAGTCAATTTGAAAAAAGGCTTACTTCTCCCACATTTCAGAATATTGCATGAAGAATCTTAATTTACTGCTGGTCATCAGACTGAAGAAAGATAATAATGAGTATATCGAATAACAGATCACATGCGATATATGGCGGTTAGTTATGAGCATGAAGTTTCACGTGTCACTTCCGTCAATATTGACCGTATTATGAGACGGATGATGGCGTAAACATTCGATCATTTCTTTCGGTCCTATTTGACGTTCGCAAATTCGATGAACTGCGACGAAAAGGGGAAATCTGCGAATTATGTAATTGATTAATATAATGATGTATTTTGATGAAAACAAATTTGCATACTCTTTTAGATAATCTTTCCCCTTTATGCTTTTTCTATCCAACATTTTGATGACTTGGGCGGCCGTATGCGGACCTTGCAACCTTTGACCTTTCAAAATTTCAGCTTCCAGGTCCTTGAGATCCTCAAGAAAGACAATGAATCACATAACAAAAATGAAAACAGCACTTGGTCACCTTAATTGCAAGAAGACAAGTGATCGAATGATTCTCAGAAAAAATAAAAGTATGTGAAAAATCCTGATGAAAAGAAAAATATAATTTCATACTGTGTCACTGTTATGTAGGCTATGTTTTCCCATAAAGTGAAGGCCTCCGAGTGTAAATTGTGAAGTGATACAAAATAGGCACAATTCAGAAGTGCAGGCGCCGATTGTCGTCGCTTGAATCCTAGGAATCGGCGACAGTTGCCGATTGTGGCCGACTGTCATCCATTGTCGGCGACAAAAATCCTAGGATTTTTTCACTTCTGAATTGGGCTTTCTGCAAATTGCCTATTCATTCCTTAGAATCGCCGACAGTCGCCGATTGTCAGCGACACGACAAAAATCCTAGGGTTTTTCACTTCTGAGTAGGGCTTTACAGTGGATTCTATAAGCCTTCAGCAATCAAGGTTACATTGATAATTTCTCTTCACATTCCGAGTTTACACTAAAATTTACATAAATCTGCTAAACAATTGAAACTTTGCTTGTCTCTGATCTCAGAAATCACCTGTGGTAGCGAGAAATGCATCTCATAGATTTTCCTGACAAATACAGTAATTCCCATTCATCTTCTATCTCTACTACCAACTGAAATACACAGTCAGACTCAACTTTGAAAGTCTATTATTCAAGAACAGCTCCAGGTCAGTTATCTGCACACATGAGAAACTTTTATACCAGCCGGTATGAGACTGTTTCATGTTTGCATCATTTGTCGTTCTGCAGCTCATGTATTGGCAAAATTTCAACAAACTGACTGTCCAGTGACCAACATCAGCAAACTAGTGGGTCATTTTTCAGATGATAATAAATGAATTTTCAAGCCTAAAACAGAGGTAATTCCCCCTGTGGCATAGTTGGCCGACAGAGTATCTAAACTCGTGGCATCTGCTTGAACCACCATTCGACCAGAAGATCGAAAAACTTTATTTTATTTTATTTGTTTTGTAATTATTTAATTATTATTGTTTATCACTGTCTATTTATTTATAGAATTTATTTATAAGATTTTTTATTATTTTATTAATAAAATTTTAATTTATAAAATTTTAATTCATACAATTTTAATTTATAAAATTTTAATTCATAAAATTTTAATTTATAAAATTTTAATTTATAAAAGTTTAATTATTTGTAAAATTTTAATTTATAAAATTTTAATTTATAAAATTTTAATTTATAAAATTTTAATTTATAAAATTTTAATTTATAAAATTTTAATTTATAAAATTTTAATTTATAAAATTTTAATTTATAAAATTTTAATTTATAAAATTTTAATTTATAAAATTTTAATTTATAAAATTTCAATTTACAAAATTTTAGTGTATAAAATTTTAATTTATAAATTTTTTGATGAACAACTTTGATTTGAAAATTTTCAAAGCCGTATAGGTCGAGCCACATGCTTCTCACTTGTCCAGTCTTGGCGAAAGCTTCGGCGCACTTCCTATTACGACCGCCGTAGCAAGTGGTCACCAAATCGGCGACACCGCAACTTTCGAACATGGTCGACAATTTGAAACCGGTCGTGTGGTAGAACATTTCGACGAATTGCAAAATTTCCATCAACCCGAGGCGGATGACGGCTGCCTTGGTGTTGTCACCGTAGCCCAAACCGTCGCAAAAACCGGCGGCCATGGCAACCACATTCTGGTGGAAAAGATCAAAGCTTTTGTTTCAACTGTGCAAATGTGAACAATCCGGGATGATCAAGGAAGTCTAATTTATTTTTAAGTGAAATGTGCAGTCAACCAAATGAAAGTATTTAAATTCTACATGAAAAATTAATATGCTTATTACTGTAATCAATCGGAGAAAATTTGTTGTCTAAGAGCACACACAAACTGATCATTTACTTCGATGCCTGGTCAGATCGTCAAGATTTTCCGAATGGTGCATAGATTCCGAAGTGGATAAAAATGACGCGACTGCCTTGATTTTGGCTTACCTATTGTCCTCACGAAATTTAGCATTTTTGCTACAGTATGCACTCCGTCATCCAAATCGCTTGACAAATTGAACCTTTAGACTATTTTTTCGATATACGCCTCGGCGCGCAGAAAGATATTCATGCAAACAATAAACAACCAGTGTATAGGTACACGTTTTTCCTCGAGTTGACTGTAGCATTTAGGCGAACAAATTGAGAAAAAAGAATTCAGCCTACATATAATACAAATGTTCATCAGGTTGTCACTGTGACTTTCGTAGGTAAGTGGGCTGCAGCAACATTTGAGCTTTCACAGGAAACTTTGTTTTTCGAAAATTTGATCGGCAAGTTCACCCTTAAAAATTCAATATGTGTCAGCGTAATTTGTGTTCCAAAAGGCCGACTTCCAACACTTCATTTTGATCAGCCTGTAGTTTATAATACATACTTTATTCAGCAGCCGAAAATTTTAAAATTACAGTAGCTTACATGTATTAGTTTTGAAAAGGGCTGACTCTGTATTGTGCGATTCATGTAGAATTTACCATAAAGTTGCTTCCTGGGGCCGGTTTCTCAAAAAGCGTTCGACCCTAAACGCGTATAACTCACGTCTAAAATGATATCATATGTTTATTCAATGTTTCTCAAAAGACGTTCAAGCTAAACAGGTTTAAGTCAGACGAAAAATGAAGACGGGGTGGGACCCTGGGTTAACTAATGTGAAAATTTTTCAAATTATGCTTACATGTTTTTTTCATTATATTATTGTTGTACTCAGTGATGTGAATACATGGCTTTAGCATTTGTAAATCGATTTAGAATTAGGCTTTAAAGGCGAACTTTTTCTCGATTGGTCATTTTTTCATTGACTGATAATGAATTCTAGGAAAGTTTTGGATTTTCAAAAGTAACGTTTGGAAGGATTCGAGCATTAGTACCACAGTTGAGATAACGGGGCGTCCGATGTGACATTGATACGAATTTGGCTGTAACTTCGAATTTTTGTCGAACGGACGGCCCATATTTTGAAATCGTAAAATTTTTTTGGTTGTATGCAAAAGCTACAGTTTCGAAATTGTAACAAAAATGACGGATTGTTTACCAACAAATACCGTAGATAAATATGCCGAATTTCCAGATAATGTGGAGGATATGTTATTGGGTGCAATAGTAGGGACGTGAAAGGGCCGCAAGGATGCGGCCCGGCCCGCCCAGGTTCCCTTCTCGGTCCGAGCCCGGTCAATGAAAGCTCCTTTTCTAAAAGTGTGTCACAATGAAGAAAAATTATGGTAACGCAAAAAAATCAACCAAAACCAAATCAAATTTATGTTCCTAAATAAAAATATATGAAACTATTAATTTTTCTAGAACTGATTGTATTCACTTGCAGTATTGCAGTCCTTAAAAAAGTTTGAATTTTAGGAACGGTGCATTCGCACTTGGGAAATGATTAAAACATCACGAGCAAAGGACAATACCAGAAGCTGTTGAAGAATCCCAATTCTTCATTGATTGCCTGATTTTTGAATTTTGGCTGCATGTTTTCAATATGATTTTTGCATTCTGCCCGACTGAAAAACGATTGAATGACTGAAAAATTATACTTTTTATCCGTCAAATAAATGCTGAAAAAATTCTTGTCCCAGCGTTGTTGAATATCAAAATCCAAAAGTTTTTTCTGGCACTTTGGGCCGGAATTAGTGATATTCGAATCCATTTAAGGTGTTTGCACTTTGCAGCCAATTTTCTTCAGAATTTGATTATTTAAGCTTTAAATAATTTGAAAATTAAAAAATCAGTTAATTTATTGTTACCATTATCTGAACTCAAAAAAGTCAATTTTTCTTAATTTTTGGTTCCCTCTGTACATATTAAATTTTTCAAAGCCAAAGAAGCATGAATAACGCATCTGTGGACTTTTTTGAGTGAAAAAGGTAACTTGAAGAAAATGGCTGAAAAATGAAAACGAAAATGAAGAAAAGATAATTTTGACCTCTTTCGCCAAATGGCGAAACGAGCCATGCAAAAAAACAGTGCATAAGACGACGCCTTATCTCCATTTCTGATGAACTAATCAATGAAATTTGACCACAGAAGAGATGCATGCTGGTAAGAGGAGTCTTCAAATTCGTCAGAATGCTGAACAGTATTGATAATAGCTTAAACTGCATCTAAAACTAGATAGTACTTATGCTGATGGTAACATTTCAATTACTAAATACACACTAAATATAATAGCAGTGAAATTCTAGGAAATTTCAAATTAGGAAACATACAGTAAATGGACGTTTGTCGGAAGTTCACTTGTAAACGTAAATAGTTGCTTAAATTTTCGGGCTCTTATGGGCCTGAACACTCTGGCCAGGCCCGATAATATTTTTCTACGGCCCGAAGCCCAGCCCTCTAGGGCCGGGCCCGGCGGCCCGTGGATGTCCCTACTTCTCATTGGTAAAGTACACAAATACATATGCATAAACATCAATGTTTACTAAAACTTCCACGCATCCAATTTATTGGCGAGAAAACATATCGTCTATTTCACCCACCTAACTTTAAACGACTACAAGTTCCGTCTAAGTTTAGATGCGTCTAAAGTCCGTTCAACTTGGGCACGTCTAAAGTTATACGCGTGTAACTTTAGACGCTTTTTGAGAAACCGGCCCCTGATGTCTACAAAAATGTGCATTTCACGGTTAATAAGTACTTTTTGGAAAATTTACGGTTTAAAGAGTTAATGGAGGTTGCTGTAGCACTCAATTTTCATTTTATTCTATACCTTTAAAGCGCCGCATAATTCCACAGTATGAGCATCTTGGACGACGTTGACCCTAAAATTCGGGCTATGAAACAGTTTTTTCAAAATCGGTCCCCATTTCGAATTCGTGCAACCTGATGATGCGAAAATTTTTGTAAAATCTGTAAAAGAAGGAAAAGTCTACCGTAAGGTTTACCGATTGTGGCTTCGCAAAAATCCCCATGGGCCACTTCGCGGGCCAAATTGGCCCCCATCAATGCGCTAACTGGAATATTCAATATAGAGGTGATTTCCTCGCTGATTAACATTATTTCACCGGATTCGCCCGATGAAAGGCCCTGAAAAAGATGATTTCACTCAAGCTTCATATTATTCAAGAGTTGTTCAATTATTGGTTTTCATCGATCAGTGTGGAAAACTGAAAAAGAGAAAGATATTACGAAACAGAGTGTGAACGCCGGATTCCAATCATCAGAAATTCTAGCACAGCTTTCTGGAGTTATTTTGATATTGAGTGCAAAAAAACATGACGCTACTCCGATTATTGAAATATGATTTTTCGACTAACAAAAAGGTTTAGATTGGTACTGGTTTAGATTGGTACTGCCTAATTGACTGGTGAAATAAATCCATATTTAAAAAATAGGACAGGAAGAAGAATTATTTGTCAGGCCATATTCCACAGGAATCTCCCTTCCTCCGAGAGTTTCCGGTCATTTGGCTATTCGATGACCCCCAGACCTGCCGTGCAACCATACAAAAAACTGCAAACATATTTTTTCAGCAAAAAATAGTCGTTCTCAAACGAACAAAAAATGGCCAGAAATGTCAATTTTCTCACTGTTCCACGCCACTGATAAAAATTGTCATGTTTTTTGGCAATAATTATAATTTTTCGAACGATCAGTACCTTTTAGGCAAATAATTCGCAATTTTTTCCCTTCAATGACCCCAAACCTAAATTTTGGTAACGGTTGATCTTGCCCATAAAAAACCCGGCTGACACCCCCAGACCTCCGAATTCCGTTGTATGTATAAGTGTCAACAGGCACTTGGGTCCAGTTAACTCGAAATGACAGATTCAGCTACAAGAAAGAGTAGATTCAATTTGACACATAATTTTTATGAAGTGAGCAATTTCATATTAAAAAAATATGAATTCACTCAGCACAAAAAGAGGAACGAAATCACAGAAACGGCATCTTTTTTATTCATTTTTGATGTACATAGAACTATTGCCAACATCTAAATGCATTTTCCCAGGTTTTTGGAGAAAATTATCAATCAGTTTGTT
Organism: Romanomermis culicivorax; assembly: GCA_963922205.1. Taxonomy (NCBI): domain Eukaryota; kingdom Metazoa; phylum Nematoda; class Enoplea; order Mermithida; family Mermithidae; genus Romanomermis; species Romanomermis culicivorax. The sequence continues at coordinate 307,033 of CAWUHX010000010.1, read as the reverse complement.
TGTCGCTGAGCACGCGAAAATTTTTCTCATTGATTACACAAATAAACTTGATATTTTTTCTGAATTCAACTTACTTCCAACGCTTCGCTGAATCTATCATTTCAGAATAAATAGACTATAGCATCTTTAGAAATCAGTACCAATTCCAAAATGCGTGTAAAATAAGCGGAAATGTCAGTAAGATGGTTTTGTTCGGAAAAGGTACGTGGTGCAAAAAGATTGTGTGAAATTTAGAAAAATTCAACAAAGGAAATATCACCGCAGCTGACATGATTAACCAAATACTTGAAATTTACTTTTATCAAAGATAACCCCACGGCCGTCGGCTTCACTTTGCCCTTAATTTGCATACATGTTTTGTTGATAAACTGATGAGGTACAACGAATAGGAGCACATCGGCGTCTTTTACAGTATCCGGTAGGCTAGTAATGGCGATCTGAAAGTAAGAAATGATGTTACTGTAGAAAAATTACAAAGTTTAGGAACTTTGATTATTGGAAAAATCTTTATTTCCATGAATGTAGATGCTTCAAAGCCATATTCCAAGATTTATATGATTCGCAGTACCATTTAGTTACCATTTTCAAAGTGAAATTTGATCTTTTATACGAATGAAATAAAGGCTTACGACGTTATCCGGTAATTTATAACCTCGTAAATACTTATAATTTTCGTGATCTTCGTTTATACAATCGGACAATTTGCGTTCTTTCCCGTCGACGACGATTTTTTCTTCCAAGACCCACATTTTGATTAATTTATCGTAATCTTCAGTGTGAATTTTCACATTTTCGCCGATTATCCGGGCTATTGCGCAACCCCTTAGAAGTTACTCGAAGAATTTCATTATTTTTAAGTACAGATACGAGAATATATAAAAAATCAGGAAAACATAGTGGAAAAATTCAAATGAAGCGACGAAGAAAACATTGAAACTTTAAAAACACAAATAAAACAAAGAAATTAATTCTTGCCAATTCCCAGAACCGACCATAGCAACTTTTTTCGGACCGCACGGAACAGGAATTTCATTTATGTTATCGGTCGGATTCCTTGATTTATTGACCTTTTTTCCCGAATCTTTATCCCTATATTGACCAATGGTCACTTTGGCTACGCCTTCGATGTCAGCACTGACCAAAATATCTTCGGAAGGATTATTCCTGAAGGCCATGCTCAGAAAGTTCAAGAACATGGTAATTTGTGGTGTGCACATGTAACATGGGCTTGCAAATGTAAAAAAGGACCCAATTTACGAAAAGATGTAAACAAGAAATTTTCAGATAACCGCTTATAGTTGATCAAAAGAAGTAATGAGAAGATTATCTGAATTTATTAGTCTGTTTTTCTTGAAAGGCTTCCAAATAATTAGAACTAACCTTTAACTATTTTTTGAGTAGAACATTTTATGGTCAAAAGTTTGTTTAAACAATTTCAACAAAAGTTCTAATTTCTATCAATTTTCTCTTTACAAGCATTTTATAAAGAACATACTATAGTGCTCTTTCAGAATTGCACAGCGTGACTGGAAAAAATTAGCGACTGTTTCACTACCGTGTAGGATGACCAGAGATGGGCACTCGAAGCTATGAAAAAGCACCGAGTGGAGTTTTCAGACCGGCTTCCAAAGACAAATGTCAAAAATTTCGTGGTGCAGTCAAGCAAACCGAAATTCTTCACAGTTTACTTTTGATAACCTGAGGAACATGGCAAACAGCATTTTTCTTATCTCATGTTCCCATGCTTTTCTAAACTGATAGATCCGTAAATTGCGTAGTAGAAATAAACTTACGGTATCGTTAACACAATCAAAAATTACTTTTCATCTTTGCTCATTGACTGAATCATAAAATCATTTAAACTTGATTTCCCAAGTTCAAATACTTTGTAAAAATAATGTTTAGAATAGACATAAGAAATCATAAAGTCGGTATGTCAACATGAATATTATAAGCCACGTGTTGATTTTCATCTTGTATTCACTGAAATTTTCTGAGGAGGAAAGATCTTCAGGGATAAATTCTAAATTTTTACATAGCGTGGTCTACAGCTTAATCTTTTTGCCCATAGTATACTAAAATTTGCATAAATGTAATTTGCGGTAGTAAGTTATCCTTACCCGATGTCAGCAATGGGGAAAGAAAAGGTGCTTAAACATGCACTAGAAAGATTATCGTGAGCTCTGCAATAACACATATTCATTAGAAGGAGCTTTAATATCTAGTATCCTATGAAACACACAGTTCTGAACTTCAATCAAGTCCAAGAGCGCAAAGATCGAAAAAAACATTGTTTTCTTGTAAGTAACAATCCGTCCGTATTTGTTATAGTCCCTGAGATGACGTTTAGGCGAATTTTCGGTTGTTCAGCACGTTTATGCAAATTTGAGTGTAATGAAGACCTATGGACAAAGAAGATCAGTGCAACAGTAATGAAGTTTCTGTGGGCTATATAATGCAGTATAACAGATAAGATTTCAGAATTTACACTTGGAGACTCTCGCTCGTCAGTGGAAACATCGAGCACAAAAGTATGCAGTCATACATTTGCGATAAATCTCCATCATTGGATCGATATGACAAATATAAACATGAAAATGATCAAAATCCTTTACCGGTCAACCAGTTTTGGCCACCCTACGGTACCTAATTTCTATCATGTAAATGTTGAGTGGCTTGTTTATCTTCAAAGACGCTTATCGTCGACGATTATATAATACATTTGTGTAACAAACCAAATCCCTGGATTGTGTACCCATAATATGCATATTCAAAACCATACTCATATCTCCCATATAGTGCGTATCACTTTCTGTTGCCCTTGACAAAGTTTTAATCCACTGAAGATGATCCAACTCAGAATTATGAATTTCGGAAGTTTCTAGCAGTACTTTGAGAATGTTTCGCTTACCACTCTGAGAAAAGCCCCTTTTTGGTATGCTGTAGAAGTTTAGGAAATCAGAGATGGTTGCATAAATGAATGTTGAATTAATCAACAGAAAGATGAATATTCTTCCAAATTATTATCGCGTTTTATGGACGCTTACAAGGTTCTGAGTCAGAAAATCACTTTCTTCCGTCCCTTGAAAAGATGCATGAATAGACAGCCTATCAGATAAATATTATTTGGACCACTTTCTCTCTGAACGCATAGACTTGAGGCAAGCGATGCCTTTCTAGTCAGAAGTCTGAACGATGTTGTAAGCAGAATTTATTTTTTATGAAAGTTAATGATTCACTGTTATTAGTGGAGCGAGAATGTAAATGAAAATGGTACACAGCTCTTTAGAATTTTCTTTTCTATTTCTATTTTTGAAAATTGAAAGAAAAACCTTGAATTACTGTGCGCGCGTCCCTATTTCACAAAAACATTTAACAGCGGTAAGATGTGCGGTTTTCAGAATGCCGATCGAAACTGTACTGATCAAAAGTTATGGGACGTAAAAATCTCACAATAGCGCCCGCAGCCGTAAGGCAATCTAAAGATTGTGACCCGTTATCTCTCGAACGTCCCGTTACCTTGAGTAATGCATAAAATTTCTGTTACCCCGAAGAATGTTATTTTTGTTCAAATTAATTTTTATGCTAAGCAGCCCGTTACCTCAAATGCATCATCTAAAATGAAATTTCGAAATTCAACGAAATTTTTATATTCGCCTTTAATCATTATCTGATGTAATGGGGTATTGCGAGTGTTGGAGTTCTAAAAGTACATATAATTCGAGGTAACGAAATGTTCGAAGTAATGGGACGTTCGAGATAATGGGACACAACATCTTCGAGCATCACAAACTCACTTTGTTTGGAACTGTAACACTCAATTTGGACAAAGGAACGCGATAAAACGGCCTCAAGTCACGGAATCTGATATATTTATGGCAATAAATAGGGATCAACAGTGATTTCGTAAAAATATCGACACAATATATGGGAAGGGATGAACGAAGCCTATCACAATATTAAAAAACGATCAATATACACATAAAAAATAGCAACGATATATAAAATATTTTTAAAAAAATTATAGAAAAAGCATGGAAAATGATAAAAATCGTACACATGGCACTTTGAAGAAAAAATTGAAAGGAAATCCATATTATCGTTCTAAACCATATTTCTTCGTGATCGTGAACTAAAGGCCTGAGCATCGAGGAACTTTGAACGAAAATCATTTGTCCTTTAGTACAAAATGCGTACCATTATCCTAATGGATTAATTATTCATTTTCCGACTAATAAACCCACGAAACGGAGACCCATTGCGCACACATATGCAATTTTTCGACTGTTAATTCTAGTTGTTTGATCGTTTCGTCTATATCATTGTTTATAATAATAAAGTCGAAATAGTGACCGTAGGCTTGACGTAAAAGTTCGCTTTCCTTCAACAGTCGCTCCAAGCTACCGTCGGGCTGAAACAAACGTTCAAGAATGAAGGATTTTGACTAATAAAAACGTCTTATCGATTAATCTTCAAGAGTACTGTTCTTGTGATTCTAAAAAGTTTTCTTCGAGATATAACAATCCGAAAATTTGAATTGATCATAGAGAATCTGCAAAAACCTTTTACAAAACTCACATCTTGTAGACCTTGCAAATTTGGTGCAGCAATAAAAACTACAAAAGGAGCATATTCCACCGTTCGTAGAACTTTCAAGGCCTGTAAATCAATATAAAATAATTTTGGGTTAAATTAATCTGATGCTTAAAAATACTCTATCTCACTTGAGGTTCAACGTCCAGAATGGCCACTTTGCCTTGCCTGTGGATTTGTCTGATAGTTTCCAATTTCGTACCGTACATGTGCTCCTCGTGTGTACCATATTCCAAATATTCGTTCTTTTGTATGTCGGTCATCATTTGTTCATGAGAAACGAAGTAGTAATGCTTGCATTCGACTTCGTCCTTTCTGGGTGGTCTCGTGGTGTCTGAAATCAGGAGAAATGTATGGAGTAAATCTGAGACACTTGACAATTTTCACTTCACTGAAATTTTCTCTGTACCATAGTAAAAAGAAATTTCTTGCATGAATATTTCGTACAATTATTCACAGCAACCACTCTAAAACACGATGCTGAATACGGCCCAAGCTAAGGATGTGTTTGTAGACACTCTCTTCCCATGAGCGTGCTCCTCCGATAAAAAAGGAGGGAATGGCAACATGATTTTATCTTTCTCAGAAAATTGAAAAATACCAAACGTTTTTCTCACCCAAGATCCAAATTTTTGTAGAATTCTAGGATCACGGGGTTACGATCTTCCTGAATATCATTAATGACAGAACCAGAATTTAAAAATCAAAGTCAACAATATTATTTGAAATATATAAAAGTAAAAAATAAAAGACAACTGGCATGAAATTTCGCAGAAAGATGTTGATTCTATTAGTTTGTTTTTCACCGAATGCTTCCAAATCAAAAAATGGCGAGTAGGTTTTACGTAAAAGTTCTGCAGGATCAGTTGAGTTAGCTCACAAATATTCAGTTCTACAGAACGAGTGGTTTAGCAGGAATCTAAAGATATGAAATAATAGGTACTTGCTTCCGTTCTGATGTTCCAGAAACGTTTTATGACAAAAAACTCCAACTTTGCATTTTTATTCTTGACCATGCGAAAACTTGACCTCGGCGAAATATTTTTCATAAAATAAAATTGTTTGATTTTTGATTTTTTGGAAGAAATAATCTCAATAATGTCACTGGAGAAATTCACAATGATCTCTTTAATTTTTCAACTTATTCCAAACTATTTGATGTGGTTACAGTCAAATAAAAAGATTTGACGTCAGCAAAATGTGAGTTCTATCTTGAAATGAATTTGATAAGATTCCTGCACTACATCGTGTAGAGCTAAGGTTCGGTTTCTTTTTCTTTTCTGATTTCCGATGGCGGAATCATTGTGTATTTTTCGCTGCTTACGAGGAATAGGGTAAGCGAATCGATCCGGATGCCTTTGGATCAATGTATTTTTGATATGACGCCGTCCGACGCCATGGGCACCTAATAGCACCAAGGTTTTGCGCCTGAATGAAGGCAACCGGACGACTTCCTCGTAAGTGACCAAATCCAGTTGACCAAATAAGGCGCTTTGTTTCGAAAGGGCTTTAGTACCGAATGGTTTTTTCTTCCGGCCAAACCACATACAATGGACTGAAATAAAGATACAAGTTTAGTAGACACTATCACTATAATTGCAGTCACCTTTGATCTTCCTTCTTGTATTTGCTGATCAAATTTTAGGAAAAACCAGGTCCTGTTGTTCAAATATAAATTTATATTTTTCATTTTAAGGGAATATTTCTACATGACGAATAGTATTCAGTTACATAAAGAATAACCATCGACTGTTGGAAATTTGCTCATTTGATTCTTCTACTAGCAGATCATCTTCAGAATTTCACTCACAATTATCCTTCGTTCTCTCCATAGCCAAACAGGCCGTCCGCCATTCCTGCAGTTCGGGCGAAGGGATGAGACCGGCCACGGATGCACCTGGCGTTTGGTGACCCGTAGAATGAGCCGAACCCATAGCCGGAAAGCTGGCTATGTGCCTGGCTTGCCACCAGTTGTGGTCATCTTTCGAAATGATCTGGAAGATGAAGATTTAAAGACTTGTCTACGAGTATGATACATCTGGCCGGAGAAAATATTCAGGTCTTAATTATGTAGCTAACTTATAAATTATGTAGTCATACATGACAGCCATCCCTTTCGGAATTCAGATGTGATATATTTTTATCTCAGGAAGAGTTGTTTGCCATAAAAAACAGGATAACATGACCGTCGGTACATAATATGTGAAGAGGAGAGTATATTAAGCAACGATGGTGAGTGAGAATTTTTTCAAAATAAATATTCATAGCAAACAATAAAAGATAGTTTGACATTAGCAAGATTTACAGCGTAAGCGAAATACCGCTAAGGCCGACTCATCACTGAACTTTTCATAAAAATGAAACTTTTTGCCTGGACATTTTTATATTCAGAATGCAGGCGGGACAATCGATAAACCTCATTATCGTATGGTGGGACAATCGATACATCAATAGTATATTTTTAATTAAGTGATTGTTAATCTGAAAATGACGAAAATAAGCAACACTGCTGAGTCATTTACACGAAGCTTTCACGGTAGATCTTTTTCTCCGAAAATAGGTTGAGTGAATGTGCTCACAAATTTTTAGTCCTTTGTTTTCAGACTTACAGTTCAACAACTTTCAGATCAATAGTTCAGCAGGAAATCATAAAAATATAAAATAGTACTTACTTTACTCTGTTACTATTTACAAGGATTTCAAAAGAAATAGACTATGTTCTCGATAAAACAAAAATTTTCTTTGAACTAACAAAAAATTTAGAATGTTAATAATTTAAGAACACTTCTTACATTTTTAGTACATTATTTAATTGGAAAATTTCAAAAATCAAATCCTAAAACACCTCCTACTATAGAAACAAAGTCTTCACCTGAAGTATGTCACCAGTTCTAAATGGAACACCGGCTTGGGGACAAGGTATCAAATCGTCTTGCGATGGATCGTAGTCGAATTGAGCTCTGACGAAAATCTATAAAAGAAAAACATTAAAAAATTAACTTGTGAATTTCCATTTTTTGATGAATCTGTACTTCGCAGGCTGGTGGGGCGCTCCTATAGCTGGGCACGATCTTAAAGGTCACCGAACCTCGAACGTCCCTCAACATCCGTTGCAGGCTATCGACCGATTGGTTAGAAACGTTGACGCCGTTTATTTCGCGGATTTCGTCGCCCACGTGCAAGGTGGCTAGAAAGTTTCATTTGGAGTATATCTGGGGTCGATGGAAGGTAAACCATAGATTTTCTACCTTGTCTGTGAATCATACCACCGTGCATAATCCGAGCGACTATGCATTTACCCTCTTCGTTCATTTTGAGGGTGATGCCCTAAAAAGTTCCAAATTTTCTGAAGCGTTGTCGAATTTGGTTCAAGATCACCTACTGTTGTCTTCACTTTCTCTTGGTCAGAATCACACATACTTTAGAATGGGATAGATCAGAAGATTAAAGCTTGATTCATAGGACCTTTTATGTACACATTCTGTAAATGATTACTACAGAGTGTACATGCATATGAAAGAAAATTATGAACGCCTGTTTATCTATTAAAGCTATTTCAAAAAGTTGAAGTTAGCTCATGTAGTTTGCATGTGAAAACCTGTGGTATCAAACTCGTATGGAAAAATCTTGGACTCATATATTTACCATGATTGGTCTATCGAAAATTGAATGAATAACATATATTCAACTTATTTAATGATATGAAAAGGCCATACGATACTGCAAAACTAATAGACTCCTAGGACTACAGATGAGAGAGAAATTTTCCATGAATATTTCAAAGTTATCTCAAGAGTCATCATAACATCACTTGGAGTCCCATGAGTCATTATAAACATTTTATTAATCTTTAATATATTATGTACAAGTTCATTATTATTTCATAAGTCTTCCATGCAACAGCTTTCCATACGACTTTTAAAACACGTAATACCGTCACTCTCACAAGCACGCACTGCATGTAGTTTGAAAATACGTTCGAACAGCCCGTAATACAACTGTCAATAACGTTTAACTGGGCTGTGTTCGGGATTTAATTGTCGAACAATTTATCTACTCAGTTGCTCATGCCAAATAGTTTCATATACATTAATTATAGCTGCTGAGCCATACTTATTTACAGTAAGCCATTGCTTTTTAATGCTAATTTTTATAACCTGGAAATCGCGTAATAATGAATATTACTAGCTTCCTTTTCATATTACTGCAGAAATTGTTTACGAAAATAGTTGACATTGAACTTTGTACTTACGGCAGAGTAGTTTACCTTATTATCGAATCAACTCAGATCAATTCATTTGTAAACTCATATCAATTCATTTGTGAAAATAATTCGTTCAACACATTCATGATATTTAAGTTATTGTAACAGTGAATGCGAAATATCAGAACTCCAGACTTAATTTTGTTACCGTTTTATCAAACTTTAATGGAATCATGAGCCATGAAGCCATAACTTTTATGCAGACTTCTCTGACTGTTGAACATACGTTAATTTAAAAAAAGTCATAATGAACCTCAGAAAGACCCCTAAAATTTTTACCATAGGTTCATCGGTATTCTTTTGGAATTGAACCAATCTGACCCTCGTAATGTGGCTCAACGTGGAAATGTCGTCGTCCGCCAATTCGTCCGTTTCTTCCATGGCTCCTCCGCCGCCAGCAATGTAGGACGTCGAACACAAATTTCCGCCGTTGACCAGCCCGCTGGTCGAAGGTTGCGAGGTATATTTTTCCTGCAAGGTTTGATCCCCACTGACCGAGGAGTCGGCAGGAAAACCGTAGGACGAAGATACGGGTCGGTTGGTTACGGAATTGTAACCGACTGCCGCCGAGGACGAAGCGGACGATAAATGATCGTTATTGGAAGCAGAGTTTGCATAAATTTCTTTAGAAATTACGTCGTAAGCTTGTAAAATTGACTAAAATTGGAGGAAAAATAGAAAACACGAGATATTTGGACAACACAAAGAGAAGTTTTGTTCATCCGCAAAACTACTTTGGATTTAAAATGAAGTCGCAATAAAAGTCTTTAAGATCACGCTGATACTGAGAAACGAAAAAACGAAACAAAGAATTGCAGGTTCTATTTTAAATTTGATTCATAATTTTTACTTTAGCATTCTAATATTGTTAATTTCTCTCAAGTTTTCTTTTTATGAACTTTTTGCAACCCGATACTAGATTTCTATGCTGAAGTAAAAAATTCGATTCATGATTCAATACGTTTGGATAGTCTTCGAAGAATAAAAATTGCTGTCAAATTAAAAAACGTATTCGTTTCACCGCGGCCAGATCTTGAGTTAAATTTTGTGATGCTTCATAGAAGTAGTCATTGTGTTTGCGATGAAGAAAACGTACAGAGTTCCTCGTTTTTCAAAAAAGCCAATCTCAGTGATCAGTTAGAGTAAAGCAAGTACTTAGAGTAGAGCACTTTGCAGAGCGGCAAGGCCAAACATTGTGAGCACGCCAAAAAGTCAAAATTTCATAAATAAGTCGATGTCGATAGGCTAAAAACTGAAACAAATGGGTAATTTTCCTGATTTTGCAATACTTCAGTCTCCAACCGGTTGCTAGATCATGCCTTTCTGAACACTAATAAAAAGTATTTGGAAGCAATTTATCATGTCCATATTAATCACTATAGCTTGTTTCTCCTGAAATGCTTTCCAGTGGAAGGCATATACTATTCCATATTTTTACGATTTTCTACTAAACCACATGTCACGTCGAAATTGAAATTTGTGAGCGTACTTAATACACCCCTTTAACGATAGTTCGAGTGAAAAATTTGACTGTAAAAGCTTTGTGTAAACGATATTTTAGACAAGCAATCATTTGTGGTCATTTTCCAATTTGGAAGCATTGCCTAACAAACAGACTTTCAACCATAATTTTAAAAAGGTAACAGTTCTTCTGGTCCGCCGTGGCTTTCTTTTACGAATTCCGATTAGCAAAATTTTTGAGTTATTCCTCTAGTTGGCACATTACAAACAGATGATAAAGATGCCAAATTATTAGATATTCAACAATAAGGCGTGTTTTCACATGAAACATTTTCACTTGAAAAATAATATTTTAGTTGAATCATATCTAATCGGCAGACTGGTCAAATAAGATCAACAAAAAACAACTTATTTTCTGATTTTTAAGGATAAATTACAGAAAAATCAACAAGAATCTCTAAAAAATAGAATACTTACACAGTTATATTTAAACGGAAAATATAAACTGAAATATTCATCTATGATTTCGTTCAAGATGACGGGTCACTTGTATATGCACCTCATCTGACGAAAATTTCAGAGTTACTTTGGTTACATGTGTCTGGAATTGGGCATTACGTAGAAACTGAAGCGGATAACTACCTCAAACAGGTTTTTAGTAGTTCTTTTATGTTTACCCTACATAGTTCCTAAAGTAAGACATTTGTGTTACTTTGCGTGGACCCTACCAACCCGTGGAATAACTGTTCATGTCCATTTACGAGTAATTTCTACGCCATTCAAGGGAAAAAAACAAATTTATACAAAAATATTCAATCTTCATCCAAATCAGGACATAAGCAGTAGTAATCTAAATTTATCGCGGTCATTTGGAAACTTTTTTATGGCTCGGAGGAAACCAATAACGCAATATCAGTTTACCCCAAAAAAATTTAGGAAACTACTCAAAATTGCTCTAAACCTAAGAGCAAAATGTCGTCATCCCAAGAATACTTTCAAACCTTTTTTTCGCTAACTAGCTATTCCGGAAACACAAACTTGTTATGCCTACTCCTGCTGCTGATGCAAGTGGAAAACCATAACTTCTCGTGCTTCCACGGAAAGACATCTTTTTTTTCGAGCTATAGAAAAATTAGATTGTTATCTTGAAAGTGAGAAAGGAAAATTTTAGCGAAAAACAAAATTAACGAGCGGCCCCTTGCTGTTTCATTATCATGTAAGCCAAAGATGATCTTCGATATTGGTGGTTAGTTACTTAGAAGAATGGCTAGGGAAGAAGAGGAAAGAATTAGTTTCGCTGCGAGACATGATAAGTGGAAGAAGCAATCACATTTTTCGTGACAAATTAGCGTGTATTCTTTGGCTAAAATCTCTTAATAAAATTCTGGACGTAAAAATTTTTTTATTGCTAATGTACAGATGATTGGCGATTTACAGGCTACGAAGTAGTACGCGAAGAAAACTTTTCGGCCTCGGTATATAACAAAAGTGTACTAAAAGTTGATAATTAAAGAACAATAATAAAATTATAATTGCTTCTTAAAATTTCAAAATAAATAGTTATCGCGTTCAAGTGATTCCAGATCATGAGGCAAACAAATACTAGTTCATATTTCTGTCATTTTTTACTAAACCATATGTCATAACGGGACTGGGAATTTATGAGCCTATTCGACTGACCATTTACAGTTTTTGAGTAAATATTTCTGCAGTTAAATTTGCGACAACGAAATTGTTGACAAAATTTTCATTATTTTTCAATTTAAAAACATTTGATAAAAAACAGACCATAATTAGGACACGCAGGAAAAGCGTAAATCTATTTTACACAAAGTAATTAAACAAGAGTGGACTGCAAAAATTTTTCGACAGGTATGCATTATGAATCATCTTATTTGTCTACTGACACAAGATTCGTGAGATTACAGAGATTGCTAATTCACGGAAATTATAGCAATCATGTTGGTCCAAAAACATAATACTTGAAGAAGCTGGTTGTACCGCAACAGTTCGATCAATCTTTTCGTCATACTTTAGTTTTTTGTGATGAAAATAATATTACGCACGTACTCGATTACCGCGAATCATTGTTTCATAAACATCAATTTTCGCGATGTTATCTACAACTTCAATAATAATCGAGGATATCTGACTAATGTTATGGGTACTTTATTCTTGAAATGCATCACAACCAATGAAAATTGAACAAACCAGGCAGTAAATTCATATATTTTCGTTTCATAGTTGCAGTAATTCATTTTTGGATGCTAAATTGTATTATCTTTAAATTTCTCATCTTTTGGAAATTTTCGATATTTGTACAATTAGAAAGTTTTATAAGATAAAAAAGTTTAATAAAAGTCAAATAAGGCCAAATCATAATAGAGAAAATTTTTTTTTCAGTGGTTTTCATTCGAAATCCAGAGCCTAGCAGGAAAATTACGTAAAATTCGTTGCTCATTCTAAGGTACTCGAATGTCAAAAAAAGGATGCATGATAGCTCCAAACTTGAGTGGTTTCCTTTCCAAACTGCATCAGCCCATGAATTTGACCACAGATAAAATTTTAGCATATGATATTCTAGTATGTTTTCCTTGAAATGCTTGTATATAATAGCAAATAGAAAACCAATTTTATTTTATATTTTTACAATTTTCTGTTTGACAATGTTTCGTCTATGTAAACACTGCTAATTTTACTCGTTTTCAATCTATAAGCATTCCATAAAGAGACATACTATGGTGTAATTCAGAAGAAATGAAGAAATTGTGACATCAGGTCTGTTCTTGTTAGTGTAATATATCAATCACGGGCGGACAAAGTAGAGAAGGTTTATCAAATTACACAATATACTTACATGTCGATAAACACTTTCACTGAGTTTCATCACAAAATAAAACTGAGAAAAACTGGAAGAAAATTGCAATTTTTGGAGACCGCTATGAATGTAAATCTGCTCTAGGAGTTCTGTGTTCTATGTTCTGATATAGTTCTTTAAAAATGAGTTCTAAAAGAGTGTGCCTCCACAGTATGTAAAGGGCAGATATACGAGTTCTATTTTTTATTGTAAAAAATATCAGGCAGATCTTTTTAATTATTTTATAGTGTGTATGTGAAAATGCGCGCTGATGATTTGAGACATAATGTTCTGTTGAAGGTTCTATATGATAACAAACTCAACTATAGTCAAGATAGCACTCGAGACAAAACTTCGAGGAATGATAATCAGGCAGTAATATATAAAACTCCAAACTGGTCAAGAGTCACGACACGTAGAATTATATTACCTGTAGCAATGAAGACTTGAGGATAGTTTGAAATTCGACGGCTAAAACAGACTTTTGAGGTATGCATCGAATGAGTTCAATAAGGTCGAAACACCATCTAACCGTTTCTTGTGGAGTGACGTTTTTGGCGAATGGGGCGTGAGTCGATATTCTATCATATATCTGCAAAAACAAGTTTAGAGTTGCATAAAAATTATCATAAATTTTATGCGAAACCGACCCAGCCAATAAAATCAAAAACGTATCTTATGATACGGCAAAATATCTCCAGAAGCACTCCAGTTTTTCTGGAAGAAATTACCGATATATGCATTATCATACATAATGCAAGAAGTCAAATCTGTAGATGCTAGTCGTTTTTTTATCCCTGATGATAAGGGATGAAGCAAAATGGAATTTACGCGCTTTCTTCAGGAAATTGTTGTTCGTATTATCTAATGGCGAATAAGAAAAATGCGCCTCTAGTCGAATTTGAGGAGCTGGAATCGATAAATATGCGATGAAAAACTTTCACTAGATGAAGAAAATGTGGAAATAAGTTAAAGGGGCGGAAGACACATGAAAAAATGGGAGCAAATGTAATAAGCACTCTAGAAAGCTTGATTGTATGAAAAACAAGATTATACAAACAGATACGCTAGAGAAAAAACTGAGTCAATTATTTAGAGCATTCTTACCACGAATAAGAAACCGACTAGAGATCAAACACTAAAAAACGTCAATATATGCATATTTGAGTCGGATATGAAAATCCGTATTGTCGGTTTTGTTATACAATGCAAATAAAAAATGACATAAGAATGTGGTGACAAGAATGACTTCTCTACCGGCTGTCTTTTTGGAAGAATTTTAGGAAAACAGACTATATGTAGATGAAAAATGGATAAAAAATAGCACAGCTCGAAAAATTAGAAGCCATTCCATTTTCATGCATTACAAGATTTTGCAGTATTCAGAACTAAAATAAAACCGAGTTCATTCGGGAAGTAATTCAAGAATCATCGAATAAATTTTGAAACCTGACTAGACTTTATTAATGAGAACTGGAAAGGAAGTACTACGTATTTCATATAGGGTTGTCCCGGGGCAGACATTTAGCCGGGGTCGGGGCCGGAGCAGACATATAACATACTAACATATATCTCACTATGACTTCATGTATCACATCGAAAAATTTTCAAGGCGATTTTTTTTCTTTTTATTTCATGTCAGCTATGATACTGCATTGATTGATAGGTTAGAAAGGGTTTGATTATTGTAGAGAAAATAATTAACTTTTTAAGATAATTGTCATTACTAAGCATGAGGAGATATCACAAAATTATGGTGAAAAATCAAAAATCATCATCTTCACAAATAACAACTTTGTCAATACCCTCATTCCCTAAGTCAGTTTTGCATAGTGAGTGACTGTGGCTCGAATCTGAATTCGCTTCACCTCTAACTTCTTGGACACTACTTAGGTCATTCGAAAACAGCTGCTTTGACATGTATGCCGAAGTTGAAGCAAATCAGTGATAATGAATAGCGAATGTAATTGTACATTTTCTGAAAAAATCAATTGAAGTTGAAGTGCAGTTCTGGATACAATGAAAACTTTTAAACTTTTATCCAAATAGAACGTGAATTTAGCGATTCTTAAAAGTATTACTGTCAAACTAGCTATATACTATCAAAAATACTAGTTTTTGTAGTCAGCTGCCCCGGTGCCGGAGTCGGGGGCGCGGCCTGGGACAACCCTAATTTCATATTTAGAGATATGTTACATTGTTACCTTGTTACCCTACATGCACAAGACATAAAATTTGCTGGGGGACAGGGAACACAATTTTTCGACAAATCGAAGACACTCCAAATTTTATATCAAAAAAGACGTGTTTTCCTGGAGGGCAGGTCAATTCTGCAGAGCGTTAAGGATAAACTGCGACGGTTCTAGACCTCCAGCAAATCCCCCGCATGTACATGTATGATTGCTACTATACTATATTTATTTTGAAATGATCGATAAAGCGATAAAAATTTTGGCAACACAGTCTCATTAAAGATAACAAAATCCATGTCAATAATTTTGAAGAGATTGATAAGAGTGATCATCAAAGAGTCTGTATTATGAAGGAAAAATTTGTAGAATAAAGTCAACGAGCCTTACATAATTTTGAACAAAAGTTTGGCTACAACCTCACTGCATCGATCATTTCAAAATGAATGGAGTATAGCTCAATGATATATGGGAAAAATAAACTGTCCCGGAAGATCACTAAAAAACCGATTAAAGCCTGAATATAGTCGAAAAAGTATCTATGGACAAACATACAAAGTGTCATAATGCTAGTATAACTCAACGCCATGACATACTTTTTGCGGGAAAATTTGTAATTTTTATTTTCTATTGAAGGAGTACCAAACTTTTTTCTCGAGAGATAAGCTTTAGCCACCCTAATTCTGTACAATCAAGGACTCCCGGCTGCAGACTCAAATTTCCAGTTACTCTGAATCCGGATAATGTAACAGGAAATTCATAGCTGCTACCTTGATAGACGAATATCCATCAAATTATTTTTTGTGAACCAAATTTTGAGAAAATCTCATTGGTTACATAGATAACCAAGCTATTAAAGACACATATGACTCGCGAACATGCACAGTAATAACTCACGCTAAGCAGCCTTAGAAGTTTCGTTTTCACATTGAATTCCTAGCAGAATTTCCAACTTACATCCAGCAGAGTGTGCAATTTTTTGTCGTGTAGACAAATTTCGTGGAATGACGAATTGTCCTCTTCTCTACCACCGGATAAACAAAATAATTGATCGATCGAATATAAAATTTGGTCGACAGCCACTACGAACAAATAAACTTTAAAAATAATAATTCTCAAAGATCCTGAAAATCATGTATAATGCATATTTTAAAGGGAGTGCCATAGAAAATGGTGCACAAAACCCTAAAAAGAAGTGTCAAATTCCGGATGAAATAACATTACAATATTTGCTATAAAAATCTGAATGGGATGCAATAATTTCAGACATGATGAAGTTCACAAGCGTCGAAAAAGACTGTTACTCAGATATCCAACAAATATTTTCCATGTAAGTTTAATGTCTCTTTAACTCCCATGAGAGAATAAGCATGATGTGACCTACAGTGGGCAATCGATCATGCAGAACGTGAAAATCTTCATGGCAGATATGAATACAAAAGTGCTAAATTTTGTAAGTAATATAATATCTATTTTCTTGGAAGCGACTTCAACATGTGTAGATCGAAGCTAATGTTCATAGCACAAATTTTTTGGATTCGGTTTTTAAATCGCTTACTTAATTTTTCAATGAATTTTCAACAAAATTTTAGAAATTTTTCTCGAGTAATATACTGATAATTCTTAAGTAATATACGACCCTTGTTAACATGTGTTACCCGAATTTGTAGTCTGTCGATCTTGGAATAAATCTGGATCGACCAATTCGACGTCTGTGGTCTTGTATGTGAAAGCACTGCTGTTCACCGCTTCTAGAATTCGACTCTAAAAGAAGGATATGTACTTACAGCTGACACGTGTGAACACCTATATCTTGGCTAGTGTATTCCAGAAAAAATTGACAGGTAAGCGTCAACAACTGTCGAAAAGTTGACTACAATCCATCATTCGGAAGTGGTTTCGGAACATTTCCAAAAACCACCTAACCGTATAATTTCACAGGTGGTTCGAAAAATTCTCAAGTTTAAACTTAGAACCACAACATGGACCACAGTGGAGGCCAGATTCCAATAAGCACAATTTTTAACATACCTTAATACGTCTCCTAATGTTGTACCGCTTCATTTCTTCGACCGTTTCGAGCAAATGCTTCTTGGAAGCATAAGTCTCTCTCTCCTAAAGGAACAATTTCTACTCCTCAGAGATTTACATTTACATAAGTGACAATGCATTATCCTAAACACAGGATAAATTTGTTAAATCTAAAATCAGTTTGGTCCTGGGAGTTTCCAACCTGCTTCTCGGCTCAATAGTTTATGTGTTCAGCAGTTTTTATATTTTTATATATTTATATTCACTTATTGAGTTTAAAAATTGTGTCCTGCTACGGATTGCGTAATCGTGAATTCACAAAATTATGAAACTACAATCTATTTTTTTTATTAAATGCTTGTAAGTAGTAAAAAAGCAAAAAATAAGTACAGCCCTCAAAGTCCTGTACAAAAGGTTTTTACCGTAGAATTTTTTGCCTAAAAGAGTAAAGGTTAGTTGAATAGGCGCGCAGATTTTTAGTCCTATGCGGCATATCGTTTAGCAGAAAATGGTGCAAAAATGAAATAGCACTCGCTTTCAGTTCTTAACATTTACAAGCATTTCAAGAAAAACAGGACATATATCTACTGGATTTCTTGACTGAGCAACGCAGAATTCAACGTGAGATTTAGGTCACATTATTGTGCAGATGTAAAACTTCATTTTTCAGTTCGGACTTAATTGTTAATCTGGTGAACACTGTAACATCCTCTGGTGAAATCGCTTAGATTACTTTAAGCATCATTTCAGTTTTCTGGTGATCAACTGACTCAAATCAAAATTAATGCTTCAGAAATTGGGAAATATCAATTTTTCTTCGAAGTATAATCAGTCGGCGTGATCAGAAGTGGAATAGTTCACGAAACACAAAACTCAAAATCATGGCCAAAAAAGGTGGGAGAACAAAAAAGTGAATTCGAGAATATGTATATAAAAAATCGGAATTCATACCAAAATCCACGGATGCTGCAAAGCCTGTTGAGCAGTTATTCTTCGTGAAGGATCAACGGTTAATAATTTCATTACTAAATCCCTGGCGTAATTGGATATGTTCAACCATATTTTAGGCCGCATCTTGGACGGGGAAAAATTTGCATAAACATTAATCATGTAACTAAAAAACTCTTACCGTATACTGGCCGCAGAGGATAGAATTATAAATCTCCTCTTTGGTCCCATTAAATGGAAGCGACCCGGACAAGAGGACGTACATTAGGACGCCTTAGAAAAGAAAACTAGATATGCTAATAAATCACAGTTTTGCACAAAGATAAGCAACTATATATACCTAAACTCCACATATCTATGGATGTGCCGTACGTTTCCCTACTCACGACTTCTGGTGCCATGAAAGGCGGTGATCCGACGCAAGCTACAAAACAATCAAGTGATAAGATGAATCGAACATTTTCGTCGCAAGCCTATTGCTTGAAAATTCTTAGTAATTCAGATTCGAGAAGATTAGTTGAGTCTTTCCTGCAGCATAAGTAGATTGAACACTGCAAAAAGTTTGTTGAGTCTCATAGCAAACACGGAGGATTCTCTGTTACTGAAATCAATCAACTCATATTGAACTTTTCCAATTGCAACCGTATCGCTAGTAATGTTAAGAAAGAAAGTGCAGTTGACAATTCCAGTAATTACGCACTTTATATAAAAACCAGCAACTGAGAACTAACTCTACAACTACTGCACTTGAAATATAAAACACGCGTGAAATAAACCGAACCTCCACTGTGCTCCTCCCATCATGCAAATCAGATTCTAGAAAATTCAATTTTGAATACTATTAATCGTATTTTTTTCGACGATGAAATTCTTAGACAAAAAGATACAGAGTTGCTATCATTTGTGAGGTCTAGAATAGAGGATGGGTGACGTAAAAAGAGAATATCCGTTATTATAAAATGCTTCTAAACTAAAGAATGGCAAAACCAAAATAGTACTCAAAATCTTTCACACCAAATATTTGACCGTAGAATTTTTCGGTAAAAAGATCGTTTATGCGACGTTTGGCTCAACGAAAAATTGTAAACAAATTTTAGGTCGGTACATTTTAAGAAAAATAGATTGTAGGGTTAAATTCTTGAGATGGCCAATGCAAATTTCCATGACTATAGTAAATTTCAAGCCATAGCGATCATTTCTGAAATGAAATATCTTTTTTTGCAAATACAGCGTTATACATGCTTACGTTTCTGACAGTTTTCTGACAATAGCATCAAACATTTATGTTCAGACAAAATTTCTGCACAAATTGATCAGCGATCTATCAGAAGGGAAAGTCTTTAGGGACCAAGTTGAGGAGTCACATGGATTTTTTACAAATAATATAATAAGGCGTCATCTAAAATTAAGAATTTTTCAGCAGAGCCAAACGAAGTCAGGGAATAACTTTACTCGGGGAAAATTCGAAATACAACAACATCTTCGTTTATGTAAAATGCCCATCAGAAAGACAGTTGTCGGAAATGCAAAGTGAAGCCTTACAACAAAGTGAAAGCCTTACAACAGTATCTGAGCCACTTTAATGATTCCGCAGAAACGAAAAAATTGTTTCGAATCGATAAAGTGAAGGAAAATATGAGCGGCAATCCCTAAACTTATTTGATTATCAAAGATTGCGGTTCAAATTGATCAGATTCATGTTACATATTCAAATAACCAAATTACACTTGAATGACAAGCAAGAAGCTGAAAGGAACTATTTGACATTCGATGATATTAATATGTTGAGCAGTCATTTCCCAAATACCATGGTCAAAACCTACCATCTCGAACTTGAGCATGTGGATCGGACAGTTGGAGGACGGCGCCAAAGTTGCATAATTTAACTGGGGCCGAATTTTCTTTATTCGCCAAAACGCAACATTTTGGCCTCAAATCCCTGTGCGCAATACCCTTGGCGTGTAAATATTGCAAAGCTTGTATTATTTGCTTCAAATAGTGACTGGCCACCGACTCGCTGTAGACGAAACCGGCAGCGGCTCTCTTGACTATTTCGTAGCAAAAATCCACGCCATCTAGGCTAAAAAAGGAGTCGTCACAAAATATTCGAATGGCGACAACAAGTTGTAAAATATGTTCCAATAAACGCTACACGTTATGGAGTATTATTTTTAATGTCGTCATGAGTTATCTGATTCATCGAGCGACTACCCATGAATGGTCATTTTTTTCAAAAGTCAGGAAACTTTAACAAACAAGACTCAGTTAATCCATAGTTTTCGTAGGGTGTACTTGAGAAACAGATTTCAAACTGAATGGTTTGACAATTCGACTTTTTGAAACTGTATTTATTATTCTGGATGAAGAATTTCATGATTCAGTTGATTAGTATAAGTATTTTCAGCCACCTTGAACTTATTATTGAAGCAAGTCTGTAGCCCTGCTTAACATTGAAGGAAATTTCTAGTTGTTATTTGTCGCCCACGAGAAAATTTTTTCTCTGATTAAAGTACTAGGCCTAGTAGTTTTACCCATGTTGAACTTACCTTCATGAGATCACTAAATCTATCATTTCACTTAGAAGACAAACATAAAATAGATTCAATGAATCCAAGGTTGACAAGGTGTAGGTTCTGCTGAAATTCGTGGAACTTACTGTTCATAAACCAAATAGAAGAAGGCATCGCTGTGAAACGTTTCGAAAAGTTCCACAATGTAAGGGTGTTTCAGAGTCCGGCAAATTTGTACTTCTCTTTTTAGGGCTGAAAAGCAGGAATATTTGACATGATATAAATATTTAAGCGCCATCTTACCGTCCAACGATAAACCCGGACATTTCGTATAACGGCGCAGATCGATAATTTTTACGGCGTAAATTTGTCTGGTCACTTTGTGAATGGCTTTGTGGATAGTGCTGAATGGCTCCCTGAGAAAAGTAAAATTATTTTCTTGCAAATGACTGACTGGTCGGAACTTGACTATATATGACTATTGACTATATAAAATAGATTATAAAAATGGTTCAATTATTTCCCCAGTTGTAATATTTTCAGAAAAATTTTCTACAACATTTGGATTCCCTTAAATTACGATCACGTATCATTTATAATTTCCAATTAAGTATGGTTTTGTCCGAGCCTTTTCTGAAAAACAACCATGTACATATCGTCTAATCTGAAAAATTAAAACTGAACATTTCATGCATCAAAAATGAAAAACAACTTCAAATAACGCCTTTTTAAAAAATTTTATTTTTCTACATAACGTAGAGACAAAAAAATGCTAAAAATTTGTACAAACAAATGATTCGTATTACACTTTCTTCTATAAAATTGATCGACGATTGGGAAAATACTTTAAAATTTTCATAATATATTCTGAAATGACAGATACAGCGAACATACAGCAAAAGTTTTAATTAAGAAGACGGCACTCTTACTGAAAGTATTCCTCGTGATTGGTAGTTCTTGATAAAGAATCACAGTAATTATTCTCTAGATTCTCAGAGATCACAGTAAGGATTTACCAATTCGATTGGTTTAGTAAGTATGTGACTGTCGAATTTACTTTCGCTGCATCTACCATTTCAAGAAAAATGCACTATAAATCAACTTATGGCAAACGTGACTTCTGTGGGACGTGACTTCGAAAACTCTCCATTTCATGCGTTAATGCATTCATTAAACGTAGTCACCCCACTTACTGCTGACTGCCTTATCTCATTACAGCATTAATAGGACCACTAAAACTTTTTAAACATGAAATCAGTTGATATATAAAAATTTGTTAGCGACAAAAACGAAGACAGAATTCTGGAAAAATCGAAAATTTAGATGAATGAGACTCTCATTAGTGTTGCTGAAACTAACGAATTATGGTATAATAAGCCACAGGGACTACCATTTACTTTCCGATAATTTCGCATAATTCGTAATTTTGGTGAAATAATAGATTAGCTTGAGACAGATCAGGATTCGCCGAACTGGTGGTCGGTTTTTGAGGTAAATCTTGATCAGTAATACCACAGCTATACATAGATATTAGCCGCCGAAGAACTGTCGATGCAATCTACGAATTTCTCAAATCCAACATGTATAAAGCTAATAAAGGTTCCTAATTTTACATGGCCACGTTGAAACGCAGACCTATAAGAACGAGGAAATTAGAAAAAACGTTAAAGTCGAAAAGCTATACCCAGAAGGATCAACATCCATTTATCATCTCCAGAAGAGAGAAGAATGGCTGGGGTAAATCCGAAAAGGATGTTTTTTCTATTAACGGCCTAGAGGAGCTTCAATTTTTGATTAAATAGCGGAAGTTGCGACTATATATAGGAAAAATGTCTTCAGTTCCGGAGGCGAAGAATTTCTCACACTACGTCGCTTGATACCTCGTCTAGAACGTTGAAAGCTTGTTGCAGCTCGAGGCACTTCTGTAAGCTGAATACTGAGAGGAACAACACCGCCTAGAATGGTGTTAGCCCATTTCAGGTTTCCAATTAAAAATCGATACGTAAGGCCAGAGCAAGCACAAAAAGAATCTTCTACTGCTAGACTTGCTCTGCTATATAGATCTGTATATTATATATCTCTCTTTCGGTCAGCTTTATCTTCTAGTGGTTCATTTGCATAAAATCTCTTTCCAACATTGCACATAGTAAGTAAATACAGAAAGGGCTTAACGAGAAAGAGAATGAACATAGTATATTGTATAACATAGTTACATTCTGCCTTAGCTGGTAGGTCAATGTTTAGTGGACTATAAATTATTGACTGGAGACAGTAAAAAGCTTAAGCTGCTTCCACACAACTGACCAATAGAACAGTACCCCCAAGACGCATAAACAAAATTTCGTTACAAATTGGTACCGGAAGGGAGTGCAAGGGGAAAGACCGAATTCCTGTTCCATCAGCACGCACACAAATATATGCAAATGAGGCGCGCGCTTTCTTATGGGTAAATTTTCCAGCTAAAATGTTAGCTGTATTGCTAAGAGAACAAAACGTATCATAGACAAACGGGCTGCTTCGTCAAAATGCGATTCTGGAGAAAAGGAAGAAAGAAATAAAGAATGGGAGAATAGCTAGGGCCAAGAAGTGGAAAGAACTAAACTGGAAAAAGAGAAGATACGTATAGTCAGAGGCGGACCTTTATGGAAATAGGTGCGCTTTCCTCATGCTAAAAACCGGGATTATAAAATAGATGAGTTTTGAGAAACTACTTTCAAGCTACGCCTACCAGAAACGGATTTTAATTAAGATGGAAAAATTAAATTTTATAAAGCTAATATTCATCTCTATCTCGGAAAGTACTCCTGAGGCCGTTTGTCGACCGAGGATTGAAAGTGAACAACAGCACTTATCGATCAGAAAATAATGAAATTCGACATGTAACAAACGCCGTGTATTTGGAAACAAACTGGGAAAAGGTCAAGAAAATGAAGACGAAAACAGTTATCTCCAGTATTTAGTAGTGACGGATGTTGCAAAAAGCGGTTATTGACGTGAAAAATATAGGAAACAGCATCAACAATTTTTAAGGAAATAAAAACGAGAAAATTTGACAAAGGAGCGGAACGTGAGGGAAGCGAATGAAGGAATATGTCCGTAAAATAAAAAAAAAACAAGAAAAGAATAAAACATAAAACATAAAAATAACATAACGTACGGCAAACCATATTTACTCTCAAAACCGAAAAATTATGCTTATGTTACCAACCCTTTGCAATATTTTGTGTTGAGCATCATTTTTTATATAGTTTTCAGAGCATACATATTTCCGAATTTCTGACATTCTTTATTTTCCGAAATAATTCAGAAATCGTTGAATTCTTACATAATGATTCTACAAGACATACCAATTCCGTGCAATGTTTCCTTGATAATAGTTTGAATTGAACACTTACGCACCGGACAGGCCGGAACAATTTTTTGAGGACAATGACTAAATATACCCAGAGGACTATAAAACAGTACGAATAGAGATTTCTTAAAAAACAAACTTTTATCTGTGACGGCGACTTTTTCCACCTGCGACTATCCCTAGATAATTGATCTTCCGTTTCTGAGAAGAATATTCTCACCTTTGCAACGTGCTCTGACCATCCTCTAACTTTACTCGTAAAATATCAGACCTTGCTAATAAAGAACGAGTATGAAACAGTTTAAAACAAATCGCAAGCAAACAGAATTCCATAAATTTTTGCTTTAACAAAAACTAGATTGTTCGACGAGACCAAAAATTATTTGGATGGTTCGGGTTTTCGTAATTTGACGGCTACTTTACCGAATATTTTCGAGAGTAATTGCCGATTCAAGGAACTATTTTCTATGCTGCAGTGAAAAGTAACATAGGAAAATTATAAGAAAGCCGAGGTAAAAAGAAAAGAAAAGAAAAGAAAAGAAAAGAAAAGAAAAGAAAAGAAAAGAAAAGAAAAGAAAAGAAAAGAAAAGAAAAGAAAAGAAAAGAAAAGAAAAGAAAAGAAAAGAAAAGAAAAGAAAAGAAAAGAAAAGAAAAGAAAAGAAAAGAAAAGAAAAGAAAAGAAAAGAAAAGAAAAGAAAAGAAAAGAAAAGAAAAGAAAAGAAAAGAAAAGAAAAGAAAAGAAAAGAAAAGAAAAGAAAAGAAAAGAAAAGAAAAGAAAAGAAAAGAAAAGAAAAGAAAAGAAAAGAAAAGAAAAGAAAAGAAAAGAAAAGAAAAGAAAAGAAAAGAAAAGAAAAGAAAAGAAAAGAAAAGAAAAGAAAAGAAAAGAAAAGAAAAGAAAAGAAAAGAAAAGAAAAGAAAAGAAAAGAAAAGAAAAGAAAAGAAAAGAAAAGAAAAGAAAAGAAAAGAAAAGAAAAGAAAAGAAAAGAAAAGAAAAGAAAAGAAAAGAAAAGAAAAGAAAAGAAAAGAAAAGAAAAGAAAAGAAAAGAAAAGAAAAGAAAAGAAAAGAAAAGAAAAGAAAAGAAAAGAAAAGAAAAGAAAAGAAAAGAAAAGAAAAGAAAAGAAAAGAAAAGAAAAGAAAAGAAAAGAAAAGAAAAGAAAAGAAAAGAAAAGAAAAGAAAAGAAAAGAAAAGAAAAGAAAAGAAAAGAAAAGAAAAGAAAAGAAAAGAAAAGAAAAGAAAAGAAAAGAAAAGAAAAGAAAAGAAAAGAAAAGAAAAGAAAAGAAAAGAAAAGAAAAGAAAAGAAAAGAAAAGAAAAGAAAAGAAAAGAAAAGAAAAGAAAAGAAGAGAAAAGAAAAGAAAAGAAAAGAAAAGAAAAGAAAAGAAAAGAAAAGAAAAGAAAAGAAAAGAAAAGAAAAGAAAAGAAAAGAAAAGAAAAGAAAAGAAAAGAAAAGAAAAGAAAAGAAAAGAAAAGAAAAGAAAAGAAAAGAAAAGAAAAGAAAAGAAAAGAAAAGAAAAGAAAAGAAAAGAAAAGAAAAGAAAAGAAAAGAAAAGAAAAGAAAAGAAAAGAAAAGAAAAGAAAAGAACATACGATTCGTCATCAGTAGACGATCCCGCCGAATATTCGACAGTCGGAAGTTTCATCGCCGCCGGAGCACCGTGAACTACGTAATCCGTTTCCGGCACGCGCGACGTTTTCTTGTCGACGTCTTTAGACCTGGTCGACTCCTTATCTCTCTTTTTCTTTTTTTTCTCCTTTTTCTCTTTCTTTACATCTCTTCCTCTCGGCGGCAATTTTTCAGTTGATTCTGCGCCGATAGCGACACCTTTTTCTTCGTTTGGTGATTTGGCAGACGGATTTTTCTCTTGTTCTGCGGCGTTCGATTTTTCGTCCTTCTTTTCCACCGTTTCTTTTTCTTTTTGTTCTTTTTTAGTGTCAGCAGCTGCCAAAAATGGCGACTATTGAGAATTGAATCAAATCAAATAGGATCGTCACGACCATACATGCACATAGGTGGCTAGAAGGAGGGGGGGTAAACCCCCATACTTGATACCCTGGCCGCCCCACCTGGCCCAAAAAAAATCGTCGAACACCCCCCTGAACTTTTTTTCAAGACAGCTTTTTTAATGATTTTTGTGCATATTTTGCATGAAAAACAAGCTTTCAGAACTTTTTTTGTTTTTTTTGTTCACCCACCCCCCTACCCCTGGATAGAAAGTCCAAGGACCCTCCCAATGGAAGATTCTTGCCGTGCATGTCTGGTCACGACGCCAATTAAAACAGAATTAAAGAAAAAACTTTCTTCAGATGAAAGTCTTGAAAATGAAAAGCAATCGAGGAAATGAAAAATGAAAAGCAATCGAGGAAAAGAAGTAGAAAGAGATAAAAGAATTAATACGGCGATAAAACGAACTTGACTTGATGTTTGTGCTTTGCAAAAACTATCATTACCTTCGTCGGTTCGCTTTTCCGTCCAATACTTTCCGTAGCAAAATATGCAAATTAATATTACGAGTATTATGATTACGACGATTAATATTATGCTTGCGATGAGCACCCACGATGAAGATTCTGAGGAAAAAGGATGACTGTATAACTAGGAAAATTTCATTAGGTTTTTTTTACTTTCTCCATTGCTGGAAACGGGGTACGGGCCGTAGATCTCATCGCCGAAGCCTCGGACGGCGGCTGGAGCGTAAGTGTAAGATTGATCGCCGAATAGACTGTCAACGATAATTGTGGTTTCGCCGCCCACAGGAACTAAATGTGCATACGAAAACGAAACAAATTCATTCGTTTAAAATCAAAACGACTTTTAAGTCTAGGAGGGAAGTAATGGAGTCCACGGGCATCTGCTAAAATTTTGTAGATTGATGATACGTGAAAGGTACCACTTTTGTGACAGTTAGCAGGGAGGGTTTGTGATCTGATCAAATTTCGGGGGCTTGGGATAGCGATTGTGTATCTATACTCCAAATATCTCGTTGCCTCAACTATCCCATTACCCTAGGTGTCCCGTTACTCCAAGTAATGCTGTGAATTCATTTACCCCGATTAATGTAATTTTTTACGATAAAATGGTGTCCCGTTACTCCAAGGTGCTATGTAAACCGTCTAAAATTTCCCGTAATTATTGTCCTGCGCTCTAGTGTCCCCGCCCTAATGTTGGGTCACGAATTTCAGTACACCCAATTAACAGTCATGCAAATTTTCAAAAGCAACAGCTGGCGCCAAAGCGGCTGGCACCGAAAAAGCTGGTGCCGAAATGACCCATTGCCGAACCGGCTTGCGCACTGGCGGATGTGGAGATACCGAAATGACGCAGGCACCGAAACACGCTTTTCACATTTGTCTGTCTTTAGAGGGTATGACTAATGGGCGGAATCTGCATGCGGATGCGGATGGCGGATATGGTCTAATCGGCGGATGCGGTTATGGATGGCGGATGCGGAATCCGCTCTTTTTCACGGATATTTTGGTCCAATCGGCGGATGCGAAATCCGCCGTTTCCAAGTCTAAAAGGCGGATATGCTTGGCGGATGGCGGATATTTTTTTCCAAATTTTTCGGCCGATTTGCTCGAGCCGGAAACTTTTTTGGTAGGTATGTACGTCTAAAAGGCGGATTTCGAAAAACAGGGTGGGTCCGCATCATGCCTAAACGGCGGAGAAATTCGGCAATAATGCGGATATGGAATTTTTCATGATTTTTGTATGCTTTTATAGTTCTTTAAATGAAAAAAAACAAAAAAGACAGAAAATGTTATTATTGATACCCAAACCTTCACTTCATTTTGGTGCAAAAATAATGGGTTTTCATGTAGGCATTCAGAAAACGTCCATATTGTCATCATTTGTTCGGTTTTCTGTTGACTGGATTATAGTCAAATGCTGAAATGATGCTCTCTTTCAGAGTAAGATCATCCAACATGCTGAATAATATCCTCTAATATCTAGGGATTAATTGAGTGGTTCATTTTTAATATGTAATTCACCTTTATATTTACAATTTGATTTAGAGTTTAGTTTATAGTTCAATCTGATTTATTTTAATTTTTTTTATATTTTGATTTTTTCATACTTGAACTAAATTTATAGGTCAAATAAAACTTAATTCTTCAATGTTTGAAATTCTAATTCAAAATTTTAATTTAAAATTCAATTTAAAATTTGATTTGAAATTAAATTCAAAATTTTAATTCAAATTTTAATTTAAGTTTTGATTTAAATTTTAATTTGAATTTTGATTTAAATTTTAATTTAAATTTCAATTTAAATTTCAATTTGAATTTCAATTTAAATTTTAATTTAAATTTTAATTTAAATTTTAATTTTAATTTGAATTTGAATTTAAATTTTGATTTAAATTTTAATTTAAAATACAATTTAAAATTTAATTCAAAATTCAATTTAATTTAAAATTCAATTCAATTCAAAATTTAATTTAATTCAAAATTTAATTTAATTCAAAATTTAATTTAATTCAAAATTTAATTTAATTCAAAATTTAATTTAATTTAAAATTTAATTTAATTCAAAATTTAATTTAATTTAAAATTTAATCTAATTTAAAATTTAACTTGATTTAAAATTTAATTTAATTAAAAATTTGATTAAATTTAAAATTTAATTTAATTAAAAATTCAGTTCAAAATTAAATTTAAAGTTTAATTTAATTAAAAATCCAATTCAAAATTAAATTTAAAGTTTAATTTAATTAAAAATCCAATTCAAAATTTAATTTATATATTAATCTGAAATCAAAATCTTGTGGCAAAATTAAAGAGTCAATCCTGTCACACAGGCCTGTAGCCAGGAATTTTTTTGGGGGAGGGGCACACATTTTTTTCAATTTTACTGTAAAATTGACACTTCCGACTGGAATTTTTCATGAAGAAAAAAAACCAAAGGCCCTTTTTACCTTTGCCTTTTTTCAACACTTGAAACATTTCGGGTTACATGGCCCCTAACCCCCCTGCCCACAGGCCTGCCGACACATCTAAGATCCGCCGTTTCTTCTAAAATCCGCCTTTTAAGGGTCATTTATACTAGCCTTTTCTGGCGGAACGTAACGGAATGAAATACAATCGACACAACGTTAGGGAACAAAAGGAAAACTTTCGTTCCGTTCGGTTGGAGGTTACCGTCGGCCATTTTTCACAAAATTGCAGTTGTCCTTTCCGATCGAAAGTGGATTTTTAGGCTGAACGTTTCAAGCTATTGGCAATCCGTTCTGTTCCGTCAAAAAAGATGACCTTTTAGACGTACATATCCGCTAAAAAATTTGGAGTCGGGCAAAACCGCCGAGAGGTTTGGAAAAAATATCCGCCCGCCAAGCATATCCGCCTTTTAGATTTGAAGAGGGCTGATTGCGTCATTTTCCGCATCCGCTGATTAGACCTCGATATCCGCCGAAAAAGTGCGACTTCTGCCTTTTCAATCCGCCGATTAGGCTGCGGATATGTGGATTCCGCATCCGTATGCAGAGTCCACCGACTAATCATAGCCGTCTTGAGAGAAATCATTGTGCAATGATGAAAGTTCGGAAGCTAGAGTATATGCTCGGGTCAGTAATTTGACTATAACTCAACTAATACAGGGTATAACTTAACTAATACAAAAAAAGGCGACCGGTACTGACTTTCATATCTTTCAAATGGGTGAAGCTTTTTGATGCCGTTTCCTGCCGTGGGTAGATAAAACATCTGCCATAAGGTCTGCAAAGTTTCAGCCAGATTGCTCGAATATTGACTGACTAGAATCAAAAATACTAAACGTCGATTGTTTTGCTAATTAATTTTGAAAAATTGACCAAAATTGACAAAAATCAACATGTTTTACAACAGAAAAGTACAATAGATCCAATCATGAGAACCATAAAACAGCTGGAAACTAAAAGAAAAGCCCTTTAAGTGTGTACCACTTTCTGTTTCACCAATAATTTTAATCGTTTTTCGATCTGGTCAATGACAGAATTGATTTTATTTTGATTTTGCTTTTTTCCAATTTCAAAGCAAAAGCTCTTGATTTGGGCAAAATTTCGTACCATATTGAAACAAGAAGTTAATGACTTGATATTACGTGTAGCTTACAAATCTGGGTGAATTTTAAAGTATTACTGTGTGTAAAAAGCTTTGCAAAACTTTTCTCACAATAGAACGACTTTTACTTTGATTTCACACTTTTTTCTTTTTGAAAAGTGACCACTTTTACTAAATTTATGTTTGTACTGTAATCATAAAGGCTAAGAGCATAAAATTTAGCCTTTCTAGCAAAGATAAACAGGGCATTCTTATGCAGCAATCCGGATTAAAAAAGCTTTATTCGTTCAAAAGTTATGGGAGTCAGCACCGATCGCCTTTTTTGGCTCACCCTGTACACTGTGTTTAAACAAATGAAACACCCTTGGGCCGGTATTACCATTGCGACTTAAGCTGGAGCTTAAGATGCAACTTAAGTCTCTACAACGTTATAACATATAAAAAAAGTCAAGTTCCAGCTGAGCACTAGCTTGGCCGGTATTAATAAAAAATTTTTAAGCAGCAGCTGAACAAAGATTCAAACTCAAGTCTCGGACTTAAGTCCGTTCGACCGTCAAGCTGGAGCTTAAGTCTGACCAGTACTACGGAAGTTAAGCTAGAGCTTAAGCTGCAGCTTAACGTGAAAAACTTAGGACTGGGGGGTAGCTGCCTTAAGTTCGTATTTTATTTTGTTATGCGATAATGAATGATCGTTTTGCTATATTGTTTGATGAAGGAGAAGGTCAAGAAATTACATTTTTCGTGAATTTCTTTTTCATTTTTCGTTTTCATTAAGAAGATCAGCAAGAGGATCGATTAATGAATAAATTAACGAAATTTTGAAGACAAAAATGACCACAAAAAGCAAGGACAAAAAAAGTGACCACGAAAAAGATGACGACAAAAATTGCGAAAGTTTTCTTGGAAAATCGATAACGACTGATAGATCTATTTATACATATATGTTATCCATGTCGGATTATGCACACAGAAGAAAATAAAGATCGTAGTGGCACAAAAAAATGCCAACACAAAAAGTTAAGCTTCAGCTTAACTTCCAACGCAAAACATATGAATAAGTTAAGCTGGAACTTAAGTTGATACTCAGCAACAGCTTCGCTAAGCTGCAGCTTAACTTCTTATTAATACCGACTTAAGCTGTAGCTTAACAAAGTTCCATCTTAACTTTCCACACAAAAGATATAAAAATGTTGTTAAGCTGCAGCTTAACTCTCTCATGCTCAGCACCGGCTTAACTTTTATTAAAACTGACTTAAGCTCCAGCTTAACCAAGACGGTCTTAAGCTCCAGCTCAGACTCAAGCTCCAGCTTTATAGTAATACTGGCCCCTGATTTTTTGATGCAACATGGGTACAGGAGATTACCCACAGTTTCCTCTGTAGCGCACTTTACAACTTGAATTTTTTTATACACGATAGCAATGTCTATTGTGTTTACACCACCTGCACACTATATTTACATCACAATGTAAACTTAAAAAATCATTTTTTGAGTAATGGTTCCGAATATGGTTGAAATATTATGAACGGTGTGCTCTGCAATCTCTGGTAATTTAGCGTAAAGCAGAGAAGCGGAGGGCCTATGAGGTGGTGCGTAAAAGTTTGTGGGAACCCAAGTGATGAAAAGTGGTGGAGGTTTTGTGCAATGAAAACTTTCGCAAAATTATATTTAAAAAGTCAAGTCATCTGTATTTTGTCATAATTTTGTGAAAAATTTTTAATTGTCAAAAAAATTATTTTTAAAATCAGCTATAGATCTAAGGAGAATAATTATGCATACCCATTTTTAATCTTATTACAATTTAAAAAATTGGAGCAACGGGACATTTGGTTTGGAGCAAAGGGACATTTGCTATAACACACTTGGAGTAAAGGGACACAACGGGGGAGCAACCGAATATTAAATGGGGCGTATCCCCACCACTCCCCTAATATAACCTGTGTGCTATTACTACTGCTACTAATACTTTTAATGCTGCTATCACTACTACTACTTCTACTACGACTTCTATTACTACTACTGCTACTAATACTTTTAATGCTGCTATCACTACTACTACTTCTACTACGACTTCTATTACTACTACTGCTACTAATACTTTTAATGCTGCTATCACTACTACTACTTCTACTACGACTTCTATTACTACTACTGCTACTACTACTATTACTACTACTACTACTTCTACTACTTGAGAATCTGGTTCTGGAAAAGCGGATGTTGTTTACGAGATGGCTGACTATCAAGCCATTAAATTTTTCATCCTTTTTTACTACTTTCCAAAATTACAGCCCAACCGAATTTCGCAAGATGATTTCATCACTACTCACAGACGAGTCATAACGTCATTTATGACAAGATGATCCTTTAAGGAACATTCCGTACCCGGTTATAATATGATTGGCATTACCATGACGGCATTTGCATCAAAATTTGTATAATGATTAGAAAGGTAGTTTAGAATTAAGATTAACTACGCCAGATAAAAACTGCGATTCAAAGATGGACAAGGTAGGCTAGACAGAGAGATATACTGGAATCCTTTTCTTTTCTTAAATTGCGATTCAGGACATAATTATATAATTTTTTGATACACCACAATGAATACTTTCAATTTTCGTCCCGCCACGATTCGATCAAACCGATGCTTAACTTTGTCTTAACAGTTTCTTGATAATTCTGTTGAAATCATCCACACTCAGTAATTTCTTTTCGAAGACCAAGGCTTAGGGATAATACCACTCCATACACGCAGACAGTGGAAATTACATGAGTTGTCAAGTCTTGGAAAATTTTGCAGGTACATAGTGCAGTAAGTTGTTATGCTACAGAAAAGACAACGGATGAGTTTCTCGAAAAAAGTTTTATTAAACTGAGTTTCACCGGCAAACCGAGTTAAAACTCGACTTGACAAAACAGTCTTACGGTGAACTATAATGTGTCTCCCGAAGGTTTTACTGTGGTTTTATCAAGTTTAGTTCAACTTAGTTTGAAATTTGTTTACGCTATGAAAAAACATCTTTACAAAAAAAAATCCATGCTGCGAAAGAAAAATCCTACAACTCCGCTGACACTCTCTTTCTTTTCATAGCAGCAACTCATGTTCCGAAGAAAAGTAGCTTCAAGAATTCGGCTATTCAGCGAAGCGTTGAAAAAAGCTTGCATGATGTCCATACCCTCAAATCAACCTGAAAAATGGTCTGAAACTACACACAATTTGAAAACTCAGTTTAACAAAAACTGCTTTCGGTGAACCAAAAAATTTTTTAGATCGAGTTAAGATTGTCGTTAAACCGTCTTCGAATTATTCAGTACATTTATGTAAGGTTGTGTCATAGCTGAGATTTGAATTGGATTTAGGACATTTATTGTGTTCAGATGAAAACATAAAATGATATGCCATTCATGTCATACCAAAAATTTAATGTTTAACGCAGAAAAAATAGTGAGTTAATTACTGTATTGGTGGTACATATTTCCTTCAATAATCCGATTAAGCAAAGAGAGTAATGCTCAGGTGTCAACACAGTTCTATCCAGTTCAAAAGTAGATAGACATGATGCTTTTTCTACGATTTTGTTCTCCACGTCGTCATGAAGAAATTCAGCCTTTTTTCTGCTGCACAAGTTTTTCTTATACACGCGAAAAGTGCGTGTCAAATTGAACCAATTCTTCCAATTTTTGCCACTGCGATAATCATTTACAGCAAATGGATTATAGAAAAATTTTTCGATCATTTTGCAACATATTATCAGGAAATATATGGCGAAACGCCGGACACGCAGGCAGACACTTTTTTACTTTGTCTTGCAAAAGCGCCGTAAAAATCCGCGATTGACGGTGCGCTTGTCGTTGTCGGCACCGCCGGGATGTAGCCCGATGTCGAAGTGGAATCTTCGTCATCGGCATCATAACCGTCGGGCAATTCTTCGCCTGTCATGGTTTTGCCCGACGGATTTCCGGCCGGGCCGGCGAGACGATCATCGCTCTTCACTTCGCCTGAATCTAACCACGGCCTAATAAAGCGTCGTTGTCCGAAAGGTCGGCACTGGACGCCAACGTAGATTATTAGTAGGACGTACAAGATAGTTTCTAGAAAGAGGCAGAATGTGTTGATTAGGAATTGTCGGTGGGAATTGGATATTTTTACCGAATGAAGTGATCATTTGATTTAATATAGCACGCAATGAGTTGAGAGCAACAAATGAAGAGATGATTTTAGTCGAGACCACATGTAAAAATTTAACAGTGTAAAGAGCTGAAAAAATTTTACTACATGCAAAGTGTGATGCGAAAAAATGGACAGCACAAAAACGATAAAGGCGCAAAGCAACGGACAAACTGCATGAACGCAAATAAAAGGGAAGGAGAAGGCAACAAAGCAAGAGAGAAAAAGACAGAGAATAGATGGAAGATTTAAGATTTAAGAAACAAACGACGATGTGTAATGATGTGTAAAGGCCGATGTATAGTCGTCCTGATCCTTAAAAAAATGGCCTTTTCTGAGTCAGGAAAGCTCGTTCCCTAAATTTTCGATCCTGACGCAATCCGTAATCCTGAAATCAGTATCGGGATAGCGTTCCCGATTTGATAAGGAAAGGTGTTCCCGATGTCTTCCTGATGGAGAAAGGATCGGCTTTCCTGACGTCGGGAACAAAGTACAAGCCTTAACAACGTGTAATGGAGGGCTGTATCATAAGAATACCTCATGATTCGAACCATATGTAGCCACACTGCAGAGTTCCACGCAATGCTTAATCATGACTATCAGAGAGATACCCTCTTTGGAATGAAGAAAAGCCAAAAAATGTCCATTTTTGGTATTACTTTCAGGGAATTTTTTTTCGTAATATGCACAAATAGTCTACCTTTGGTCCATGATCTTACATACTGAAGTGGAAAGCAAGTAAAATTCCATACATCTACGATTTTCAGCCGAATCATATGTCACTTGGACAGCAAATTAATGAGACTACTCAACTAACCATGGCTAATTTTTTTCACTGAAAAATCGTAGTGTAAATGCTTTTTGGGAACCATTCTGACAATATTTTTTTTTTAAAATTGTAAGCATTTTACAAAAAGCAGACTATATGCTTCAATTGATTGAGGTCATTTCAGGTCTAATTTGCATGTCTTATGAGTACCCTATATTGCTTTAACCATCTGTCTATAATGTCTTGATTCAATACGAAAGACTAATTTTGTTCAATTGAATAAGTCTGTGAAAAATGCATTCGGCGACCACTTGATTTTCCTATAAATTTGAAAAATACAGCTATGATAATAGAAATCGTATATCGAACATCATTATGCTGTGCCAATTGTCTGTTTTTTATAAAATGTTTCTAAATTGAAAAATTACAAAAATCAATATTGCCATGGAAATCGTTTACATAAAGTTTATATAGGTATAGTCACAAACTTTCTGTCCAAGCGTTTAGCAAAACATAGCGAATATTTCAAGTGTACTTGCTTTCAATTTTTATAATTTGAGAGCATTAAAAAAAAATACACAATAGTTTAATTTTAACGAACTTTTGAATTTACTAATTTTTAACTATGGTCTGTTTTTCTTGAAATGCTTCTAAATTATAAAAGTAAGTACTATTTTAGATTTTTACAATTTTTACCTAAACCTTTCATCACGTGAGACTGAAAATTTGTGAGCTTATTCAATCAACTTTGAACAATTTTTAGAGTGAAAAATCTTACTATGAAATCCTTGTGTGCACTATTTTGACTGCATATAGATGATTTTTGTCTTTTTTCAATTTAGAAGCATTTTATAAAAAACAAACTATAATTTTTAAGTTGCAGTTGCGCTCAAAAAAGCTTTGAATCTATTATCTGTTTTCCTTGAAATGCTTCCAAATAATGAAAGTGGAAAGCAAGTAGTATTTCAGATTTTTTCGGTTTTCTGATGAACAAAATATCATGTAGGGCTGGAAATTTGTGAGCATACTGGTCTGACCTTTAGTGATTTTTCGAGTGAAAAATTTTACAGTAAGAACTTTATGTAAACAATTTCGACGACAGTACTGATTTGTGTCACTTTTTTTATCTGGAAGCATTTTATAAAAAACAGGCGATAGATCCCCTGCACTGCTTTATGAAAAATTATGCGAATTTAAGACCCAGTTTCTGGGAATTTTGACCTTGACTATGATGAATTAAAAATTAATTATAACTGAAAATTAGGTATATTACATGACGAGTATTATTCCGGACTTTGCGTAGCATGAAATTCCAAGTTCGCGTAGCCACTATATCCTGACCTTGGAATTTTCTCATTTTTTAACATTTTGTGTTATGTCCAAGAGACTCAAAATATCTAAGCGCAGAAAATACATAACCTCACAGTAAAACATTGATTGTATACAGAAGACAATTCTTAGAATATGGTATCGAGCAATTTTTTTATTCTCCTACTTTACACTTTTCACGCAACCTTGATGTGTCAAAACAGGTGAGAAAAACGAAAAAGTCATTTGGCATTCAACACCTTCCCACATAATGCCCCAGAATTTTTTCTTCATTTTTGTAGGCACTAATGTATAACATATTTTGTTCAAATTTCAATCCGATATGGGTACCGTTTAAGGAGTCGTAGAAATTCGTACACTCTGCGCTGCCACTCGAATATGTTTTTGAGCTTGAATGAATCTCCAACTTGTAAAGTTCGGCGAACATATCAGGATTCGTCTTTAAGGCCCGTCTATACTTTTTTCTCGAAAATTTGTCGCATGTAAGTGATTGTAACGATTAAAATCGAACGAATCCCTCATTTTTTCTGTGCGCGAAAAAGATCTTGACGAGTTCTATCCAGTGAACTATATTTTGCAAAAAAAATTTGCATAGTGTTGCAGAAATCGGCTATTTTGTAAGCATCTTGCGTTTCTAACGTTTCTTGCGTCAAAGCTAGATTTAAAGCACACAGTAGATATTTGTTGAACGTGTTTGGTATCTTTCGATCGGTAATTTCAATATCTACCTTGCGATGTATTATATGCTGAAATTGCTCCAATAATTGAAGAGTAAATCGCTTGCGTATGCTTTTTAGCGAAAAAGTATAGATGGGCATTTACTTGATACATAAGAAGAAAAAATGTGGCTCAAAGTCGTGACACCAACAACTCTCAAAGCGGTACCCGAATCGGATTTAAATTTTGACACATTATGTTGGACATTAGTGGCTACAGAAATGAAGAAAAAAAATTCTGCGGCATCATATGGGAAGGTGCCAAAAAGCTCAAATGGCTTTCTCGAATTTTCAACTTATCATAGGTCAATGGAAAGAAGATCGAATCTCTCATCAATGCGGGTATTGATCAGAAAAGTAGTATAGAGAGGGGGGGGGGGGGCTCGAGCGTAAAATTCGTCCCCGACACACACAAAACATAGGCGTTTGACTTGGAAAAAAAGCAGCATCGTCCCCATGTACAAAGTATAGGCAAGCACAGTTAGCCTACACTTTGAACCTATTAGTCATCAGCTAGCTGCCATAAAGTTAAAACTTTTAGGCAGCCAGCTAATAATAGGGGGGAATGGGGAATAATAATAGGGGGGAACCCAAGTTTTCATCACACTCAGCTACTACACTATTTAGTAGTTTAAAGAAGAAAGGCATGCTTGCTACTACGTCACCATTTTAAAAAACAACAAGCCTTTAAAGAAGGAGTAAACATGTTCTCTACTACTACGTCATTTCAGAAAGCATATTCTTTATGCATTTTTTATGTTTCAGTGAAGCCACATTTTTTTTCAGTCATCACAAACATAGCTTCGAGCTCCATGCTTACTACTACATCACCATTTTTATGAGTACACAATTTTCTTTTATTATGGACTGGCTAAATAAAGAACAAGCACAAAGCATAAATTAGCATATTTTACAATTTTAAAGATAAATCAATAACATAGGTCATTTCTTTTGCTAGCGTAAAGACAAAGTGTGCACCACATAAGGGTTAAATATTAGGTTTATAGCATAAGCATTACTACTTCTTTTGTTATTATTTTTTTCATTTTTTATTTTTTTTAGTTTTCAATTTTTATCATTTTTTTTCTGAATTTTTCATTTCGATTTTTTTCATTTCGACTTCATACCAAATAGTTTGCAACCAACATAATAACTATGATCACAATGATCAGTTTTCTTTGGTGTCTTTACTCTGAGTGCTGGCAAAGGATCTGACCCCAATTCTCTAAACTTTCCTGCTTGGACGTATTTACACACAGCATAGTGACAATTATGAATAGGAACTTTTTGGCACAACCTGCAAGGCTCCATTGCAGAGAATGAATGTTTCAGCTTTCTATATGATATATTTATACCAGGGGGTAGTACTGTAATTGAACTATACTAACACTTGCTCATCAAGTTCAAAAATTGACAATTAACTCTTTGAAGTTCTTCTGCAGTTCACCATAGGTCTTTGCTCTTGTAATAATAATTTTACCATTGTGAAAAATCAATGCACATAAGCCCGGCTTTTTAATTGTATATTTAAGTGCAGGAAATAATTCGGGAGAATAATCACATTGACCCCTATGAGTGTTATAGAATTCCTCAACATTGATACAGTGATCTAGGGCGTATGACCCAACAATATTGCACATTCTAAATTTCCTGGGTCTTGGTCGATAGCCGAGTTTGAGCAGTATTTCTGCAGCATAATCTATACTTTTCACAGCCTGCTGAGTTGCCTTAATGCCCACACATACGAGCTTGCCATTTTCATACAATAGTAGACAACATTTTGGATCATTTAGATGCCAAATTAGCGACCGAAATTTTTCCATTGTCAGTTTAGAGCCATTCAGTTTTTTAACAAGTGGGTCCAAATTTAGCGACAGCCAAGTTCAGCTGTGACAGTAATGTTTTGTACCTGCATTTTTAGAATAAACTTCGCTTTCTAAAGTGTAACTTCGCAATTGTTTTACCAGTGACACATTTTATAGGTTTGTCTTGATCTGTTCTAATTGAAATTTCTATAGAATCAATATTTTTACGAGTACAGGCAAGTAGTGAGGAGCTATATATATCTTATCTATAATGTCACCAAAAGCTCCCTCTATATTAACAATACGGAGGAGGGGGGCTAAAATATCACCAGCAATCTGTTGTTCAATGATGTTACAATAAACATACATAGTTTCGAGATCAGCCTTCATATCAGCAGGGTGTGCAGCAGCAATTTTCAATTTTTCAGATGAAGTTGTTTCTAGTTGTGATTTCTCAAAGCCCAACAGGCAGAGTAAAGGATCACTTAATTTTATGCTCTTGATTCTAGTCAAGTTCACTTTCAGGACAACTGCTCTGGCTAATCTCCTGTATGAAAATTCGATAAACTCATTATATGGAACTTTTTCCTGTTCACTCAACAACCTGATGGATTGTTGAATAGTTTCAATTAAATCTATTATAGATTCATACCTTGTAGAAGGTACTTTTAGTAATTGCCTAGTATTGGTCTGAAGATCATAAAATTTTATTACACTATCACTAGGTGTTATATTGAACCATGTATTTGGGTAGATGAATTCACAAAGTGCACATTCCCATTCACCTTGCAAAATCAATCTATGAGGCAACCTGATACTAAAATTTGAAGCCGAGTTACTTGGATCGCTCTGAGCATTGCTCGGTAATGTTACATAAAACTGTGAAAAATCCATTTTTTTCAATATGTCATCATGGTAGAAACTAACTTTTATATTCTGTTGAGCTGTTCAAATAAAAATGCATCATCATATATGGGAGTATTTGTTCTAAAGAGACTGTTGATGAAGCCAGTGACAAATTCATCAGCATAGCTTTGTTCCAAACTAGCAGCAATATCTCTCATACTAACACCTCTGACTATCCACACAAGAATGTATACACATAACTGACCACATGTAGCAGTCAGGTACTGTTGAACACATTTGGTATTCCACTTGTAAGAAGTAGATATAGTCTTGATGTAATTCCTAAGCTGTTGAGGTGGTTCCAGGCTGTAACTGTCAAAATAACAACATGCATGTTTTTTATCAACAAACAGAGCTACCCAATGTGAACCAGGTTCATCTTGCTTGTCCAGATTTACAACCAATGCTGCGGGTACAATGTCAAGAGGTGGTAAACAGTCTATAGGAAATACCCCATTGAAGATTTGTCTGAGAGATTGATCTCTATTGATCAAGATGTAGATTTCAGAGGTATTCATGCAGTATAGTCGTTAAAGACGTGTCTATTTTTATCGATCATAATCAAATTGTCAAATTCTGCATAAACAATAACTTCTATACCTGCGTCAGGTATCCTATCAGCAAATGTCAATTCCATACTTGTGGAACCATCTCTAATCAAGCCCCAATGTCCACTATCATCTTCGCCAGATGTAAAATCAAAGACAAAGTAGCACTGTCCATTTTTAAAATTAAGTCTGCTAATTCCATTCCCTTTGTTATCTTTAGCCATGTCTAGAGTTTCAAAGAGCTGATCATACGCTCGAATATATTTGTTGTTGGTGAAATCAAGTCTCAATGGTGTCCCTGGAAAAGCTTGACCACCAGAGACGACCTTGACTTCACTTATACTGTAACATTTAAAATTGAATGGAGATTTTTTTATTTCTCCACGATATGCATCCGCATCGACACATGCTATAATCATCCTACGTGTCAACTGACCAGTGAATAGAGTATTCAGAGGTGTAGATTGTGTTGTACTAGCAATATGAAGATTCACCATTTGGACTCGTCTAATTGGGTACTTTACTGATGTCTTTAACATTGCTTTTTCCAGAGCCAATCCAACACTGTCGAGAACTTCAACTTTTCTGATGAAGAGCTTCATCTGGGAAACTTCCAATTTTGCATTTTCTGCATCACCAGCTGGGCACTGTAATACAAATGGATTACTATTGCGAATCAATTCCAGTTTGAGCTCAGTGTTGCTGAATAAATATCGATCTTGCATTAGAAGATCAATATGAAGAGGAGCTGTTATTTCAACTGTTTGACCATTTTCAAAGTATTTTACTCTATCTTTAAAGCCCTGGCAATCAGCAGTATCTATTTTAGGACCAGCTTCCATAGTATACAAAGAAGACTGTAAGTGACTATTTTTAGCATCAAAACCAAAATTTAAATCAGTTTCAAAGAATGCTCTGTAGGCATACTTATCCCCACTATCATGAATGAGAGGACCATTCAGGAAGAGCTTCACTTGTCGGAAAAATGCTTTACCAATCAGATTGATAGGTGCAATTACTGGTGCAGCTCCACCAGCAGGAACAGTGTAAGTAATTTTCAAGGTCATGTACAGATAATTTTTGCTAAGCTGAATCATGTGAGGATCTGGAGGTATACGAAATTCGTATGGACCATCATTAGTGATAGGATTTATCGGGTTAACTTCATCCCAGTAGCCTCGTTTAATTACTACTTGTGTGGGAGGAACAGTGAAAAAGTCTAATTCAGACTTTGTACTAATACTAGAAATTGTATCAATTAGAGCCATGTTTCCTTCTCTTTTTATTTGAGAATATATCATTTTTCTCAACTTTTATACCTTTTGGTCTAGTCCCCAAGCCTCTCCCAGTCTGCAGGGCATCTCCACACTGTGAGTCAACTTGGAGAGTGCTGCTCGGCCATGATCTTCTAGAGACTCTTTAATAGATCGACCTTCTGCTAAATCTCCAGCAATATGTGCACCTGTGGATAGCGCTTGCTTACCAATATCGCCAGCAGCTGACTTAATAACAGGAATGGCCATTCTGAATAATGATCTAAAGAAGCTTCCTAGACCTCCTCCACGTTGATAGGGAGTGCCTTTGAAGCCTTTGAAACCATAGCCAGTTTGTTCAGCTTGTTCAGTATAGTACTGAAGCCAAGTTGCATAATCTTCCCGATTGAAGTATTGTCTCATCTTTATAAGTTTACAAAATGCTGCAAATTACAACTTTTATACTTTTCCAAATTCTAACCACTAGACCTTGGTGTAATGCTTTTGGGTGCCTTAATTTTTTTACCATCTACAGGTCCACTCGGGGAAGCAAACGTTTCATCACTTTCACTTCCATTATTTAGCCTGGACTTATTTACAAAAAGATCTCGAGGCACATTCTCCTTTAAGAGGTTCTTTACAAACAATTCTGACCCTATTGCTTGCTGGCGCCTCGGACCAACTCTTGCTACATCAGAAATCAAATCAACAATGTTAGTTCCACTTATTTTGTTGCCTTTCAGAATCATTTCTCCTTTATCCGACCACTCCATGTGTGGATTATCTTTAGCATAATCATATAACATTTTAGCTTGACTATGCCACTTTTTTGGTACGATTTTCATAGTTTTTTCATACAGCACATCTTTCCTCGGGGTAACATCAACAGTGCTTTCAGCAGTGTCTGGCTTTTTTTGCTTTGGTGTTATTTCTTCCAGATCAGGAATGAGGCGTTCTGCAGCAGGTTCACTAACAGTCAACTCATAAGGTCTGGTTTGATCCTCCTTAGCCTGCCTATATCTGTGCAACACTTGATTGTATAAGATTATCTTTCTGTCAGAGGGCAATGACTTATTAGTTAAAATGTCATTCATTTCTTTATCCAAAGCAGTCATTACATTAGCTGCTATATCCTCCCTATGATCAATGTCATGCGGTACAAGAATCATTTTATTTGTATGCATCATCTTTTTATAATTGCATCAGCTAGTAATTGTCCAGCTATTCCTAAGATTGGTGCCAACAATACAGGCAAAAATCCACCTTTTTGTTCTAGAATGTCTCGTCTTTTGCTGAGACTTGTTTTCTCATCTGCTAATACTCGTAAATGTCCCTTGTGGGAATTTGATTTATTCAAGGTATTTTTGTCAACTTTTATATTGCCTTCGAGGAAGTTAAGTATACATTCACACAAACAAAGTATCAGTTCACGATCAGGGGTGCTAATAATAGCTTTACGTTGCTTGGGTTTAGCCTTAGCTAGTACCCTGATGTAATCAATATTATGTCTAAGATGATCACAAGGCATTTTGACTATAAAACTCAAGAATAGACAACTTTTATACTTTTGGCACATATATTGTGGAAAATTTTGAGAAAATATCAGCTCTGAGTCTAAGTTTATCAGGTGTTGTTTGAGAAAGATCAACAATTATATAACTGTATGGTTTAAACGTGGCATCTTCGAAGGACTCAAGAAAGTACTCTACTTTATCAGGAAACAACTGTCTTGCCAAAGTTTTTACTTGGAGCCTATCTGCAGGATTTTTCATCAAAACAAGGTACTCTGCATTTATTCTAGATGTTCTTAGACCCTCGAAGAAAACATTTTGAACCATGTGTATCACAGACACATTCATGTGATGACATCCAGGAGTAAAAAGAATGTCCAGATGCTTATTTTTAGCCATTTCCTGCATCAGATCATCTAGTATAACAAGCTGGGGTACAGGACTGAGCTCTCTAATCAAGTTCATGTCAGGTAACTCCTGATAGAAGTTGACCCTGCCAGATAAGTCATTGTAGACTGGCTGCTT
The DNA here is from genome assembly GCA_963922205.1 of Romanomermis culicivorax. Lineage (NCBI taxonomy): Eukaryota > Metazoa > Nematoda > Enoplea > Mermithida > Mermithidae > Romanomermis > Romanomermis culicivorax. The sequence goes on along the minus strand of CAWUHX010000010.1, from coordinate 263,262 downwards.
CTCACTAAAGAACCAGTGAATATGTTCAGGAACTGGTTCAATCAAGTACTTCACATTTAGTACTAAATTCTTTACAAAGGTTGTTTTATCAGCTTTTGTAGGGCCAGCAACAATACATGTAAAAGGGTGATTAAATTTTACAGCCATGTTTTTTTTCTTTTATAAATTCTCAACTTTTATAACATGCAACATGCTGGGAATACCAGCAATTGTGCTTTAATTTATTTTTCTCTCAATTTTTTTCGTCTTTTATTTTTCATCACAATATTTAATTACAATTATCACAACATTAATAGGGTATATCTATACCTTCATCATTATATTTTCCCATGGCTTCTGGACTCAGATTCATCCAGATCTCAAACAAAAGGGGTCCAGCACTGCAGATTTTCATCAAACCCTCTAGTGCCTTGGCAAAACGCCAAAACCCTGTCAATTTTCTCTTACCGGTACGATGATCCAGTTCATTGGCCACTTTAGCCAAAATCTTCCATTCATGCTTGTAGCCATCATTTATTCGATCCCAAAAATATGAGGCAAATCTGGCCACATCTTTTTGAGTATAAGGTCTTTTGAGAAAAGTGCCCATACTCAGTGCAACATTTAAAAAAATACCTTCCATTTTGAAAAAGTGACTAAACTGTAGAAGGAAAAGTTTGAAGACTGAAGACTAAGGAGAATTCACAACTTATATACATAAAAAATGTTACAGAATACTTGCAAATCACATTTCACCTAGTTTGCTGTAGGCTTGAAGATGAGTGCCTGTCTATCAACCAGCTGCTTCTTTAGTACAGCCATGCCAGCTTCCTGCAATGCCTCATTGTATTCTAGACATTTTGGGCACATTTCAATAGTAAAGAATGTTTTACCCTGAGACAACTGGAAACACTCCCGTTCAGAGCTGTTCTTTTGACAAAAATAACACAGTTCAATCATTAAGGGATACATGGCTCTCGGCAAGTTTTGAGCGCAGAATTCAATAGGAGCTTTAACTTTTTTTGACTCCATTCTAGTTAATCAAATGATTAAAATAATTTTGAAGTTGCTTATATACTGAAATATCAGGCACATGTAAAAATTTTTAGACCTGTAAATCATTGTTTAATTTTCATACTGTAGCTATAGTTTTATCAAATCTGTCACCCAACTATTGAATTTATCTGGGTGACCCTTCCATTTAACAAAGTATTCAGTTTTCCCAGCCCTTTTTCTCTTTCGTATAATCTTTTCTATAATGCAGACATCTGTAATCTCATCAACTTTCTGTAATTCTGGCTCATAAAAGATACCCTGTATGACTTCTCCCAGCTGATCTTCTACCATATATACAGGAGGATATCTAGCTTTTTGCTCACAAATCACAAAAACTTCATCACTCCAATTGGGAATGTAACCCTTCTCAAAAGTCCTTTTGACTTTGCTTATGCATACCTTGTCACCAGGGACCAGTTTAAATTGTACACTGGACTTACATTTCCTGAAAAGCTTCTCAACAATTTCAGCTTTATTCTCATCAGTAACATCAATGGGAGTAGCACCTATGGTCCTATGCCTAATCGAGTTGTAAGAGTTTAGCAGGTGGTGTAGAATGTTTAGGTACTTGTATGTATTATTTTGAGTAAAATGATGCCACATTTTTTCCTTTAAAGTTCTATTGAACTGCTCAACAATGCTAGCCTTAGTTTCACTAGCAGTTATGAAAAAACTAATGCCAAGTTTCTTTAATAAGGCCTGGAAGGCTTTGTTTGTAAACTCTGTACCAGCATCAGTCTGTATTTTTTGTGGCTTTCTGCCAGATTTCAAAATTGTTTGGAAGGCATGCAAAATAGATGATGTATTTTTATTTTTCAAGGGTACAGACCATGCAAATTTTGATAGGACATCTATACAATTTAAAAGAAATTTGTATCCATCATTATACCTGGCCAGCGAACTGAGGTCTGCAAGATCCATTTGCCACTGTTCATCAATATCAGTAATTAGAACATTATTCCTGGGGTAATGGCGCCTAGCATACTTGTGTACAGTATATGTTGGCTGTTTCTGTAACCATTCCTTAACAGAATGCAGAGTGACCCTTGGATTACTAGATTTTGCCTGTCGTAACAGGTTCTGAACACTACAATACCCTGTGCTTGGGTTGAAGTATATGCTTTCAAAGAGCTTGTCCATTTTTTTCAAGCATGCTGCTGTCAAACTTTTATTTATACATCTGCAAGATTGAATCTGACACTTTTTGTACTAGTTTTAGGTTTTTTGGTGAACAGGTTCTCCAAATATCTCTTTAACAACTTCAATAGAGTCAGTATTGTTAGTATAGCCAATAGAGCCACACAATACCATATCTCAGTAAAAACTGTTTTACCATAATGCCTTTCCAGGCAAGCTAGGAAATGTTCAATAGTGTGGTTAGCATCCATGTTTTTTCTTCATTTTAGAGAGCCAGCCAACTTTTATAGCCACCAATCAATTTTCAGAGAGCCAGTTGTTGTTTATTTACCTAAACTTTATTGATTGAAAACCTTCCCACTACACGAAACATTTTATGTAGATGAAAAGATGGTTAAGTCTGGCATGTTTTCCCACTAGTAAAATTAGCAAAGAGATCAAATTGAAAGAGCAGTGAGGTACAGTGTTAGAAGCTCAAGTGATTCACATGCTCATTGTTGTGAATTAAGGCCAGCTAAGAGGCAAGAAATACTTTTATACAAAGATAGTTGGGAAAATGACTCATAAGGTGACTGCTTGTCTAAAGAAAAGTGACGTAAGCAAGAAAGTTTTTATATGTGCGTTTTGATTGAATTCGACTTGAAAGACAGATCAAAAAGTGAGATAAGAAAAAACCAGAAAAAACCAGTTTATTTCAGTATGAATCATCAGAAAAAGTGAGAAAGATGTGACATTTGATGGAACAGATCAGTAGGTTTTGCTGTTCCACTAAGCCTACAGTAATCCTGCCCAGAAGAGTATAAAAGCAAAAAAATTTGGGGAAAGCTCATTTGTGATTTTTATCAAGTTAAAGAAAGGTCGGATTGTTAAAATGGATGTTAAAAATTTTTTGTGCAACAAATGTGGAAGAAGCTTTGGCGAAAAACGATATTTGAATGGACATATGGCTGCATCACACGAAGGGAGACGATTCAAATGCCCTCAATGTGGCTCAATGTTTACACAAATGAAAGGATTGAAGAATCATTACCAGAAACAACATCAAGAATTCAATTGCCTGTATTGTGGAACCAGCTTTCGCAACCAACAAGCATTATTTTCCCCTATTCATAGTGGTAGCTGCTTGATGGTCAAACCAGAAGAGGGAAATTCAATGGAATTGATGGATGAAAAACCAACTACAAGTGGACTTATGATTCCGGAAGATGAAGAAACACCAATGGAGCTGATTGCATACCCAGAAGAAATGCAGAGAGAAATCAATAATTATTGGTGACTTATTCGAACCAATCAGTCCACTTCCAACCTACTGGAGCATACTTACAGTTATAGATGGGCGGCTACCAATGGAGACCTTACAAGGATGATTTACAACATTTACCAGTCAGAAAAGGAATGTTTTCGTGTTGATGCTGCAATTGGATGCTTGTTGAAAAATCGAGAAACAGGTGAGTACAAATATTGGTACACATGCCGGAATAACTATACACTGTTAAACCATCCTGTTTTGATCAAAAATGGGGAGGATGTGCAGCAATTAACTGGGACTATGAAAAAAATTGATTTTGAAGAAAAATTTACACGCCCTGATACAAAATGGTCTCTTGTCCTCATCACAAATGTTGAATTCTATGTCATGCCACAAAAAAGCTTTGTGGCTGGTTGCAAAGACTTCCATTTACCTGACCCGCTCGTCTACCAGACCCACAATATTATTGGTATGACCCAAGATGGCCAGAGAAACAGATTTAAAGATAATCTTTGTCTTTTTCTTTGCTTACCCCAAGGAATTTTTGGCAGTTTTGAAGATAAAAGGCGTGTTTTTGAGCTCTTTGTAAAATATTGCCAAAAGAAGAATATCCCATCAGTTGTAGATACCTTTTCTGGGGTTCCATACACAGATTTGGAAATGATTGAGAAATTATTCCTCATTGATATACAGGTCTACCACTATGATCTTGCTAAAAATATGGCCATTTGCTGGAAAAATGTTATTCCACAATATGAAAAACTTATAAATTTGGATGTTTCATTTGATGACAGTAGGCATGCCCACTATAGTTATATTGTCAATATAGATCAATATGCAAAATGGTATTCTTGTATTTTTTGCAGTCGTCTCTTTAGAAAATGTGAAAAACTTAATGAGCATACAAAAGACCATTGCCACGAGGGTAAAACAATCCATAAATTTCCTGGTGGTGTATATACAGTGAAAAAATCCGTTTTTGAACAGCTAGATGAAATAGAAATTTTTGTAGATAGAACATATCGTTTGTGTCCCTTTTATGCAGTTTTTGACTTTGAAGCCCTTCTTGTAAAAACTTCTAAGCAAATATCTGATAAATTAACTTTTGTTGCTCAGCATCAACCTGTATCATGTGCTATAGCGACTAATATTTCTGGATTTGCTCCAATTTGTTTTGTTGAAGATGATCCAGATGTTTTGGTCCAAAAAATGGTGGGTCATCTAGAACTGATTAGCTTCAGACAAAATGAAATTTTGACTAATCAGTATAACTCAGTATTCCAACGTTTAGAAGGTATGATAGAAAGTTGTTAGGCCTACATTGAAGAACTGTATGATCAAAAAAAAGATTCCAGGCAGGAAAAGGGACACCTCAACTCAATTATTGCAATCAAGACACGCCTTGAGAGGTACTGTTCCCAGCTCACTTGTTTGGGTTTTAATTCAGGAAAATATGATATTAACTTGATAAAAAGAAGTATTTTCCCAAAACTTGTCCAGCAAGTGCGAGAAAATGGGGAAGGACCATGGCCAAAAGCAATTTTGCGAAATGGGTCCTTCTTATGCCTTTCTACCAAAAGTCTCAGATTCTTGGATATCTCCCTGTATTTAGCCCCTGGTTTTAGTTTAGACACCTTTATGAAGGCTTATGGGGCATCCCTTAGCAAAGCCAAATTCCCCTATGAGTATTTGGATGCTTTTGAAAAGCTTTATGAAAAATCACTGCCACCCCCACAAGCATTTTACAGTTCTTTGGGAAAAGAATCCATTTCTGATGAGGACTATCAACTATGCCAAAAGTATTGGAGAGAGAATGGAATGGAAAACTTGAAAGATTTTTTAATTTTTTACAATCTTCGGGATGTTGTGCCTTTTCTAGAAGCTGTTACAATGATGATGAGGCTCTATTGGGACCAATTTGGAATCGATATTTTCAGAGAAGCAATGTCTCTGCCTGGGGTTACTGAGAGATACCTGTTCAAAAGGATTAAAGACACACACTTTGCCCTCTTTTCTGAAAATTCAAAAGATCTTCATTATTCCTTAAAATCCAGTATGAGGGGTGGTCTGGCCATGGTGATGACCGGACTGGCAATCAAGGATAAGACATTCATTCGGAATAATCCCAAAAAACTAGTCAAATCAATAATTGGGCTTGATTTTAATGCCCTCTACCTCTGGGCGCAGTCTATGCCTACACCCACAGGATTTTTTGATCAGTGGGTCTGTCAGGGTGAAAAATTTCAAAAAGTAAACAGTTCTAAAAAAGTTTCTGTTGAATGGTTAGAAAAGATGAGTTGGGAATGTGGCCATTTCATTCAACACCTTGGAAATGGCAAAGAAAAGTGCATAGGCCTGAGGCATTTACCTGTAGATGGTTACTGCCAGGACACAAACACCATATATGAATTTTATGGGTGTTACTGGCATTGTCACAACTGCAACTTCAGCAAGCCAAATAAACAAAAGGATAGCAATGATGAGCATGCTAAAAGAGAGGAAAAGGAGGCATATATAAAATCACTAGGCTACAACTTGGTAACCATCTGGGAGTGCCAATGGGACAACCAGCGCCAAGCTTACATTAATCAAAGAGCTAAATTGTGTCCAAATTTTTTTAGAAAATTTCAATTTCAAAAATACATTAATAAAAATCTTATGGAAAAATCAATTACAGATGGCTCTGTTTTTGGGTTTGCAAAAGTCGATATTTCTACACCAGACCATCTAAAAGAAAAATATGCCGATTTTCCTCCAATAATAAAGCATGCAGAAGTGGGCCGAAATGATGCTGGTGACTTCATGAAGCAGTATGCTGAAAATACCAACCAGCTAAGACAACCAAGAAAAAACCTTATCAGTAGTTACTTTGGCAAAGAGATCATGGTTTCTACACCCATGATCCAATTTTTGGTAAAACATGGTCTGATACTTGATAAGGTCCATGAAGTTATTCAATTTGACGAGGCAACACCTTTTTGAAGCATTCCGTGACAAAGTTACCAAGCACAGATGGGAAGGAGATACCAATCCGGAGCTAGCAATGATTGCTGATACGTTTAAATTACTTGGCAACACAGGATATGGAAAAACATTGACCAATAAGGAGAGTCATATGGACGTCTTCTACGTAGATTATGAAAAGGCTGCTGAGCTAGGCCTCAGCCCTTACATCAAGAAAATAAAATGCATAACTGAAAAGTGTTATGAAGTCCACATGTGGAAAAAAAGAAATTGTTTTAGACTTGCCCATTGTAGTGGGCCTTTCAATCTATAATTGGGCAAAGGTCAGAATGTTGGAGTTCTTCTATGATGTGCTCCAAAAGTATTTTGACCCTGCTGATTATCAGTGTATGGAAACAGACACTGACAGCATCTACCTTGCAATATCAGCTGAACATCTTTTGGATATTGTAAAGCCAGAACTAAAAAGTGAATTTTTGACTCAAGTCTACCAGAATTGGTTTGTGACAAACCCTGAACAGAAACGAACCCCTGGATTACTGAAAGAAGAATGGCGTGGAACAGCTATGTCTTGTTTGTCTGCCAAAACATACACTGGGGTCGGAGAAGGTGAGAAAAAGACAAGTTGTAAAGGTCTCATGAAAAAAATAAATGATCTCACCTTTGAAAAATATCTTTCTGTTCTGGAGACCAGGGAACCCTGGAATGGTGAAAATATAGGGTTCAGGTTGCAGGGAGACAGCAAAATATGGACGTACATGCAACAGAAGCAGGGTCTCCCATTCCTTTATGTAAAAAGGAAGGTCTTAGATGATGGCATAACAACTGTGCCATTGGACTTATGAATATTTTTTATTCTTGTTTTTTTATTATTCTCATATCTTTTCTTATTCTCATATTTTGCTATATCAACTCCTACAATGTAGGAGTCATTATTTTTTTGCATATTTATTTATCATTTTTATGTGTTTATATTTGTCTGTTTTTATATGTTCATGTATTTGTCTTGCTTCTGCTATGCAGAAGTAAAGCTTCTACAGGGTACTAGATGCATGGTGAGGAGCCAATGACAGCCTAGGGTCAGGCAGAAGCCAGCAGTGTAATGGCGCCAGGTGCATGGTGAGAAAGCCAATGAGGGCCTGGAGTTGGGCATTGCGAGTCATACTATGTATGGTGGGTGTCTTCTGTAAAAGGGAGGCACTTGGTGTCACATATGTACAGGCCTCCACGTGGCTGACACTGGGGCTGGCCCAAAAGGTCAGTGCTAACGGGTACATAATAACTATAACATACATTCATATATAATACACAACTAACAAAAAAAAGAAAATGTTGGTGTAGAAAAAAAACTTATTGGCAAGGTTGCTACATAAGATAATGGTAAACTAAGTTAAATTTAACCAATTTTTTTGGTAGGAAAAAGGTAATTCACACAGTGATGAGCAGATAACATGAAAAAAGTAGACTAGTTGTAGAGTACTACATGATTGTTATGTGGTGGGAGAAAATGAGCTTATTGATTGCTGAAGAAATATACTACTTTATGCTCAGTACTTTGTGCTTGTTTTGTTGACTGAAAAAAATGACATCAATTAGAAAGTAGAAGTATAAAAAAACAAAACATGACATTGAAAGGTGCTTTATTTAACCAGTCCATAATAAAAGAAAATTGTGTACTCATAAAAATGGTGACGTAGTGGTAAGCATGGACTGACATAGTGGTAAGCATGGAGCTATGTTTGTGATGACTGAAAAAAATGTGGCTTCACTGAAACATAAAAAATGCATAAAGAATATGCTTTCTGAAATGATGTAGTAGTAGAGAACATGTTTACTCCTTCTTTAAAGGCTTGTTGTTTTTTAAAATGGTGATGTAGTAGCAAGCACGCCTTTCTTCTTTAAACTACTAAATAGTGTAGTAGCTGAGTGTGATGAAAACTTGGGAGGGGGAGGGGTCCCATTCCCCCCTATTATTAGCTGGCTGCCTAAAAGTTTAAACTTTATGGCAGCTAGCTGATGACTCATAGGTTCAAAGTGTAGGCTAGCTGTGCTTGCCTATACTTTGTACATGGGGACGATGCTGCTTTTTTTCGAAGTCAAATGCCTATGTTTTGTGTGTGTCGGGGACGAATTTTACGCTCGAACCCCCCCTCTATACTACTTAGAAAGTTATGCGGTTTGTTTTATTTGACTTATGGGCGAAGTATTTGGGTACCCATGACATTAGAACGCAGGACAATAGAGAGCAGACATTAGAGTGCAGTGACATTAGGGCGCAGGACATTAGAGCGCAGGGACAATAGAGCACGGAAATATTGAATCAGAGAATAATAAAAAACCAGGAATGAAAAATTTGAAAAATGAAGTTCGTTTTTACTTTTTTACATTTCTCCACCACGAAGCATTTTTCCCATCTTTTGTCCTCTTTCTTTATTTTTCTCTTTTTCTTATTTCGCCATACTTACTTTTTTCGTCTCCTATTCTTCATATAATATGTGTTTTTTCTTTGTTTATATTTTCTTTTCTTTTCTCATATTATTTTTATATCTCATTGCTCGCCTACTCTCTCAGTACTCGTATTTTTTCTTTTTACATTTTTTATTCAACAACGGTGAGAATTCTATAGTCTGTTTTTTATAAAATGCTTCAAAATAGAAAAGTGACACAAATCAGTACTGTCATTAAAATCGTTTAGATAGAGCTCTTACTGTTCACTCCATGAATTGTTAAGAGTTAGGTCAGCATGCTCACAAATTTCCGTCCTATATTATATTCTATTAACCAGAAAATCATGAAAATCTGAAAAATATTACTTGTCCTCCACTTTCATAATTTAGGAGCATTTCAAGAAAAACAGACTATGTCTGTCTCCGTCCCAAAAAACATCTTGTGAGTAGGTGAACAGCGAAATCAATGCTTGTTTAAGAAGTTAGTACAAAGATAAAGTTGCACATTTTTCACACAGAAGTTGCGAAGGGACACAAAAAATTGCAGGTATTCGACCTGTACCTACGAATCAAATTGTTCCATTTTGTTATTTTCGAATTTATCTTGAATTTTTAACTCACATTTAGAATAATATAAACAGTTCACAGAAAAACTTTATCTGCTTTTAAAACAGAGCTGTTTGGTCAGTATTCTTTTTTATGTTTAAAAACAATTTAAAATTTGCATTCATTGCAGACCAGGGAATGTCGGTTTGAAAAAACCAGCTTTTTTCAAATGCACTCTAATGTCCTTGCGCATTGTCCGTGCTCTATTTTACCTAATATTTTACTCTAATATCAGATCACACCTTTTTCTAAATGAGTCTAGCCGTACAGAAAAGATTTTCCTGCAAATAATAAACAACCTGTACATGGGCATCCTTTTTTCTCTGGTTGACTGTAGCGCTTAGGCGAACAAACAGGAAAAAAAATATTTTGACCCAAGATTCAGGTTTATTGTCTGCTCACCAATTTCTATTGATTACTGTGCTTTCCGAAGCTAATTTAAATATGAATAGACTATGACTCCAGAATTTGGTCTTCACCATGACACGATTTTTAGAAGGATTCAACTTCATTGTCATAAGTGAAAATTTAACCCCATCTGAAAACCACACATCTAATGTTACTCGGTGCGTTAGGAACAAAAATAATATTCATTTTTGCTAAAGGTTAAAAATCGCATAGTTACAATAAGACAAAAGTTGAAAATTTTAGATTTTTTTTTTGATTTTGACATACACTCTTTTCAACTTATGCCGGTTTAAGTGCATCAGCCATCCTTTTGTGTAAGCTTCCCCACTATTAGACAAACAAGTGGACCACAATTTTCTGTAGGATTTATTAGTGCAAAGAGGGTAGTGAAAATTCAGTAATGCTCAAAGTACCAAAATTTTGAGAGTGAAAATTGCCATTTTTTCACAAAAATTACCATATCAACTGCTAAGCACCAAAAATTTCCCTAATGTCTTCTAACTGCTCACAAAAATCATTGAAAATCATTTTGTGCTAGAAGGTCGCACCACCTGGAGTATGGATACCATCTTATAATTGCATCTTCTGATAATTTTGACCCTTATTGTAGGAGAATCATGACTCATACATTTTAAAAGTGGAGCAATAGGCCTATTTAAGAGGCTTGAGATGTATCGACTAGGCAAGATGTGACTTTATGGTTAACATTCATTTGATGTGAAATATAATGCTCTTGTGAAATGGGCACCCTGTTGCTGCCCATTTTGCAATTGGGAAGTGGACATGCAAATCACGTTTGAAAGGCCCAGACAAATTTGGATGGCAATGGAGCACCACGAAAAAAAGAAAAATGGTGATGAAAATTATTCTTGTTTTGTTCTATATTTTGATTACATGCCAACACCCCAAGTAAATCTTTTGCCCGATTTCGATTTATTAATTTGCATAAGTTAAGTGGCTTGTCCACATTTTTATTGTATTGTTTATTTGTTATTACTTTGCATATTTTGGCACCGATTAGTAGTTATACGGTGGGCTCTAAACCCAGGGGTGGGTACTTGCTGACGTCAGATTGGAGGTATACCATAATGGGTTTCTAATAATTTTATAGTAATATTAGTAATAGTAATTTTAGTAACGTAATTCAATTGTAATTAGTAATTTTAGTAATAGTAATTCAATTTTAATTAGTAATTTTAGTGATAGCAATTTTAGTAAAAGTAATTTTAGTAATAGTAACTTAGTAATATTAATTTTAGTAATAGTAATTTTAGTAATTTTCATTGTAATTTACATGATCTCCAGATTTTTCTCTGGAAGTTGGTGAGGTCCCCTCCGTGAAGGCCCATTTAGATTTTGGTTTGTTGCCAAGTCAGGGCAAGGACTGTTGTACTTGACCAAGACTTAGTCAAGGAGTAGTTCTAACTAATCCAAACCCGACTATAGTTCTTTCTCTAACCCGAAGGAAAGACCTGTACAACAGCTCTATAATGTGGCATACATTTTTTTCTCCTTTTGTATTTACACTTTTTAGAAACTTTAAAATGTCAAACAGGAGATGGTGAAAAGGGTTTAGTTGGCTTTTTTTTGACTATATCTACTGCTAAAGCTCAAGAGGACTGAAATGGTCCCTATACAGTGAGAAATGGAACATGAGAAGGACCACCTGGAATAATTATTACCTTCAAAAGTGATCCACAACATTCTTTCAAGATTTCAAAAATCTCAAGATGCATCACAAAAAAATCGAGATGTAAGAGTTTTTCTATGTTCGACTTTCTCTTCAAGTGCATCACATTTTTCTACATTATCTTGAAAAAATCAAAATGGTATGTTAAGAAAAATCAAAGTGTCATCTAGTGAGTGACCAGAGATCCGGCTCTGGCTCTGGCCTAAAGCAAATCCAGCCTATTTTCTGACCTCCAGCCTCCAGGCTGGAAGTACTCTCTAGAGTGGCCGGAGGCCGGAAGTTTTTATCAGGTTCATTCTGATATAATAAATGATTAATCACATATTTGTTTTAGTGTAAAATTACATTTTCAATAAATATAGTTTGTGATGTCGATTAAAATACTTCTCCATTTAATTCATTATCTACATATTTTTATGACGAGCCTAGTACAAATTTTGAGCAATGACCTCATCAACCCAACCAGTGGCAACATTGACTGTTTGAGAATTTTTGATGTTGTACCTCAGGATACAAAGAATGGCCAAATATGTCCTTTGCACAAAAATTCACAGCCATGGTAGTGATAAAACAGGGGCCAAAGGCTTCTCAACTTGCAATTTGCATGGCCATTTACAAGCAAAGCATGTAACCAAAGTCCAGAAAGCTGAAGAAAGGAAAGTCAAAAACAATGAAGAAGAAACTAGAAAAATAAACTACTACTACTAAGTGATGAGTGAATTTTCCGAAATTTTCTGTATTTTGCAAAATGAGGCATGCCTACCTTGATACATATTATCACTCAAGTTGTTAAATAAGTCAAGTTTTAAGATTGCTAAGCAATATTTTTCAGCTCCTGTTAGCTCAGTGGCTAGTGAGAGAGAATTTAAAAGTGCTAGAAATTTTGTGAATGTAGATTGTGTAAAGTTGAAGCCAAAAATGTTGCCAAGCTTGCATTTTTGAAGTAAAATTTATGTGTGATTCAGTACATCTTGAAAAAAATCAAGATGCAGGGCACATCAAAAGATGAAAATTTCTGAAACTAGCCAATGAAAGGCATTGTTTATAGAGGAACGTCTCAAAGTCGATTTATGAGGTCAGGGTTTGCTGTTGGAGTGTCAAATGGGAAAGGTTATTTTCCATGAGAAATCAGATGGACATTTAAGTTTTTCAAAAATGCTTGTTTTCTCAAGCCTTTTCTGCAGGTTTACCACCATGGCATTTTATTAATTTTACATCATAAGGAGTAAGCCTAGGACACAATTGCTATGTACATCAAGTTTTTCAAAAATGTTATGGGATAAAAATTGTAGAAAAGATCCTGTTTACACCCAGGATGCAGTAATTTCAGAAAATAATCAAAATTTTGGACTTTGCCTACTTTTCAACTGCCATTCTCTACCTGCTCAGGAATTGGATTCTTTTTTTCGAAATTACTTCATTTAACTTCCTCTTTGCAACTCTACAGAAAAACCAAGTGTTCCCTCCACCAGCAAGCTCTGACCTCAGAAATTCATTTTGAAGGGTATGGCAAATACCAGCAAAAAATGTAAATTTTCCTCGGGCCAATACTGGAATAAAAATAAACAGTATGCTTTATATAATTTATATAATAAAAATGCTGAAGTAACTGAATTGTGAACATACAAAATAATTGTGAACATACAAAAACTGAATACTAATAATACTACATACTTGATCATTAGATTACACTACATTATATTGCACATTACATTACATTGCACATTACATTATGTTGCACATAACATTACATTGCACATTGCATTAAATTGCACATTACATTATGCTTACATTACCCATTATATTACACATTTTATTACACATTACATTACACATTACACTACACATTACATTATATATAACCTTACAGATTACATTACATGTGTCATTACATTACATCACATCACATTACATTACATCACATCACATTACATTACATTACATTACATTACATTACATTACTTTATATTACATTTACATTACATTACATTACATTACATCACATAACATTACATCACATTACATTACATTACAATGCATTACATTACAATGCATTACATTACATTACATTACATTACATTACAATGCATTACATTACAATGCATTACATTACAATGCATTACATTACAATGCATTACATTACAATGCATTACATTACAATGCATTACATTACATTACATTACATTACATTACATTACATTACATTACATTACATTACATTACATTACATTACATTACATTACATTACATTACATTACATTACATTACATTACATTACATTACATTACATTACATTACATTACATTACATTACATTACATTACATTACATTACATTACATTACATTACATTACATTACATTACATTACATTACATTACATTACATTACATTACATTACATTACATTACATTACATTACATTACATTACATTACATTACATTACATTACATTACATTACATTACATTACATTACATTACATTACATTACATTACATTACATTACATTACATTACATTACATTACATTATGTTACATTACAATTGCATTACATTATCATAGGTGGCGCGACAGCGTCAAGTCAACCTATAATCTACTTGGCCCCCAAATTTCATATCCAACCCCCTAGAGCCAAAACGGTAAGAGCTAGAGCCTTCGGGTTTTTTGCATAATATCGGGCATAGGGCCAAACTATGGCATGCCTTTTGTCCTTTCGCCTCTATCTGCAAGTAGTGCTCAGTGGGGCCCCAAAAACAGGTAAAAAACGCACTTTTTAAGGCCCCCCAGTTCCACCATGCCCAGCAATCAGTGTGCCATATCCAACCTCCATACTTCGGCCTAAGCATCTTGGGGGTGAAATCTCAAATGCAAATTTTTTTTTTGAAATATGGCCTCAATTCAATTATATAGTTGTCCAAAGTCCTGGAAAACGCTAAATTCCCCAATTTTGTTATATAATACTTATGGGTTCAAAAAAAAATTTTTTGCAGCATAATGCACTACTCATTTTTTGGTAGTTTCAAAATAAACCTGTAGCTTTATTGGGATTTTTTGGACTGCAAGGGTTTTCGACCATTGGGAATTTTAAGGATGTGGTCACTTTACATGAAAAATTATCCTGGGTGTAAACAAGTGTATTTAGTGATTTTTCAGTGGAGAGAGTTTTCGACCGCAGGGAATTCAATAGACGTCCTCACTTTATACAGAAAAAATTATCTATGGTGTAAACAAGCGTATTGCCATAATTTTCTTGTGGAGGGAATTTTCAATCACAAGGAATTCAATGAATGTGATCACTATAAACCAAAAATTATCCCACGTGTAAACAAACGTATTTTCCTGATTTTTTGCTGGAAGAGGATTTTGACCCCAGGGAATTTGATGAATGTGATCACTTTACACAAAAACTTATCCCAGTTGTAAACAAGCATATTTTCGTGATTTTCCAGTGGACAGGGTTTTCGATCATGGAGAATTTGATGAATGCAATCATCTTACAGAAAAAACTATTGCTGGTGTAAACAAGCCTATTTTCGTGATTTTTTATGGAAGGGGTTTGTGACTGCGGGGAATTCAATAGATGTGTCACTTTACACAAAAAAATTATTCTGGATTTAACCAAGCTTGTTTTTGTGAGTTTTTTATGGGAGGGGTTTTCAACCACTGGGAATTTAATGAAAGTGATCACTTTACACACTAATTCATATTAAGTGTAAACGAATGTATTTCTGCGATTTTTGAGGGAAGATGTTTCTGACCATGGAGAATTCAATAAATGGAGTCAGTTTACACGAAAAAAGTCATTTGTGTAAATAAAGGTATTTCTGTGATTTTTTGGGTTGAAGGATTCCAAACCTTGAGTAATTCAATAGATATGGTCACCTTTCAGTCTCTATACAAGGTTTTTAAAGTATTATATGGTTTACACATCCTTTACTTTTGCTGGCGGTGAGAATTCATTGCTTGAAGTTCTTTAATTGTTTTTTTGAAGTGCAGATGACAAAGTTTAAAACTTCAATGTACTTCTATGAAAGTTTTCGAGAATGGTTGAGGCCCACTAAAAAGAGGTGAACTAGTTTATTAGAAAATGCCCCGATGGGACAGAAAAAAGGAGAATATACTTGCTTCGATAGTTGCCATGCTAGATAAAGAAGTGGACTAGACTTTTGAGAACTTGGTCAAAGTTGGAAAAAATTCACTTTCTTCATATTGGATTTTCATTCTGCCTCAAAAAAATTTTCTATGTCTGTGAAGAAGTATATTCTGCAGCATCATGCATTTTTTCCTTCCCCTGGCATTAACTACAGCAAGATTTTTCTATATGAAAATTATATGCACATGATTTCAAATGTAAAGAAATAATAAACCAATAGCTTTCTAATCCTGGCCAATTCAAAACTCCTGCCTCTCACACTAGCTGAAAAATAGTGAGATAGCGAAATAGAACATTTTCAGAACTATAAAGAAACCTGAGGCTGGTTGCACTAACCCAATGTGACATTGGTTGCACTAACCCAACATAAAATAACCTCAACATCGGGATTAAATTGCTGATCCAGAGTTTGAGCTAATTGCAATGTCCAGATTATTCTCTTCCAGTGCACAAACAATACTCACTTCAGGATTAACTAATACTGAGATTTCATTTTGCGTTTGGGAATCACAGACATTTTAATATTTACTTGCTTTAGAGATAAGAAAATTATTCGAAAATGTTAGTGCATTCCAGGGTTTTTCTAGCTGGAGACAAATGAAAATTTTTTGGGGCAAACAAAATTGGAGTAGTCATTTGTACATGTGTACAAATGGCTCTTTCCCATTTAGGGAGGAGATAAGGTAGAGAAAATATGCATTTTGGTGCATTTTAGAAGTTCATGATCTCAAAATTTTCCCGCACTCTGCCCTGGTTATAACTTTAATAAACATCATTAGGCAAGAGCTTTGAATTTGTTGGGAGTTTGAAAGCTATGTTGGGCACCCTGTTGATGGCAAGTGGCATTGGGAAATCGCCATGCAAATCTGAAAATTGAATGACCAGCAGCACAGACATTTGCACAGAGGTGGAGCGCCAAAGAAAGACTGAAAAGATATAGTGAAATCATTCCTTCACTTTATTACGATCTTTTTATAATATTCTTGGAAATATAGCTGGTGTCCAGTAAACTATTCCCAGCTGTTTTGTTTTGTATTTACATAATAACCACTGTGTTCAGTCCACATTCTTTTAATATTTCGGCCGAATTATTGCTAAATATATTTGTTTGTTATTTAGATCTTATCGATCGACAAAGGTGGAGGGCTAAATGCCCAGGCGATAGCTTGCAGTCCGCAAGCACTAGAACCCACTTGGGGTTTCATCCCAGTAAGTTTATCCCTGAGGGGATTCCTTGTCTCATCTAGGAGACTGCAGAGTTCTCTGGTGAGGCCCCACATTTAAGTTTAAAGTAGTCTTTGTTGTTGTAGGTCCGGGATAATGGACTGTTGCACTATCACTAAGGCTTAGCCAAGGGAGTAGTTCTAACAGGTCAGTTCAGACCGGAAGCCTCTATCTTTTCTTAACTTCTCTAAGAAAAGACCTGCACAACAAGTGGTGGCTTTTAACTCCTCACCACAGAACTTCATAGTCAGACATGGAGAAAAGAAAATCCTCAAGGTTTCTACAGTAAGTCAGCAGGATTTAAAATGCCTAACGAAAGGATACTGAGAGGTAATACTTTGCCCAGATCACCACCCAGAGTGGCGAGTGCTGGGAATCTTCTAAATTTGGGAGATGGAGAGCAGCAGGGGCATGCTGCCCCAGACCCAGTGGTCCCAGATCAAACTCACACAAGGGTTGCAACAAAATGCAATGCATTTTACGCCCCAAGATGCAGGTGTACCAATTGATTGCCCACCAACAATTGCCATTGATCTGCAAGAGGCAGGACCGGCGAATCCGAACTCAGACACCAATGGACCGCTGCTGTGAAATTTGAAAAGGTCACTGTCAAAGGTCGAATTAGCAGGACTGAAGAGGGACGTTGTTACGCCCAAATTTCGACCAAATTTGGATGAAAGGGATCCTGAAATTGATTGACAATCAGAGAGGATTCCACAGGATCAAGAGCGATTCCGGCTGCAGGAAAGAGCTCCTGTAACGTCGACTCAAGAGTTGGCGATGCAGCTCAGCAAATTGAAAGGGACCATGGAAGCATTATTGGACATAATTGCGAATGCTGCCACTGAGGACAATAAAAGGGAAGCTGACAGTCGCCAACAGGAGCCGGATAGACAGGTTAGACCATGTCATAGGGATGCAGAAAGAGACAACCATCTCTATGCTGAAATGAATGCAGGCGCAGGGCCTAGTAACAGGCCTGAAATTGATGAAGGGCAAAGACTTAACTTTGAGCCCAAAAGTTGGAGAGGTCCAGTTAGAGATCTAAGATTCGAGGGAGCTGAGCAATGGGCAGACCTCAGGAATCCAAATGAGATAGCTTCACAGCATCCAACTTTAACAAGAGTGGTCTATGATGGTAGAGGAAATATAGTTGATCTAAATACTTTTAGACCAGATCAACTGGCATGTTTCCCATATAGGGATTATAGGTTTGACAGAGACAGCATATCATCAAATCAAGGAGGTGTACCACCTCAACGAGATCCAAATCGAGTTATGTTGCAATCTCTCAACTCTGACATTGATCCAGTATTAACAGCAGCTTATGATCAGAGGGAAATGCCAACAAATAATTTGGCAAAAGAGATTGTTGTTAGGAATATCATTAAAGGTGTGTTACCCAAACTATTAGATGAGGGTATGGTAAATTAGCAGGTGCTTAGCTTTTTAACGGCACTTGAAGGGGAATTCCGTAGGGATACACCCAAATCAGCCAAATACGAAGCATTGCTTGGGCTTTCTAAAGGTAGACCAAAGGCTGTTGCAGGAGACAACATGATCTATACGGAGGCCAGGAGAGCCATCATAAATGTCTTTGCATCTGAGTGTAACCTGGAAATGTTAACCAGGGAGTTGTTTGAGATCCAACAAAGGCCCAATGAACAGGCCCTAGAGTTTCTAAAAAGGGTTAGTATATTAGTGGAACTAGTAAAGGGTGATTTAGACTATCAGTCCAAACAGAGGCTGACACCTTTATATACAAGAGTGACCCCATGTTCCAGTCTGACAGAAGAATTCGAAACATACTTTTAGAACCTGGTATGATCTAGCAGTAGAGGTTCATGACATTGAACGTAGGTACGAAAATGCCTTTCAGAGATATGGACCTAAGGGTACACAACAGGATCCTATCGTAATTAATGAAGTAGGTATGCCTAGTGGGCATGATCCTGAAATTGCTGTAGTTGCTAGAAATCAGTCAGAGGGATATTAACAAGGCCAGAGACAAAGGTTTCGGCAACCATATCAAACTGTAGGTAATCAGGTACCGGCCCAAACCCAAACCCCAAGGAGTGATTCTCCTGAAATAGAGGAGATTCCAGTTCGGGAAGCCCCTAGGGCTCAGACTGAAAAAAGTAAGAAGGAATCCCTTCTATTGAAAATTTCTAAAGAGATGGTACAACTGGTTGAAATGTTCGACCAGCTTCAGCAAAAGGTTGATAATAGGCAAATGGAAAATCAGTCTGATCTAGCCATACCCAGCACCAGCTAGGGAGGTCAAGTTTCCCGAGATCGGACAAAGCCATGGTGTGAGTCCCACAAGAACATAACACATAACACTGCAGACTGCAGGATGTTGAGAGTTTTGTCTGAGTGCAGGAGCAGAGGCAGAGCCAGCTTCCCTAGCTTCAACAGGGGAGGCTTCAACAATTTTGCTTGAGGTAACTATAGAAGTAGAGGAGGTTACCCAAATGCCAACTTTAATAGCAGAGGCAGAGGTGCATATAACATTGGCTATTCAGGTTATCCGGATAGTCACGAGAGTTATCAACAGAATTCTGATTACAATGAATTTTTGGAATTCAGAAGGCAAAAGGAGCTGCAGAAGCAGTTCCAACAGATGCAGCAATACCAGCAGCAAGCTGCATTACAGCACCCTGAGCCACTTCACTATTACGGGTCCAAGTCAGACTCTTCAACAGGGTCAATTCACAAATCAGCAGCCTCGGAAGGATTATTGGAGTGTAATGGTTGCAAGGCAATCACAAATGAATCCTTTGGGCGAAGTAAATCAGAGAGGGAATTCCTCTAATGTGGTATTAAGTAGCATTGTTCAAATGAATGCTATAGCACTGCAAGTTGTTGTACCAGCAGTACAAGTAGTAAAGAGAGGCACACCAGCTAGCCCTCAGGAGCAACATTTGCTGGATACATACCCCAGAACAGCCTTTTTCCACATTGAGGTTGTTATAGGAGGTCATAAAACATTGGCTCTAATTGACACAGGAGCTCAGCGTGCTGTTATGTCAGCTTAGTTTCTGAAAGGAACTTTGGGCCCAGATTACACTGAATATCCGAGGATATTAAATGTTACTGTAGCCAATGGTAAGACAGTCCAAGCCAATGGATATATCCAATTTAGGATGGATACACTATGTGGACAGTTCCCTGTAAAAGCAATTGTAATTCCTGAAGCAGGTGAAAATGTAATTGTGGGAACAGACTTTTTGGCTCATCCTCAGGTAGGAGTCATAATAGATTTCAGGAATAGGACAATGATGCTCAACAACCCTCAGCAGCGGATATACGTGATGGGGGATCAGCCCCAAACGAATTGTGGAGAGGTGATGACCATGAGCGCCACAGAATCCAGGATAAGCGCCGCCGACCAATATCAGCCAAAGATTTGTTGGCTAAATGTTTCGGTGCCAGTAGTGAGTGTGAATCCTATCTACTTACCTAGTGGCACGGATATACTTCTGAAAGCAAAACTTCGGGATAAGGTAGGCCAAAATCGCCTTAATGGAATCATAATAGAGTCTGAGGAAAATGGGGAAAGGTTCCACATCGACAGTACCATTGTAGATGGTACAAAAGATGATTTTGTAGTTATGGTATCCAACAACACAGGATCAGGATGCCATTTGAAATGTAATCAAATAATTGGCCATACTAATTCAGTGTTGTGTGATGCCAATAACCAAGATCAACTAAAGGGGAAGAT
The DNA here is from genome assembly GCA_963922205.1 of Romanomermis culicivorax. Taxonomy (NCBI): domain Eukaryota; kingdom Metazoa; phylum Nematoda; class Enoplea; order Mermithida; family Mermithidae; genus Romanomermis; species Romanomermis culicivorax. The sequence continues at coordinate 242,625 of CAWUHX010000010.1, read as the reverse complement.
AGTTGAGGATTTGGAGAAGCTACAAACCTGTGCAGTCCAAGCTAGACCTGATTCAACTCAAGTGGATGAGAAAGAATTCAAGGAAGCTTTGTACAGTATGCTGGCTAAATCCAACATACCATCTGAACAATTGGAACAAGCTTTACGATGTCTGGCAAAATATAGAAACGTGTTCAGCTTGCCCAATGATCCTCCAACTACTTTACCCTACCTAACCTGTAAAATAAATACATGGGATGCAGCATCTGTGGCAAAAAGGTACCAAAAGACTGCCATAAATTTAGGGCCACATGTTTGTGAGCATGTCCAAGATATGCTCAAAAAGGGTATAATTGGGCCATAAAAGTCACCTTTGGCAGCTCCGTTATTTCTTGTAGGTAAAAAGGATGGTACCAAGCGACCAGTAGTGGACTTTAGGGGTATGAATGACATTACCAAGGACAATAAGTATCCCATTCCTGGAATGGACGATTATCTAGACTGTTTAGGTAGAGCCAAATTTTATACCACCTTAGATTTCCAATCAGGGTATTGGCAAGTGCTAATGGATGAAGAAAGCAAAGAGAAAACTGCTTTCATATGCCAGGAAAGGCTTTATCAATTCAAAGTCATACCTTTTGGCTCAAAGAATGCGCCAGCAGAGTTCCAGTGCATGATGGAAAGAGTTTTGCACCCATATGTCTGGAAAATCTGTCTAGTGTTCATAGACCATATTATCGTGTTCTCAAATACGTCTGAGGAACATTTAGTTAATTTAGAGCAAGTCCTGCAAGCTCTAAGAAAGGCTCATTTGAACTTGAAACCGGAGAAGTGTGAATTTCTGCCAGAGAGAGTCCATTTTTTAGGACATATCTTAAATTCAGATGGAGTTTCCCTAGATCCAAAAAAGGTCAAAGCTATTTAAGATTTCCTATTCCCAGAGTTTAAACAAAAGTTATAGAGGTTTCTAGGAATGCTCCAATAATGTAAAAAGTTTATACGAGGGTTAGCTAAACATGCTGAACCTTTATATAAGTTGACTGGGAAGAACAGTATTTGGGAAATCATGGAGGTTCATCATCGGGCTTCTAGGAGCCTAAAAGGAGCGCTATTGTCAGTGCCTTTTCTAAGGTATCCAGTTTCGGACGGGTCTGCGGACTTTGTCCTCCAGAAGATGCCAGCGGAATGGAACTAGGAGCAATTCTCTATCAGGAGACCAAGTCCGACCGCTGGGTAATTGCTTATAATAGCAGAATTTTAAAAGCAGATGAATAGAAGTGGTCAGCCACAGAAAGGGAGTGCTTGACAATAGTGTATGGTTTAAAGTTATAGAGGCACTAGCTAGTAGGTCATAAGGTGATCATAAGAACTGATCACAAGCCTTTACTTTCTATGAAGGTCAATGCGATGACCAATGGTAAATTGAAGAGATGGTATTCATTCATCTCTCAGTTCAACCATAAGCTAGAGTATGTGCCTGGAAAACAGAATGCCATGGCAGACTTTTTGTCTAGGATGGATGAACCAGACAATCAAGCGGAAAAAATACCGCCAAAATGGGAACACATGTTCTCAGAGGATAAACGAGAGTCAAATCTGAAAGATCTGGAAGCACAACTTATTGAGAAAAAGCATCTCAATTTGGTGAAGAGATTCAGAATTCTGACAGATTGGATTTCTGAAAACTGTACTCCATTATATTCGGAGCCAAAAAGTAAGAAAAATCACAGGATTGATATAAGTCCGAGGTTTACACAAATTTATCCCGAAGATTCTGAGGGTGATCCAGAATCAATCTTGCCTGCAGACTTGGTAAATGTGGTAACTACAAGGAGCATGGAAAAAGAAGTGGAGAAGAGTAATCAGGCTCAGATCCAGCCTGACAGCAATCATGTTGTAGTGTGTTTTCCGCCGATTTTTTATTGTTTTGTCAAAATGCGTCACAGGCCCGCAGGTGGCAAGTGGAGAGAGCAACACGGACCACCAGTGGCCATCTTACTGTAGCGCACGCCGGTACGCGTGCGCTGGTCTCTCTCTTCACTTATTCATTAACGTATATTTTACGTGTGTTTTGATTTTCTCTATTAGTTGTGTGCCCCGCCGGCCACCACTAGTACGTATTAGCCGCCTCCCACCACGCCTTTTCGTCTTTGCTCGCCCGTGCGTGGGAGTAGATTTATTATTGTTATTTTATTTTTCGCCTCACCCGTCGCGTTTTGTCACGTAAGTTTTCGTACGTTCATTGTATAGTAATAAATAGGGAGGCAAGCCCCTTTCATTTTTAGTTAGTTAGAAAGTAGGGAGACAATTAAAGAAACTAGGTTTTCTTTAATTGTTGGGGATAATTATTGTCGGGGTTTAAGTACTAGTAATTAGGTAATTGGGTAAACGTGGGCGTGGGACGCACGTACATTAAGGACGCAACCTCGGAATCCCAATCCTGCTCACGCCGCACCATCTCCGCCCGGACGCGAAACAAGATACAACACTGGTGACCGTTTGGATTGTACGTTGCCGCTCCCCGCTGTTGCGTTGCATCCGAAGAATTTAAAGAATTCAAAATTCGACCCCGCCGTAGCTGCGCCAAAGGGTACAAACGAGGTTATTATACCTTGAGAAAAAAGATGCCAACGGTAAGCCACACACCGCCGGACTTCACTCGATTTCCGTCGCGCTCTAGTTCTCCGAACGCCGCCACAGCCGCAGGCCGCGCCTTAAGTTTTGACCAGATGATGTTGCCGCGACCGTCAAATATTACGCAATCGACAGCGGTACCCACGGTAAGCCTCCCGCCCCATAACCCGCCCTTGTCTAATTTCAGCACTCCCGCGCTGGACGGGACGGCACAGCCGCAAGCACCGCTCATTCCCGCAACTGCGGCGACTGACATTTCCCAAACTCCGCGGCTTGTAAACCAAAACCTTCATGCCGCCGCCGAAAATCGCCCCAAGGCGCCGCCCGCATCGCAAATGCCGCCACCGCCCGCGCCGGCTTGAAGTAATGATGACCAAATTGTCGCCAGAACCGACTCTTCCGAATCCTTTGTCAATATTGAACCACCGCGAGCCCCAGCCGCCACCCGTGCTTCAGTAAACGATCACCGCAGCAGTCTCGCTATCGCAAACGCCAACGAAGTCCAAAATTTTCGAATTGAAGCACGCGACGCGCTGGAACAACTCAACACCGCCGCCGCGCGTATAACCAACAATGTCCCCACGGTACAAACCATCGATCAAATTATAGGCGCCGTCTCCGACCAATTCCAAGCCCAGCAATTACGTGTTCAATGCGAAATTCAAGAACAAACAAAAGCCACTAACGCGCGTTTCGCCGCACTCGCCGAACAAATGCAACAATTGATTTCCACAACCGCCGCCGCAACGCACACGCGTAATCCGCCTACACCAAGACCGCCGCTGGTGTCCTCACGGTTTCACGGCGAAGAAACAAGAGATATTTATATCCCTAACGAAACTCTCCGTGAAACTGAACCGGCTCCAGTCTTTGGCAGGCTACCAAACCAAGTAAAACCAAAAGCACCGTCGACGGATACCCTATATAATAACAAATTCGCCCGCAATACGCGCGCCGACGAAGATTTACACCGTTCCGCGTTTCAAAGACGCCCACCGCCCGCGGCAAACCAATTTGGCTTCTCAGATTATCCACCCGAGGATTATTATGAGCACCCGCATCCTCCGTACGACACGCCGCGCACGTCTCATCGTGAGGAAGATAGCCACATCAAAACAATCGTTGACAATATGCACCCGCTGATCATCGATGGCTCCGCAACAAATAAACGCCTGTTACGCTTCTTCATACGACTGGAAAATGAGTTCGGCTACGACGCCTCCAACCACGTAAAGATGAGTGCTCTTCGTCGACTTACCCGCGATACGCCGAGCGATATGATCCAAGATATGACGCGGTATGAAGATGCCAAACATTTGCTCATGTTCCAGTTGGCGCCCGATTGCAATCCGATGACTCTTAAACGCGAACTTGCGTCAATCACCCCAGAAGCTGGAGAAGAACCCGCCGCGTTTCTAAGTAAGGTAATGACTTATGTACAACTATTGTATCAGCATGAAGATCAAACTTTCCGGCATAAACAAGTAATTGATACCTTTTTGACCAAAATGCCTGTTTTCTATCAACTCACAATTGGCGAACAAGCAAAGGGTTTTACAAATGTTCAACAACTGGCCGACGCCGTAGCCAAAGCCCGTAGTGTCCTCAACGCAACTAAAGCCGAAATCGGAACCGCGGAACGACCCATCCTGGTAAATCAAGCTGAGCAAGATGCGCCACCACCGAAGTCACCGCAACCATTTGACCGCCGTTTCGAACGCCGCCGCAGCATGGACCGTCCTCAAAATCGCTACCGCGAGCGCTCTCCCTCAACGGACCGCAGGACGCAAAACCCGGCGATGCAACCCACTAAATTCGTCTCTTTCCAACCACAAGCAATTGAGCCACCGCTGCCGCAACCGCCGCGCACGGAGATGCTTTTGGAACAATTGATTCAACGATACGACCGCGACTATGAAGAACGAAAATCTCGACAACGCCCTGAAGAAACGATATCCAGCAATAGGCAACAAAGCCCGCGCCATCCATCTCAGAACAGAGAACCGTACGCAAACCGCTTCGACCGATCCGCCAGCAGAGACCGCACACGCACGACGCAATCTACAGGTCTGTGGTGCGACGCTCACAAATCCCGCACCCACAACACAGAAGATTGCGTCTGGCTCAAACGGCAAAACGCTCAACAATCAGCCCGACTTGAACCAAATCGCCCAAATTACGCCGCCCAACCACGGCAAGTAGATTTCCGAAACAATTCAAACGACGTCCGCGGACAACGTGATTGGCGACCCCGCCGCGGAGGACCGCCCCAACGAGGAGCGAACTACGCCCGCGGCGCGCGAAACCATTTCTATGAAGGTAACCCTATACAACGCCCAAATGATTTTGTTCAGAATACCTACGCCGTCTACCCGAACCACCAATTTCCGGCGCCGTGGGAACAACATATCCATTACAATGCAGTACCAGCCCCATACGTCACAACGCCGACGGATTCATCGCGCGCTAGTTCTCAATCTTCAGAATTGCAAATTACCCTACCCGCCCTTCTGGCACCAAACACCGCGCCAGTACCTGCGCTCGAAACACGCGTTAATAATCATTCAACGTCCGCGGCCAATATGGTTGTTCCATCCAAAGAAATCGCTGCCGCCGCGCCGATTGTCAGCCCCGGCATCGTCCGTTGGAATGCAACAGGCCGCGCCTTTCAAGATCCCTGTCATATTCGTTCGTCCGTTTGTCAAATTGATAATCTCACGCCATCTTCCAAATCGTTTGTTCGCAAGTACGCTTCCACGAGAGCCTTTCAAATCCCCATCAAAATTGGAGCCGTCAAAGCACACGCGCTCATCGATACAGGTGCCCAATGTTCCGTCCTCTCATCAGGATTGGTCAAACGCGCTTTCGACAAGCAATCGCTTCAACTCCCGATTTGTGGAAAAATCAAAGTAGCCGACGGCGCCGTAGTCAACGCTCACGGCCCGGTAGTTGTCACGATGGAATCCGCCTTCGGAGAGCACATGATCAAATGCGTAATCCTTGACGACGACGGAAACGATCAATTCATCATTGGAACCGACTTCCTCGGGCATCCCGATATCCACGCCATTTTAAATTTCAAAGACAATTACATCGAAATTCAAGACGTTAAACTGCCGCTCAAGGTAATCGCCTCGATCCGCCCGCAAACGGAATTATTTCTCAATGCCGCTAACGATAACGTTTTAGAAGAAATACCAGAGGACGAATGGGTAAGCTGTTATGATGATAAATCCGATATTTTTAGTCAACCGGAAGAAATCGAAGTTGAACAACCGATACGGCACGCTTAACCTAGTCCACACCAACCGCCCCCTCGGCGGCTGGAGGTTACTGAGCTCGCCGAACCGATTTTTCTCGTCGCCCAAGTTTCCGTTTCCATCTCGCCGCACTGCCAACAATGGGTCAAAAGTAGCGTTTTTCCCACAACATCGGCGACAGTGCCCGACGTGATTGTACAACCACTCGCCACGGATAACGTTGCCGCAGAACTTCCGGTCGAAACTGCAGTGGTCAACATCACCAACGGCCATTGTCCGCTCCTTTTCATCAATAATACGCCGAACAGTATCAAACTCCGACCAAATTAACTCATTGCGATGGCAAAACACACGCTGGAGTATTCCGAAACCCACGCCAATTGTACGATAGCAACCGCTGCCGCCGACGGCGACTTAACTGACCACGAGCCGGCCGCATTGGACAAATCATTTCCCGGCAACACCGCACAACAAAAGCTGGAATATGCCCTGAACAAAATGACGGAAAAGACGTACGTTTCTACCACGCAAAAAGCAAGAGCCCTCCAGATGCTCCGACAGCACTGCGATGTTTTCAGTCTCCCCGGCGATAAACCAACCATTACCAGCGAGTTGACCGTCAGCATCGACACCGGCACCGCAAAACCAGTTTCCCGCCATTATTACCGCGCCGCAATGGAACAGAGACCAATTGTACGCCGCCATATTCAAGAAATGCTCGACAATGATTTCATCGAACCATCCCGCTCACCCTGGGCCGCACCGCTATTTTTGGTAAAGAAAAAAGACGGCTCATGGAGACCCGTTGTCGATTACTGCGGTATCAACGATGTTACGCCGAGCGACAAATTCCCAATCCCGCGCATTGACGACTACCTGGACGCAATGGGACACGCAAAATTCTTCACCACGCTCGACCTCAAAGCCGGGTATTGGCAAGTACCCCTCGACATCGACTCCCGTGATAAAACAACCTTCATTTGCCAAGAAGGTTTGTTTGGATTCAAAGTTTTGCCCTTCGGCTTGAAAAACGCGCCCGCCGAGTTTCAACGCTTAATGGAACGAATTCTCCGCCCGTATATCTGGAAGATTTGCCTCGTCTACATCGACGATATCATCATTTTCTCGAACTCGTTTGAAGAGCATTTGGAACACCTTCAAATCGTTTTTGACGCCCTCCGCGCGGCCAACCTTACGCTTCGACCAGACAAATGCGAGTTCCTGCCGCCGCAAGTCAAATTCTTGGGACATCTCCTTAGCGCTCGCGGAATCGCCGCCGATCCCGAGAAAGTCAAAGCGATCGCCGAATACGAATTCCGGAAGACTAAAAAAGGTATGCAGAGTTTTTTAGGCCTAGTTCAATGGTGCAAGTGATTCATTCCGAATTTGGCGACCTTGTCCAGTCCTTTGTACGGACTTTTACGCAAAGACGCCCAATATTTCGCCACGGATGAACACCACGCCGCATTCAAAGGCATCAAGACAGCCCTTACGTCTTCGCCATTTCTCCGCTACCCCGTCTACGACGGCAAAGCCCAATTCGTTATTCAAACCGACGCCAGTATGACCGCCATCGGAGCAATTTTGTATCAAGAAAATGAAAACGATCAATGGGTCATCGCCTACAATAGTCGCGTACTCACCGATGCCGAAACCCGCTACAGTACAACTGAGCGTGAATGCCTCGCCATTGTATACGGCTTCCGGATGTATCGCCACTATGTGTATGGCCAGAAAAACTTCCGGATGTATCGCCACTATGTGTATGGCCAGAAAAACCGCTCGAATGGCTCAAAGACGAGAAACACCGCAATTCACGACTTCAGCGCTTCGCGATCAGCCTACAAGATTACGATTACAAAGTGGAATATGTTAAAGGTAAGGATAACGCTTGCGCCGATTTTCTGTCTAGGAAAGATGACCGCGACAAATGCCCGATCCAGAACGCTGAAAACTTGACCGCAAAGATCTTCCGTGAAAATTTTCACCCTGCTGGTGCAACTACGGAAGCCGACCTACCGGAAATACGCCCAGCAGTGGCTTCACTATCCACGGAGGTCGACGCCGAAATCAACGCCATCACCCGTGCAATGACGAGAAAGACCATCAGTTCACCCACACTCTCTAATTCAATGCCCAAAGACGCCAATCACGAACCGCCACCAACCGAGGTCATTACGATCGCCGCTCACGAAGAAGTCTTGAAAGCGCAAGCCGCGGACCCGGCCACAACAAAAATCATCGCCTCTCTCAAAACGGATAACGCCGCCAAACACCCGCCGATTTTCTTTCTCGAAGATCAACTTTTATACCGGCAAATCAAAGATATCAAGCAATTAGTCGTACCCACCTCCATGGTCGACCAAACTCTTCACCAATTCCACGGCCCCAAAATTTTGAATCATCAAGGGACAAATCGGACGCTAGCAGCCATTAAAGCTCACTTTTGGTGGCCCCGCATGGAAGAGGACGTTCGGGATTGGATCAAAACCTGTAAAATTTGTCAACTAACAACGCCGCGCACGTCACGGCCTCCGCCCTTGTTGCCAATTCAACCCAAGCACCCATTCGAAATCGTGGCAACCGACATCGTCAACATTTCGCCAGTAGGTGAGAAGCGTCCCTACGTTATTGTTTTTCAGGATTACTTTACAAAATTCGTGTCCGCGCATCCGATACCAGATCAAAAAGCCTCAACAATAGTGGAATGTTTTATCAACAACGTTGTCCTCACGCATGGTAGCCCACTTGTACTCCTTTCCGATCAAGGTGGATGCTTTACGTCGAAACTCATGCAAGATATCTGTGAACTTCTCAAAATTCGAAAAGTCAAAACAACGGCGTACCACCCCCAGTGCAATGGAATGGTCGAACGCTTCAATCAAACATTGATCGCCCAACTCAAAAAGTATACCGCCGACGATCCAGACAACTGGGAGCGCTACCTGCCATACGCCGTGTTCGCTTACAACGCTACGCCGCATACAGCCACACGCCATTCGCCGTTCAGTTTATTACGAGGATATGAACCGCGCATCACCTTCGACTATGACTGCGCCCGCCGCCTCACCTTGCCGTTGAATTACGACGCTTATCAACACATTCTAACGCAAGCCCAACTCAAGATGCACGAAAAGATCAAAACTAACCTTGATGCCGCAGCCGCCGCCAGCAAAGAATATTTTGACCGCAAAGCTCGAAGACGCGACTTCGCCGTCAACGACTTAGTTCTTTTGACCAACATGCGAAAAGCCAACAAGATTCAACCTGACTTCGTCGGGCCTTTCCTCATTACGGACGCCTCCCGCGCAGCCGAAAACGTTGTTACCATCGACTCTCTTGACGCGCCCGGCCGCCCGCAGACAGTCTCCATCACACGTCTAAAACCGTTCGTCCCACGACCGGCAAAAAATGCATTTGACAACTAGGAAGGTGGACCCCGCACCCTTCACACTTCTCGCCGGCAATAGTTCGCTTTGAAATTTCTCTTTTGTGATACGGCGCTCATCACGCCGCGTTGTAAATAATCTTTACGTTTGTTTAATTTAGATCATGGCGACCTCGATAACGAGCAAGGATGCACGGCAGTTTCAACACGCTTCCACTCAATCCGTTTTTGCCTTCAGCCGACTTTACAATGTCACTTTACATCCTGCCCCGGTTCCCACACTTTCGCAATAGGAGGGGGTTTCTTCTATAATGTTAGGTTCTGTTTGGCGCGAGGCCATTCGGTTTACTTCCGTTGATTTTACTCTCCATTAACATAGTGGTGTTTGTGTTGCTTTTCGTAATGATAGTGTTTGCATTTTCCTACTTTACACTTTCTTCACCTTTCAGCGGCTGATTCTCTTATTATTTCATTTCCATCTTTCACTTCCATCAGCAATAGTCGCATTTTCAAGCCGCTCTCAAAAATTTTATTTTCTCAAAATGACGACGCCGTCGACCGCATCATCCTCCATGGCCGACGACCCTCCGCCGTATCGCGAATCGATAAACGTCAACGAACGTTACGTCCGCTGGGCCGAACAGCAGCCCCACCAGAACGATTTAAGTTTCGCCTGCGACGGTATTTTCTCATTTTATGCTTTTGCTGCTTATACTTGCATGCTTTTGCTTGGGACCCCATGAGTATCTCCCCCTCTGTAGTCTTGGGTCAGAATTCCATGGTCAGCCGCCGCGATCCCGTCATCGTCAAGTTGTGGCCTCCTCAGTCCACAACCGGCCGCTGCCTTGATTTCCGCATACCACAACTCTCGTTATCTCGCTATCGTAGCCCGATCCAGTTGTCCAAGTGCGCCCATCAAGGTGACATCGCCGCCCAAGCCAACGCCGCCTCGAAGCATGTGTACTTCTAATGAGTTGACAACACCACACCGCTTCCCTCTTCGTTCATGTTTACATCATCCTTCAAACCCCATGTCGTTCATTCGACGTGGTGTCCCATGTGTCATTGATGAGTATCGCATTCGCTCCTGTTTAGAAAACAACGTCAAACGCCTAACTCGCGTCGCCGATTTGGAGTCGTGGTACATTTCCATGTACGCGCGACCCCCAAACGTCTTGCCGCAGCCGATTTTCCTTTCACCCGGAAGTTTGGGGCAGGCCTTGGCCGCCCAACCCACACCAAACTTCCGTGGATACACGCTGGTCGGCTTCGACACCGAATCCATTTCGGCCGCCGACTTCAAACAATTTCAATGCACCGTTCAAATGCCAGCCGACCCCACGGGGTCTAGTTACCCCCGCTACGTTCAACTCGCGTTTCCGAATGGCACGATGTTCGTCTTCGAAACGTTCACCGCCACCCCAGAAGACTGGACCGCGCTTTTCGCCCTAGTCGACGGCGACCACACCATCGTAGTCTCTTTCGATGGAGCCGACGACTGGGCGGGAATCTACGCGCTTCTGGGCACTCAATTTCGAACCGACCGGCAAAAGAAAAACAAAGACCCCGTCGTAAAAGCAATCCACTTAGACGCGTATCGCGTTATTCGCAACATCGACATATCCCCGTCATTGTACGAGTTGGCACGACGAATCGGTTTCCTTCCGGAAAAACGCACGCTCAAAGCCACAGTTTCTGCAATGTGGGCGCTAGACGTGTCAAAGCTCACTTTACGCTTTCCCCACGCTCTCCGCTTTTTCAACAATTCAACAACGTCGTTCCTACAATCCAACGTCCTGGCATACGTGGCTCTCGACGCCTATTATCCGCTGCTATTGTTCTTGGCATTTGGTCGTTACGGCTTCATCCCCGAGGTCTACAACGCGCCCGCGTTGTTTCCCCACGACTCGTTGGACGCCACCGAAATCGACCATCTAGCCGAGTACGTCATCGCCACCTTTCACAACGTCGCGCTGTCGGATGTCCTACCTCCCGACTACGCCAACCGGATCTACCCGACTACATCGCAAGTTGCCTTGCCTGCAATCATGCGAGATGAAGTTCTTTCGGCTTATAAATTTTTTATGTATGATTGCACATCGTCCGACCACGGTCGGTCTTTCTGTTTAGGAACGGTTCCCAACGGCTTCCGGGACGTCAAGACCTTGACGCGTACAACTCACCCGAAGCTTCTCCCCGTTCCGAAAGTACCGAAAAAGAAGAAAAAGAAACAGAAGGACGAATGGAACAAGTCACCAGACGTCTCCGACGACGAAGACCCGGCTCTAAAACCACAATCAGTGTTTGATGATCCCAAACGTCTTCAAGCAGCCGTCACGTCGGCTATGAAAAGCAATATCATCCATCGAATCATCGAGCTGCTCAACTTTCCGCTTTCACCGATATACAAGTTGGCCGTCCGCAATCGTATGCCTTACAACGACTCCAACTTGCCGCCGCTTCCCCACGAAGTTGAAGATCTTTGGACCGAACGCGTAGCCGCCGACCAACCCCTACGCGAGCGCACTTATAGCGGTACCCATTATCGTTATCACCCTTCAACCATCCTTAACTTTTTACAGGTTGACGGAGAATGGTTCCGGAAGCTAACGTCTTTTATGCCGTTAGCCGCGCTCCTAGCTTCACCATGTTCCGCCGCGGAATACGCCTGGGTCAACGACGTCCTCCTCCGCCACGCGCAATCGATGACGCCAGATACACGCGCCGCGTTCTACGAGTGCATGTGGTACCGCAGTGACGGCAACCCCAATTCGCTCCTCACGAATTGGATGAACCGCATCCCGGAACGCGAGCCCAGTTTTTCGGCGGACCCAAGCATGTACATTTGCAATCGCTTTGCGTTACGCCCAATAGTGTTCAACGAAGACTTCCATATGGAAACGTCGGTCGAAGAAATCGAAATTGATGAAAACGACTATACGGCAAACCCACACAGCCGTTTCCATTTCTATTCAACGTTCATCGCGCTCATCGACCATCAAAACCGTCTTTCGTTCCCCACGCCGGTGTATGCGTACCCCATGCCGACTACGGCTTCGGTGCAAACGCTCACCGCCGAGGAACTCCTCGACCGCCCTATCGACGTCGAAGTTGAACCCGCCGACGATGAACTACTTGAAACGCCAATCTTCGATCTCAACATAGCGAAGCTGCCGCCGTCAACGGACGTGTCGGCCCTTCCTATGGTACCCGCGCCTTCCGATATTACCGCAACCACCACGCAAATCAACGATTTCCTGAAACTGACGCTCGATGAAATTTCCAACATCGCTCCGGCTCCGATGGACGAGTCCACACCCGTCCAACCCGCCGCGATCGACTCCGAGACTATGACGTCAGAACAAATGTTGACCGACATACCCGAGGAAAGCACGGTGGATCAATCCACGTCTATGGACGCCGCCTCTATGGAACCAGCCGCTGCGACAATCACCACGGCACCCGCCGTGGACCCACGAATATATTTGGCAACGCCGGCCGTTTTGCCGGGACCTCCGCTTATTGCTACTGTTGCCGCAGCCAGGTATAGTGCTCCTGTACGTTTTTCTCAACAAATTATTTCAGCTCCGCAATGGGGCGCTCTGGCCGCAGCACTGGCCGCGCATCATTTTCCGCCACCGCCGCCTGGTATGTTATTTCCCGAACATCAGTGGAAAGATTTCCCCGAAGCGTTGAAAGAACAAATACAACAAATTTTGTTGCCGCAACCGACGTTGATCGTTCCGGCCCCGCAAGTAGCTCAAATGGCTCCTGCGATGGCCCAACCCGTCACCCAACCACCGGCCCCGTTACCGCCGCCGGTCACATCGCAACCGCCGCAACCAGCGATTCTACCGCCGCCGACGGCGCCTGTGGATGTCCAAACCCCACAGGCATTCCGCACGTCCGTGCCGGCTCTAGATCGCTATGGTAATCCTATCCAAAGACCCGGCCGGTATGAACATTCGATAAAACGAAAACAACAACTCCAGGACGAATCGGCGTACCGCAAATCTCACAAGACAAAAACATCGGACGAACCGAGTACACGGCGTACGCCGCCACCCAGCACCTCACGTGCTGAGCGCGGCCGAACGCCCAGCGAGCGCACCACTCGACGCCGTGAACAACGCGATAAACAGAGAACCCGCGAGGAAGCCGAACGCTCTTCGCACGCCACGTCAACGCCGAAACCTAAGCGTGATTCTTCCAAAACAGCAGCGTCGGCAACATTACCGCCGCCTACTCACAAACCCGACAGCCATCGTTCACACCACGAGTCTCATTCTCGTGATGACTGCCACCGTAAAGAAACGAAACAACCTCCAGCAACCGGCAGGGAAAGCCGTCACCACGAACGCCGCGACGACGCGCCGCCGCATCGTACTCAAAGCGAACAAACCCGTAAGGTCCACACGACGGGTTTTTACGAGGAACACTATCGCCACGGTTTCCGCCGTTCACCTACAAAACTAACCGACTATATTAGCCCATTGCACCGAGATGCCGAAATCCAACGCCGCCTGGAAGCTCTAAAGAATCCGCCGAAAGATGAATTTAAAGCTCCACTTCCGCCGCCTCCTATGGACGTGGAGCCCGCAACACCCTCGACTACGCCTACGGTAACGTCGCAGCCGCCTACGGCTCCGACAACCGCCATATCGACCACGGTAACCATCACCACGTCGCTGCCGCCTATGGCCCCGACGTCGGCTCCGGTTACCGCGGTCCAACAGCCGCAAATGATCATCACCACCAAACCGGTTCTTGGAGTTCCGTTGCCACCAAGTTCCGCACCCGCCATCAAGCCCCGGTTGCCTAGCGAGGCTACGCACTTGCCGAATTACACGCGATTTCGTACTACCGATCAGCCGCACGCCGTTACGATTGTCACGCCAGGCTATCCGCCACATATTGACCCGGCCGTTGAATTCTTCTCACCACGCACGATGCACGAGATGGTGCTGATCAATTTCTTCGGGCGCCTTCGCATTCACATCACCATGCCCGTGCACATACGCGCCACGAACGCTTCACTGGCGTTGTACCAATATTTCCGCGACCACTACCGCCCTTCATACGTAGAACAGCAACCACCGATTTCGCACGCCGTTGCCACCGTGATATTGAAATGGGTCGCCAGTCTCTGGGCTGAGGAGCTCGGCGTCGTTGACGCCGTTCACACCGCCCACTTGACTCTTTTCCTATACGAAGCCCGCGGCCTGGATAATCCTTCGTGCCTGCTCCAAGCCTATAACACCGCTGTCGGACTTATCGACAGCTGGATGGCTTATCCGAGCTACGCACCCTTTCCGCAACCGCCCGAAATCGCCGACATTCGTAGAATTTATTTGCAATACCACAGCGAGACAGATCGCCCCGCGCCCCTGCTGCGTCGGCACGACTTTTCTGCCCGGTGGAATCTTTTGCCACCGCGACCGTTGCCGCCAACAGGGACGCCGTCCGACGAACCGTCGTTAATTGCCACTCAGTTGCCAGCACCCGGCGTGAACCCGCTATCACCGCTTCCACCTCAAACGTCAACCTCATCGTCGCGCCGCCGGGATACCTCTGACTACGGTCGCTCTCGTTATTCCCGCAACGTTCATTTTGATGGTCACGACGACCCGTACGATCCCCACGGCTACCACAACGATCGCTATAGACGAAACGAACACGACCGCCGCGATCCGCAACGAAATCACCGTTCCGCATCGGATACCCGTTATCGCCGCCGCCATTGAACGAGCTTTTGTACAGTAATATCGTTTTTCTTCGTTTTTTGTGTTTCTTAACCTCATTTTGATCCGGTTGTTTCATTTCTAATCTCGTTTTTGCTTTATACTTTTGTACTAGTTTCCAGCGCACGTGCAGCCGACGCTGCAACCACACAGTAAGTTGACCGCCGGTGGCCCGCTACACGCCCCCAATTGCCCCGTTTTGTCCGTACACTCCGCCGCTGGGCTTATGGTCGCTGCCCCAAAAATCGGCTCAAACTACCCCAACACTCCGCCGGCCCCGCTGTGTGACGCCGAAGAATCTTCGGCAACCCCGGCGAGGGCCTGTAGTGGCGGAGCCCTTCCCCTTGCACGTTCTTTTCGGTATTTCCTGACGACCGCTTAGGGCGATCTACTGCAAGGGGGGAGGGGTGTTGTAGTGTGTTTTCCGCCGATTTTTTATTGTTTTGTCAAAACGCGTCACAGGCCTGCAGGTGGCAAGTGGAGAGAGCAACGCGGACCACCAGTGGCCATCTTACTGTAGCGCACGCCGGTACGCGTGCGCTGGTCTCTCTCTTCACTTATTCATTAACGTATATTTTACGTGTGTTTTGATTTTCTCTATTAGTTGTGTGCCCCGCCGGCCACCACTAGTACGTATTAGCCGCCTCCCACCACGCCTTTTCGTCTTTGCTCGCCCGTGCGTGGGAGTAGATTTATTATTGTTATTTTATTTTTCGCCTCGCCCGTCGCGTTTTGTCATGTAAGTTTTCGTACGTTCATTGTATAGTAATAAATAGGGAGGCAAGCCCCTTTC
This sequence comes from Romanomermis culicivorax, assembly GCA_963922205.1. Taxonomy (NCBI): domain Eukaryota; kingdom Metazoa; phylum Nematoda; class Enoplea; order Mermithida; family Mermithidae; genus Romanomermis; species Romanomermis culicivorax. The sequence continues at coordinate 226,830 of CAWUHX010000010.1, read as the reverse complement.
ATTTTTAGTTAGTTAGAAAGTAGGGAGACAATTAAAGAAACTAGGTTTTCTTTAATTGTTGGGGATAATTATTGTCGGGGTTTAAGTACTAGTAATTAGGTAATCGGGTAAACGTGGGCGTGGGACGCACGTACATTAAGGACGCAACCTCGGAATCCCAATCCTGCTCACGCCGCACCATCTCCGCCCCGACGCGAAACAAGATACAACAATCAGGGCAAAGAAACCGTGAGTAGGGGAAACCAGGAAAAGGGTAAGGAAAAAAGAGTCACCTGGTTATACCCCAAAAAAGAACCTGAATTTACTTTGGCAGACCCCAAAGAAACTGAGTTGCCAAAAGGGCTAATTACAGATGATCTCATGGCCCTCTTGCAGAGAAAGGATGAGTTACTAAAACCTTATTTTGATAGATTGGGTCCAAATGGGACAACCAAGTATCATAGTGGTTTTTATATCCAGAATGAAGTGTTATACCGCGAAACCAGACAGGGGTCAGATGATCAAGTGGTCGTCCCATCCTGCCTAAGGGACAATACTTTGCACCAGTACCACAGTGCCGTAATAATGACATATCAGGGGTTCAAAAGGACCCTTGCTATGATTAAGAAATGGTTCTGGTGGCCTGGAATTGAAAAGGATGTCAGGCACTGGATAAAGTTTTGTCCAGTATGTCAAATGGCTAATCAGGGCAACATTGAAATTCCCCCACTGATACCTATTATTCCACAAGGTCCCTTGGACATAGTATCAGTGGATATCGTGGGTATTTCTCCACTAAGTGAGAAGAGACCATATGTCATAGTCTTCCAGGACTACTTTACAAAGTGGGTTGAAGCTGAACTGATTCTAGATCAGTCAGCTAGCACTGTTGTAGATACTTTTCTACAAGCTATTGTATTTAGACAGGGAACTCAACGGAGATTACTCAGTGATAGAGGAGGTTGTTTTACCTCAGATCTAATGAAGGAGATCTGCAAGTTACTAGAGTGTCAAAAAATTTATACAACAGCCTACCATCCACAAGGAAATGGTATGGTAGAAAGGTTTAATCAGACACTCATTAAGCAGCTCAGAAAAGTGGCCATTGAGGAAAAAGACAATTGGCCAAGATATTTGAGAGCCATGGCGTTTGCTTATAATGCCACACCACATGCAGCTACGGGGCAATCCCCATTTTCATTGCTTAGAGATCACGAGGCAACCTTCAGGTTAAACTTATCGAAAGCATATGATATTGTAATGCCGGACAGCAATGCAGAGGCATACAAATTTGTGTTGACCAATCATTTAGTCAACTTATACGAGGATATTGCCAAAAATATCCAGAGTGCTGCCCAGAAATGGAAGAAATACTTCGATAAAAAGTCAAAACAAAATGGGTTCAAGGAAAATGACTGGGTTCTGCTCAATGTAGATAAGCAGAAAAAGTTGGGCTTATCATGGTCCAGTCCGTTCATAGTTAAGGACATTTCGCGAGAAGCAGAGAATGTTGTCACCATTGTACTTTGGGACAACCCACTAAATCGCCAAATTGTTTCAATTAGCAGGTTGAAACATTTTCACTAGGAGACCACTAGGGTCTTGCTGTGAATAGCGCGAGCCAATCAGGACGCGCCATGCGACAAAAACATGTCACTTTCCAATATGGCGCAAACAGTTATGACTGGAGCACCAAACCAAATGAAATCATTTGGAAATTCGCCCAAGGTGAATCTATGCGCAATCTCATGCTAATTTTTTATTATTTTGTGTATATATCTCGTGCATGTAGGTACTTATTTTGAAAATAATTTGTGATATTTATTGTGTTTATGTATTATTTGAAGTTATTTCATAAAATTTTTCATATTTATATCAGACTTTGGGAAAAATTCTTTGGAATTTTAGACCAAAGTGTCAACCCAAAACATTCTTGATATTTTTCCAAAAAATGTAATTTTCAAATTTTTCATTTTTTCCAAAATCAATCATAGCTGCCCCTGCTTATCTGAATTCTAAACTTCCATCCGAAGGAAGAAGTAAAACATTCCCCAAATCGCACATAAAAAGGAAATTAGCAGAACTGCTAGATTATACTTTTTCAGCATTCAAAAAATTTTTTAAATTTACAAATTTATTAATCGAAAGAAAGAAACATTTCGAAAAGAAAAGAAATGGGAAAGGGCGCCCAGAACTGCCAACAAGCTCTGATGTGCGAGTGGTCGCACACAGAGTGCCACGTCGAATATGGCAGAGCCCAGCACCTGCAAGATAACCAGTTTTTCTTCATTGACGGTAAGTTTCGAACTTATTTTATCAAATATTCTTGGAAACCGCAGGTAATGCCCAGAAGTCACTGGAAGACCAGCTCGGCACCCCAAAGGGCAGAGGACGTTAGAACTTAGAGGGAACAAAAAACGGGAGTACTGAGAATCGGAAGCTCAAAGCCAATCAGGGAATTTCCAAACTTGGAAATATACCTGATATCCGCGTGAGCTAGACGTTTCAAAGGAAACCTAGAACCTTGGGTTCAGCCCGTTCAAAGTTTTTATCATCAAAATTTATCAAAAATAAATTATTTTTAAATCAAATCATATCACTTTTTGGATATCAAAATCATTAAAAATTATCAATCTTGAGTGCTATAAAAATTGTAAATACTAAGCACCATAAATGGAGCATAGTTGGTCGCTCAAGCAGCTGGTCAGAGATTGGTGTCCGATCAAGTGGTGGACAATCAGATCATGTCTACCCTCCCCAACATATAGAGGTAGCAAGGGTAAGATTTGGTAAGGTGTTAATTGCTTACCAGCTCAATGTTTGTATATCTGTGGCTCACCTAACAAGCCTGCACTAAATTTATTTTCTGTGAAACTTAACCCGCTTGGTGTTGTGGTGCTGGTATAGTATAGACTCGAAAAATATGCTGAAAAAAGGGGAATAAGTACAAAAATTAATAGTATCTTTTAATGTTCAGATTACAACATCAAAAGGGTTGTGAGAATTCACGAGCTGGACCAGTGGTTTAAAGCCACTTTTGGATACTGGCCAGCTAATCCCAAGCAACCTCATATGGTAGACATCAGGAAAGTTGACCAAGTACTCCACTTTATCCGAGAAGTATCAATCTTTAAAGGACAGCCAGTTTGTGGACTCGACGTTGAAAAGGTCCATCAGGATAAGGTCGCTGCCTTGTTCAAAACGAGAGAGGTCGACAATCTGATGGGAAAACAATTTGCCCGATAGGTAAGCTTCGCGCTCACCAGCAGCCAAAGGTACGTTATCGATACAACAACCCTAACAATTAAGGAATGGTCAAGCCTCCATGATTTCCTCAACTCGGACATGTTATTCGCCAGATATTTGGTATTGGAGGACTTGGTAAGTATTTATAACATATGTGGTGCAAGGCGAGACAACAAAGATAGGGACAAAACTGTCCCCTTACAGGAACATCTAAGGAAGACCAAGGGTCGTTACTTTGATTTAGACCGTTTCACCTTGACCATGGTAGGGGTTAACCTGGAGAAAAAATGTTTTCAAACAGGTATTTGTCCCGAAACCTTTTGGTTAAAGGGATTGTTCACGGAATTTTATCTAATAGACGTGGGCCCCTATCAATATGACTTTTCACTAAAGGCGAACCGTGATTGGTTTGCCAAAAGGGGAATATTGCCCGAAGAGCTTATGTATGCAGCTCTAGATGCGTATTATTCACTATTGGTCATGTTTGCGGCGATTCACTATGGTGTGGCCGATCAACTGCTTATGCAAATGCAGATTTTCGATCATGACAAGGTTGATCCCAAACAGATCAATACCGTTGCCTTATATTTTTATCAACAATATTTACTAATACCAGGCAATGTGAACAGAGAAATGGGGCTAGGCTCCCCAGTAATGGAAACTGATCAGGTACATCCTAATATGGTATACCATATGATGAAGTGTGAAATGTACAACCGTTGGGCAGTACAAATGCAGGGAAATAACACAGATTATTATACCGCACCTACAGAGTGTAACCCCGTTCGTGCTCAAGGCCGTCAGTTGCCAAGTGGTTTTTATCTGCTACTCCCGAGAGATGGCAAACCACTAAAAGATGATGGATACACCAAAGATAGTGATCCCGACAAAATCCAACACATAAAAATACCAGACTGGGTCAACATCGCCTAGGATAATGTGGAAAATCTCAAATCAGGTGGATCCTATTGGGATTTAGATGGTAAGATATCTTTGACTCTTTATGAAAATGCTAAGCTATACTGGCAGCAAGCCAGGAAGCCTGATGACATCCCACAAGAAGGGTTTTATTTTAATAACCATTACCCAGTGGGTATAGAGGGCCATAAGGAAGTCTACAAGACAAACTTTTATACGCCAAACTTGGCCAAAATATCGAGTATGATGGATGAGCGAAACTTTCCAGGGTTAGAGCTCAACTGCAAATTCATGCCATTGGCCTATCATTTTGCATAGCCTCATTTGAGAGCAAAGTTCGACTATGAAACTAACACACTGCTAAATTATAACTTTCTAAATAGTTATACTAGAGAAGGCTAGGAGATGATTAAAGGCATGTCCTGGAAGTCAGGTGACCGCCTGGCTTATTATTTAGAATTAGCAGCAACGTTACTGCCCTCAGAACCCTGATATCCAACCAAAAAGGGGTATATGCTTGGCAAAATTGGTTTGGATTTGTCCCCTTATGGTTCAGAGAAGCTGGAGAAATTTTACAGATCGGCTACAATAAATCGTTATTAAAGGATGAAGCTTATAAGGTAAATCCTTATTTTTATGTAACTTTTTACTATGTTGGCTTCGAGACTTTGATGCTGGGATTGCGGTATCTGATGAGGGAAGATGCACAACCAACCGATTATCCAACAGCTTATGCACCGCAATATCCCCTCAAACTCAGACCAGAATTTGTCAGTAAAAGTTGCTGGGAGAGAGCAATTGCTTCGGATATGCCTGGGTATACGTTAACTTATACCCCTGCCCATGAGTTAATTTCTAAAGTACCGTTAAACTGTCCCTCAACTTTCCAAACAGCGCAAGCTTTAGGGTCGGGACAAGTTAAAACACAGCGGCAAGTGCCAGCGCTAATGCTCAAAGCGAAACAACCAGCTTTGGACACCGCTGCTATGCAAGCAGCTGTGGTAGTAGTGGTGGTGCCGCCCCCAATGCAACCAGTGGCACAGCCGACTCCAGTAACTCAGGTACAGCAGCAGGCAGAGCCTGAACCAGAAGTAGTCACCATTATGCAGTCTGTACCTCCGGCACCAGCTGTTTTGCCAGCTAAAGTAAAACAACTGTTGCCCAAGATACAAAATTCAGACTCTGAGTCCACTTCAGATGAGGATGTTAAAGAAGAAGAGGAAGGTGAAATTCTGGAATCTGAGGGCCAGACATCCGAAAATAAAGACTCCATGGAGGTCAAAACTCAGCAACAGGCTATTGAGGAAGAAAAAATCCAAACTCAAATAGATGAAGCAGCAACTAAAATGTTGGGAATAGACATCAGACTGGATAGGATGCAGGAAGCATCCTAGGAGATACCTGTCAGGGCTAAAAACATTCAAGTTTCTGATCTGCAAGCGAGGCTAGAGGCCCTTCAGGCCAAAATCCAAACACAGAAAGGACTGGCGCAGCAGGAATTCCTGCGTCAGGGGGCACTTCAGAAGAGGTTGAAGGAGCAAGCTTATGCCGACGATAGCTCAGATTCAGCCACAGCAGCAACAGGGCTGATGAAACGGGGAAACATCACTCAGGGAGGAATCCCTGGAGTGTATTCCCCCGAAAAAGTTCGGCAGATGTTGGCTGAAGGTATGTCGGAAAAATTTATCCGACACTTAGGCCCAGAAAAGGTAAGGCATATGAAAAGGCTAGGTAAAGCCGAAGCACGCAGACTTGCAGCTCAAGATCAGCAGCAACAAGGAGCGGCCGCTACTGGTTCCGAAAATGACACCTACTGTACAGCTGAAGAAACTACGACCCCAGAAATTTGGACGAGTCAAAAATCAAAAACGGAGACTACGAAAAGTCAAACAAGAATGGAGACAGCCAAAAGTCAAAGGAGAACGGAGACCTCCAAAGGCCAAACAAAATTGGATAGGACAACAGCATCCACTGCATCGTACACTCAGAGGCGAATGGTATCAAAAACTGTCGAAGAGGTTAGTACTGCATCTGGCAAATCTAAGTCCGTTCCCACAAGCTATACCGCTAAAAATAGTAAACCTGGGGGAAGGGTGTTGGTAAAGCCTGATTTTGAATCAGAGGAGAAATTGATCAACAAGGTCAAACTGAATGTGGTGGTCAAGAAACCTGCAAGGGAGCCACAGCAGTTTGTCACTCCTGGTCAATTAGCAAAGACTCTGATTGACTATTGGGAATGGCAAAGAGAACAAAGGCGCCTAATTGGGCTGATCTCATTCGAAAATCCAGAGGTCGCCAATTACTTCACCTTTGACCACCAAGAACAGCCCATTATTTACAGAAGTGTCAAGGATGCCATGGCCGAGATTCATGACAGTTACTGCTAACAATTCGAAATGCAGGGCTGATTTATGTTTGAATGAGAACGCGTCCCTGAGGAAATTTGGGAGTGGATCATTTTAGCTCTGATTCCTTCAGACGTCTTTACAGCAATCAGGTATGTGACCCTGATGATATTCTTACAGTTGGATTTCACTCCGATCACGCCAATGGCAATAGGTAGGTGCTATGCCCAGACCTGTTCGTTTGCGAACAGACAACTGGTCGTCGAGGCCCAGGGAAACCGAGTAGATGAGTTCTACATTGCGGCCTTTAATCACTAAATCTTTATGGGCTCGCAGAGGTTAAACCAAATGGGTGTTAAAAGGAATGCACCAGGCGATGACAGAGCGCAAGCTGATAAATATCAGTGAATGGCTGCCAAGAGCCCAGGTAAGTTTAAAGTGCCTAGACTTCCACCGGCTGAAAAACAGCCACTGACAAGGCAACAATCATCTACTATGACCACAGCCAGAGGTCTTATAGTGAAGCTGCTAGTGCTTCAAACAAAAGTCCACTTTCAAGATCTCAATCAACATCATCAAAATCTTTAAATTCAACTTTTCGGACTCAAAAACAACAACTTAGCAGCATCACTAGCAGGGGCTCAGTGCAAAGGCAACAGGGGTGAGATGATGGATTCTCAAACCCTGCCCCATACAGGGGTGTACCAGGGTATGACCAAGGTCAAGCCGGAGGAGGCTTCTGTGGGCGTCCTCAGGGACCCTACAGAGGCGGAGGAAACTGGCAACACCAAGGCCAAGACCCAGATGCACGATTTTACAATTGGAATTTTCAATTGCTTGGTAGACCCGGTGGAGGCCAACAAGGCCAGAATCGGGGCCAGAATGGAGGTCATACCCGAGGCCAACGAGGCCAAAGGGGATACTATCAAGGAAGGCCTTGAGGAGGCTATAGACCTGCCTGGCAGCAGCAGTAATTAGCCACACACATTTTTGACCCAAAATTTATCTTTTCGCAAATATCTTTTTACTAATTTCATAAAATACAAAACCCAAAAATACTAATAAAATTACAAAAATACAAAAAAATCAAACAATTACAAAATCCAAAAATATTATTTAAATTTTGGTGCTGCTGGCCAACAAAAATTTTCTTTTGACAAACCAATGCAAAACCTAATTACAAAAAATATTTTTCAAAATTTTGGCCACAAATTTGCTCAATTTTTAGTGCATTTTAAATTTTGTGATACTCGTACATTCCCGTGTCATCTTTGTTGTATCCTATAATATAATCTCGTATTTTGATTTAATTTAGAAAAAATAGAGACGTGGGAAAAGATTTGCATGTGATTAGACTGATGGCCAATGGCTTGCCACAACATGCAGACCAAGCAACCAAACCTGAAATCGACCCAATTCAGCGCCAACGTCATCATCATACTCCTTAGGGCAGGAGGTCATCCATCAAAAGAGGAGGTCAAAATGGGCGTCACTTGCCAGCCATTGGGGCGAAGTTCTTGGTATTTGTTGTGTCCAACGACCATCACAGGAGTCGGACCGGGACAGACTGTGAAAAAGGGAGTCCGAGTGAGACAGACTGTGGAAATGGGAGTCAGATAGATTAGTAGATATTTTTTTGGTTAATTCTTTTAATGCCGGGCAACCGGGCCAAAGTTCTTTTTTCTACCTCTTGTAGGTCGGTTTCGACGCATCAGGGATGTTGGGCACCCATTTGATGGCAAATCGCATTCGGTAATCGCCATGCAAATCCGAAAATTGGACTACCAGCAGCGCAGACATTTGCATAGAGGTGGAGTGCCAAAGAAAGACTGAAAAGATATAGTGAAATCATTCTTTCACTTTATTACGATTTTTTTATAATATTCTTGAAAATATAGCTGGCGTCCAGGAAACTATTTCCAGCTGTTTTGTTTTGTATTTACATAATAACCACTGCGTTCAGTCCACATTCTTTTATTATTTCGGCGGATATATTGCTAAATATATTTGTGTGTTATTTAGATCTTATCGATCGACAAAGGTGGAGGGCTAAAGGCCCAGGCCCCAGCTTGCAGTCCGCAAGCATTGGAAAACCCACTTGGGGTTTCATCCCAGTAAGTTTATCCCTGAGGGGATTCCTTGTCTCATCTAGGAGACTGCCGAGCTCTCTGGTGAGGCCCCGCATTTAAGTTTAAAGTAATCTTTGTTGTTGTAGGTCGGGGATAATGGACTGTTGCACTATCACCAAGGTCTAGCCAAGGGAGTAGTTCTAACAGGTCAGTTCAGACCTGAAGCTTCTATCTTTTCTTAACCTCTCTAAGAAAAGACCTGCACAACAGCCATTGGTTTACCATTTCTTTACATTTGAAATCATGTGCATATAATTTTCATATAGAAAAATTTTGTTGTAGTTAATGCCAGGGGAAGGACAAAATGCATGATGCTGCAGAATATACTTCTTCAGAGACATAGAAAAATTTTTTGAGACAGAATGAAAATCCAATATGAAGAAAGTGAATTTTTTCCAACTTTGACCCAAGTTCTTAAAAGTCTAGTCCACTTTTTTTTCTAGCATGGCAACTATCAAAGCAAGTATATTCTCTTTTTTTCTGCCCCATCCGGGCATTTTCTAATAAATTAGTATTACATTACTCAGCTGGGGACACTTCCCCAATTTGATGCCAGCCATTTCGGTGCCTGACATTATACAGGGTAAGCCAAAAAAGAGGCAAAAAGGCGAACGGTGCTGACCTCCATAACTTTGGAATGGACAAAGCTTTTTCAAGTGGGAATTAATGCATTAGAATGCCACGTTTGTCTTAAGTAACAGGGTCAAATTTTATGCTCCTAACATTTATGGTTACTGTACAAACAGAGGTTTAGTAAAAGTGGTCATTTTTCAAAAAGTAAATGTTGTGCATTCAAAGTAAAAGTTGTCTTTTTGTGAAAAATAGATTAAAAATCACCCAGATTTGTAAGTTATATGTAATTTAAAGTCATCAACTTCTTCTTTCAATATACGCAAAATTTCGCCAAAATCAATAGCTTTTGTTATGAAATTGGAAAAAAGGATTAAAATTATTGGTGATACGTATAGTAGGATGCACCAAAACGGCTGCCTTGTGGTTTCAGTCAATATTCAAGCAATATGGTTGAAACTTTGCAGTTTTTATGCCAGATGTTTTATCTATTGAGGGCAGGAAACTGCATTAGAAAAGCTTCACCCAGTTGAAAGCTATGAAAGTCAGTACTGGTCGCTGTTTTTTGGCTTTTTTTGGCTTTTTGGCTATCAGACAAGATCACTGTGGAATCAGCAACCCTGTGCGACGGAGTGGGCCTACAAGAGCATAACTAATGGATGTGTATGGAGGACCTTGTAGGGTTGGGTCATCCTGGATTATGAGAACATGGTCAGAGAAGTTTATTGGGCTTTGCCTGGTCCCCAGTGACTCAATCTCTGTGTCTGACAATGGTGGCACTGTAATCAGGGGTAATGCCAGAGAATCGGAGTCACTTTCATCATAAAAGCAGCCTTTTTCCAGTGTAACTAGTGAATTCCCAGGTGGAGGCTGAGGGCAACCTGACTCCTGCGTGTTCAGTGATAGATGGCATGCATGCCGGGAAGAAGTCAGGTAACCTCTGGTTGGCCTCATGATCAAGCAACTGAGGACGCATGTGAGGGTTGCCTTGAGATGGAAGAAACCCTTGACCTTGATTGCCACACGGGCTTATGGGAGGTCCTTGATAGTGAACGTGTGTTCTCCCACCATGGGTCGATCTAGTCAATCTCTGATGTAGTCAGGAGAAGGAGCAGTTCTACCCCCTTGAACAGACATACTCTACGTTGATAATCAAGTATGACGGTGTTGAACTGCTCAAGGAAATTCTGACCAAAGATTAAATCAACTGGTGCCCAGAAGGGAGAGGTTGTTGTGCACACACAGAGATGTACATTGATCAGTGTGTTTGGCTGTCTGTCCGAAGGCAACATGATCTCATACTCTCCAGCAAGAAGGGTATGAATAGCTTTACCATTGATTCTCACCAATAGGTTTGTATCATGATGCTTCTGAAAAGCCATAGCTGCCCATGGGCTCTCCTTAACCAAGGCCTTAGGAAGTCGTTGGCAAATGAGAGTGCATGGACAATCAGTGTCAAGGAAAGCAGGAGTTTCCTTGGCATTCAAGAGTACAACAAAACATGGGGTGATTTGATCTACTGAGTTGGCATGTAGATTTGCACATAGTGAAAGCCAACCCACTGTTGGGCTGTGCAGAAATGCGCAAATGGGGAGAAACAGCTCGCAAACCAAATCTGTCTGCTCTGTAGGCAGTAGCTGAGATAATAAGAGATACAAAGATAGGCTAGTTATCCTATACCAGCCAGGACTGCAAGGGTAACCAGGGTGTTAAAGATCAACTGAACCAGTCCATTCAGGGAAGCATGTAAGCCCTGAGCGAGGTTGTGTTGTTGACCAGTAATCACATGATTTGCTGCCAAACCGACACCTTCCATAGAGGCCTTGATTTCAGTTTGTACCCCTGCAAAAGCTTGATAGATAGCATCTGGTTGCAGGGACAGACCAGTGGTAAAGTTAACCAGCCTGTTTAAGACTGCTTCAATTTTCTCAGTCTTGTAAACATATTGTTTAAAGATAGGGAAATTTCAAGGGGTCATCATCAACTGGTCATGGAAGAGCGCAGGAGCATCAAAGTGAGTGACCTTAAGGCACCACTTCCAGAAGAGTTCCAGTGGAACCTGGCTCATATGGACCAAGCCAGACTCAGTAAACAAGCCTGAGCCATTTCAGAAAATCCCTGTAAAGTGGTGGTCACAGGGCACAATTGGGCTAGTTTTGATGAGATCTGGGCCACTGGGGGTGGCAAAATAAATGGTACCACCAACCTGCACAGGTAAGAACTGGTAGCAGATGTTTCCCACTCGGTGTGAATGGTAGACGTAGGTAGCATTGACCTTTTGGCATGGCCATATGGTCAGTGCATTGCCTGGGAATTCTGCCATCAGGTCATTCCTCGCAAGGAATGCCTGGGCACCCAAGGTAGGGTCAAGATAAAGCAACTGCCAGGTCAGATCAAGGTAGCATTGAGCATGAGAGCAAAGCTCAGGCGACATGAATTGAAAATTGCTAATTTCCATTTTTTGATCTGCTGCGCCAGATAGTTGAGTTTGGCATTGACAGGATTGGGACCTAAGTCCTTTGTCAACTCAAACATATTTTAGGTCAAATTATAACTCCTATGGATGCCTAGGAGAAGACTTTAATCTGTTCAGACTGTGGTAGAGCGTAGCTCAACACACAGTCAGAATGCACAGGAGTTTCCCCAGGTCACTCATGCCTAAGAACAGTGATGTCACAAAGGGGTATTTTATTAAATGTAAAATCTTTTTAAATTTAATTTGCAAATATACACCAAAATGTACAGTTTTGGCCTGTCGGAATGCTTCAGTCCCCTTCATCATCTGTCAATGGGGTTCGTCATCTTGGAAGTTGATGACAAGACTGCTTGAAGCGAGGTTGACTTCCCTGAGAATGCTGACCTTTGGTGGCCATTGGATAATGCCCAAGGTGGCTGGCAACTCATTGATGATGCTGACATCATCATTGACGTGACGCAGCATTTTGACAATTCCAGTGGCCTCAACGGCTAGTGATGTAATTGGGGTAACTGGAGACAAATGCTGGGCAGGCGCCAGCAGCATTTGGACAGCAGTCCTAGTGGTCGCTGGTGGCAAAACAATAGTGGCAGGCTGGGTTATATGACCAGCCCAGTTGACCGCCCATCAGACCGCATCAACAGCTGGTGATGACGGTTCGCCAGCCAATAGAACAGTATCAAGGGGCATTGCGTGGATAGTGCCATTGATGATAAATTCAAGGGCCCATCTGGCGGGCGACTTGGGGGCCAAGAAGTTGCAACACCACCTGCTGATAGCTGGATGTTGGCAGCCCTAAGTGCTTCCACATCAGATGGCTCATTGATCAGCACTGATGGCAGGTAGGGGTACTTCTTGGACAGATTGACTGACCAAGTCTTTTGCATTGTATTGGTGATGGGCGATGACGAATCTGTAAATGAGAAATCATTAGAGTTGTAGACTGACACAGATTTCGAACCTCAAAAGTTGGAACTTTCAAAAAACTAGGTAGTATACCTAACAGATTCACCAACTCTAATTGGTCGATCACTTCCATGGCTGAGTCCATGGGAATGCCGGGTGGTGGTCCATGGGTGGCAAAATGGGCCAGAGGCACTAGTAGCACCGCCATGGCAGCTGGAGGTTACCCCACAGTTACCATCATCATCAGAATGTGATACAACACCAACATGTTGGGGGAACCAACACACCTCATGGTCGATGGATCAGTAGTGACCAGCATGGCATACTTGCAGCAGGGGTGGCATGGCGCAAGAAACGGTCGGTACTGGTGCTGAGACTGCTGATAATGCTTAAAAATAGTTGCTGATTACACAGACAGGATAACACTGTTGTGAAGAATCAGCCAGGTGTCTAGCAAGTGTTTCATCATCCAGGTCAAGAGGATTTGAATGAGGAAGGCAATTGGTAGCCCCAACATCATTATTACAGTGACAGGGCTGCCGATTCTGAGGTCCCATCTGATCAGGGGGCGGGTAAGCATCTCCCTCATTCAACACATTTGCCCTCTGGGGAAGTAACCTGAATTACCAAAATTATTCTCACCGGAATTTGTCGGAATGTGCTGTAGGCAGGTGTTCACCTAGTGCAGTCGAACTTGATGGCAATGTGGGCAGGGCAGGTCACATTGGTCGGTCCGATGTGCGCCAGTTCAATAAAAATAACAATGGCTGGCATTGTTAACTGGGGTGGCGCTGTTGGGACATTGAGCCTGGCAATCAGCATCGCTGTGCATACATGGGCCCTGAAACAAACACATCAGCAAATGGGCACCCAACAGGCAGTTGCTGGCATTGAGTGCTCTTAGCAAGGGCTGAGTCAGCAGCAGCATAATCAGCAAAGGGATATGATGTTCCTTCACCGTGAGCTGGGCAACATTGGCCGTAAGCCTGGCCACTTCCCATTGCAATTTTTGAATCTCAGCAGACAAGGATGATGATGATGGTGGGGCATTAGCCAGGTGACCATGATTTTCTTGATGTGACATCATGGGATTATATCAGGCCGATTTTTATTCTAAAGAGAAGACAGCATTAGATGGTGAAGTGAACCAAATCTCATCCTAAAAAATCTGGAATTCTGTGTAGCAGGCTGCTGTTAAAGTTTCTTCAGGAGTCGTAAACTCCCTGAACTTAATACTATTCTGGAGGATAAGCTTCAACGCTCCTAGAAAGACAGGTCTAATAATAGAATCTCTGACATCAGTCCCGAGTTCTAGATATGCTATACTGGATAATCTTTTGAGGTGCTCAAGATAGACTATCGCTGATTCAGTTGGCTTCTGCAGGGGATCTTGGATCAGCTGCTGATGCAAATCTGAATCACCCACTACTGAGAATTCATTCCTGAGAAAAGTCATGAACTCTTCATAGGGGGTAGGTTGAGGAGATCCACTGCTAAAGTCCAAATAGGAGACAAGCGCAGCTCCTGTGAGGCAAGACTCCAAAAATGTGATTTTATATGCATGATCAGTTTCGTTCACACTCTGCAGTGTGAAAAAATGGGTCAAGTGAGATATAAAATCAGCAATTGATTCACCAAAAGCACTCGAAAAGGTGAGGGGAGTCAGGAAACTGGACATGGGAGGGTGCCTCCAACTATTCATAGCCTCCAACTTTTGGTTTAATGATCCAAGGGCATTCTCAAATGCAGTTTGGACCGTGTTCTCAATCTGTGATGGGAGGTCAACTTCCGACTTCATTTCTGAGAACTCATTCTCCTGTAGGGTGGCTAGAACTGATTAAGGGGCTTGTGAAGCGATTCTGTCAAACTGAATAGAGAAAGTCTCACTGGTCCGTACCAAGTGGGTACTTAGATGACAGGAATGTCTAGGCATCTCTATTATGTAAACAAAAAGTAAGTATTACTCTTTTGAATTGGCGGTGAATGGGCGCCTGAATTCCTTTGTCATTTAGGTGATGGCATTTTGGCCATAAATGGCTTGTCCTACTTTGAAACAAAGACTAGCAACCACAAAAATGGGGCTAGTAAAATAACAAGGCTGTAGCACACAAAAACTGGCATGTGAGATGAGCATATTGACACAGAAGGGAATTTATCTGGTCACTTGTGATCCTTATAGGCCTATCCAAATTTATGGGGGACTGGGCCTGACAAAAAGTTTTAAAATAGGTCCTGGACCCAGCTATTTTGGTTGAAATAAATAAATTTTAGATAAATTGGCAGTTTCCCTGCCCGAGAATGAAGTGGGGAGTGTCCAACCACTTGTGAAAATTGAAAACCTGCTCAGAAGGGATGTTTATCTGGAGGTTAACCATTGATACCAAATTACAGACCTTGGGGTGAGGCCGACTCATGGCTGACAAGATCCTACTCACCAGGAGTAGCACATGAAGTAGCTCAAAAATAAGTAAGGGGTCATGAACTAAACTTAGGATGGGAATAAATAGGGACAAAACTTATTTACAACCTATTGATGTAAAGGGGCTGCGCTGTGAGATGGGGAACATCTTAGGAAGACCAAAGGTTGTTACTTTGATTTAGACTGTTTCGCCTTGACCATGGTACAGATTAACCTGGAGAAAAAGCGTTTTCAAACAGGTATTTGTCCCTAAACCTTTCGGTTAAAGGGACTGTTCACGGAATTTTTTCTAATAGATGTGGGCCACTATCAGTATGATTTTTCACTGAAGGCGAACCATGATCGGTTTGCCTAAAGAGGAATATTGCCGGAAGAGCTTATGTACGCAGCTCTAGATGCATATTATTTGTTATTGGTTATGTTTGCCGCGATTCGCTATGGCATGGCCGATCAACTGCTGATGCAAATGCAGATTTTCGACCATGACAAGGTTGATCCCAAACAGATCAATAATGTTGCCTTGCATTTTTATCAGCAATATCTAATGATACCGGGCAACGTAAATAGAGAAATGGATCTAGGCTCCCCAGTAATAGAAACCGATCAGGTACAGACTAATATGGTGTACCATATGATGAAGTGCGAAATGTACAACCGTTGGGCAGTACAAATGCAGGGAAATAACACAGGTTATTATACCGCACCTACGGAGTGTAACCCCATCCGTCCTCAGGGAGTTCAATTACCAAGTAGTTTTTATCCGTTGCTCCCGAGAGATAGTAAACCAATGAAGGACGATGGATATACTGAATATAGTGATCCCGACCAAATCCAGGACATTCAAATACCAGACTGGGTTAATATCCCAAAGGATATCCTGGAAAATCTCAAATCAGGTGGAACCTATTGGGATTTAGATGGCAAGATTTCTTTGACGCTGTATGAAAATGCTAAGCTATACTGGCAACAGGCCGGGAAGCCCGATGAAATTCCAGAGGAAGTGTTTTCAGCTAATAACCACTACCCAGTGGGTATAGAAGGTCATAGACAGGCCTATAAAACAAATTTTTATATGCCAAATTTGGCCGAGATTTCGGGCATGTTGGATGAGCGAAACTTTCTGGAGTTAGAGGTCATCTGTAAGTTCATGCCATTGGCATATCACTCGGTATGGCTCCATTCAAGAGCGGAGTGCGACTATGAAACTAGCGCACTGCTAAATTATAACTTTTTAAATAGTTATACTAAAGAAGGCCACGAGATGATAAAACGCATGTCCTGGAAGTCAGGCAACCGCCTGGCTTATTATTTAGAATTAGCAGCGACGCTACTGCCATCAGAACCCCGTTTTCCATCCAAAAAAGGGGTATACGCATGGCAAAATTGGTTTGGATTCGTCACCCTAGGATTTAGAGAAGCCGAAGAAATATTGCAGATCAGCGACGACAAATTGTTATTAAAGGACGAAGCTTACAAGGTGAATCCTTACTATTTCGTAACTTTTCACTATGTAGGTTTCGAGACTTTGACACCGGGACTGCGGTATCTGATGATGGAAGACCCACAGCCGACCGATAATCCGATGTAGAAAAAGGCTAGGTAAGGCCAAAGCACACAGACTTGCAGCTCAAGGTCAGCAGCAGCAAGGAGCGGCCGCCACTGGTTCTGAAAACGACGCCTACCACACGGCCGAGGAAACCACGACCCCGGAATATTTGACAAGTCAAAAGTCGAGAATGGAGACTACAAAAAGTCAAACAAGGACGGAGACTGCCAAGAGTCAAACGCGAATGGAGACATCCACAGGCCAGACAAAATCAGATAGGACAGCAGTGTCCACTGCATCGTACACTCAGACGCAAATGGTATCGAAAACCAGTGGAGAGGTTAGTACGGCATCTGGTAAATCCAAGTCCGTTCCCACCAGCTATACCGCAAAAAGTAGTAAACCTGTGGGAAGCATGTCGGTAAAGCCCGATCTTGAATCGTAGGAGAAGTTGATCAAGAAGGTCAAACTGAATGTGGTGGTTAAAAAACCCAAAAGGGAGCCAAAGCAGTTTGTCACTCCTGGTCAATTGGCTGAAACTCTGATTGATTATTGGGAGTGGCAGAGAGAGCAAAGGTGCCTAATTGGGCCAATCTCATTCGAAAATCCAGAGGTTGCCAATTATTTCGCCTTTGACTGCCAAGAACGGCCCATTATTTATAGAATGGTCAATGATGCCATGGCCGAGATTCATGAAAATTATGGCCCACAGTTCGAAATGTAGGGCGAACTTATGTTTGACAGAGAATGCGTCCCCGAGGAAATTTGGGAATGGATCATTTTAATTCTTATTCCCAGATGGCTTCAGGACTATGACGCTTCAGATGTCTTTACGGCCATTAGGTACGTGACCCTAATGATATTTTTACAGTTGGATTTCGCGCCGATCATGCCGACGGCAATTGGTAGGTGGTATGCCCAGGCGTGTTCGTTTGCGAACAGACAACTAGTCGTTGAGGCCCAGGGAAACTGCGTAGACGAGGTCTACATTGCAGCCTTTAACCAGTACATCTTTATGGGCTCGCAGAGGTTAAACCAGATGGGTGTCAAGAGGAAGGCACCAGGTGATGACAGACCGCAAGCTGATAAATATCAGCGAACAGCTGCCAAGAGCCCAAGTAAGTTTAAAGTGCCTAGACTCCCTCCGGCTAAGAAACAGCTGCCGACGACACAACAATCGTCTACTGCGACCAGCCAGAGGTTGTATAGTGAGGCTGCTAGCGCTTCTTATAAAAGTCCGCTTTCTCGGTCAAAATCAACATCATCAAAATCTCTCAATTCAACTTTCCAGACTCAAAAACCTCAACGTAGCAGCTCCACTAGCAGTGGTCCAACACAACAGCAGCAGGGGAGAGAAGACATGTTCTCAAACCCAGCCCCATACAGGGGTAGACCAGGGTATGACCGAGGTCAAGTCAGAGGAGGCTTCAGAGGGCGCCCTCAGCGACCCTTCAGAGGCCGAGGAACCTGGCAACACCAAGGCCAAGACCGGGATGCGCAGTTTTATAATCTGAACTTTCAGCCGCTTGGTAGATGCGGCGTAAGCCAGCAAGGCCAAAATCAGGGCCAGGATGGGGGTCAGACCCGAGGCCAACCAGGCCAGAGGGGATACTATTGAGGAAGACCTTGAGGAGGTTACCGAGGTGGCGGGCAGCAGCAGTAATTAGCCGCACATATTTTGGCCCAAAAATCATCATTTTCGTACAAATATATTTTTACTAATTTCATAAAATACAAAATCCAAAAACACTAATAAAATCACAAGAATCCAAAAAAATCAAAAAATTTTAAAATCCAAAAATATTATTTAAATTTCGGTGCTGCTGGCCAACTGAAATTCTCTTTTTCACAAAACTGGTGCAAAACGCAACCATAAAAACATTTTCAAATTTTTGGCCACATTTTATGCTCAATTTTTAGCACATTTTAAATTTTGTGATATTCGTACATTCCCGTATCGTCTTTATTGTATCATAATATAATCTCGTATTTTAGTTTAATTTAGAAAAATAGAGACGCCGGGAAAACGATTTGCATGCGGTTAGACCCATGGCCAACGATTTGCCACAGCATGCAAACCGAGCAGCCGAACCCGAAATCGACCGAATTTGGCGCTGACGTCATCATTGTACTCCTTAGGACAGGAGGTTATTCCATCAAGGCCGAGGTCAAAATGGGCGTCACTTGCCAGCCATTGCGGCGAAGTCCTTGGTATTCATTGTGTCCAACAACCAGCACAGGAGTCCGATTAGGACAGACTGTGAAACGGGAGTCTGAGTGAGACAAACTGTAAAAACAGGAGTCAGCTGGAGTAGTAGATTTTTTCTTTTGATTAATTCTTTTAATGCCAGGGTAACCCGGCCGAAAGTTTTTTTTTCTACCTCCCGTAGGTCGGTTTCGACGTGCAAGGGATGTTAGGCACCCTGTTGATGGCAATTCGCGTGGGGAAATCGCCATGCAAATCGGGCGAAATGGACGACCAGCAGCGCAGACATTTGCATAGAAGTGGAGCACCAAAGAAAGACCAAAAATGATAGTGAAAATCATTGTTCACTATTATACTATTTTTATGATATTCTTGATATAATTTTGCTGGCGTCTATTAAAAACTTCCCAGCATTTTCGTCTTGTTTTGCATATTTTCGACTGTGGTCAGGCCACATTCTTTTTGACATTTCGTCGGAATTATTGTTTAATATATTCGCCTTTTATTTAGATTATTCCGATCGTCCAAGGCGGAGGGCCAGAGGCCCAGGCGCCAGCTTGCACCCAGCAAGCTTTGGGAAACCCTTTAAGGGTTATACTCAAGTAAGTTTATCCCTGAGGGGATTCCTTGTCTCAGCTAGGAGACTGCGGAGCTCTCTGGTGAGGCCCTGCATTTAGAGTAAAGTTTATCTTGGTTGTTGTAGGTCGGGGATAATCGGACTGTTGCACTATCACCGAGGCTTAGCCAAGGGAGTAGTTCTAACAGGTCAGATCAGACCCGAAGCCTCCATCTTTTCTTACGCCTCTTAAGAAAAGACCTGCACAACACAAGCTGAGACTGAGTGTAACTCATTCAAACCTGCAGTTAAAGCATAAAGCAGCCACATGCTGATCAATGTTGTTGCTTCTCAGGCAAACAACAGGATACAGTATCATGGGCTAAGGAGCATCTCAGGTTGTGTATGCTTGTTGACTGATATTTCCCAGGCATCAGTTCCATGCAAAACGCCAACCCTTTGAAAAGAACTGCAGGCGGTAGGGTCATGCACCAACAACCACCTACTAAAGTGGCAAACTCAAAAGACTAACAGTAACCTGGTGCTGACATCAAGATTAGGGTCATAAACCAACATGTGACCTTGGTAGTGACCAAAATGCCATGTTGCAGCTGCAGACATCAGAGGTAACTGTAAAGCCACCAACCCTACTGTCTGACATGAAATAATGCTGTTGCGGACATCAGGGATAGGGTCTGTAATACCAACAACCCTTATACAGTAACATGTGATGTTGCTGTTGCTGACGTCAGGCATAGGGCCTGTGATACCAACAACCCTGATGCAACAACATGAAATGATGCTGTTGTGGACATCAGAGATAGGGTCTGTAAGACCAACAACCCTGGAACAGCAACATGTGATGTTGCTGTTGCTGACATCAGGGGTAGGATCTGTGAGGCCAGCTACCCCATGTGCAACAGCTGAAGTCAGAAGATGAGTGACCTTACAGTAAATAGACATGAATGAAATAAAAGATACTTATGTAAGGGCATCATACTGTAATGCTTTTGTGTGTGTAGATAAAATGTGAATTTTATTTTGTTTATGAAATGAAATGTTTTGTTTTGTTTTGATAGAAAAAATTTGTGTCAGAATGACGTGTGTATAGAAGAAAAAGAATGACTGATTGTTGATTTGGTTTTTTAAGATAAGAGAATGTTGGTTTTGGTAAGTGAAAATGTTTGTTGAGAAAGATAAGTAGTTTGAAAATTGAGTTTTTGGGTCACACAAAAGTGGACATACGATGAAGGAAGAGTAAAGAAAATGAAAAGTTAGATACATAAAGATAAGAAAAGGAAAAATTTGATGCCTATGTGTGTTGAATGTGTCAACAGTAAATTGAGCCTATCTTGAACCGGCAAAGAGAGTAACTTAGACAATGCTCAGTTTGAGATAAGAAATAGAAAAGAGTACTGTACACAAATAACATGATCACAGCCATGCATGACGTCCAGGATCAAGCATGGAGGGTATACTGTATCTTGCGGTTATGTGTGAACCATAAGTTTATAGAGTGGGTGTTGCAAACAGGTGCACTGTAACTAAACCAGTGCTGAGGCGGACATTATACCAGTCAAAAATGAGAAAAGGGAAAAGAAAAGAAGGAAAAGGAGAAAAAATGAAAGGTGACTGAGAAAACTGAATAGATGTAAGCCCAAGAAACTGGTACCTAACCTGAAGGAGATTTACCAGATTAGAGATTTACCAGACTTAGGGAGAAGTACACCAAATTAAGGGAGATTTACCCAACTTAAGGAGATGTGCATCTGAATTAAGGGAGATTTACCCAACTTAAGGGGAAGTGTACCTGAATTAAGGGAGATTTACCCAACTTAAAGGGGTATTGACCCAACTTAAGGGCGATTTGCAAGACTTAGGGGCGACTTTCCAGCCTCGCCATGTCACATTATTGGGTGGGATAGCCTGGCTAAGCCACCGTAGGTCCCCATAGGAGAGATAGGTCATCAAAATAAGGGCGGTGGGCCCGGAACTGAGGTGAAGGCTATTCCTTGCTGAACCTAACATGGTGAGTACTGGCTATAAAAGAAACTATAGGTAATGTGGTGCTGCTCTGGGGTTACTACTGTAGAATAAGTACAATGCCACCAGGTTAGAGGTGACCAATATTGGTCCTGGTCAGTATAAACAATGAACAGGGCCATCTGTGAGATGACCTAGAAGCTGGGATCCCAATAATGAACAAAGAGACCACTTTTGACCCAACCTCAGGGAGGGAGAATTACTGGCAACCAGGGGAAAAGCTAAGGAGGGAAACCTGCTTAAGAGGGAATTCCATTAACTACCCCTAATAATAATATACCCTGAAACTTACCTAGTCTGGCTGGAGGCAGCTACGGTAAATGATCGAACAGGGGCACGGGTCACAGTGGACAGTGAGTGGATTTGCGTAGATTGGCTAAGAAGGCTAAATAGAATCTGTAAGGTTTTTTATTCGAAAACAATAATCAAGGTGGGGGATCAGTAACAATAAACGACGAGAATCTCGTACGGGGATGATGGAAGACGGCTAAATATGCAAATAAATGTGACACGAAGAACACAGGTAAGATGGGGAACTGAGATGGTGCTAATACACAGGCGAACCAATAAAATGAATATAAAATCAGTGGGAAGGATGGCCAAAAATAATGAAGATGCTGGAAACCCAGAAATGAGCAAAATTATAGAATGACACGCATTTTTAAGCACTTTGTCGGCTACAGTAAGACTTGGGCAGAGCCGCAGAAAGGGCCTGTGTGCACATAGGCACTTGCCCAGTTCAAATACATTTAGTATTGGGGCAGACTTAGTGCCTGTGCTAAACACCTCTTTTAACTTAAGTTTCCACTGCTATTCTTTCACGTCAGTAGGAGTGAAGTTCACTTTGTTGACACAAGGGGCATGTAATGCAACCCAAAATAGCTGTGAGCAAGAAGTGCCCTTTGGAGGAAACTTTTAGCTAATGGGGCATACGGTTGCTGACACAAAATGAACAAAATAAATCATGGAGCACAAATGAAACAGAAAAGTATAGAATGACAAATGATCAAAATAATAAAAGTGACAAATGATTAAAGTAATAAATTATCAGCATGAGAAATCACCTGACATTGATCATTTGGATCGGCATGTGACATGTTTATCGTTTTAACAGGTGCCCTTTACTCCACCCCAGCCATCCGCGTGTGCGCATAGTGCAGCATATCCGGTGGGACCAAACTCTTGTACAAATCTTGCAAAGAATTACAAAAGGATTACAGACACAAGAAAAGACAAAAAATGATGTGAAAAACAACTATAGAAAACGAAAAAAAGCACAAAAGAAATATAAATTGACAATTTAAGAATGTAGAAGAAAAACAACGAACAAAGTTTCGAAAAATATGTCACATTAAACAGATGTGGAGCCATGTCACATTAAGTAGATTGGTGATCAGTCACATTGACGGGAAAAACCCGTACCACATCCCATAGGAAACATGGCCATGACACGGTAGGTGACATGCTGTGACCCCGTGGGGTGGCTCCAGTATGTGTCTCTGTTTCGGGAACCCAACCCAGCTGGTACTACCACAGGTAAACCTATGGTGTACCTCGGCCTTGTCCTAGGGTAAATGCTGTAGAATAATGGACAACGCAGCCGGGTCGGGGGTGCCAATCCCTAATCCTCATTCACCAGAATGGGGGACGGTGCCATTCGAGGAATGGCGTACTGTAGGGGACCCGATTGTTAACCTAAATCCCCTTATTGGCCCTGACCTTAAGGGTCTGAGGGCTTTCTTAACTGAGGGTCCTTCCGGGGGAAAACTATCTTAGGGGAGACTCCCACAAATATACCCTCAACAATAATAACCCCTGAGAAGACTCACGCAACCTCTTCTCAAATTACTCGGCGCTGGGCGACAGGTTTGGGGTCAATTGGGGTCCTACGGATGGTGATGTACGGGAACGGGAATCCAGGCGATTCTGCGTGGGGTTCGGTGGCTGCTGATTGGCAGGCGGCGATAACGGACGTTTCCTCAGCGAGGGGCGACGGGGTTCTACAATCGACGGCGACGGGGACGGGTTCCTACGGTCGGGTTACTGTAGGCGATGTGTGTATGTAGGCTGGGGCGAAAATATGTAAATTTTATTCGATGTACGGCAAGGCGCAGTTGACAACAATAAAATATAATAAGATTGAGGACGGCGAATGTGACGTGAGGCTGAAACGCCGAAAAACCAGTTAGGCCCAAAAATGAGTGACAAAAAGACAAAACATGCCCTTTTAAAATGCTCTATAAACTACAGTATGCCTTGGGCAGAGTTAATACTCCCCCAAGCTAACTTCTGCAGCAGAAATCGTTGCAGAAGATGCCTATGATCACATAGACATTTTCCAGTTCACAACGTTAAGCATTGGGGCGAGTTTTCACTCCCCATGCTTAACATAGGAACGTCACTGGTGAGAATTTCCAACTAGTCGTTTCACGTTGCCAAACGTCGCTAGTTTTTACTGATAAGAAGTGCACATTGTGCTCTAATTACAGCGATGAGCTCGGAGAGCTTGTCTCTGAAGGAAATTCTTGACTAGCGGGTACATACCGTAGTCTAAGTGTGTGATTGAAAATAATAAATCGAAAGGAAAATAAAAGTGCGCAAAAGCAACAGAAATAAACATAAAAAGTACACACATAAATTGCATGTGAAAAGTATAAAAACGAAACGCAAAATTGATGTAAATTACTGTAACACAAAACATAACGAAAAACATAATGGAAAATTGTGATGTGAATCACGTGACGTTCGACGAAATCCGTCGGCACGTGACACGGCGGTCCTTCGAAAAAAGGCGTCCTCGTCCTTGTGCGCGTCTGTGGGGGAGTCAAACATTCAGGTGATGGTGATGGCGAGTGGTCGATGGTCCAGCGGTTTTTCAGTGCATTCTGGTTTGTGAAATTGTGTCAATGTTGCGTGGAGTTGCTGACGTCAATTGGAGATGCGTGGAGTTGCTGACGTCATTTGATCCCTTCGGTGAAGTTGCCAATTGTCGGCTGATTTGTGAAATCTGAAACAAGACTAAAAAGAAAAATTTTAGAGGTGAGATATAGGCTATCGCATGGATGCGCCTGCAATGTGAAGCAATACCCTAGTTTAGATGCATTGACCGCTGCTCATTCTCTTCTTTACACTGCTATTCCAGCATGGAACAGGAGTGGGTATCCTGTGATGGGCACGGCGGTCCTTCGAAAAAGGAGGACCCCGTCCATAAGTAAAGAAGAGAAGAGCTACTTGATTACGGGTCGGAGACCTCTGCATCAAGATGTGGGTCAATGAGATCTTGTGTAAAATCTCTATTTGTTGACGGAATCAACAAAGGTGCCGTCTCAATGACCTGTGAAGTGGAAGGTATCTCCTCTTCTTCTGTAGGTTGAGCAGGTGACACGTAGCGTCTAAGCTGATTGACATGCACAGTATCTTCTTGATCAGTCTCAAGTCGAATAGTGACATTGGGATATGCCACATTCGTGACAAAGTAGGGTCCATCATAAATGGGCAATAGTTTGGGTGTTAGACCACGTTTTCCGGTGATGCGCAGTTTGAGCACCTGATCCCCAACTTTGTAAGAGACATCTCGAGCCATGCGATCGTAAGATCGTGCATAAGCCACCTGTGATCTCTCAATTCTGCTCTGGATCAAGGTCAAGGCATTTGTAAAATGCCGTTTGACCTCCATATCATAAGTAGAAACATCTATGATATGAGCCGGAGGGTTGAATGAGAGCACTGCATCAACAGGTAGCATGGGTGTATGACCATACATGAGCTCAAAGGGTGAATACCCTGTGGACTCATTCATGCTAATGTTGACAGCGAACACAGAGTACGGCAGGTGTTCATCCCAATCGGTATGACCTTGGTGGACATACATATGTAACCATGTAGCTAGCGTTTATTTAGCTCTTTCCACTTCTCTGTTTGTCATGGGATGATAAGCGGTGGAGTGGATTTTCTTAGTTGAACAAATGGCAGTGATTTCAGTCATCAGTTTGGATGTGAAATCAGTACCACGATCAGACTGAAGGATCTACGGTGCCCCATGTCTGCAGACAATTTGTGTAACAAAGAGTCGAGCTATGGTTTGCGCAGTGATGTCCAGAGTAGCGAAAGCTTCGACCCATTTAGTAAAGTAGTCTATAAAGACTACAATAAATCGGTTTCCACTTTCACTAGTGGTCCTTAGTCCCATACAGTCGACACCGACTCCGTGAAATGGACCCATAATGGAGATCTGTTTCAGAGTTGCACGGGTCTTTTGTCTTGCGGGTTTATTCCGTTGGCAAAGATCACACCGCTGACAAAAGGACTTGACGTCTGCACTGAGGGAAGGCTAGTGGTAGCTGTGTGCTATAAGCCTCGTGGTACGTTTTGCACCAAAGTGTCCAGCAAGAATGTCGTTGTGGTGAGCCTCAATAATGGTAGTTACCATTGAGCGAGGGACAACAATCTAGTTGGACTCGCCTGTCCACTTCTGAATGATGTTATCCAACAGGTGGTAGCCATTAACATCATTCTGATCACCGTAGGGTTTTAGTGACCTAAGAATGGAGGCTAATTCCGGATCCTCAAATTGAGTTGCGAGAAGGTCATGGTTCTGCGCATCCTGTGATATCTCTGCATAAGACTCAGACCAGGCCAGGTGCTGCACACTATTGGTGGTCCTTTGGGATGAATTCGCCAGGTGCTGCGCACCATCAGATATCATCATAACTTCTCCCTCGGGTCTGTATAGGGGAATATCGTCAATACTCTCCCGGGCAAGGGAATTTGGATTAGGAAGGCGTGATAATGCATCGGCATTACCATTAGACCGACCTTTTCGGGGCCGAATAGTCAGTTTGAATTCAGCTAACGCAAGGCCCCACCAAGCTATCCGGGACGAAGGTTCGGTTTCTCTAACACAGCCTTAACAGCAGTGTGGTCAGTCTGGACGACCACCTCATGTTGAAAGAGGTAAGGCCGAAAGTGCTTAACGAAATGGACAACAGCGAGAGTCTCTAACTCCGTAATAGTGTAGTTCTTCTCAGCTGCTGTTAACCCTCTACTGGCGTATGCAACAGGATGGTCGTATCCATTTTCATCTAACTGGCTCAGAACTGCTCCTATCCCCGAAATACTTGCATCAGTTTGAAGTATGAAGGATTTCATAAAGTCTGGATGGTGCAGGACAGGAGGATTCAACAACAGCCTTCCGAGTTCGTCGAACGCTGCTTGCTGAGGTTTTGACCACTGGAAGGTAACTTCCTTCTGTAAGAGCTTGGTCAGCGGCTCCCTGAGCCGAGCGCAACCAGGGATGAAACGTCTATAATAAGACACAAGACCAAGAAATGACTTGATGTCTTTAGCGTTTTGTGGAATGGGTAAATCCTGGACGGCAGCCAATTTGACTTTATCTGGCTCGAGACCTTTCTGTGAGATGCGGTACCCGAGATATTCTACCTCAGAGTGCGAAAACTTGCACTTGCTCAGTCTGAGCTTCATTCCACCCTGACGGAGGCGCGTAAGCACATCCATCAGGCCCTCAGGCATCTGGGTGTGAGAGTTCCCGAACACCAAGATGTCATTGAGATAGGTCAGTGCAGTGCGCCACTGCAGTCCCGTGAGAAGCAGATCCATGAGGCCTTGAAACGTCCCAGGGGCATTGCAGAGACCAAAAGGCAGATAGTTGAACTCATAGAGTCCAATAGGCGTATTAAATGTCGTTTTCTCTTTGTCTGCCTCGGCAATAGGTGTAGACCAGTAGGCATTAGCCTGATCAAGGGTAGTAAAGCATTTCATACCCTTGAGTGTGTCCAGGATATCATCAATCTGTGGGAGAGGATAAACATCCTTTTTCGTAACCTCCTTAAGACCACGAAAATCAACACACATCCGGTGTGACCCATTTTTCTTGCGAACCAGGATGGTGTTAGTAGCCCAGGGTGATGTACTAGGGCGAATAATGCCTTTTTCCTGGAGCGCTTTGACTTCTTGTATGATGAGATCCTTTTCCTTGGGCGCGGTGTGGTAAGGGAAACGGCGGACTGGGCGAGCGTCACCCGTGCTGATCTCGTGGTGCACGAGGTCAGTGGAACCCATGTCCTTTTCATCAATAGTGTAGAGGTCAGTAAATGCGACCAGCAGGTCGAGCAGCGCTGCTTTATCCTGTGAGGAGATATCTGAAGATATCACAGCATTGGCTTCAACCCACTTGCGGTCAAGAATGGTATCAGACTTGACCGCCGATCCCTGTGAGGAATCAGTATGCATCTGCACATAACCGATGGTCGTGTTGGGGTTGAGAACCACTGAGTGTGTACTCGGGTTAACTACCTGTAGGGGTATGGGACCATTGGTCACTGTACTCACAGTACCAGCAAAGTACACTCTGCATTGCTGTCCCAAAAGAGGCTTAGGAAAGAAAGCTACCTCGGGTACAGTTGCATACAATGCGGGTACAGGTGCAGTGAATTGCGTTAGCGAGCGAGGCTCAAGGACAATCAACTCCTGCAAGGGTAATGCCCCACGAGCAGAAGGTGGATTGTGGATGAGGCCCTCACACAGAACTCGAAGTTCCTTGAACTGAAGAAAGGATTTCTCCCAGTTCAAACTGACACAATTGAACCAGCCGAGGAAGTTCGTCCCCAAGACTAGTTCAGCCGGGCAATTCTCTTGAACTTGGACTTGAATCCGTTCAGAGACATCAGCCACTGTCACCGTGACATAGGCCGCGCCTAGCAGTAGGATCGGAGACCCAGTGGCTGATATGGGACGAGCCCTAGTCTCTGTGAGTGCCAAGTCGGGTAACTGAACCGCCAACTTGTGATCCAGGAGCGAGAAAACTGCCCCTGTATCAATTAGAGCTTTGGTCTCTACCCAATTGTTCAGTAGAACCTTGATATGAGGGGTCCTCATTTCAGTGGGATAGAAAGCTGATACTACATGACCTGGGTCAAGCACAGAGTCATCAAAGCTCGACTCTGGCGCATTGGTTCGCCTTGGTATTGGCAAACCAGTGCGTCGGAGTAGTCCTACCAGAGCATAACCAACCGAGGCTTCTGGATTGGTCCTAGGAGTAGGATTGACCTGAACAGTGAGTACCTGATCTGATCTTTCTCCGGAGCTCTGAGTAGCTCCTAGTGATTCGACCTCAGCATCAGAGAGTGGTGGCGCCTCTAGTGCCGGGGATGCAGGTGCATCAGAATCACTAGGCTCGCGAAACCGGCCTTTCTCTAGTGTAACTGAAGAATTTCCAGGTGGTGGCCTAGGACAGTTTGATCCTGACCTGGCCATAAAATGACTACTAGCCCGTCTAGAAGAAGTCAGGCTTCCTCTGGTCGACCCACCTGATGAGGCAACAGAGGAAGCTCGCGAGGGTGGCCGAGAAATGGACGAAGTCCTTGATCTTGATCGGGACCTGGACCAGTACGAGGCCCTTGATAGTGAACGTGTGTTCTCCCACCAGGGATCGACCTGATCAATCTCAGCCGTGGTCAAGAGAAGGGGTAATTCTACCGCATTCAATCGACAGACATGTTGTTGGTAGTCAAACGTAATATTCTGGAATTGTTCGAGGAAATCCAATCCAAGAATCAGATCGACCGGTGCCCAGAAAGGAGATGTAGTCTTACACACATGGAGATGTATATCCACTCTTGTATGTGGCTGATGAGTTCCAGGCAACATGATCTCGTACGGTCCTGAAAAGAGAGTATGGACAGCTTTACCATTGATACTCATCAACGGGTTAAAGTCGTGATGTTGCTGGAAGACCATCGCCACCTTCCGACTCTCTTTGATCAGCACTTTGTGCAGGCATTGACTAATGATAGTCCATGGGCAACCAGTATCAAGGAAAGCAGGGGTTTCCTTGTGGTCAACTAGTACGACAAAACAGGGATTGATCCTGTCTAACTGAGTTGGCACATCGTTCTGTACGTAATGAAAACCTACCCAACGTTGATCTTTCCGGAGGAGGTTCAACGGAGAGTATTGGCTAACAAACTGAACCTGTCTTTTCCGCAGGTGGTAACTGAGGTAATAGGAGATCCCAACGTAGATGAGAAATCCTGTACCGGCCAATACTGCCAGGAAAATGAGTGTGTTAAAGATCAACTGCACTGGTCCACTCAAGAGAGACTGTAAGCCCTGCATGAGGTTGTGCTGTTGGCCAGTAATCACATGGTTTGCTGCCAGACCAACACCTTCCAGTGAGGATTTGATGTCAGTTCCTACCCCTGCAACCGCTTGATAAATAGTATCTGGTTGGAGGGATAGACCAGCGGTATAGTTTACCAACCGGTTTAAGACTGCTTCAATTTGTTCAGTCTTGTAAACGTACTGTTTAAAGAAAGCAAAACTTGAAGGGGTCATCGCCAACTGATCATGGAAGAGTGCAAGAGCATCAAAGTGAGTGACATTGAAGCGCTGTTTCCAGAACAGCTCAAGCGGAATGTGGCTCACATGGACCGTGCCAGACTCAGTAAACCAGCCAGAGTGATTTTGGAAAATCCCTGTGAAGTGGTGGTCACACGGCACCTTCGGACTGAATTTAGTGAGATCTGGGCCACCGGGGGTGGCAAAATAAATGGTACTGCCAACCTGTATGGGTAGATGCTTGTAACAGGTGTTCCTCACTCGGTACGAATAGTAGACATAAGTGGCGTTGACTTTTTGACACGGCCATATCGTCAGTGCTTGACCCGTAAATTCCGCCGTCAGATCATTCCTTTGAAGGAATGCCCCGGCTCCTAGTGTAGGGTCAAAACGAAGCAACTGCCAAGTCAGATCAAGGTAGCGTTGAGCATGAGAACACAACTCAAGCCACATGAATCGAAAATTGTTAATTTCCGACTCCTTGATCTGCTGAGCCAGGTAGTTCAGTTTGGCATTGACGGGGTCAGGGATGGAGTCGTTTGCCAATCCGAACAACCTTTGGGTCAAATTAAATCTTCTGTGGATGCGTAGAAGAAGACCCTGATCCGTTCTTACTGTATTCGACCGGAGGTCAGGACACAGCCGAAACACACGAGAGTTTCCCGGGATCTTCAGGGCAACCTGCAAATCATCGATGATGATATGGTTCCCTGATACAGACGCAGTGTAATTACCCTGTGGGCGATAATGACACTGTGCTGTAAAGTTTGTAGCAGGCCAAACAATTACCCCCTCAAGAGTAGTGCATTGACCTGCAGTGGGACTGCATCCACCTACATCTCCTAAGGTACTTAGAGCTGTAGTGCCATCCCACAAAGCGACCTGTCCCTCCTCGATGAAGAGGTTAGTCACTGTCTTGCAGATGTCATTGCAGCACCATGAGTACATCACCTCCAGTGTTTGGTTAGTGCTATAAAAGCCAGGACGTATTTCCACGAGCTTTTGTAAACCAAACACCTTTGTGCGATGTGTCAGTGTACACGCCGCAGGCGCGAGATGCTGAGTGGTTATGACATCTGCAGTAATGCCCCTAGATCCGAAAAAAACCAGTATTTGTGCATACCTTCCGATTCCGCAAGGTACATTTCCATGCTTTAGTCATGATTGGATCAGAAATAGGTACATATACGTAACATTCATGCGTCGTGGACTCCACAAAGATTTTGGTGGTTTGCATTCAACTTCTTGAGGTAACTCAAGTGGATGACCGCTTCTTGAAAGACCACAAAATTGGTATTGAGTAGCATGTGTTGCAGAGCTCATTCCTAAGAACAGTAGTGTCACAGAGGCCCAATTTATTACAAACAAAATAATTACAAACAGTGTTTGCAAATTTACACCAAAATTTACAGTTTTCACCCGTCGGGCGGCTTCATTCTTCGACGTCATCGTCGTCGGACGATAGGGGCTCCTCTCTGGGGAAGTCGATGACCAAGCCTCCGCATGGGAGGACTTCTCGAAGAACGCCAATCTTCGGGGACCGCGGGACGGTTGCCGTCGGAAATGGCGATGCCTCAGTGACGTTGACGGCGTTGTTAATGGCGGGCAATGGTTCTCCAAAGGCGTTGGCGACTGGTTGCTGTTGCGCAATTGCCACCAGTGTTTGGGCTCCCGTTATCATTGTTGTCGGTGACGTGGCAACAACTTCTGTGGGTCGCACATTGCGACTGGCCTCCTCCACAGCGCAGCGGATGGCGTCCACTGCCGGCGACGACGGTTCACCCTCCAACAGGATTTTGTCCACCGGGGTGGCGTGAATAGTTCCGTCGGCGATAAACTCGAGCGCCCGTCGAGCGACCTCGGGCCCCAAAACTCGCAACACCGTCGGCGCCGAGAGCATGATGTCGGCGGCCGTAAGCACCTCAACCTCGAACGGCTCGTTGAGTAGCACCCAGGGGAGGTGCGGATACTTTTTGGCCAAATCGGTTGACCAAACAGCCTGCATCGCGTCAGTGACGGATGAGGAATCTGTAAACAAGAAATTGTTAAAGCCGGTGACTTATAAGGACATCTGATTTCCAGATTTGAAACTTCAGAAAAAGAAGGTAGTTTACCTATCAGATTCATCGATTCCAACTGACCAACGACCTCCAACGCGGAGTCCGTGGGAATTCCAGGCGGCGGTCCCTGGTTGATAACACGTGCCGGTGGCGCCGTTGTACCTTCTGGTGGTCGATACGACGCGATTACGCTGACGTTGCCAGTCGTTTTCGGTGTCGTTGACGGGTTTACATTGACCGGCGTCGCGTATTTCGGTGGCGGCAGCAGAAAGGCTGACAACAGAGTCGATGCCGAAACCACTGCGGCAGCTGAAAACCCAATACTGATTACACAGTCAGGATAACGCAGTTGTGAGTGATCCGCCAAATGTTCAGCCAGAACTTCATCATCCAGATCAAAGAGATCTGGGTGAAGAAGACCGTCGGTAGCCCCTACAGCATTATTTTGCCGTGGGGGTGACCGATATTGGTTCCCTGTCCTGTGAGGAGTTGGATCAGCATATCGCCGAAAATTTCCACTTGCCCCCTGAGGAGAGTAATTAGAATTACCAAAATTAGTCTCACCAGGCAATGTCGAACTTTGGTTTGGGCAGGCCGAAGCCCGGTGCACTCGTAACTTTCGGCAATGCAGGCAGGGTCTGTCGCATCGGTCGGTCGGGTGCGCCCTCGTTAGACAAAAATAGCAACAGCTGGCGCCGGTGGCTGTGGCGGTGCTAGGGCCGGCGCTATCGGGATGTTGGGCCCGGCAATTAGCGTCGTTGTGGGTGCAGCATCCATGGTAGAAGCACATCTGTAGATGTGCCCCTGACGGGCGATTGCCGACGGTTTGGACACGCGTCGATGGCCTGGATGACGGCGTTGAATTTCTCGAAGGTGGCGCCGATTGCTGAGCCATAAGTCGGGCAATGTGAGCCGTAAGCCGGGCCATCTCCGATTGTAAACGTCGAATTTCATCGGACGACGTTACCGAGGGACATTGAGCGGTGCCCCTTTGATTCGACATTGGCCTGACGTTGTCGGCGGTCCTTTGTTCTGAAGAGAAAACAGCATTAGATGGGGCAGAACTCACCAAAAGCACCTGAAAAGGCAGGAGGGGCCATGAAGCTGGACACAGGAGGGTGCCTTCTGCCATTCATAGCCTCCAGCTTTTGGTTGAGTGGTCCAAGGGCATTCTCAAATGCGGCTTGGACCTTATTCTCAATCTGTGAAGGTAAATTAATTTCTGACTTCATAGAAGAGAATTCGTCTTCCTGTAAGGTATCTAAGACTGATGATTGTGCCTGTGAAGTTATTCGATCAAACTGAATAGAGAGGGGCTCACTTGTCTGCTTAAGCTTAGTACTAAGGCGACAGGAACGTCTAGGTGTCTCTATTTTGTAGAAGTGAAGTAAGAGTTACTTTTGTAGTCACGTGGCGAGGAAGCCGGGGAAGTACGAGATCCTTTGTGGGAGGGCGTGTTGAGGCTGTAACTCTTGTTCTTTACAATATCTAGCGGCAACTCAGCGATGGGGCTAGAAAAGAACAAGGTTTTAGCTCTCAGAACAGCCAGGAGAGAAGATAAGTTGAATCAGAAGGGAATTTATCTGGTCACCTAAGCAGTTAAAGAGGGGATAACCCAAGTGTAAAAAGAGGGAAAATTATACCCAAACTTTAGAGATGAATGGGGCAAGACCCGGTTATTTGAACCAAAAGTAAGATAAATTTGAATAAAAGTGGTGGAACTCCAACCATAAAATTAAGGAATCGACGTGAGGACGTACGGATAAACCCGCTCAAAAGGGAATTTTATTTGGAGGTTAAGTTCGGTGTGCTAGTTTACAAACTCTGGGATATGGGAGGGCTCGTAACGGACAAAGTCCTACTCACCAGGAGTAGCGCATGAAGTAATTTAAGGATTAATAAGTAAAGGTGGACAACTTAAAGTAAACTTAGAGGGACAAAATTAGTTTACAAACCAGACTACGCAAAGGGGAACGCACTATTATGCAATCAGCCTCACTCACTAGGAGCAATTGCGAACTCTGAAAAGTATGATGACTAGACAGGAGGATCCCGGGAGGACGTCATTCGCATATATGCTACAACCGTGCCCAAAACGGGAATGCGCGTTTTGAACAGAACGGGAACTCTCCAGGAGTATTATATACAGCTGGGGGCCGGATTTCTGTTCTCTGAGATGAAGTGAGGATCGCAGGTCACCAGTTGAGATATAAGAGCACCAGGTACCAAGGTGCTATTCTGACACACTCAGTCAGTAAAAGGGCATGGGGGTCCTTGGCCCAGCTTGTAACGTGTTTAGGCGGACTCGAACACATTCGCTTAGGCGGACTAGCGGTTATATTATGCTAAGGGACAAACCAACGGAGGCGGACTCAGGATTAAGGGGGACTCTAGTGCAGACATTATTAGGCCAGCTAATGAAGGCGTTTGAGTGTAAAGAAATGAATACAGGGGGGTCTTTTACACTTCAGGCCCAACCAGTGGCTGTGCCGTAATTCCTGAGGAATTATTCTGGCGGGGACACTAAAGGAGATTATAGATGAGAAAGAAATGGGAGAATTTAGATAAGAAATTTACAAGAAGGTTGTCAACCCTTGCGGTTGTTAGACACAGGCAGTACTGACTGCAAATGCCTAACGGTTGCGTATGTTGAACAACCAACCCAGCTGAGGCCGAGTGAAAACCCATTCAAACCTGCAGTTAAAGCTTAAAAGAGTAGTCACCTGCTGATCCATCAGTGCCGCTACCCTTGCGGACAACTTGATCAGTACCACGGACCGAGTGCATCTCAGGTTGCGTGAGCATGTTGACTGATGTTTCCCAGGCACCAGTAACACACAGACACAACCCTAAAACAAGAGCCGTAGGTGAGAAAGTAATATTCGGATCAACACCTAAGACTCAAGTGGCATCTTGGAAACCCACAGTAACCCGGTGCTGACATCAAAAGATGTGATATACACCACCACACACTTGGTGCTGACCTCAGGTGACTGGGATGTAAGTGCCATAATCTCATATTGCAGTATGTACACCAAGAAGTAAGGGCCTACGGCTACAAACTCCTTACGGCAATATGGGGCATGGCCGTTGCTGACACCAGAATAAGACTGTAAAGTCTTAATTCTGATACTGGAATAGAGACTTATCATTGTGGACATCAGTAGATAGGGCCCTAGGCCAGCAACCTTGCTACGACAACACGGAGCATCGCCGTTGCTGATGTCAAAAGGTAATAGCTGAGTCTCAGTTATCCTACGACAATGATATGAGATGCAGTTGTTGCAGACGCCAGATGTGCGGTTTGTAAGGCCTCACATCTCTGAACAACAATACGATGCATTGTTGTTGCTGACGTCAAGGACTGAAGTCGGAATAGCCGACCAATCCTAGTGCAACAACACGAGCCTCTGCTGTTGCAGATGTCAGAAAGACAGTGCCATACGGTCACCATCCCGCAATAACAACCTGTTACGTTGCCATTGCTGATGTCAGAGGTAGAGCCGGAGGGCCACCCACCCCTTAAAGCAACAGCAAGGGATGCAGCTGTTGCAGATGCAGGGGGAGGACACGGAGAACCATCAACCTCTTAATGGCCACATGCTATGCGGCCATTGCTGACGTCAGAGGCATGACCCCCCTAGTCATACCTCAGCGCAACAGCAGCATGTGAGGTAGTTGCGGACGTCAGAGGTGGGGTCGCACAAGACACAACACCACATAACAACAACCCAATAAGTAGTTGTTGCTGACGTCAGTGGTCCCGATCGGTAAGATCCTCACAACGTGCAACCACCTAGAGAGAGAAAAAGAAAGAAGAAAGACCCTGCAGTAGTGGAAAAAATAAAAATGACCTACTGAACGGTTGCCAACTATGACGCGTGTGTGACCGATGAAGAAAAGTTTTGTTTTTGATAAATTTGAATAGAAGTGAGAAGGAGAATGTTTTGTTTGTTTTTTTGGTAGGAAAAAATGGATAAATTTTAATTTGTTTGTTTAGAAAAAAGGAGAAAGGAAAAAATGGGTTATTAGTTTTTATTTGGGTTGATTTTTGAGATAAGAAAATTTATAGGGTGAAAAATTATTATAATTGGGTCACACGCTACGCATAGAAGACCGAGAAAATAAAAAGTGAAGTAAATAAAATAAAATTTGAGGCCCGAAAAATAAGCAATGTGATCTGCTAAGTACGGTGTTATATGTGTCAACAGTAAAATTTTGGCTGGTTTGGCCGGAAAAATGAGCAACTTGGCAAGTGCTCAGGGAAGATAAGAAAAAGTTTGAAAGAATGTGTTGACACACATACCGGACACAGATAACAAATCACGACCACACTTGATGTCCAGAATCAAGAGTAGAGGATGTACTGTACCTCGTGATCGGAGATCCCGAAACCCTCAGGGGCTGTGAAAACCTCAAGGGCTGTGATACTCAAGTACCTGTACCCAGGTATACTGTAGTTAGAGTACATGCAAATCGCAGTCGTACTGTAACCAAAAGGCCTACGGCGCTACAGTAACCTATCCGATCACACGCAGTGAATGGAGGCTCAAATTGAAGAAAAAAATGGAAAGAAGAAAAGGAAACTGAAAGCTCAGAGGAGGTTTACGGCAGAATACTTGATTTACTCAACTCTGGGAATTTTATGACTCTTGGGGACTAAATCTGGGGAAAAATCGACACCAGGGGATGAATTAAAGCTTATGGGAGTTATTATACTCATAAGGCATTAATTTACGCGCAAGGATCATTAAATTAATCACACATGGGGCAAATCCCGACCTACAGTAATTAAATTTTACTCGGATGCGGTGCTATGGGAGTTGGCGTTAAACTCGAATATAAGGGCCTATTCTGACCTAAGGGGCAGTGTACCTTCTTACGGGCGTATCCGCTTACATGAGGGCAAAAATTTTTCATCCTAAGGGTCAGTGATCCCACTCGGAATGCGAATCAGCAGACCTGAGAGAGGTTTCCCCACTCAAGTGGCGATTCTCATGGTCTGATGGAGGTTTCCCCTACTCAAACCGAAAATTTACCGAATTGAAAGAGGTATCTCACTCAAAAGGGTAAAAGGTTCATTCCCAAGGACTGTGAAGTCAGACTTAAAGGTCGATTTTCCAGCCTCGCCATGTCACATTAAACAGATGTGCAGCCATGTCACATTAAGTAGATTGGTGATCAGTCACATTGACGGGAAAAACCCATACCACATCCCATAGGAAACATGGCCATGACACGGTAGGTGACATGCTGTGACCCCGTGGGGTGGCTCCAGTATGTGTCTCTGTTTCGGGAACCCAACCCAGCTGGTACTACCACAGGTAAACCTATGGTGTACCTCGGCCTTGTCCTAGGGTAAATGTTGTAGAATAATGGACAACGTGGCCGGGTCGGGGGTGCCAATCCCTAATCCTCATTCACCGGAATGGGGGACGGTGCCATTTGAGGAATGGCGTACTGTAGGGGACCGGATTGTTAACCTAAATCCCCTTATTGGCCCTGACCTTAAGGGTCTGAGGGCTTTCTTAACTGAGGGTCCTTCCGGGGGAAAACTATCTTAGGGAAGACTCCCACAAATATACCCTCAACAATAATAACCCCTGAGAAGACTTACGACACCTCTTCTCAAATTACTCGACGTTCGGCGATGGGTCCGGGGTCAAACGGGGTCCTACGGACGGCGATGTACGGGAATGGGAATCCGGGTGATTTGGCGTGGGGTTCCGCGGCTGCTGATTGGCAGGCAGTGATAACGGACGTTTCCTCGGCAAGGGGCGACAGGGTTCTACAATAGACGGCGACGGGTTCCTACAATCGGGTTACTGTAGGCGATGCGAGTATGTAGGCCGGAGCGAAAATATGTAAATTTTTATTCGACGTACGGCAAGGCGCAGTTGACAACAATAAAATATAATAAAATTGAGGACGGCGAACGTGACGTAAGGCTAAACGACGGAAAACCAGTTAGGCCCAAGAATGAGTGACAAAAAGCCAAAACATGCCCTTTTAAAGGGTCCCATAAACTACAGTATGCCTTGGGCGGAGTTAACACTCCCCCAAGCTAACTTCTGCAGCGGAAATTGTTGCAGAAGATGCCTATGATCACATAGACATTTTCCAGTTCACAACGTTAAGCATTGGGGCGAGTTTTCACTCTCCATGCTTAACATAGGAACGTCACTAGTGAGAATTTCCAACTAGTCGTTTCACATTGCGAAACGTCGCTAGTTTTTACTGACAAGAAGTGCACGTTGTGCTCTAATTACAGCGATGAGCTCGGAGAGCTTATCTCTAAAGGAAATTCTTGACTAGCGGGTACATACCGTAGTCTAAGTGTGCAATTGAAAATAATAAATCGAAACGGAAATAAAAGTGCGCAAAAGCAACAAAAATAAACATAAATAGTATACACATAAATTGCATGTAAAAAGTATAAAAACGAAACGCAAAATTGATGTAAATTACTATAACACAAAACATAACGAAAAACGCAATGGAAAATTGTGATGTGAATCATGTGACGTTCGACGAAATCTGTCGGCACGTGACAAAAGCATCACAAACTAAATTTTGATATTCGAGTAGTTTGATATTGATACTGACTGATTTTGATTTTTGATACCAAAACATCGAACTTGGATATCAAATATCAATCCCTTACATAATTTGGTCTTTAGTTATATGTGGGTTTTCTGACGTGTGCAGCAAACCGCATTCAAAATACTTGCACCGTCAAGAGTTGTCTTAAATTACATTTTTCTGGACACCCATACACCTTCAATTAAATTTTTTAATTGAAAACCGCTTTTTTGAAGAGTTGCTCTGTTGGGTCCCGCTCTTTCTATGGGGAGGCCCTCATTTGATTGAATCCACGTTTTACACATCGACATGTTTTGGCAGCAAAAATAGTCAAATATCAATATCAAACTGACCGGATATATCGAAAATCAGTCACTTTCATTTCACACCGATTCTCTCAAATTCTATGATGTATATTCATTTTTCATGTGTCGGTTCATCATACTTGCAAATAATGTTGTCATAGAAGAGTCAATTCGTGAGCATGTCTCGAAATTTTTTGGCTGAGGAGGTTGTATTATCGATCTCATCGAGGATTCGCTCCCATTGGAGACATTCCTAATAAACATCGATAGCTTTCTGGCAAGACCCATAGGACTTGCGCCATTGAAAACCCACTTTTCATCGGGGTCACGGTTGTATTCGAAAAATATGCGAACAATTGGATGGAGAAATTGGTATACACAATAATTTAATTTTCTTCATTAAAAAACAAATCTCGCACAAAAAGGTATTGATTTCTACATTAGTTATAATTTTCAACATAGGTATTAAAACGCGGCAAAAATCTAAATATTTGCTGACTCGCGGAAAGGCGACCGAGCGAAGAACGGGACAGATGAAAAGAGAAGAAAAAAAGACAGCAAAAATTACAAACGCAAGAAACAACGGGTCGCCGAACAATAATATTTGTATTCTTTTCTTCTGTACACAAATACGGCTCAAATACAACAAGAAAAGCTTCATTTGAACGATTGCGAAACAAAAATAAAGATTTTTGATAACAATATTCAAATGAGTCTGCTACAATGCACCTATGTTTTTCGGCGCAAATATTGTGGAGCTTTTTCCGAAAAAAATTTCGGTTTTTTCGTGTAGAAACGCAAAATACACTAACACAATATTATATCGGAACATATACATATAAAGACTGGTAATCGCCATCAGGCGGGCCTAATAATTCAAATTTTAAGTGAGAATTTTTCGATTTTTTGATATATACTTGTTTTTTCATTGCTCCATTGTCGCCCTCAACGCTTCACCTTCGTTTTGCGCGCGTTCGGCCAACGAGGCACCGGTTGTAACGGTAACCGCCTGTTGCTGTTGGGCGCCGCCGGCTCCTTCGTTTCGGCTATTACTTATAGTCACGTAATGGGCTGGTATCAACGTTTGAGCTAAGTTTGGTTGAATCGACAGCTCTAAAAATAGAAATTTCATATAACAGAATAACATCAGTTTAGAAAATGTAGGGATGTCCCAGGCACCAGCCCTGTTTTGGCACCGGTGATTTTAACACCCCTACAGACAGTGTGAAGTACACTTAGTGCACTGCAAAACAAATTTTTCAGACATGAGCAACGATCAGCTTCAAATTTGAGCAATGATCAGCTTCATATCTGTCGTCTTCACACATTTGTAATTGAACGGGGTGGGGGAAACCACAAATTCTCGATTTCCCGTTCCCACTCACAAATCGAAAAAATTGAGCAAAGCCTCCGCACCAAAAAAATAGTTTACCCCTGGGGGAAAGTGCTATGGGAACCCAGAAATCGTCGACCATATGGCTAGCCATTGGGCGACCGCCCCCAAGATTTTCCAATCCCATGGCTAGCCATATGGCAGCCGTAGGAACCCCCATACTTACGTTCGGAAAAATACTGAAACATGGTAATTTTTTGATGAAAAATGTCAATTTTTGAACAAAAAATGGTCAAAAATGTGAATTTTCTGGGCGCTTCGCACCATGAATACATTTTTTCGGTCTTTTTAGAAAAAAAATCGATTTTTTCCCCCTGAGACCCCTCCACCCAAAATTTTGGGAATTACTGACCCCCGGCCCCAAAAAAGTAGTCCACCCCCCCTCAGACCTCGGGGCTCCGTTACATGTATGGCTTACACCCAACCAACCTGTGACCTTACAGGTATACGTTGTCTTCAACATTTTGAAACGTTGACAAGTTGATCTTACATCATAACTAACATTAGTTTAGCAACATGTTTTACTACGTACGAGCAACTGATTGAAAATGAAAAAATTTCGAAGTCATCTTATCAGAACTTCCAACCTTATATTTTTCTCAATGTGAGATTTTAGCAAGTCATGACAAAAGAGCCGGATAATGCGGAAATAACACGCATATTATACATGACAACAGAATATTTATGTACAAATTAACCAGAACAAGTACAACGATGGACAGACTAAAATTGACCTCAATTTTACTACGATGTCAATAAATCTACCAGCAAAAAAATTTGTCAAGCGTGTCGAATAATGCCGTAAATGCGATTATTTGCTATGAAAAAAGGGGACGAACATTTTTTCCAGGCAAAAACATGTACAAAACACTGTCAAGAACATGTCTTTCTGGGAAGACACACTTTCCGAGCTTGCTGCCTCGCAGAAAATTCAGCCATTGCTAAGAAACCAGTCGGGCTGCTACAGGTATGTGCGAATCGAGGGACAAGAAAACATCAACGAAAATATTTCATCTTAAACCTTACAATTTTGCCAATAGCTCTTAAAGAACCATCGAAAATGGAACAAAAAAAAAATATCAGCTTGAACTAGGTTTTGAAGCATTAAACTTTGCACCACCTTTGTAGCAACTTGAAAAAGTTTATATATATAACAGGGTTTTTTTCATTTTTTCTCATGGGGCACCTGACTCCTAGGGTCAAAATTTTACAGGCTAATGCGAATTTCAACAAGCCAAAGCTGAAGAGTTTGTAAATGAATGTGGTAGTAAAAAAAGTTTTTTTCAACAAATTCAGTCAAAAACACCCTTCAAAATCAGAGTTGAAGGCCACATAGCAGATCAATCATTTTGAATACATTCTTAATCATACACAGAATAATAAAGCTCACATATTAGATCAGCCCAGGGCCGTGCACAAGGGGGGGGGCGCCCCCCCCCCATTGAGGCAGTAACTCTAAACCGAAAAGATGCGTTTTGGTGGACTTTAAAAGGTCAAAATCTCAAAATTAGGTATAAAAATAACTATATTCTATCAGGCGCGGCCGTTAGCATATCTACTTCGACTTACTAATTAATGCTCAACAGTTTCTAGCAATCAAGTTAGCTCGTTTCATTTTCTAATCGTTTACAGACAATTATGTCGCCGAAAATAGAGATTTTTTATCAAGTCTCTCAATTTTTTCTCTCGATGATTGGAATTTTTTAAACGTTTGCAATCTGAACTTTTGTGTTTATTGAAGGTGGAAATTGAAGACATTACTCTAGAACGCGATTTCAAAACATTTGTTCACGAATTATCTGTTGGAGAGATTTATTTTTCAGCGTTTTAGAATACAAAAACCGCAGCGCGCAGCGCCGGAATGGGAGGCAAATTACGCTTCATCAGTCTGATTTTAATTTATTTCCCAACGTTATGAAGGTTCATTTTCCAGCGTTTTAGAAAGTGAAAATCAAAAAATTTTTCCGGCGCTCGGCGCCGGACCATTCTATAGAAGACCAATATATTCTTCATGAGCTCATTTTGACTAACATAACCAGAATTTTCTCAATTTTTTCCTCATTTTTGCAGGTTTCCGACTACAAATACAACAAAACGTTTGGGTATGCTCCTAAAATGCATAAAAAAGCATCTATATCCACATTATAAGCGTTTTTTAAAATGTGGAAAATTTTTGGAAAATGAGGAAAAAAATTTTGGGTCCAGTTCTCATGTGGAAAAAATCTTCGAGGAAAAAAACGGTGATGCACACGGTATATCCGCGTAAGATCAACATTTTCTGGGGCTGTTTAGTGAAAAAATCTAGTCCGCCCCCCCCCATGAAAAAATCCTGCGCACGGCCCTGGATCAGCCATTATTCAAATCAATCATCAGGGTTTTTTTCGCACAAGCGAGGTCCATCTGTAACTTGGGGGAAAAATTTGGTTGCACACATGGTTTTTAGTTCCTCACTCTAAAACTGATAAAATTCGCTTAATTTCATCAGAAAATGATTAGAAGTTACTTCCCTTGTATTTCATTTACTTCCTGACTTTTAAAATCGAATTTTCTAAGTTTTGGGTGAGAAACCGAGTCTGGCTAAAGTAACTTGTTCGGTGAGTAGCGCCGAAAAACTTTGATTTCGAGGCGTCTAAAACGTCGGAAAATGCATTTTTTCAGCACATTCTTCTGCAACCGCCGATGATCGATCATTATCTTTTCACCATTTGATTGGCGGAAGAGGCCACACATTTTACCTCCATTTTGGATCTTATATATCTGGACTGGAGCCAGTAATACCAATCACAATTATTTATCAAAAGCGATTATTTTCAAATGATCTAAAGCATAAAAAAGCGCGATAGGTATTTTGCTTCGGACTTGAATATTTCCGGCGCTCAGCACCGGATGAAAATTTTAGATTATGATATTCTATAGCGTTGGAAAATGAACATTTATAATATCTTTTTCTTGCACGAAGGGTCTATTTTTTCAGTTAATTCAATGTATTTTCAGTGGGGCAAACTAAAATTCAAAAATAAACCAAGCCACAATGAATCTGGATGGCTTTTTCAGATAGCAAGAACCTATGCCATTTTCCCATACTGATGATGTTTTAATCATTTTCCAAATGCAAAAAGTTATGTTCATCAAACCAAAGCCAAAAATTCTGGAGCGCCGCAAAACGATTTTGTAAAAATAATCTGAAAAAATCTTGATTTCCGTCGCGTCTCAAAAAATCAGATGAGATAATAACGACTTCGAACTATTAGTTTCACAAAAATGTGTCGCACGAATGCATATAACTGTTGAAAACTAGCTCTAATACTGATCGAATTAAAAATACTAAAAATAGACGTCATGAACAAAACTGGCTAGCATAACATCATTTATAATGCTTACCGTGTTCAGAAAAATTAAACAAAGGCGGCAATTCACGGTTGTTCGGTAGCCGACAATTTGGTTGCCGGAGCTCGTCGAAAAAACCGTGAGCGCAAGCTTGAAGCGGTGAAAGCCTGGTAGAAGGGGTATATTCCAATAAACGGCTGACTAAATCGATTGCTTCTGGCGGAGTCCTTGGTCGAAAAACCTTTTTTGGGAAGGAAATTGATGAAGGCTGTTAGAGATATACACAGAACGTTAATCAAGTAAGGAAAATGTGTGGACTAAAAATTGAAGATGGAC
This sequence comes from Romanomermis culicivorax, assembly GCA_963922205.1. Lineage (NCBI taxonomy): Eukaryota > Metazoa > Nematoda > Enoplea > Mermithida > Mermithidae > Romanomermis > Romanomermis culicivorax. The sequence goes on along the minus strand of CAWUHX010000010.1, from coordinate 183,133 downwards.
ACACCGTAAAGTTTCAAGCAAAGAGCAAAATGAAACTTACAGGTGAAAGGATGCCTAGCGCGAGGCAATCGGATTCGAATTAACAAATGCAAAAAAATAATGATAATAACTTCTCTTTAAAAAAGTTGATAATAACTTCTTTGAGACATCATCAAGGCCGCAATCTAGGTAGGGGTAAAATCCAATAGGATGAAGGTAGTACCCACTCCCGCGCTGTCCCTTTTTTGGCTTGCGCTGTCCCGGGAGGGGCAGAGTTAATTTTTTTTAATTTTACTAGTCATCTATTCATTTTTTACTATACGCGCATTACCATACTCTACTTTCAGTTTTATTTTTTATCTCTTAATCTCTACGAGCAGAGAATGGGCTAGTATTTTGGTGAAAATTGTTGCACCACTGATTTCTTGTTTAAAAATCTAACTATTGAAGCCTGAAAAACGGATAAATTAAGAAAAGCTTCAAAAATATTTTCTAATGTTCATTAAATGACGAAGTTGAGAAAATTTCCCATTTCAATTTGCCTAAGACTACTCATAATTGGCAATATTTGTTATGTGAGGAAAAATAAGAATAAGATTAGCAGAAAAGTTGAAACCTTAATTACTATCGAAAAAATGTTTAGCAGTATTTTTTGTATGAGTCTCTTTGAACACGTACAAAGATAGGTCTCTTCGAACATGTACAAAGATGGGCCAAAATCTTTGCACGAAAAAATTTTTTCAACACTAAAAAATGAGTTTGCACGTATTTTTATAACTTGAGTTCATATCCTTCATAGGAAAAAAGTAAATGGTATTTAGAAATGATCGGGTGTCATATTTTGAAAATATTAGGTGTGGGTCGAAAAAATGATTAAGAAAACTGTCTTCAAAAAACTTCATGAGATGTTTTACGACTTTTTTTCTGGCTAAGGTAGAAGGGTTTACCTCCCTTCAACCGCGTATGTGCATGTTTGCTGCTGGACCCGAGCATAGTTTAAATAAATAAATATAGTCAGGCTTATTTTCAGATTTTGACCGTCTAAAACGCACCACAATGTATCATTTACTTTTGACCGCCAGATTTTTGTTCTAAAAACAACTTAACTATAAGAATCATCCATGCACATGGGGGGGGGGGGTAAACCCTCATACCTGAGACCCTGTCCACCCCCTGCGGCCCAAAAAATCGTCAAACACCCCCTGAACTTTTTTCCATACAGCTTTTTTGATGATTTTTGTGCACATTTTGTATGAAAATTGGGCGACCCCCCAGGATTTTCCAATCCTATGGCTAGCCATATGGTAGTCACTTTTGGTGGGAAATATACTGAAAAATGTTCGTTTTTTTAATGAAAAATGCAGTCTTTCCCCGGGCCGGGGCAAAACTACATAAAAATGGTAGTTTTGATAGGAAAACAAGCTCGATTTATAGTAGTACTGAAGTTTAGAATATGACAACCAAATGTTCAGTAGTCAGTTTGACAGTAATACTTTTAGGTATCGCAAAAGTCACAGTCTGTTTGGATAAAAGCTTACATATTTTCATTATACCTGGACTGCACTTCAACTTCAATACAGGTTCTTGATTTTTTTCAGAAAACCTACAGTTGTTTAATTTTTGTGATATCTCCAACTTTCTTCTCAAACTTTTTGTCAAAAAATTTTTCACTTCCAGTCATTAGCATGCGTGCTAACGTCCACAAATTTCCATTAGCATGGATCTGGTTTCATTAGCACTGTGCTAAAAACCCTGCAGATAAATCGATATAAGTGTCTAGGCATGTGTGCAACGCAGTCTCTTTGGGAAAAGATTGAGCTTCCTCGTACTTAATAATGACAGTTATCTTAAAAATTAAATTTTTTTGTCTAAAATACTCAAACTCTTTCTAACCTATCAATCAATGCATTATCATAGCTGACATGAATTGAAAAGAAAAAGAATAGCCTTAAAAATTTTTCCATGAATGATACATGAAGTAGGGTACCACTGGTGACGTATATGTTCGTACGTTGTCTGCCCCGGACCCGGCTATAATGTCTGCCCCGGGACAACCCTATATATTACTAAGTATGAGGGTTTCAAAAATTTGGTGGACTCAGCCATTTTTACTAAAGGTGAAACGGTTAACCGGAACCGGAACGGAACCGTCATTAACCGAACAAAATTTTGGAACAGGAACCGGTGCATAATTTTTCAAAATATCGGTTTCTAAACGGTTCTTATGATGGTAAAAAGAACTATTTTCAACTCAAAACTCTTTTTCATGAATTTCAATAAAAGAAATTTAAAACGACCGAATCTGCGTTTCGGTGGACCTTAAAAGGTCAAAATCTCAAAATTTTCCGGCGATTCGGGCCGGTCAGGTGTATAATAATCACTCTTTTCTACCAGGCGCGTCTGTTAGCATATCTACTTCCACTTACTAATTAACTCAACAGTTTCTATTAATCAAGTTATATTATTAGAAACTGTTGAGAGTTAATTATTTTTCTAATCGTTAACAGTCAGTTATTTCACCGAAAAAAAATTTTTCATTAATTCTCTCAATGCTTAGAATTTTTCAAAATTTGCAACATGAACTTTTGGGTTTATGAAAATGGAAATTGAAGACATCATTCTAGACTGTGATTTTAGAACTTTTGTTCACGAATATCTATTGGAGAGATTCATTTTCCAGCGTTTTAGAATATAAAAACTCGAAAATTTTTCCAGCGCTTCGCGCCGGAGTAGGGAACATATTACACTTCATCAGTCCGATTTTAATTTATTCCTCAACGTTGTGAAGGTTGATTTTCCAGCGTTTAAGAAAGTGAAAATCCAAAAATTTTTTCCGCGATCGCCGCCGGACTAAGAATTAAATAAAACTGGATAATCCTAATCGGAATCACAGAAATGTTAATAACAGATAAATTCATGAAAAATATGTCGTTAAAATGCTTTCTCTGCTCTATTAGAACACCAATATATTCTTCATCTACTTCGGCTAACCTATAGCAAGAATTTTTTACATTTTCTCCTCATTTTCGCAGACTTCTGACTCTAAAAACATCAAAATGTTTGGGTATCCTCCTGAAATGCATAAAAAACGATCCGTAGCGTATATTATAAACGTTTTTAAAAATGTGGAAAATTTTTTGAAAATGAGGAAAAAATTTTAGGTTCAGTTCTCATGTGGCAAAAATCTTCGAGGAAAAAAACGGTGTAGGTAGGTAGTAGTAGTAGGTACCTCAGGGTTCATACAAAGTTGGAGAAAAAAAATTCCCCGTTTTCCAGGTTGACAAGAAATTTTTGCAGGTTTTTATAATGATGAAATATACTATCCTGAAGAAAAATACTAAATAATAGAAACATGTGTGAGCCAAAGTATCATAAAAAATAAATAACTAAATCGAAAAATTTATTTCAAATTATTGCGCAACCTAGCGCCGAAAAATTTTGATTCCGAGGCCTCTAAAACGTCGGAAAATTAATTTTTCAGCACATTCTTATGCAGCTACCGATGATCCATCGTGATCTTTTAACCATTTGATTGGTGGAAGCGTTAAAACATTTTTCTAACGTTTTCGTATATCAAGAGCCAGTAATTTACCAATCATGATAACCAACGTATAAACGATAAAAAAGTGTGATAGATATTTTACTTTGGACTCGAATATCGGTAATTAATGCGGTGCAGAGCATCGGAAAAAATTTGGATTTTGATATTCTATATCGTTGGAAAACGACAATTTTTAGTATCTATTTCCTGTCTGAAAAGTCAAATTTTTCTGTGAATTTAACATGCTTTCAGTCAGGCAAACTAAAATCCAAAAATCAGGCAAGCAGTAATGAATTGAATAACTTTTTCAGACAGAACAACCTCTGCTATTGTCCCACGCTTAATCATTTTCCAAATGCAAAAAGTTCTCTTCACGAAAGTCGAAAATTCTAAAGAACCACAAAACGATTTTGTGGAAATAATCAAGAAAAATCTAGGTTTTAGTCAAATATGTGAAAAAACAATACAAGGTCAAACATTCATCCATAAGATACTGATGTTTAAAAGCTATAAGCCAGCGTAAGCTAGGCTGACATTTTCCAACCGCACAACAGAAATGATAAGAATCATAAATGATTTGAAACCCGGCGCTTCGTGCCGGAAAATTTTCGACATGTTTTTTTAAAAACGCATAAGAATGCATCTCCGGACAGGAAACTCACCCAATCAAAAGGGTCGTTAGGCTCTATTTTTATAAGCCATGGCTTTTAATTGACCTAAAAACCCTGACCAGATACGATTTTTTTCGCTCACAAATATGAATGCTCTATATAGCCGAAAACATTTGGTTGATTAGTCTCCAATTTTCTCGCATAAATGAGGAGTTTGAATGTTTCCTCGAATATTAGCCTTACAATCCAATTGACACGTTGACTTTGACATAATAATTTAAAGGCCAAATTAAAAGAAACTCAAAAAAACGATCCCAAAAACTCGATGATTTTAAGCAATTTCACTTTCAATGTGCATAGTCGAATAAGAAAACTCGCCGCAGCGCGGCGAAAAAATTTGACGATTTTCCTCTACTTTTCAACACAAAATATTTATTAGTCCACAAAATTCCCGGTGTTTTCTAGGTTTTCCAGACCTGAAAAAAATTCCCTGTGTTTTCCAGGTTGTGTATGAATCCTGGTACCTAGCAAGTACACACTAACTCTAGTCAAATGTGGCAACATGCATATCGAATTATTATTCAAATGGTATAATATATACTTCAGCGCCTCACGTTTTTATAGTACCTAGCTAAATATAAATTAAATATAGTGTGGTTGGTAGTTGATCAATGATTGTGACCATACCTGTAATATGTAATACCCCACCCCACAAATTGGCCAACCATATACCCAATCAGTGTTTTTTTGCCGGAGGCAAAATTTTTTGGGGCAAACGAAATTGAGGTAGTCATTTGTACATGTACAAACGGCTCTTTCCCTCTTTGGGGAAGAAAATTTTGGGGATAAGGTACAGAAAATATGCATTTTGGTGCATTTTAGAAGTTCATAATCTCAAAATTTTCTGGCACTTAGCGCCGGTTATAACTTTCATAATCACTATTATGTATTACCTAGCTCAGACGCGGTCCTGAGAATGTCTACCTTCACCTATCATTTAATGTATAATAGTTTTCATCATCTCAAATGTGGTTATCTTCAATATTTTATCTTGATATTTAATGAAGATTCACTGTTTTTCATTGGAACATTTCTTGAGAAAGATCAATACGTCAAGTCTGTAAACTTTTTGGAGCGATTATTCCCATCTTTTCGCAAAATCAATTCCGAAGATTCGTGTAAGTATAGTATTCGGAAATTTTTTCTCTTCCACTCATATCTTTTCGGCCAAATTCATGAGAGTCGACGAATAAATTACTGGTTTGAAAATTTTTCAAATAATAAAATTCTAAAAATTAGGACTTTTGAACACAAAATTCGAATCTAATTCGTGATATAAATGTTTGGAAAATTGATTTTCCAGCATCACCGAATGTCAATACTCAAAAATTTTTTCCGGCGCCCCGCGCCGGAAAGATTCACATCTTTTTTGGGCTTTCACTTGTCATCATGGCGGAATTGACCATCAGTTTATCATCTAATGCAATTCATTATGCTATTGGATAGTTTTCTAAACAAATTGTTCCACAATGCTTGTAAATTAGACTTGAAATTCGAAAATTTCAATTTTTTGCTCAATTTTAATGAATTTTTTTTTGTAGTTATGAATAAAATTTCAAAATTACACTAATTTGGTTATTAGTCTTCGGCTATGACATAGAGAAACACAGGTTACTTATTTATACCTATATTTGCTATGTACTAATTGTACGAATGAAATGTTGGCTGTCGTTTGTACATGTACAAATGGGTCATGTACAAAAAAACCCTGCCAACTCCCCCCAGTTTGAAAAAAAAGGCAAAAAAGTGCCTTTTATGGAAAAATTTCGACTTTTTTCGACCAACCCCCCCCCCCCAACTGATCGGACCTCTTACAGGAACCGGAACACGTCAATAGATGTGGATTTTTATACTTTGTATAGAAACAGGAACCGGAACAGTACGGTCCCTAAATTTTAGAACCGGAACCGAAACCGTTATTCTAAAAATCGAAGAGACGGAACCGATATTCTTTAAAACCAAGAACCGTTGCGTCTTTAGTGGATTTTTAGATCCATGACTGGATCTCTATACCCCCTGTGGGGTAGTCTGACTACTTCCGTGCAACGAAAAAATGTTCAAACATAAGAGTTAGTGCTTCATGAACCCAGAGGAAACGCAATCAATTTACATATTGAACAACTGCCTATTTACACGCAGGAAATCATATGCGTAGTGCGTCATTTACTTTTGTCCAAGGATGAGCTTTAATTTGAGGAAATTTGAAGTCCGTGTAATTTGGATTCATTTGCTGAATTTGTTCGCGGCTGGGCGTTCCGAGAACTTTAATTATTTCGACTAATTGATCAACGCCGCTTTCGCCCGGAAAAATTGGTTGACCCATCAATAATTCGGCTAAAACGCAACCGGACGACCAAACGTCTGTAAAAATGACGAAATACAAATAACCGGAGGGAATTCAAGGAAACTGCCCACCCAAAATTTCGAGTTAACACACACTGCCCCAAACAGATTGAATGTTGAAAAATAATCGAAGCTTAGGTTTTTGAACAAATTTCAATTCATGCTTGGATCTTACGACACCGCCTGGTTGCGCGGTATATCACACGCACGACTGAGAAAACCCTAGCAATTGACTTTTATTGAAAATCCATGACACAAACGAAAATGTTTCCAGATGAAAGGACAGAATAATTTTGCAGAATAAGCATTTCCAAATCGCATTTAGACAGAGGCTAGAAAATTTATGATGGCTTGTCTTCCACATTCAATGTCAAGGTCATCGCATATTCAGTGCATATATCTTCTGGTAAACAATAGATATTGCTTTGTACTTAACAAACTTTTTGGCTCGAGTACAAACAGAAATTTGGGCCATGTTTGTACCAGAACAAACAATTTTTGGGTATGAAAATTCAATTTGATATATCAATGACAGTGTAACCAATGATTTATTTGTGTACCATACACACAACTCACAAGCAAACACATCATTATTATACACACAATGTGACCAGACATACTCTTTAGTTCAGGGGACCTAATAGTGTGGTGTGGTAATAAATAATTTTTATTACTACTACTATATAGTAATCTTACTTTTGATTCAGTCTAATGCCACTATTCTCAACCCTTAACGTCCTGTATATACAGCATAGTAAAAATATATAGCCTCAGTAAATGCAGCGTATCTCATTCAATTCACGATGAAAAAAACAGCGTCTCTAGGGAAGCTGAAGATTGTGTTTGATATACTTTTTTCGGTTTTTTTTCATTTTTCGCACTCGATGTAGATTTTACCAAGAAATTCGGCTAATGCAGTCGAAAACCGCATCTATTTTTCATCAGAATGCTTTTCATCGCATCGAATTACCTAGCATGATGTATTTTTGAGAAACTAACTTTTATTTGCATTACGGACGATTTTTTACTGGGCGAAAATGGTAGATAGATAGTGAGAAAATATTCATATGTTGGCGCTCCTCTTCCAAATGCCTGGCCCCTCTACAACTACAGCTATGGTTATTATCTTTAATGTAAATAAATAATAGTTTTCATAGACAAAAGTACTCAGAAATGACAGAAAAAAAGAATATTGGGTCGATTCGACCCTAAACTGGACGTTAAGGGTTGCAGAGAAAATATAGAACTGAGTACTAGTTAATAATCAGAATTTATTACACTATAATTTGCTAAGTATTAATTAGTAAGGATAAATATATCGCCTTAATTTTCATTTAAAATTCGTTCAAATATTTTTAGAAAAATACAAACAAATTTTTGATCGTCGTTTGTACCAGTACAAAAGGGTCGAGCACAAAAAAACAGTGATTACCAATGCTAGTTGTATAATCTGTCGCCCCAAAGATGAGCTCAGGCGCTCGATAATAACGCGAACAAATGTAAGAAACGTTCGATTCGTTACGTACTAATATTTTGGCGCTTCCGAAATCACACAGTTTTAATACAGCCGTTTCTGGATCTAGCAGCAAATTCTGGAAAAACACTACAAAATGGAAAGATTCAATTAAAAAATTTTTATTCGCAGAAGAACGTTCTAAAACTTTGATCGAATAAAACATCTTGAACAAAATTAAAAAAATTAAAAGCCGCTTAATGCTAAGAAATTTTGTGTATCGACCAAATTTCGTCGAGAAATTTTCGATAAACACAACACAAATCTAGACTACGAAAAGAAACATATGTGTAATTTGAGGAATCCCTCCCAGGATAGTAATTATTTGAGTAATCTTTGTGTCAGTCTTCAGCTGGAGTAGGCTGCCGAATGTCGAAGGTCGCACTGATATTTGGTTTGTTTACTTAGGATAATGACTCAATCCAATGTCACAAGAAATCAATATGGCGTAACAATATTCATTGAATACGCTAGAATTGTATGACCATTCATTCACAAATTAATATAAAACTGTCAAAAAAGTACCATAATTACCAAAAAAATTTCCATTTTATTTTCAAGAGAAACTAGAGAACCTTGAAATGGGAATAATCATGAATTATCTTGTTGAACAATCAAAATGCACTTACAAATAGAAGGATTTCCGCGCCATTACTATTATCAATAGGTTTTTGGCTATGCGCATTCACATGAAATGTATTATCATTTTTAAGTAAGTCTTTGCATATATTGATGGGAAATGCTGAAATGTTTGTTTGTTTCAGGATTAGAGCTTCACACGACAAAAATTTCGTACCCGGGTACCCGTTTATTCATTACCCGGGTACCCGGGTACATGTTGAAATGAGTTGTAATCTTAATGTACATATATAATATTAGACAGATACACTGTGAAAATAGAATGATGCATTACACACACTCCGTAGTCCCTACTACATAATATTTTTCAACACTTGTGTTGAAACACTGGTTGTGTTGTTGTATACAATAGGCTGCATAGGTAGGTAGGTATATTGCGAATATAATGCTAGAGATGATGATTGATACACATCATCGACGCACCTAGTACGCTGCAAAATACTACACATCACATCACGATAGCTCAATATTATTGACGAGACAAAGCAAAATTTGCATACCTCTAGGTTTTTTTACCTACGAGTCAAAAGCCAAGTGGCCTGTTGACCTTAAATTTTACAAAATTTTTTTTGCTAGGTTATTTTTTAAAGAAATGTATATATTGAGCATCACGGCAATCGATCAAAAAAGAGATGTCATTCAACATTTATTCAATAACATTTTAGAGCCGTTAATTCATTAAAATTCAGGAAACATTTGAAATTTTTGAGTTTGATCGAAGTCTAATCTACAAGCATTGTGGAAAAGATTTTCCAGCAAACTATCCAAGAACATAATGACTTTGAATTACATGAGAAATCGACGGTTAAGTCGTCTATGATCACAAGAGCCCAAAAAAGCTATTAATCTTTCCTGCCTGAAACGCCGGAAAATTTTTTTGGGTATTGACATTCTTTGTTACTGGAAAATCAATTTTCCAACCACTTGTTAGAAGAATTAGTTACGAATTTTCTGTTCAAAGGTCGTAATTTCTGGAATTTCATGTTTGAAAAATTTTAAAATCATTAATTTATTCACACACTCTAATGAACTTGGCATTTTTTGGACAAAAATTACTATTTCTTGAACAATTTTCCGGACTTTTTCCTCGGAAAAATTGAATTTTTTCCTTCAGAGACCCCTCCCCCAAAATTTTGGGAATTACTGACCCTCGCCCCAAAAAAGTGGCTCAACCCCGCCCAGACCTCAGGGCTCCGTTACATGTATGTATCACCCTTCAAACGATTTTTGGTAGAATCATAAATTTGACCAGCACCACTGGATAGCTGTTCATAGGGGACACTTTTCGCTGGTGCTAATTCAAGTTTACTTTCTGCATGAAGCAATTCCAGAGACGTTTGAGATTCAAGTTCATGCTTTAATTTGATATTTGAGTTGCTAGGTTCATTTTTTTGGCTATCTTCAAAGAAAACACAAAAATTAATTCTTTAACATTTCTATACTAGTAGCAATTTGTTCCACAATTACTTCTATTTTCATTATCTTCTTTTTATTTAGCTGCAAACTGCTTATACTCGTATATTGCCATATGTTTCCTCTCCAAATGTTTTCTCTGACATCCAATAGCACAACCTTTTCTGAATGACTGTATTCTGCATTTATTGCACTTTGCCTTTCCTTCATCATCTGGGGACACTGTGAAGTAGTCCCACACTCTGCTAGTTAAAGAAGAATTTGAATCCATAATTTCTGAAAAAAGTTTCAATTTCTATTTATTTCCTTTCTGATGAAACCAGTATTAATCCAAGCATGAGTAGAATTTAATGAATAAAAATTACTAATTCGTAAATGTTAACTATCTCAATAAACGAACACCTCAATCATTAATAATCTATTAATCTATTGACACCAATGAATATAAATTCATACAACTCAATTTTAGACAAATTAGACATTGTACATATACTTATTGAAAGATTCGGATCCGATCCGGATCCGTTCGGATCTGTTCCTCAAGATTCGGATCCGCTGAACCAAATTTTTTTGGATCCGGATCCGCTGTCGCCAAAAAAGTCGATCCGGCCCATCCCTACCTGATATCAGACTAAAGCTTGAAGAGATTCAGATAAACTTTCGAAAAAGAACTGTTCCGTATCAAACAAATTATGCAATGCATATTATTTTTACATTATGGGAAAAGTACTGGTTACCGACAAAAAACATAGTAATAATATATTACTTTCTTTGAGAATAATAAATCCAACCTGGTTCATTAGCATCATTGTTAGTCTTAGAGATCATATGACATTGTTGCTGGGCAGGCGAAGAGAAGAATTATGTATTTCGGGCCTTGTTTTATCTTCTAAGAGAGATTTTTTAAATGAAAGAAAGTAACTTTTATTCACCAAACCTAATCTAAAAACCTTCGCATCTGGCCAGTTTATAGACCTCTTGCAATCTGGAGGTCGAAAAATAACAGCTTTTTCGGAGTTCCGGTTAATCACTATCACTGGAATCGTTGACCAGATGACTTCGGAAAGGGACATTACCGTTTAGGTTGAAGAAGATTGAAAAAAGTTTAGGTTGAAGAAGATTGAAAAAAGTATTTTTGATAGAAAATACTCTCGGATGCAAAATAGTAAAAAAACACCACAAATATTATTTCTATGGATTTCTAGACTACAAGAACTATGAGCAATAAGCACAAACCTCGTCAAATTTAACAGTGTTAAATAAACTCCTATAGAATAGTCCGTCTGTGCTACCGTTAAGTTAATAAGGATTTTTTCATACCAGATGGTTTTCTTTGGGCTCGTACGGACAACTTTTACCGAGTTTTTTGTACGGAACGGATTTTTTTATGCACAGTGCAACCTAAAGCCTAACGATTGATCAAGTTATAGGATTACTGGGAATTCATTTTCATGCATTTTTAAACAAAAAATCCTAAAAATTTTCGGGCGCTTCGCACCGGATTTAAATGATTTATTATTTTGCATGTAATTTCTGGTTTACAGTTGAAAAAAGTCGACCCATCTTCTGTTGATAGCTTTTAGACATCAACACATCATGGATGAATGTTCGATCTTGTTTGTTTCTTGACATAATTGAAAAAAATCAAGATTTTTCTCTATTCTTTTGCAGTGTTTGAATATTTACTGTTTTGTAAACATTAAACATCCCGTTTGGAATATGATTCAAACGTCATCAACGTAGAAAAATGACAAATGTTTTTTTTCAGTTTGATGAATCGAAACTATTAGGTGCAAGATGGAATGTCTGCTGCCGAAATTTTTTCAATCTTTCTTTACGACTTTTGACCTACGGTTGCATAAGAATAAGCAAAAGAATGCTTTTTTCGACATTTTAGAAGCCTTAAAATGAAAATTTATCGATAGTCTTGAAAGACTGTTCATTATTATCCGCCAAAACTCATGAAATGCAGTTGCAAAAGCTTAGAACTCACGCGATTTGAACGAAGTTCAAGAAAATTTGCGTTCAAGCGTTTTTCGAATAAAAGTGAAGCAAATTAATCAATTTTGTGAGTGAGCAAGCATGTTCTTACTTTTACGACGTATACTTCGAACTATCTACAAGATATGAAGCCAGTGGAAAATAATAATTGTACGGAAATGAGTAGGATCATACATGCACATAGGGGGGTAGGGGGGTAAACCACCCCCATACCTGAGACCCTGGCCACGCCCCCCTGGCCAAAAAAATCGTCAAAACACCCCACCCTGAACTTTTTTCATGATTTTTGTGCATATTTTGTAGGAAGAATAGGCTTGTAGAACTTTTTTGTTTTTTGCTCACCCACCACCTACCCCCGGGGAAAAAGGTCCATGGACCGTCCCCCCCTGGAAAATTCTTGCCGTGCATGTCTGAGTAGGATGATACGAAAAATTTTCCAGTAGATTTCCGTACAATACGGATCGCCGGTACGGAAAAAATCCTGCCATTAACTCGGTGTCATAAGCGTCATATTTTAAAGCACTAAATTTAATGCGTGTTGAAGTTGGCGACGTTTGTGCATATAAGGCCTTGTGTTTTACTATATTTTCCTTTTTTGGGGTGAACATTCTCAAAGTTTGTTCCTTTAATGATCCTCCCTAAATTTGAGACAACTTATGACCAGCCTCAACAATTGCGTTGACCCTCAAGACCACTGAGGTACGTACACGTAAGTACGTTCATACATTTAACGGGGCCCCGAGGTATGGGGTGGAGGTGAGACGACATTTTTTGGGGCAGGGGGTCACACATTCCCGAAAACTAGGGTCTCTGAGGGAAAAAATTCATTTTTCACCAGAAAAGTCCGAAAACCGATTCAAAAAATAGTAATTTTTGTTTAAAAAACAGTATAAAATGTATTAATGGCGCGAAGCGCCGAGAAAATTTACGTTTTTGACCATTTTTTGTTCAAAAATTAGCATTTTTTATCAAAAAATTTACATTCTGTAGTATTTTTCCAACAAAAAGTAGGGTTCTGTAGCACACCCCCCCCCCCAATTAAAAGTATGCGTAAGTAACATATATACAGAAGGACCGACATATTCCAATCAACTCACCTGTGGTTTAATATCGCGGTGGCAAATGCTTTCGTTATGAATATAAGCCAAAGCACGAAACAGCTGATACATATACAACTGAAGAGAAAAATAAGTTTAACATAACTGTAGACAATGTGCAAGCATCCAAAGAGTATCGAGTCAAGAATATGATTTAGTCAAAGGTCGCCTCTTGAAAAAATATATCTAAGAAACAATCGACGAACGCTGCGGACGAATTATGATGCATAATCAAGAATAAACAAATTTTTTTCTCAGCTAATATATAGCATTATTTTTGGTCTAAACACGAAAAAATATGAAATGAGATGACATATATGTGAGACAACCTATATGCTTTGATTGAAAGCTGCCGTAACTGCTATTTATGTAGAAAGTTAAGAGATCGAGAATATAAACGAATAAAATAATGAAGAACTCACTTTTATCAAAAGAATCGGTATTGTTTGTTTATTTTTACTATAATGACGAGCGACCCTATGCACAGTTTCCGGTATATATTCCAGTATAAGATTCAGGAATAATTCTTCTTTCTACAACAGAAAATTAATCAAATTAGGAGAAGACTTTAAAAAGTGAGGAAAATCCTACTTTATCTCCTGAGGTGTAGAAAAAATATTTAAGCTTCACAATATTAGTATGCTCTAATTGCCGCATGATTTGTAATTCGCGATTCTAAAAAAATTGGCTTGAATATCGAACAATCATACACGTAATTAGGGAAAATCAGGGGACGGGACTATTAGAAAACATCGTCCATATTCTATGTATCATACCCAACATTCATCGACTCTTTGGCTATCAAAGCGGTTATGCATAAGACCCCTACCTGCATTCACAGAAAGAATCGAAAAATTTTTGGTGCAAATGACGACTTTTCGGTTAGAAATTGTAGTTAATTTAAAAGTTAATTTTTAGATGCATTGTGTCATTGATAATTAGTTCCTTGACTTCCCACACCAATTTTTTTCAGACTGTCTCTTCATTTTTTGAACACCATCGGCGTCAACTGATGTATGTTTTCCTTAATTTTGACTAAATGATGACTTCCTCCCTTCTTCACAAAACGCTATTTTTTACTTCGGCAGGCTTCACAATTTATTGACTATTTATAAATTTTTTTTATTCTTCTCTTTTATTCTTTTAATTTACAATTTGTTCAGACCAAATGCTGCTTCCGTCTATAAATAGGCTTCGGCTTGAAATACAGACGCTATTCATGTACACCTCGTACCAAACCTGTTTATTGGGAGGGTTATACTAGGGATCAGGGTTTTTTGTATGAGCCATTTGCACATGTACAAAGGACGGCTAATGTTTCATTTGTACATAGCGAAAATGGGTATAAGTAACCTGTGTTCCTTTACGTCACGACCAACTAATAACCAAATCAGTGTAATTTTCAAGTTTTATTTACAACTACGAAATATTTATTCAAATTGAGCAAAAAAACTAAAATTTTCGAGTTCCAAGTCTAATTTACAAGGATTGTCGAACAAATTTTCTTGAAAGCTATCTAATAGCATAATGAATTTGCATTGGATGATAAATCGAAATGTTTCGTGTATAGGCATTCCGCGACGCTGGAAAATCAATTTTCCAAACATTTATTTCAAGAATTAGATTCGAATTTTGTGTTCAAAAGTCGTTATTTTTAGAATTTTATAATCTGAAAAATTTTAAAACTAGTAATTTATTCGTTAACTCTCATGAACTTGGCCGAAAAGATATAAGTGGAAGAGTAGAAATTTCCGAAAACTTCCGAATTGATTTTAAGTTAAGAAAGGAATAATCGCTTCAAAAAATTTACAGACTTGACGTATTGATCTTTCTCAAGAAATATTCCAATGAAAAACAGCGAATGTTCATTAAATATCACGATAAAATATTAAAGATTACCACTTAAAACATGAGATAATACGTTTGAGATGATGAAAACTATTATACATCAAATGATAGGTGAAGGTAGACATTCTGAAAGCCGCGTTTGAGCTAGGTAATATGTATTAATGATTATTCGAGATTATGAACTTCTAAATGCACCAAAATGCATATTTTCTGTTCTGTACCTTATCCTCAAAATTTTCTTCCATAAATAGGGAAAGAGTCGTTTGTTCATGTAAAAATGACTACCCCAATTTTGTTTGCCCCCAAAAAATTTCATTTGCCTCCGGCAAAAAAAGACACTGGTGGGAATTATACCCCTGCTAGGCCGGGCGGATACTTCGGCAGATGAGCAATCAACGCCTGGGGTTTTTAACCGCATTTAAATTGCCAACAGTCTTTTTAAGACAGAAGATGTTGTACTTGCACTTGCTGACAGGAGCCCATTTACTACCAGAAGATTGCGGCGGCTTGAGCTTTCTCTGCTTGGGTTTTCCTAGACAAAACAGTTAATTTTTACTACCCTGACAAAATCCCAGTATAACCGCCTCAGAATGATTCACTGTGCACAGATATACCTCTTACACAAGATTTCCGTAGCTTGTTACCAACATTTCCACTCCTGAACTCATCTAGTAGTAAATTCGACTCCTAAAGGTGTCATTTTTCTACCGTGCAAGGTGGATCATACTAAGAATCTGAGTTCAGCAGCCGGTTCCACGAATATTGCACTGCGAGAGCCAGTTTAGAGCAGAGATAGAGTCAGTTTTTTTGGCTCGGCTGAAACAGTCACTTGTGAGACAGCTGAGTTGGCTCTGGAAATCCGTTCCACAAATGTGCTCGCGAGCTTGCTAACGAGATAAAAAAAAGAGAGCAAGAATAGAGCAAAAAGATAGACAGCTCTGGAATAAAATTTACGTCATTTTCGACGCTTCAGAACTTCCCTTATTAATTTTTCATCTCTTGAATTGGTTTGAAATAATGTTTGCGCCAGTTTCTGCATTTCTGCTCCTTTTCTATGGCTGACTATATATAAAATAAGTAGATTAATTTTCCGGTAGAAAATATTGGTTTTTGAACAGAAAACGGCGCAAAAATGTTGATCTCTAGTAAATAATGTTTACTTTCGAACAGAAAACGGTCAAAATGGAAATTTTTCCGCTAGAATATAATAATTTTTGAAGGAAAACAGTCTAAAATATCAACTTGAAAATTATGGCTTTTGAACGGAAAATAGTGACAATCGTCAATCTTCGCTAGGAAATAGTCAGATTTGGTCAAAAGCGATAGTTTTCGCAGAAAGGGACATTTTTGAACAAAACAAAACGGTTAAAATCAGAGCACCCCATGGGGGGGGGTATGGGGGGGGGGGGGTATTAACCCCGTCTTAGATTTGGAAATTCATTTACTACCCCCATAAAAACAGCTCACTTTAGCAAAAAATTTTGGTAGACTTCATCCTCTCCCCAGTAGGTTATACTAATTTGAGAAAAATTGCAGAATGTGTGATTCTGAGGAATTACTCACTGCTCTTTTTGACACATTTACTGAGCAAATGATAATGGGAAAGTATGCAACTTCTGTGCCATATAGCGATTTTTAGGAAAGGATATCAGCACATTAATATATACTACTTGTAGGAAATCATTATAAATATAATTGGGAGATGAAATAATGACTTATGTATATGTGATTAATCAAAAAATCGCCCCTTGGGAAGAAAAACATTATGTTCTTAAAATTCTGCCTCTTTATGCTGTCCTTTCCTTTTCTCCGCTTCTGCGTTGGGTCTTCTGTGCGCATATGGTTACCCAAGCTGTGGCATACTTTCCTGCTATGAGTTGAGACATGTGAGGTCTGTTGACGTGGATCAGGAGTGGTACCTGGTTTCAACCTCATGGTTCATAATCTAATAGGGGTAATAATACTAAAGCCACATTCGGCATGAGCACTTTCAATTGAAAGCACTGTTAGAATCCTCATCAGTGATGTAATAAGCTCATAGTCCTGAAGATGCTGGTTCAAATAATGTTTCCAAAAGTACACTGTGCCCGATTCTTGAAATGTGCAGGAATCAGTTGACACGACAATCTTCAAAGTCTGACTATTCTCTGCGTATAATTAGTACATCCAAGTTTCATGATTGGGAGATGGAGGGTTGAAATAGTAAATGGTGCGTAAAGTAGGGGCAATAATCATTTTTGTAAGTTCGAGAAACTACAACTCCCCCCTCCTTAGCAAAAAGTTGTGAGCAAAAAAAACGGTCATGGCATATTTCAAGTACTACTCTTAAAATTTACGATTTCACCCCTACCTAAATTTTCGACCTTGGCGACCTCTGGTTAAAATTATCAATTTTTTGGCAGGAAATTTTTGAAAAAACAAACAACGGTCGAAAACTTTTATTTCCAGTAAAAAATAGTCATTTTTGAAAAAAACCCCGAGAACGCAAATTTTTTATACAAAATTGCAATACTCGAACAATCAAAAAAGTCAGTTCTTTGGTAGAAAGTAGTCACTTTTGAACAGAAAAAGATCAGCGACGTAATTTTTTTTAGAAAATAGTCACTTCGAGCAAAAAAAGTGAATAATTTGTACTTGTTGATCGAAAATGGTCATTTTTGCAACGTATAACGCTGGAAAATGTCAATTTTTCGTAGAAAATGGTCATACCTGAAGAAAAACTGTAAATTTTCTGGTCGAAAATGATTTTTCTCAGACTCAATAATAATTTTTCAAAACATTGCCAAAATGCACTGGCTGGCCCACTCGCCCTTGACTTCCGAAAGTTGGCTACTCTCTACCATCAACTTTTATCGTGTACAGAACGGTCTATACTTCTCACAGGTATGCGATCAAAAAATTCAATATCCTGGTAAAAACATTAATTTTTGAAGAAGAAATGAGCTAAAAATGTCAATTTTTTGGCAGGTAATTTGAGGACAAACTGTCAAAAATACCAAGTTCTGTTGCTCAGAAACTTATTCACTCAGCCAGTAAAATGCACACAATCCCTCCGTCTATTCAGTCTTCCTCAATTTAGGATTAGAATTTTCACTGCGGCTTCGCTGCATTACATTTCGGAATGATTACACTCAGGGCCGTGCGCAGGGTTTTTTCATGGGAGGGGGGTTCGACTGCATTATTTTTACTGAATAGCCCCCGAAAATCTTGATTTTACGCGATACACTGTTTGCATGTTGCCTTAATGGGGGGGGGGGGGAGCGGCCTTTCAAAAACACCTCTGAAAAATCTCAAAGTGTAAAGTGTAAAGCACACGCACAGGTTATTTTCGAAACTTTGGATTACTGTAGCTCTAGAACCGAGGTCTCAAACTTTTTGGAACATGGCTCAAAAGACTCATAATTGGATGCTCTACAACATATCACAAACTAAAAAACTTTCATTTCGGGACTTTCGAGATATTACACTACATGTTGAGCGATTTACACCTTGTTTACACTAAAAATTGATCTTTATACCACAAATAAAGTATCAATGAACTCGTCTTTTTGAGTTCTATAAGACGCAAAAAGAATTCTGACGCTAACACCAATAGTGATAAAGTTACGGCGTAGTGTAAAGTGACCGAATTATAAAATTGCAGTTTTTGCCTCTGGACGTCAGAGTTTTAAAACGCCCCTATAAATTGCATATATATTCTTGCTTAGCGCGTCGAGGAGCATCGGAAACCGCTATAGTTCGGGCACTTACGATTTTTGCACTTTTTCGGCGAAATTTTAAAATCGCTTTAAAACGGTGAATTTTCATTTTACACTCAAATTTTTTATATCAAACGGAAGGTTGGAACGTGGTCGACCCATCTTATATACCTATATTTCAGATCCGAGCAATACTGCTGAGGCTACAAAGCCCCGAAAATCACTTTGCACTTTTTCGTAAACTTCAGAAAAAATCCTGAGAAAGTAAGGTTGGGGCCTATGTTCTAGACCTATTGCCGAAGTTTAGTCCGAAAAGCTTGACTTTTTTGCCGTCTAGAACGGCCCAAAGTCAAAGTGTAAGGTTAGTGTAAATTTGTGACGGCCAAAAGTTGCGCCACATTTCAACTATTATTTTGATATATCATGTTGCAACAGAAAAATCGAGTCCCTCCGATAATTGAGGTTTTAGGTATTTAAATCGCTGTTGTAAACAAACTAAAGAGTTTACACTCGAAGTAAGAACAAATTACTCGACTATTTTGCTGGATCCGGAATCCTTAAAATTTTGGACCTGATACATCTCTAATAGATACGCAATACATAATTATTCATTTTGAGTCTTTTCACCCGAGCTGAGCCCGACCCGCTTTTATTATAAACCAAGGTCATGCTTGGACCTACCCGATCCGTGCTGGGCCTTGGTGCAGAGTACTTCAAACAATAGTGCATAGTTTTCGTCGTGACTAAAAAGTTAAAAATATATTGGGAGAACAGATTGTGAAAGTAAAGAACATTTTTGGTTGACTCTTTAGGTTCTGAATTTGAATTCCTGCTCCCAGCTTGAAAACCTCATAATTAGTGCTGTATTGTCTTAATATATGGAAAACTCTGATTTTTAGGTCAGTATTTTTGGTTTGTTAGCTTCTCAACTAACAGCAATGCAGCATACCATAGGCGAATTAGAAGAAACGATTAATACTTGGAGTATGCTGTGATGTGACACCTCCCTGTAGCAAATGCCGTAGGCAAGAAAAAATGGTCACGATACTACGCCTTTTGTAACACCTGAAACATTTAAGGGGCATGACCCCCAACCTCCCCGGCTACACATACCTGTAATTGGGGGGGTTGGGGGACCCCCCCCCCAATTTGGCCAACCATATACCCAACCCCCCACCCAGTTTGGAAAAATTAGAAAAATGGCAAAAAAGTGCCTTTTTTTGGGAAAAATTTCGACTTTTTTTCGACCCCCCCCCCCAACTGGTCGGACCTCTTACAGGTATGCGTCTACAGGCCTGTATACATACATGTTCAAAGCATCCTTTTTGGTTTGAAAACCAGGGATCAAATGGCTCTTAGACCTAATTTTTAGGGGCCATTGAAATTTAGGGAGCCAAAAATTTTTAATCGAAGAATATCGAAAATGTACTTATAACACCGTGGACGGTATATGATTAAATTTTATGGAAATCAGTTATCCGTGTTCAAAAAGATTACTGTTCAAAATTTATTTCCAAGCAGTGTTCTTTGGTTACAGACTTCTTTCTACACAGGGTTTTTTTAGGCTAATTAGGAGCCCCGGCCTGTTTTTTTGTACTCGGTCTATTTGTACTCGTACAAACGACCTCTCAAAAACCGATTGTACTCCAAAATTTGCGAAAAATTCCAAAAAAAGTATTCATTGTTATAAAATGCAACAAACATGCTGTGAAATACGTTGGCTATTTTCACGAGACACATAGGAAGGCTATGAATTCAGACACATAAAACACTTGATCATGAGAAACAGAACATGCACTAGTGAAATACTCCACAAAAAGCTTTCATTATGCTATAGCTGCTAGTACGTCGTTATCGATGGGGACGCATAAAAAACTAGTCCATTATTGATACTGATGGCTGTTGAGTGACAAAAAATTTTTTTGTCCAAAAAATTTTGTTTGTACTAGTACAAAAGAAGCCAAAATTTTCGTTTGTACTCTGGACCATTTCGTTTGTAAAGTACAAATAAAAAAAAAAACACTGGCCACGGCTCCTAAAAATTCTGATTGGCTCCTAAAAATTAAGGAGCACAAGTCAAATTGGCTTGTAAAAATGGGAGCCTAACCACCCTTTTGATTAGGCTGTAGGGCTTCCTGTGCAGAGTAGTGATCGTACGGGGACAGATTTTCTCGGGGATACATTAAATACTACATGAATACTCATTTATATTATCTGAAGTCAATAAAATCTGTATATAATCTATTATAAATCTGAAATCAATCAAACATGCGAGTTGAGAATTTTCCAGGACTCAAATCTTGATTTTTCAGGTCAAGTATGTACCTAATCAATTATAAACTATGACAATATTCTCAAAACATTGTCTGCCACATTCAGTACTTTATTCAACTGACTGCATCAGCCTGGACATGACTAAAAGATCTCGATAACTACCTACACTATACAAAACCATATAGGGTCACTCAATAATGCTTAAAATAGAACCATGTCTAGCACAACTATGTAAGTTAATATAAACGCTTATGCATATCTATTATACCCATCCACCCACAGATGGGAATAATGTGTATTATAGTAATGTTCAGAGCACCCCATGGGGGGGGGTATGGGGGGGGGTATTACCCCCGTCTTAGATTTGGAAATTCATTTACTACCCCCATAAAAACAGCTCACTATACCAAAAAATTTTGGTAGACTTCATCCTCTCCCCAGTAGGTTATACTAATTCGAGAAAAATTGCAGAATGTGTGATTCTGAGGAATTACTCACTGCTCTTTTTGACACATTTACTGACGAAATGATAATGGGAAAGTATGCAACTTCTGTGCCATATAGCGATTTTTAGGAAAGGATATAAGTACATTAATATATACTACTTGTAGGAAATCATTATAAATATAATTAGGAGATGAAATAATGACTTATGTATATGTGATTAATCAAAAAATCGCCCCTTGGGAAGAAAAACATTATGTTCTTAAAATTCTGCCTCTTCATGCTCTCCTTTCCTTTTCTCCGCTTCTGCGTTGGGTCTTCTGTGCGCGTATGGTTACCCAAGCTGCGGCATACTTTCCTGCTATGAGTTGAGACATGTGAGGTCTGTTGACGTGGATCAGGAGTGGTACTTGGTTTCAAACTCGTAGTTTATAGTCTAATGGGATTAATAATACTAAAGCCACATTCAGCATCAGGACTTTCAATTCGAAGCACTTTTCCAAGCCTAATCAGTGATGGGATAAGCCCATACTGCTGAAGATGCTGGTTGAAACAATGTTTCCTCCAAACGTTTGTGCCCGATCTTAAAATGTCCAGGAATCAGTTGGCACAACAGTCTTCAAGGTGTGACTATTCTGTACGTATAATTAGTGCATTAAAGTTGCAGGATTGGAAGCTGGAAAATGGAGTTAAACCAGTAAATGTTTTTTGACTGTAAGAAGCATAAAGTAAGGGCATTATTCATTTATGTAAGTTCTATGTGGTTGGAGTACTACAACTCCCCCCTCCTTGGCAAAAAGTTGTGAGCAAAAAAAAAAAAAAGGTCACGGCATATTTCAAGTACTACCCTTAAAATTTACGATTTTACCCCTACCTAGATTTTGGACCTGGGGACCTCTGGTAATGTTTCCGGCGCCAAGCGCCGGAAAATTTTTTTTGGGTATTGACATTCAGCGACACTAGAAAATCAATTTTCCGAACATTTATTTCAAGAACTACATTCGAATTTTCTGTTCAAAATTCGTACTTTCTAGAAATTTTTTATTTGAAAAATTTTAAAACCAGTAATTTATTTGCAAACTCTTATGAACTTGGCCGAAATGATATGAGTTAGAAGAGTAGAAATGTCCGAAAACTACTTCCATACAGCTTTTGAATTTATTTTACGTTAAGAAATGATCAATCGCTTCAAAAACTTTAGACTTGACGATTGATCCTTCCCAAAAAATGTGTCAAGGAAAAACTGTGAATCTCCATTATAAATCAAGATAAAATGTTGAAGATTACCAATTAAAACATGAGATAATAATACGTTTAGGATGATGAAGATAGATTAAGTGATAAGTGAAGGTAGACATGCCACAAGCTGCACCTGAGCTAGGAAATAAATAATAATGCTTATTGAATATATAACTGGCGCGAAGCGCCGGAAAATTTTGAGATTTGCACCCACTAGAATGCACTAAAATGCATCTTTTCTATATGAAAACACCAAATTTTTTTTCACCCTTGATAAATATTTTTTTGCGAGGTGCACAAAAATCTGAAAAAATAATTTTTCACGAGCGAAAAAAGTTTTGCACAGTGCAAAAAAACACAGGTATAAACCATAAAAAAGTGTGATAGATATTTTACTTTGGACTCGGATATCGATCGGTAATTAATGCGGTGCAGAGCATCGGAAAAAATTTGGATTTTGATATTCTATATCGTTAGAAAATGAATATTTTTAATATCTATTTCCTGCCCGAAAAGTCTAATTTTTCAGTGAATTCAACATGTTTTCAGTCAGGCAAACTAAAATTCAAAAATTAGGCAAGCAGCAATGAATTGAATGACTTTTTCAGACAGAAGAACCTCTGCTATTGTCCCACGCTTGGTCATTTTCCCAATGCAAAAAGTTATTTTCCCGAAAGTCGAAAATTCTAAAGAACCACAAAATGGTTTTGTGGAAATAATCTAGAAAAATCTAGGTTTTAGTCAAATATGTGATAAAACAATACAAGGTCAAACATTCATCCACAACATGCTTATGTTTAAAAGCTATAAACCAGCAGAATAGAAATGATAACAAGAATCATAAGTGATTTGAAATCCGGCGCGAAGCGCCGGAAAATTTTCGATATGTTTTCTTGAAAACGCATGAGAATGCATCTCCGGACAGGAAACTGTATGAACCCTGTAATATGTATAATACTATATTTTTCTATAATTTTGTTCGTTGTTTTGAACCTAATAAATTAAAGTGTAAGTTATATTAGTTAACGGAAAATGTGGTATGCTGAACAAATTGCATTACTAAAATGAAATCCCCCGAAAAGCGGAATCCCCGATGACTTTTTTAGACCGGGGACGGGGACGAAAACGCCGAGGATCCCCGGTATCCTTACGGGGACGGGGACCCCGTACGATCACTAGTGCAGAGACGCATTTTTATTCGTTTTGAAATTAAAAGTACCGAAAATTTTCCGGCGCTTCGCACCAGATTTCATATCATGAATGATTTTTGGTATCATTTCTGTTGTGCGGTCAGAAAATGTCATCGTAGCTTATGCTTATAGCTTTCAGAAACCAGCATGTTATGCATGAATGTGTGACTTCGTATTGTTTTTTCCACGTATTTTCCAAGCATTTTTCTAACAAAATCGTTTTGCAGCGCTTTAGAAATTATGGCTTTGGTGAACATATAGCAAAGGTTATTGCTATTTGAAGAAGCCATCCAGATTCATTGTTGCTTGCCTAATTTTCGAATTTTAGTTTGCCCCACAGAAAACACGTTAAATTCACTGAAAAAATAGACCCTTCATGCAGGAAAAATATATGAAAAGTGTGCATTTTTCCAACGCTATAGATACCATAATCTAAAATTTTCTTCCAGTGCTAAGCCGCCGGAGATCGAGTCCCGAAGTAAAACTACCTATCGTGCTTTTTTATGTTATAGATCATGTGAAAACAATCGCTTTTGATAAATAATTGTGATTGGTAAATTACTGGCTCCAGATATATAAGATGCAAAATTGATGTAAAATGTTTGACCTCTTCCGCCAATCAAATGGTAAAAAGATCATGATCATTCATCGCCAGTTGCTGTAGAATGTGCTGAAAAAATGCATTTTCCGACATTTTAGAGGCCTCGAAATCAAAATTTTCGACGCTGAGCACCGAACAGTTACTTTAGCCAGACTTAAGATGTCTCACCCAAAACCCAAGAAATTCAATTTTAAGTCAGGACACTGACGCGAAGTGAATAAAAAACAAGGTAGGTACCTTTTAATCATTTTTCTGATGAAATTAAGCGAATTTATCACTTTCAGAATGAGCAAATAAACAAATTCTCTCCTAAGTTACAGATCAATCAGGCTTGTGCGAAAAACCCTAATGATTGATTGAATAATGAGTGATCTCATTTGTGAACCTTATTATTCTGTGTCTGATTGAGAATGTATTAAAAATGATTGATCTGTTATGTGGGCTTCTAATGTGATCTCGAAAAGTGTTTTTTGACTAAATTTATTGGAAAAACATTGTTTTTTACTACCACATTTATTTACAAACTTTTTAGTTTTGGCTTGTTGAAATTCCTATTGGCCCTGTAAAATTTTGATATCAGGAGCCAAATGGCCTATCGAGAAAAAACCAAAAAAACTGTTTCTACATGAACAACTATCGACCTGGAAAATCATTGAGATAGCATTGAGTTAATTCCCTTCTGGCACCAAAGTATAAGGTTTTGAAAATGTAGCTCCTGTTTTTATTTCTTCTGTGTTCCTCTATTTTTCTGGCGTTACGCAACGAAATTTTTAAAGATTCTGGCACTCTAAAATTCTGGAAAATAAATTGAAGGATAATTTATTCAATAAACTTGGATGAGTTTGAAAAAAATCAAATTAAACTTGAAATTTTATGAAAATCACCTCCATTATGGATATGAATTCAAATCGGCTCCATATTTAAAATAATAGTTACAAAAAAGGTTAGATCTTAACCTATTAAATGTACCAAAATTAATTTTATCCCCGTCGAACCCCCATATTTTTCCCTTTTTCGAAATTTTCTTCTCAGAAAGTATTTTTAGAAAAACAGTGGAAAACAATTATAGACTGTGCCGGAAAAATTTTCCGGGTTTTATGATTTTAGAGCCTGGAAACACTTACTTTAAATCTAAAATTGAATCAAAAATAACGATAATTTACCAAAATATAAATAAATAAGTCAATATTTTAGGAGCCAAAATAACTTTTAGACATAAAATTTTAGGAATCCATTTCCAAATTTTTAGGAAGCCGAGGCCCCTAAAAAGACTAAAATAACCTGGTTCAAGGAATCGTCAACCCCCCCCCCCCGACCACTGTTGAAAAAGCGCCGTAAGAGGCTTAACCAATGTTATACATAAAACCATACATGTAACGGAGCTCTGAGGTCTGGGGGGGGGGGGGGTTAGAGCACTTTTTCGGGCCGGGTCAGTAATTCCCAAAATTTTGGGGGGAGGGGTCCCTGAAAGGAAAAAAATCGATTTTTCATGACAAAATTCCGAAAAACGGTTGAAAAAGTAATAACTTTTGTCTAAAAAAATGATTAAAAAATGTACTTATGGCGCGGAGCGCCGCGAAAATTGACGTTTTTGACAATATTTTGTTCACAAATTGACATTTTCTTGAAAAAAGTGACATTTTTCAGTATTTCTCTGACTAAAAGTATGGGGATTCCTACGGGCTACATATGGCCAGCCATAGGATTGGAAAATCCTGGGGGGACGCTTAATGGCTAGCCATATGGTCGACGATTTCTGGGGGGGGGGGGGTTCCCATAGCACTTCCCCCCAATAACATGTATGCATAAAACTGCTTTTATTCAAATCTGAGGAAACGACTTCCCTTTTCATCTTTAGTTGGTGCTTTTTACCGGGCTAATAATCCCTTAAAACTCTGAAAACTCATTCGATTGATGCTATTTTTTGAAAGGTGATTTTTCAATTCGATCAATTGGTTTTTGGTGTAGTTTACTCAACCCGTCGCGCCCAAGTATATACAAGTAAAGAACCCCCACAATCGAGCTTATTTGTGTAGCAATCTTTACTCATCGCACGCTTGTCATTATGAATTGCGTTGTCTGTATATATTATATTCTCGCAATAAGTGCGGAATTTTTTAGATGAACAAATCATGTCTGCAAAGTGCAAACACATCTATGAAAAAATCATTAATTTACGTAATCACTAGTAGTCCAAAATTTTTTTCTAATAGACTTAAAGGGTAAATCTGATACCTTGCTTCGAGGTGTAAATTAATTCGCTAATTTGCGCCTTTCACTTATTTAATCATTATAATTACTACATACGTATTATTTTTCGACCAAATAAATTATTATTATTATTACTATTATTCATTTAGATGTATCGACAGTATTCCGTTATTTTATGTTGTATCAAGAAATTTTTCTTTCTTCTAAGAAAATAGTATCACAGAAACCGTCATCTTATCGAATTACCATTAAGCGTTCATAACACTTGAAGACTGACCTTGAAACGCTTATCCTGAAGAACCTTCTTTATAGCCACTAATTCCGACGTAGTCACTAATTTGGCTTGATATACAACTCCGAAAGACCCGTTGCCTATAACTTTGGTATCGGTGTATTGGATTTCAACTTGGCGATCAGGCCCGTAGCCGGGCGTCGCCACAACAGTCAGAATGCGACTATCGCGATCACCACGCGGGAACATGACGGATGTTATCTGCTTGATATTATTCAGCGTTCCGTAGAATCGTTCAGGGTCTTAAATTACCTAATTTAAGAACTATTTCATCAACCGCCCTCGAATGATTCAAAATAGTTTCATTGTAAAATAAAGATTTCGGGGTATCGTTATGTAGTACAATGTACAATCAAATCATTCGATCGTCCAAAAAAGCAGCGTGCCGAATAGCGGCTTTATAAAACTATAAATGCGCCGTGTCGATTCCACGACGCACACCGAGGATGACAGTAATCGAATCCTGAAAAAAAGATTTGATTATTTTAACCTAGATACAGTACTGAAATGAAAATTCTGGCATGTATTATTTCATGCCTGTACATGGTCAGTCAACCTGAAAGAGGTAGACCAGGATTTTCTTAGGGTCAACTGATTTTATCTAAGAAAATTCAAGCAGGGTAACGTTGAACAACTGTAATTTTTTGGTAGTGAGTGAGTTGGTAGAACACTTTCAGGACTGATACCAACTTACCTAGTTACCTATGGTCCAAAAAACCCAGGCAGTGAATGCTCATCTGCCCAAAATCCATGTGGAATAAATGAGCATCCGCCAGGCCCCGTAGGGGTGACCCCAACTACACCTCCCAATGCAAAAGTAGAAAATTTTTTAGCACTCTAGTACTAAAATGATTTTATCGACCAGATGAGATGATGTCAACAGAAATTTATTTCGGGCAGTAACGAATAGTCTGGATTTTAATTCTATATTCGGAGCGAATTAAATTGAAATCTACAAGAGCTGGACACACGTGGCAAGAAAACTTATTTTTTAGAATTTTGTAAAAGATAAGTTCAGCTTGAAACGCGAATATTGTTGAACAATGGAATCAGCTACGTGTATACTAAGTTATAAACTATAAAACATTGTTTTTTCGTACTCGACCCATTTGTACTGTACAAACGACGGTCTAAAACATGTTTGTATTTTTCTAAATATATTTGTACGAATTTTCGATGAAAATTTAAATATAGTCTAATAAAGTCTGATTATTAACTAGTCCGCAGTTCTTCATTATTTCTCGACCCTTAACGTCCTGTTTAGGGTTCATTTTCTAGCGGTCGAGAAATTGAAAATCTGAAAATTTTTCCAGCTCTCCGCGGCCTGCGCCTGACTACTGAAAAAAATTCGATTAGCCCTAATCGGAACCAGAGAAACGTCAATATAGTAGATATTCAAGAGGACTCTATCGTCAATGTGCTTTCGGCTCACGTATAACACCAATATAGCACTCATCATCAGCTCAATTTGACTGACCTCGCTAGTATTTCCTAATTTTTGCCGAGTTATTGACTCCGAACATACCTGTGGTTGGGGGACCCCCCAACTTGGCCAACCCTGTACTCAACTCCCCCAGGCTTGAAAAAATTGGCAAAAAGTGCCTTTTTTTGGGGAAAATTTCCGAATTTGTTTACAAGTCGGTTCCCTTCCCAATTATAGTCCAAAACTGGCATTTTCGGACTACTTAAAATGCCGGCTATCCAGATCAGTTTGAAAATCCAGGGGCTCATGGCATTCAGGAACTCGTTTGCATAAAATCTGCACACATGTCACATACTCCTTAACACTACAGAAAAATCCTACCTACTTCAAGATAATCGAACCTGGTCTACCAGCCCATACCTGTACTTGGGGGGTGTTGGGGGGGACCCCCCCCCCCCAACTTGGCCAACCCTGTATCCAAAATCTTCCCCCCCCCCGTTGAGAAAAAATTAAAAAAATTTGGCAAAATGTGTATGTTTTTTGGCCTTTTTTGGGAAAAATTTCGACTTTTTTCTACCCCCCCCCCCAACTGGTCCGGAGGTCTTACAGGTATGCACCAGCCTACGGAACTGCGTTTAAAACTACACAATTTCACCAGAATCTACAAACACTATATTCCTTTATGACCCTTGATACTATTTCTAACAACTACATTTGGAAGAGCCTCAACAGCGCTGCGCCCTTCGAGCGCAGCTGCTGTACCCTAAGCCTACGACTAAGGAAAATTTTGAAGGAAAAATAAATGTTTACCCACTAGTCACAGAAATCCATGCTCAAAATCAACAAACAACTCATATAAAATAATTAGGCTGAAGGCCGGGAACCGACTCATAAAATTTAGCCAAAATTTGGACTTTTTTTCGACCCCCACCATCCATCATACCTGTACTTGGGGGGGGGTTGGGGGGGGACCCCCCCCCACTCGGCCAACCCTATACCCAAAATCATTTCCCCCCCCCCCCCAGTTTGGAAAAAAAAAAATTTGCAAAAAAGTGTATGTTTTTTGGCCTTTTTTGGGAAAAATTTCGACTTTTTCCTACCCCTCCCCCCAAAATTTCGGATTTACCCCCCCCCCCCCCCCAACTGGTCGGAGGTCTTACAGGTATGCCATCCATCTGGTCTCAGTCCTCTTATGTATGACTCCGAAAACATCAGAACCTTTGGGTAATGGGTATACTCCAAAAATGCCGAAAAAGTATGCGTGGCCGCATTATACGCGTTTTTAAAAATATCGATAATTTTTGGAAAATGAGGAAAATAATTTTAGGTTCAGTGCGCATGTGGAAAAGTCTTCCGAGGGAAAAAAAACGGAGGGCCAGGCGGTTTGCAAACGTTTTCAGTCAGTAGATACCACTGAGTATCTACTGAAAAAGCGCTACCACGCATAGGTGTTCCATCCAATCTCTCGAACTACCTTAATTATTATAGACTACTCCGGTTTGGTTTGATCAATCAGATTCGGTTTTCGTTGACAGACACGGACGATGAAGATCGAAAATCGAATTTTTCTTGTTGAAATTACTGTAGTTTTTTGCCGATAACGTGATCAGTCACGCAGCCATATTGTATTCTCATAACGAAACAATAGAATACATCTATGATTTTCTGCAATCCTGAAAGTCAGCGGATAATAATGAAAAACAGTGGAATCTATCGAATAAATATAATACACGTCGATAAATGCAGGAGTATAATTTTCTACATATCTTGCAAAGATTGATCTGATTTACTATATAAGGAACAGAAGTCACATGTTTTTCATAACTAATTTTCATTTCATAATCATACACATAAAAATTATGCATAATCACCGTTTTTTTCCTCAAAGATTTTTTCCACATATGAATCGGACCCAAAATGTTTTTCCTCATTTTCCGAAAATTTTCCACATTTTTAGAAACGCTTCTTATAATGTGTGGCTACGGATCACCGTTTTTTTTTTCCTCGAAGATTTTTTCCACATGAGAACCGGACCCAAAATTTTTTTCCTCATTTTCCAAAAATTTTCCTCATTTTTAAAAACGCGTATAATGTGGCTACGGATGCTTTTTTATGCATTTTAGGAGCATACCCATGCATTTTGTTGTATTTGGAGTCAGAAACCTGCAAAAATGAGAAAAAAGTTGGGAAAATTCTAGTTATATTAGCCAAAATGAGCTCATGAGTCATGAAGAATATATTGGTGTTCTACAGGAGCGGTTGAAGCATGTTAACGAATAACGATAGAGTTCTCTCTCAGGAATTTATCCGCTGTTAACATTTCTATGGCTCTCATTAGAATCCAGGGTTGGCAAGGCTTTGGTTTTTTGGTTTTTGGTTTTTTTGGTTTTTTAAAAAAACCAAAAAATTGGAAAATCTCTGGTTTTTTGGTTTTTTTGGTTTTTTCCCAAAATCATTGGGAAACTGTTTTTTCACATTAGTCGATCTTCTAGGCATGTTTTAATGTCTATCTAAATCAACAGAACAATTGATTTAGTTGAATTGACTTCACTACAAAGTAGAAAAAAGTCGTATTTTTATGCTACATTTTGTACTCAAAAGATGTAATATAAATTAATCGATATCCTTTGCATCCATCTTGCAATCACACATTTAGTACATGAGTCAATTTTGCTATAATTTGCTCACAAAAAAGTAGATGCTAAATCTTTCGTGGAGTGTACTTCGACCATACGGGGTTACATCCATTGATCCATATCATCATCAAAATGTTATAAAATTTGATTGAATTTAATATCCTGAATCTATTGTTACAGTAACCTTTTTAATTTTCTTAGCTCGAAATTTCAAAATATGAATGAGACAACAATTTTATACACATCAGTTAAGCATACTGTAGGTTGACAAAGAGAAGAGCTTTTGAGTGGCTCATTTTTATGTGACTTGATGTCGCTGCTAAGTAGAAAAAGTCTTTCAAAAATATGTATCTATCATGCAAACGAGAATGATAATAAGACCCATTTGCTGTAGTTATAGCTCGCAGACAGGTTTGAAAAGCAAAAATTTGGAAACATCTGAAATGTCTATGTGTGACCTTCAACTGCAGTTTGTAATATTAATAGCATATGTAATAATCTATCAATTTAAAACCATCTTATCGAAAACGGTATACTTAAAAATTGTGTCATTTCAACTTTTCTGTGCATATGTATATATATGATGCATTGATACAATTCTGTAGTTGATTTCTTTCGAGTTTTGATTACGTACATTGTGTATTGTATATTTATCTTTATTTGTAATTTTTCTTCTTTTTCTTGAATTTACCCCTTACATATCGCATGCTCTGTTCCATTTTTACTTTTCTTATGTTTTTCACTCATGGTTCCTCTCTTATGTGCCCACTTTTACTGTATTTCTATTGCTATAATAGGGATTTCCTATAGCATAAACTAATGACACTTCCGATAAGATTAATACTTCTAGCTGCCATTTTAAGGCTCCCTAACTAGTCTTTAGATGATACAGGGAGCTTCCAGCAGTTTTTTTCATAGTTATTTTGATGTACCAAACATTCTAAAGAATTAAACCAGAAAAAACCACTAAAAAACCAAAAAGTCAAAATTTCAAAAGTTTGGTTTTTGCCAACCCTGTTAGAATCATCTAATTGTATTTAGTTCTTGGTCCGGCGCGGAGCGCCGCAAAAATTTTCAAATTTTCACTTTCTACAACGCTGGAAATTGAACCTTCACAACGTTGGGAAATGAATTAAAATCCGACTCATGAAGTATAATTTGTTTCCCATTCCGGCGCGAAGCGCCGGGAAAATTTTTCAGTTTTTATATTCTGAAACGCTGGAAAATAAATCTCTACAACAGATATTCATAAACAGAAGTTCTAAAATTGCAGTCTAGAATGATGTCTTAAATTTCTATCTTCAATAAACGCAAAAGTTCAGGTTGCAGACGTTTAAAAAATTCCGAACATCGAGAGAAAAAATTGAGAAAATTGATGAAAAATCTCAATATTGGGCGACATAATCGACTGATAACGATTAGAAAATGAAACGAGCTAACTTGATTGATAGAAACTGTTGAGCATTAATTAGTAAGTCGAAGTAGATGTGCTAATGGCCGCGCCTGATAGAAAATAGGCAAGATTGTACCCGTGACCGGCGCGAAGCGCTGGAAAATTTTGAGATTTTGACCCTTTTAAGTCCACCAAAACGCATCTTTTCTGTTTGGAATTCCCCCCAAATTTTTTCCTCAATGAGAACCATACCCAAAATTTTTTTCCTCATTTCGAAATTTTTTTCCCCAAAAGACCCCATTTGAGAAAAAAAACGGTGCTACGGATGCTTTTTTATGCATTTTAGGATAGGAGCATCCATACCTGTACTTGGGGGGGGGGTTGGGGGGACCCCCCCCCCCCCAACTTGGCCAACCTAGTACCCAAAATCATTTCCCCCCCCCCCAGTTGGGAAAAAATTAAAAAAATTTGCCAAAAGTGTATGTTTTTTTGGGTTTTTTTGGGGAAAATTTCGACTTTTTCCTACCCCCCCCCCAAAAAAATTTCGGATTTACCCCCCCCCCCCCCCCCCCCAACTGGTCGGAGGTCTTACAGGTATGGAGCGTACCCAAGCATTTTGTTGTATTTCTAGTCAGAAACCTGCAAAAATGAGGAAAAAATTGAGAAAATTCTGGTTATGTTAGTCGAAATGAGCTCATGAAGAATTAGGTGTTCTATAGGAGCGGATAAATTTTACTTTTTTATTTTACATAATTTATTCGTCATTAGAAAAAATATTATCACCAGCTCAAAGGCGATTAGTATCGCGCGGATATAAGCTCAAAAACGCAATGCATCTTTTTTAAAAAACATTAACGGCAGATGTAACATGATGACTGGGTAACATATTCCGCGTAGTATTTCGAACGAACGAAGAGAAAAAGAACAAAAACACATGTTAGTCTGAGAAAAGAAATACAACAAACATCAAGATTATTAGTTATTAATGCAGTACGAAATAAAAAACAATTTGAAACTATCAAACAATACAGAAATACAATACAGAAAAGAAAAAAAATTGAAAGATCAAACAATACAAAAATCTTTTTCGAGTAATCGTGTTAAAGGTAGAGTTCTCATGGATTAATAATCCACTATCAACATTTCTGCATACCTGTAAGACCTCCGACCAGTTTGGGGGGGTAAATCCGAAATTTTGGGGGGAGGGGGTCGAAAAAAGTCGAAAATTTTCCCGAAAAAGGCCAAAAAACACATGCACTTTTTTGCGAATTTTTTCAATTTTTCCCAAACTGGGGGGGTTGGGTATATGGTTGGCCAAGTTGGGAAGTACAGGTATGCATTTCTGTGGTTGCGATTAGAATGATCTAATTTTATTTAGTTTTTGGTCTGGCTCGGAGCGCCGGAAAAATTTTTGGATTTTCACTTTCTAAAACGCCGGAAAAATAACCTTCATAACGTTAGTAAATAAATTAAAATCAGACTGATGAAGTGTAATTTGCTCCCCCAGACGCGAGGCACCGTAAAAATTTGCGGGTTTTCATATTCTAAAACGCTGAAAAATAAATCTCCCTAACAGATAATTCGTGAACAAAACTTTTAAAATCGCAGTCTAGAATGATGTCTTCAATTTACATCTTCAATAAACGCAAAAGTTCAGATTGCAAACGTTTAAAAAATTCCAATCATCGAGAGGAAAAATTGAGAGAATCGATGAAAAATCTCTATTTTCGGCGACATAATTGACTGTAAACGATTAGAAAATGAAACGAGCTAACTTGATTGATAGAAAGTGTTGAGCATTAATTAGTAAGTCGAACTAGATATGCTAACGGCCGCGCCTGAGAATATAGTTATCATTCATTATACCCATGAATTTTGAGATTTTGACCTTTTAAAGTCCACCAAAACGCATTTTTTTGGTTTAGAGTTCTCCAAAATTTTTTCCACAATGAGAACCATACCCAAAATTTTTTTCCTCATTTAGAAATTTTTCTCCTCAAAAGACCCTATTTGAGGAAAATAACGGTGATCATAATTAATGGGAACATACCTGTAATCATACCTGTAATTGGGGGGGACCCTCCCAACTTGGTCAACCATATACCCAACACCCCCCCAGTTTGGAAAAAATTGAAAAAATTTGCAAAAAAGTGTAGTTTTTTGGTCTTTTTTGGGAAAATTTCGACTTTTTTTCGACCCCCTCCCCAAATTTCGGATTTACCCCCCCCCCCCCCCAACTCGTCGGACCTCTTACAGGTATGCCTGTAATTGGTGGGAGGTTGGGGGACCATACCTGTAATTGGCCCACCGCTCAACTTGGCTAACTATATATATACCCAACCCCCCCCCCCCAGTTTGGAAAAAATTGAAAAAATTTGCGAAAAAAGTGTAGTTTTTTGGCTTTTTTGGGAAAAATTTCGACTTTTTTCGACCCCCCTCCCCCCAAAATTTCGGATTTATCTCCTTCCCCCAACTGGTCGGACCTCTTACAGGTATGCGGGGACCCACACCCCCAACTTGGTCAACCCTATACCCAACCCCCCCCTCCCCAAACTCGGAAAAATTAGGAAAAAAGTGGCTTTTGGTGGCCTTTTTGCAGGGTTTTTTTGCACACAGCAACCAAATTCTTTCTGCCAAGTTGCACAGTGCAACTTGAGGCCTGACTAATCTTTTGATTAGGTGATTGGCTTTCTGTCCGGAGTTGCATCTTTATGCGTTCTAAAATGGAAAAAATTGAAAATTTTCCGGCGCTTCACGCCGGGTTTCAATTGATTTTTTATATTATTCTAGTGCGCGGTTATAAAAGGTCATTCTAGTTTGTGCTCATAGGTTCTAATTATCAACATATTATGGATAAATGTTCTATCCTTTATTGTTTGTTGACGAATTTGATGAAAACTAATATTTTTCTCGGTCATTTTCCCAAAATTTTTACCGTCGTCATAAAAATTTCAACTTTCATGTGATTTAAATATTTTGAGTGTAAAAATCTTTGCCGATTGAAAGATCTAAATTCTTAGTCGCTTGCCTAGTTTTTGAATTTTACTTTGTCCGACTGAAAATTCATTAAATTCACTGAGAAATCAAACCTTCTGTCTGGGAAATGAAAGGTGAAAAGATTCATTTTCCAGCGTTCTAGAATATTGAAATTCACAAAAAAATTTCGGCGCTACGCTTCAAATACATTACTCTAGTCTAGTCATATTAATTTTTTCATTTTCTCCCCAAAACTCAGAAAATGGGTATTTAAATGTCTAAAACTGACGCTGATCGAATGAATTACAAGAAAACTAGTTGGCGATAGTTTTTTCCATAAATTTAAGCAACTTTATCGATTTTAGAGTGAGCAACCAAAAATTTATCTGTGCAGCCCAAAATTTTCCCCCAAGTTGCACATTGCAACCTGACCTGTGCAAAAAAACCTGCTTTTTTGGGGAAATTTTCGGAATTTTTTCGAATTTTTTGGGGTTTTTCGACCCCCCTCCTCAAAATTTTGGGTCTACCCTCCTCCCCAAGTGGTCGGACTTCTTACAGGTACGAATGAGAATTGGGTTGGGAAAGGTGTCATATCATTTAACATCATCTCAATAACTTCCGTTATTTTTTCTCCAAGTCTGCATTTTTGACGTAAAAAATTTCCAGCTTTCTAGCCAAATGGCGAAGAAATTTTTGGAAGTTCGAACTTTGACGGTGTTTTTTTGTGCACAAAAAATTCAAATGACACAAAGCATTTTGAGCGTTTCTGCGAATTGGTTCAAGTCGCTACAGCTGTCGTCTCGTTAAAAACATTCTGAGAAGTGTATACCCGTAAGAGATCCGGCGGGGGAATGTCACTATAAAGTTTAGGAATTAAGTCGGAAAAAGGCCCTTGGGGCCATTCAGTGGTCTTTTTTGCCCGATTCCGGATGTTTGGGCTATCCAGTATCCACTACCCCAATCCTCCCAACTGAAAGTATGGAGAAGTGATAGAAGATTTCTGGTCGAAAATGTAGTTAAGAAGGCTACATTTACCGCGTGCAGTGTATACGTAAAAATCGTTTCCATCCATCCTGTTCTTATCTATTTACGATAATGAGATGAAAAAAGTGTGTGAGAAAACGGTTTATGAGTACGACTCCCTAAGAAAAGGGATGCTAAAAGCATTTACATATCTTTATAATGAGAAACGAAAAAATGAGGGTACTAAAATGCATCTTTTTGGTTTGTAACTCCCGAAAATTCCTTCCCTCAAAATACCCAATTTAAGGAAAAAACAGTGCAGACATGGTATTCGTAGGGTCGGCTGGCGTTAATTATAAACTATAGGTTTCATACCGGCCTTACATATATTTCATACGTGCATAACAGGCAAAAAATGTTTCATTGTAGATCACGACACGAATTTGAGTTTAGAAAACGCTAAAATGTGCCAGGCATTGGACGATTGGGACGAAGATCGTACGTGGACATCGCCGTTAACTGTTGTGAGTTTTCTATTGTTGATTTATCCTTTCAGAAGTGATGTAGTGTTTCTTTCTCGACTTGTTATTTGTTAGGAAAGAATTGAAAAAAACGACAGAAGGTGATTTCAAAAGTCTTCTACATAAATAGTAGAAAACCGTAACTTTTTCGGAAATTACCCAATGAAATACTTTTTCTTATAGGAATTCGCATTTTCAAAATCTAGATCACTGTTTTGTTCGCTCTGCGTTCCTATATGTATGATACCTAGTATGAGTCGTTCAGTCGTGCACATACATTTTGCAAGTTTTCATTCCAGCTGAAGACCGTTGGGCCGAAATTGGTGCCGTTTTGTAAAACTGTCGTCATTTATTTCGTCTTATTTTTACCTCAAGATCAACAGTCGCTTCTTCGCTGTTTAATCAAATGTGCACCAATATTGAGTCTGATCTTCTTCGTGCTATTGCACGGCATGAGTTTATCCAAAGAATACGCCTGCGCCAGGGCGATTTTGTGCGGATTAATTAGTTCACTAATCGGCGATATATGCTTAGTATTCGACTTCTTCAATGCAGGCATGTTGGCGTTTGGAATCGCTCATGTAAGTTATTTATAGCGGATTCAAGTGTCTTTTTGGTAACTATAAAGACAGTGCTTTTCAGACTTTTCAGACAATAATATCGGAGCAAGTTAGTAATGAGACTGTTCCGAAAGGTAGATTCTTAATTTTTAAATAGAGAATCAAAAACAAATTTAGCTCTAAATCAGTGACTTTAAAAAAGTCGGATAGTTAAGCTTTTATACGAGTAATGTAAAGTCAAAAAATGAACGTATTCACGCGACCGATGAATTTTTTAATTAACAATGTATGTATACCATATGTCTATGTAACAGAGCTCCGTTGTCGGGGAGAAAAAAGCGTCGTTTTTCTACGTGAGGTCATCAATCATTCAAAATTTTGGGATGGTCATTGAATGAAAAAAATTCAGATTTTTTGCCCTAAAAATCTGAAAGAGGTTTTTTTTGAATAGGAATTTTTTCCGAAAAAAAAACATGAAAACATGTATTTCTTGCATGAAGCGCCTAAATTTTAAAAAATAAATTCAAATTTCTAAGAAAATCACTTGCTTGATCAACAAATTTGAACATTCCGTATAATCTAATGTGAATAAACATGGAGCTGTACAGCATAACGCTTACTTTTCTTTGAGTTCATAAAAAATGCCGTTCGACTTTCAACACCTTTTGTATCGGATAGTCGATTATTTTATATAAGTGATTTGTGTTCTATGGGGACGCCCAGTCTTAAAATCAGCGAAAGCTCATCCGTGCCTCTATCCGAGGTTTTACAAAAAAAGGTTCAATAAACCTGAACAAGCTAGCTAAGCTGTATAAATCTTATTTAAATCGTGCTTGTAACGAAGCTCGGTGGTTATTTAAAATACAGGCAGAAAATCATAGAACGAAAAAAGTACGGATTGGTTAGGGATGTCCCAGGCACCTGCGCAGGTGCCATGGTATGAATGAACGTTCACTGGGTATTGCATGTAAATGCTAAATATTGCTGTTCTTCCAAAAAGAAACAATTTTTGTGCGAATTTTTTCGTACAGGAATGGAAATGCAGTTTCTAAAAAATAGTGACGGCTAGGGCACTTAAATTTTGGTGCAACGTGTTTCATAAGTTCCGAAAAACCTTCATCTACAACGGAAATTGGCTGTTGATCTAAGCAAATAAATTTAGCAATTTTTCGAATTAAACCTTGGGAACTTTCACGGTCGGTGTTCCAAGTTTTTATGAAACTAGCTTCCAAAGTCGTTTGATTGGCATTATTTGAATTGTTTATCACTGCTTGAAGCTCATTTTTCACTTTTTTTGCTGATTTCTGCTCGTCTAAGTATTCCATGTTAATGGGTGAATAGGTCGCCGAGTGCTTTTTCAGGCCACTGTGCCCGAACCCATGTTTATTTTGACCATCATCTTTAGCGCAATAGTTACATATTGCCTTTC
The DNA here is from genome assembly GCA_963922205.1 of Romanomermis culicivorax. Taxonomy (NCBI): domain Eukaryota; kingdom Metazoa; phylum Nematoda; class Enoplea; order Mermithida; family Mermithidae; genus Romanomermis; species Romanomermis culicivorax. Next base: position 144,238 of record CAWUHX010000010.1, on the reverse strand, counting down.
GTTCGTCAGTCGTCAAAGTAGTAAAAATATTCCTCATAACAGCGGAATGATTAGAAGTCGCCATTCTTCAAAATTCATGTATAATTTGACTAAATTACAGAATGAAATCTGCAAAAAAAATATTCTGCATACGATCCGGAATTCATTCATAAATAAATTACGTTAATAGCAAATATAGAAGGTCTCAAGATTCATAATTAATAGGTATGATTGGCACCGGCAAGAAAGGTGGCACTGGGACATCCCTAGCTTTTGTCCTAAAAGGCGGAAAATAATTTTGTAAAAAAATAGTTCTTTTGATCTAAAAAATCATGGAAGTTTGTACTCAAGCTAAGCACAGAAAATTGAAGTTTTTGGCCATTTATGTTCGAAAATGATCATTTTCTGCCGAAAATGTAGGTTTTAAAATATCTTTTTCGGATGAGGCTCCATCAATGCTTTTTAGTCAAACTGTTGAAATGAGACTTGTGTTGAGGTTGAGAAATATAATAAAGGAATTGGTATCAAAAGTAGACCTAATTAGTCACTCACTAATTCACCTAATCAGGCCGAAACCTTAGGTAGAACAAGCTTGCAACAGTTCGGTCAGTCTCAAAATCAACAAAGATCTCCTGCTTTCGTCCCGAAGAACTGCAGAAGATAAGATAACACCCTGAGCTCAAGTAACTTCAAACCAGGGGCAACTCCAGAAGTCAGGCCGAGAACTGAGTTGTAAATGTAGACTTGCACGCTGGGTGGCTCTCCAGAAGTCCGGGGTCTAACCTGCGTTCCCTCCGCTGCGAGTGATCGAAATAATGTCCGGCCGGGGGTCGTTGTATTTGGGCGGAAATGCTCCACCAAAAAATAATATAACAAATAGTATAAATATTGCCCTACTGGGCCGCCGATTTCTTCTTTATTAAAAATAAACAAACAATCAATGAATGACCAAAAACATAGACGACCGGCATATTTATGCGCGGTGTCTATGCAAATCGGCGTCGACGCGTTTTGCGTCGACTTTGGCTATTTCTTCGCAACCTGGAGATAGACTATGTCCATCCCCGACAAAACGACCTATTTTGGCGAAAATTTTTTTACACGTTTTAGGCAATCGGCTAAAAAAATTTGAGTACATTCTCTTTTAGAAAGTTATATCAATGACAAGAAAGTCTTTATCCAAATTTATTCAGAAGCTAAAAAGAAATGAAAATGCTTGAAAGAAATGAAAAAGGATAGAATATGGGTCAATACTGTGCCTACCTATGTATATATTATTAAGATACGACAAATAAACGAGATGGAATCAATCATTTTTGAAATTTATTTTTTAAAATTATTCTTTTTTAGAATAAGTTTTTACAGTACATTACGTACAGTGGAGTGTAAAAAAGTCAAATCGGCATTTTACCTGATTTCTTTACAAGCCCAGATTTTTTGTACGTGTCCCATTAGCACTCGTGCTAATAAAAAAGTATTTCAATAGCACCATTAGGGCAATTGACAAGTGATGCATCTTTGGTCTGAGACTACTGGTGTGTTTGCCGATTCTGATAATTTTCTTTTATTGTATTGTCTATTTATGAAATCGTGCTTGATGTTGGAACTTTCAAAAAAGAATTTGAACCAAAACAAAAGCATTCAGAATGAATTTTTCATTTTGTGGAAGTTATAGAATAAACGTTATAAAATGACGATTTTTAACTTTTTACCACAATTTGCTGAAATCTCTTACCTGATTTTCTTCTCAAATTTTTCTTAAAAATTTCTCACTTTCATTCATTAGTAGAGATGTATTGGGGAGCATATTTTGAAAATATCGGGTCTGGGTCCAGGTCCGGGTCCAAAATTTTAAGAATATCGTGTTCGGGTCTGGTTCCAGATCAAAAATTTTAAGAATATCGGGTACGAGTTCAAGTCCGGGTCCAACAAAATGGTCGGGTAAGTTCGGGTCTTGTTCCGAGTCCAGGTGGTACCTGATAAATCTCTAGTATCGTATAGGTATATTTTGCAAATAGCGAGTCCTGTTCCTGATCCAACGAAACGGTCGAGTAATTTCGGGTCTGGGTACCCGATATATGTTCTATCATTCATACATGTAATTGGGGGGAAGTGCTATGCGAACCGCCACCCCAGAATTTTCCAATCCAATGGCTAGCCATATATATGTAAGCCGTTGGGACCCCCGTACTTTTGGCCGGGAAAATACTGACAAACGTTAATTTTTTTAATTAAAAATGTCAATTTTTGAATAAAAAATGGTAAAAATGTGAATTTTCTTGGCGCTTCGCGCCATGGATACATTTTTTTGGCCTTTTAGGGAAAAATTACTATTTTTTTGAACTATTTTTCGGACTTTTTTCGTGAAAAAATCGAATTTTTTTTTCCTTGAGAGACCCCTCTCCCCAAAATTTTGGGAAATATTGACCACGTCCCCAAAAAATTCGCCCAACCTCCCCCCTCCAGACCTCGGGGCTCCGTTACATGTATGCTATCATTAGCACGCAAGCTAACGTCTGAAATTTTTAGTGTCAAGGTTTTTTTCCATTTCTTCTCAACAGGCCAATTGGCTCCTACGGTCAAAATTTTACAGGCCAATCCGAATTTCAACAAGCCAAAACTATAAAATTTGTAAAAAATGTGGGAGAATAAAAATAATTTTTTCAACAAGTTTATTCAAGAACACTCTTCAAAGTCACAGTAGAAGCCCACATAACAGATCAATCTATCGAATGCATTTTTAATCACATACAGAGTAATAAAGCGCGGCTTATTTTTGCAAAAGCCAGGTTGCAATGTGCAACTGAGAGGAAGAATTTGGCTGCACAGGTACATTTTTAGTTGCTCACACTAAAATTGATAAATTCGCTTAGTTTCATCAGAAAAAAATGGTTAAAAGTTACTTCTCTTGTATTTCATTTACTGCGCGTCAGTTCCAGACTTTTAAAACTGAATTTCCTGAGTTTTGGAAAAAAATTAAAAGGTTAGCTAAAGTAAACTTGTTTAGTCCCTGGCGCCAAAAAAATTTGATTCTGAGGCCTCTAAAACGTCGGAAAATCAATTTTCGGCACATTCTTCTGCAACTATCGACGATTGATCGTGATGTTTTCACCATTCGGTTGGCGGAAGTGTTCAAACATTTTTCTAACAATTTCGATCTAATATATCTAGAGCCAGTAATTTACCAGTCGTAATTATTCATGATTGTTTTCAAACGTATAACGCATAAAAAAGCACTATAGGTATTTTACTTCGGACTTGGATATCGGTAATTAATACTGGCGCTTAGCATCGGAAGAAACTTTTGGATTTTAATATTCTATAGCATTAGGAAATGAATATTTTTAATATCTATTTCCTGCATGAAAGGTCTAATTATTCTGTGAATTCAACGAATTTTCAGTCGGGCAACAAAAAAATTCAGAAATTAAGCAAGCAAAAATTCAAAAATTAAGCTAGAAATATCTAGGTTTTCGTCAAACAAGATCAAACATTCATCCATAACATGCTGATGTTTAAAAGCTGTAAGCATAAGCTAGGCCGACATTTTCTAACTGCACAACAGAAATGATACCTAGAATCATAAATGAGTTGAAATGCGGCGCGAAGCGCCGAAAAATTTTCGGTATTTCTTTTTCAAAACGCATAGAAATGCATCTCTGGACAGGAAACTCACTTAATCAAAAGGGGCTCTAATTTTTAATAGCCATTTTGGCTTGTGCCCCTAAATTTTTAGGAGCCAATCAGAATTTTCAGGAGCCATGGCTCTTAATTGGCCTAAAAAAGCCTGCACTGTGCTAAAAAGTCATGTGCGCCAGACGATTCAATATTTCAAGCAATATCGTTATTTTTTCCTAAAATAATAACATAAATTTTGGAGGCATCTGCAGCCGGTTCCAAGAAAGTATCTCTCGCGCGAAAATTGGCTCTGTCTTTCGATTTTTGCTCTGTTTTGGCACTCGGAGAGATAAAAGAGAGAAATTGGATTCCAGGAAATTTTCTCTGACAGTGAGATACTCTGAGAGCTAACTCTGTTAGAGAGCTTTTATGCGAGATAGCGTTTGCAATAGACATTTCAGAGCCAAATTGGTTTTACTTGCCCAAAAAAAGTGCTCACCCAAGTAAGAGCAGAGTCAAAAGTTGTAAGCCTGCTAGGGGCTGGCTTACAACTGTCTCTGTTTTGTCTTTTGTGTATTTTTACTGCGTATTAGGTCGTAAATTAAGATTGCGTTATGCTCCAGAGTAATTAGTCGTGTTTTAAGTTGTTCATTGCTCCTTTCTCTTCCTCGTACTGTGGTTTCAGAAGAAAGTTGTGAAACGAGCTTTTCGGATCCAAAAATTGACTTTTTTGTCAAAAACGGAGCGCTGAGGACATAGTAAAAAAAATTTTTTATTGATGGTGTCATCGATAGTCAAAAGTTATCTCAAGGATGGAGAAGTAAAGAAAAAAACGATTTTTTTCGACTAAAAAGTCTGCAAATCACTTTTAAAAGTAGGTTTTGTCTACAAAAGCATGTTAAAGCGACGGAGCCAAAAATATTGACGTTTGTTTTTCTAAAAATTTTTGAGGGAGCACCCTTACCCCCAATCCCCCAACTGCAGGTATGTTTGATCGTTTTATTTTTGAAAGATCAAAATGGACTTCCAGAAAAACGATATTTTCGATCATTTTATGTTCAGAACACACCATACTAAAAAATTGACATTTTTGACTGTTTTATGTTCAAAAAATTACCGTTGTCGACCCTTTTTATTCGAAAATTGTCATTTTCTACAAAAAATGACATCACTGACCCTTTTTTGTTCATGGATGACCACTTTTTACTATGGATGGACCGGATCGATTTTTTGATATCCGGATGTTAAAAAATTTGGTTCAGCGGATCCGGTCGGATCCAGATCCAAAAAAAATTGCTTCGACGGATTCGGATCTTGAATGAAAGATCCGACCGGATCCAGATCATATAAATTCAAGGGAAATAGCAAGCATAATAAAAAAGTTCCGGTGCAAGCCTCCAAAAATTTATATGGATTTTGATATTATTACAATGCTAAAAAATGGATTCTGTCAGCAGTTATATCCTGAATAAGCGGTCTAATTTGTAGTCAATTAAACCATTTGCATACAAGGACAGAATGTAAAAATCATATTGAAAGCATGCAAGTGCAACTCAAAAATCAAACTAGCAACCAAAAATTTAGATTCTTCAAATTTCGATTTTGGTCAAATACCAGGATGAAGATCATAGATTAATATATCAAAAATCATAGACTAAACAATAAAGTGAGACATTTCAATTTCTGAAAGGATCGACTTAGACAACAGCATACGAACCGCACTGAAAACCCGTACCTATGTTATGAAAATTGAGTTCTGCACAGTGCACAAAACGTCCAAAAAGATTTTTGCGCGAGCTCCAAAAACTGTGCTCAGTCCGCAACAAACCCTGGTTGAAACTGAGGAAAAACTTTTGTTTTTGAAATACAATTTACCAAAAATCAATTTTAAATATTGACTGTTATTATTAAATCAATCAAATAAATGTTTGTCACCTTACCTTGGAACGTTACCTTAGTGTGAAAATATACCTATAATCAGAAATTACATTTCCACTTGATTAGTATCAGTTATGTCTAAACTGCATTTTGAATCATCCGGATAAGGGTAGTTGAAATCATACATGTAATTGGGTGGGAAGTGCTATGGGAACCCCCCCCCCCCCCCCAGAAATCGTCGACCATATGGCTAGCCATTGGGCGACCCCCCCCCCCCAGGATTTTCCAATCCTATGGCTAGCCATATGGTAGTTCTAGGGACCCCCATAGTTTTAGTCGGAAAAATACTGAAAAATGTCATTTTTTCTATGAAAAATGTCAATTTTTGAGCAAAAAATGGTCAAAAACGTCAATTTTCTCGGCGCTTCGCGCCGTAAGTACATATTTTATCATTTTTTAGACAAAAATTACTACTTTTTAAACCGTTTTTCGGACATTTTTCATGGAAAAAATCGATTTTTTTTCCTTCAGGGACCCCTCCCCCCAAAATTTTGGGAATTACTGACCCCCGGCCCCAAAAAAGTGCTCCAACCCCCCCCCCCCCCCAGACTTCGGAGCTCCGTTACATGTATGGTTGAAATGGGTTCTTCCGGATGCGTATGGGGGTAATGGAAAATGCTTCTCCTGGATCCGGAAAAGTTACGGGTTAGGCGGATCCAGATCAGGGTACCCGTTTCATCTCTAATGGCTAGCCACATGGTTGTTATAGAGACCACATCCTTTTGGTCGGAAAAATATTGAGAAATAACAATTTTTTATGAAAAATGTTAATTTCTGAAGAAAAATGGGCAAAAACTATAATTTTCTCGACGCTTCGCGGTATGATTACATTATTTACGGCTTTTAAGACAAAAATTACTATTTCTTGAACCGTTTTTTGAAATTTTTTGTGAAAAAATCGAATTTTTTTCCGTCAGAGACCCTTCCCCCTAAAATTTTGGGGAATCAGTAACTCCCGGCTCAAAAAAGTTGCCCGACTCTCCCCCACCAGCCCTCGGGGTCCCATTACATGTATGCATACGATTGGGACGGAGGCGAAGTCTCCATAACTTGTCGTATGAAACCGTCATGGTTCCAAAATTCTGATTTAGATTGGTTTAATCATGAGAATGTGAATTTTCTCGAACTTGGCGAGTTTTGTACTGCATTGCAGATTTTGTGAACTCAAAATTTTTTCCAGGTAAATTATGCCCGGGCATTTGGTTTCAGACCCGTGAAGCTTTGGCTCGGTTTATTACTAGCTTTCACCGGTGTACTAGCTTTCAATTATATAAAAGACAATTTAAATCCGGAAGTTGCTACGTTCGTCGGTTTATACGTCATACTTATTTCGGTAATGGCCTGGCGAGCTATGGCGCGCATGAAAATTTTCAACGATCTCTGGAAGTGGACGCACTTGTGCAGCAGTGGTGGCGCCATTTTGTTCATGATTTCGGATTTTTTGATCGGTGTCAATAGTTTCGTACATCCGGTTCCTTATGATCACGTTCTGATCATGTTGACCTATTACGCGGCCCAATTGGGCATCACTTTGTCTGTGGTCGATTCCAATCGAGCGAAGAAAGATCGTTGAACATAAAGTGAGTTCTTGCTCTGCGATTATTGCGTCTTTTGTGTTGAGAACAAATTTAAACGAACTTCGTGTCATAAATGTTTCAGTTTCGGCAACATAAAATTCATTGGACTGAAGTTAACAAAATTGTTTTTTATAATTATGAGAGCAGATGAAAGCGTATTTGGAATTTTGTTCACAGTTCTTTTGTCATGCATTGGTTTTTACAGCAAATTATACGCGAGAAATTGTCTAACGATAAGTTATTGCGAGATAACTTTTCACAACTTACATTTCTTTGCAGTAAACTGTGACATCAAGTCCAGGGAGGATCCTCTTACTTGTTACCGACGAGGGCTGGTGCGTGAGTAAGCGAAAAAAAAACAAAAATACAGCTATACGTAATCATTATTATCATATATATAATACGTAGAAAGTGATGAAAAATTTTTTATTCAACGAAAGCTCAGTGGGTATCTGACGATTTTTTCGGTCCATGGTTGAATCTGCTGTCTCAAGTAGGAGGGTTTACTGTAGTTATTACAGGATTTCTCATGGCAAAATCGTTTTATTTTTCACATTTCAATCCAAATTGTGAAGTCAGAAACGGCGTCGGAGTACGTTATTAAGCTATAAGAAATCTGAGATGATTACACGAAGCGCCTGTTTAACTCGTAATTAGCGGCCTTGCCACAACCTCTAAATTAGAGCAAGCTAGATTTGAGTGAGGTGGTCTATCCAAGTCAAAAAGACACTCGAAAAGAGATATATGATTCAGTTTTTGCAGAAGATAGCTCTGTCAATATTCTTGCATGAAACTCATTCTCCGCTTTGCTGAATTAATTTAAAGTTTCGGAATCATTCAAAAGTGATGTGCACGGGACACATAGACATATGTTCTTCACTTCACATGATTGAAGCCTACCACATATTTTTTGAGGTATTATTTTGTTTTGATTTGCCACAAATCACCATTACAGAAGCTAAATTTTATTAGACATTGTCTCAAAACTTAGCCTGTGCTTAATCTATGCTAAGAGCCAGATGATGCTACTTTGTATATTAAAACGCGTCGGTGAATGGTAAATCCCAGCTCGTGCTCTGATAGCAGTAGCATCTACCCAGTAACATCAGCTACTTTTAAACGTATGGCCCCAGGTTTTTTCAGTTGGATTCGAATTTTTGTCCATTTGTGAGAAACGAGGCCGAGTGTGCATGAAACAGAGATCCTTCAAGCGATCTACTAAATACTTTTGGATCATACAATTAGTGAGTGAGCCATCTGTCATGCTCCCTAACAGCATAGTACCCACCGAGAGAGTCTCCAGGGACCGATTAAAGATCCAGTTCTATCATGTCGCATTCAAATGATTCTACACCTGCATCGAAAAGGGATCTGCACCCTTGCATAGTGCACAAAGGAAATGTATTCACTGCATATCAAATCCATTAAGTTAATATGTGGATCGATATCAAATTCTGTCTTTCTTTTTGAAGGTTTCGACGATCTATCAGCATGAATATTTATCCGAAAAAATGATTCAATATTATCTTGGCTTAGATTCATAGAATAAGTCAAGGAGGACTGAAGATTTCACCAGTTTATTTTGGGGATACGAGTAATGTCCTCTGTGTTTTGTCTTTATATGTTCGCATACCGCTTCAGGAATACTCGAACATTGCTGAAAAATCTATCGATCGATGTATTTATTCTCTATTTGTATGTATTTTTAAAAAATTTTTACCGCTCGCTATTATTAGTTCCCCAGCCTACCAACTACCCACAAAAAACACGTGTAATAGAGAAATCTCGCGTACCATTTTTTTATCCGTTTGTTATAGTTGAACGTGATTGCTCATGTTTTTCATGCGTCTTTTCCGCGCGACTGACCCTGACCTATCGCTACTTGTAAAAAACCCATGTGATTTCTTTCCGGAGTCTCAGAGTTACTACCGATCTTATATTATGATATATTTATGTTTTGTTGGTTTGTGAATTAATGCAGAATAAAAATTAGTAAACAGTATGAGATTCGTATTGGGACCGTCGTTCCAAGGAACATGAGGAAAAGTCGCGCGTTAGCGCCAAATAGTGACTTTTTCCAGAAAATAGGGCTCAGATCTCTACGTCGTGAGATTCGAGCTAGAGTTTTGTAAAAGAAACGAATCCCAAATGAAGCTTTTATCTTCATGACAGCGAATTGCATGGCGCAACGAAAACAAAATGACAGGGTATCGCTTAAATTTTGATAAGATAACATCGTTGAATATTATGCAGTTTTTTTTAAGTTTGTTCATGTATCACTTTTAAGAAATCACAAAATGTTTGAACTTTCCCAACAAACACCGCTTGATCAACAAAGTGCAGTTAATAATAAATTAACCAGGGTAAAAAGCTGTAATGTCACAAAACACATGCTACAGAGCCATAATGTGAGAAATCTGGCGATTCGTGCTAATATGTGTGACAACCATACATGCACGTGGGGGGGGGGGGTTTTGACCCCCAGCAGATTCTTGCTGATCCCCAGCAGATTTGACTTTTCCAGCAAGAAGGAAAATGAACAAGAGAGAAGAGACAGTCGTCATAAAAATGGAAATGATGCTGTAGTTTGACAATTTTTCTAAACAAATCATACTTGATTCAAAAAAAGTAACATGAAAACTTTGAAAAGTGATGTCTAAGCAAATAATTTCACATATCTGACTAATATGGCTTGAAGAAAATGCTGCTATGTTAAAAGACTTTCTGAGACATTTTCTTTTCATCATCAAGAATTTAAAAAATTTTTTATTCCACCCCTTATCCTGGCCGACCCCCAGCAGAATTTCTATGCTGTGCATGTATGGTGACAACAGCATCCACCATATCGAAATGGAGGACCAAATGAGCCATGAGCCAAACGTTCACCCTGCCTGGTTTCACTCCTATTCAGCGGAAAGCAAAATAGCGAGACTCAATACAGCAATTCACAAAACAGTGATGTCTATAAGAGCGAAGTCTCAAAACAACGAATTCTCAGAGCAAATTTCCAAAATTTTCAAGATTTTCAGAATCGAATAATGCAGATTGGGTGGGGTAGACGTTTTGGCGTATGGCCTATTTGGTCCTCCATTCCGATTTGGTGCATACTGGCTGTCACACATGCCAGACAATTTCTGACAATATGGCTTTACAGCATGTGTTTACATTATAGCTTTTTATTCTGGTTTGTTTACCATTAATATATCATCTACATGCATGCTTTCGTTTCTTTTTTCGTTTATTGACTTATTTCCTTTTTTATTCTTATTTTGAGCCACTTTTTGTTGTTGTTCAATTTTTTTAGGCTGTGTGCATACTTTGTTCTATTTTTAACCTACTTTTGATTACATTATTTTACTGTTCGTTTCTAATTTTGAGGAATCCTTATGATAATTTTTTTTGCTTGTGTCACATATTGCGCCATCCATGTCACGTGTATGACATGTGGATTTGGGAGAGCTGGGGAGGTTTGGGTATCTCATCAGGTGATACCGTGTTTTAGACGTCACATTGATGGTGAACCATATCAGATTGATCCTATTACAGTGAGTAATAGGCTGTGACTCCTGATGGATACTGGCATTTTCCCCAGGCTTCCCTAAATGGCGTTGGGGCCTAACCTGGCAAATGGTGGCTATAGAGAGCTCTGTAGTTGGTTCTCTTGTGTTGTCCTTGGGGTCTTGCTGTAGGGTAATGGACAACGCTGCCAGGCTAGGTGTGACAATCCCCGAGTCCTACTCAGTGAGCGCGGGGACAGGGTCACCCGTAAAATGACCTAATTTGTGGGACCCGATTATGAACCAGACAGCCCCTTTTTAGCCCGAACCTGAGAGGTGGAGGCCCTACTTATCTGTGGAAACCGTGGGAAACCGACTTAGGAAGGATTTCCCAACAAATACCCCACAAATAACAATAATCCCCTGAGAAGACTCACCTAGTCCTGTTTCTCAAGCGATTCGACGCAACGGGTGGCAAGTCCCTGGATGCTTTCGGTCTTCTGGCACTGGGAGCGGGGATGCGATCCTCAAACGTCCTAGCGGCGAGCGGCGGCGAGCGGGAGGCGATACTCCAACGTTTTCTTCACGAACCGGGGGGCGGTCGGACACCTGGCACTGATGGGCAGCGGGGTACTGTAGGCCGTAAGCGGCGGACGCAGTGAACAAGAGTAAATTTATGCAAATTTATTGGGGAATAAGGCGGCGGACACACAGGTGTACAATAAAATATGCAAATTGATGAGAAGGCGGCGGGCGCTGAGTGACAACCGGACGAAAGCTTGGTGAACCCAAGAATGAGCGAAAAACTAAAGAAACATGTCCTTTTAAGGACATGTTTGGCTCCAGCTGCAGCTTGGGCGGAGTTTCTCGGCGCTCAAGCTAACTTCTGCAGCTAGACGCGATGCAGAGGATGCCTATGAGCACATAGACATTTTTTTGTTCACATGCGTTTAGCACTGAGGCCGACTGCAGTGCCTATGCTAAGCATATGAACGTCTTTAGCTAAATTTCTTAGCTAGTCGTTTTTGCGTAACAAAAACAACGCTAATTTTGATGATAAGAGGTGCGTGAGCGCACCAAAAATAGCCATGTGCTCGTGGAGCACGACTGGCGGAACTTTTTAGCTAAAGGGCCTACTGTAGCCCGCGTTTGTAAAGAAATAAAAATACAACAGAACGAAACATAGAAATGCATGAAAAATATAAAAACGAACACAAAATGCATGTGTAAAAATGAAATAAACAAAAGCATGATCGAGTAATAAATGAAACATGAAAAAATAACAAAATGTCGGCATGATCGGAATCACGTGACGTTTGAGAATTGAGCGGCACGTGACGCGGCGGTCCTTCGAAAAAGGGCGTCCTCGTCCTTGCAGTGGTTAGTAGTGAGGTTTGGTGCGGCGTGTCCGTGGTCGTAGGTCGTTCCAAGGTGTGACGGCAGAAGTGGTCGAATAGGTCCGTTGCATTGTCGGCGGATGGAGCCTTCTTTGATCGTAATTCGTTTGGCGGTATGGTAACCGGAGGTTGTTGCTGCGTGAAGTTGCCGACATTGAATATCCTGTGCGAAAGTCTAGAACACAGAAAAGAAAAAATTTCAGGGCAAGATGTAGGCTATCGCAGGGGATGCGCCCAACGAGGTACAGATTTTCGGGTTATCGCAGAGGATGCACCCAGTGAGGTACAGATTGTCGGGTTATCGCAGAGGATGCACCCAGTGAAGTGTAGGCTATCGCGTGAGGATGCACCTGAGGCGTGACGCTTTGGTTGCTGAACATTCTCTCCTATCCACTAAGATCCAGCATGGACAGGAGTGGATACTTCGTGAGGGGCACAGCAGTCCTTCGAAAAAGGATGTCCTCGTCCGTAAGCGGGGACATTGGAGAGAATGCATCTTGAGTTAAGGGTCGGGGACCTCTGCATCAAGATGTGGGTCAATCAGATTCGGTGTAAAGTCCCGGCTTATTGAAGGATACAACAAGGGTGCCGAATCCGTTGCCTGTGAAGTGGGAGGTGTATCCTCTGCTTCACTCGGTTGGTCAGGGGACACGTAAAGTCGAAGCTGGTTGACATGTACAGTGTCTTCCTGATCCATCTCGAGAGGAAGTGTGACATTGGGATATGCCACACTTGTTACAAGGTAGGGCCCATCGTAGATGGGCAGCAATTTAGGAGTGAGTCCACGTTTGCTGGAGGTGCGCAGTTTGAGCACCTGATCACCTACTTTGTACGAGACATCATGTGCCTTCCGGTCGTACGACCGTGCATAGGCCTCCTGTGCTTTCTCAATCCGACTCTGGATTGAGGTTAACGCATTCGTGAAATGACGTTTGACCTCCATATCATATGAGGAAACATTAATGATATGGGCCGGAGGGTTGAATGAGAGCGCAGCGTCAACAGGGAGCATGGGTGTGCGACCGTACATGAGTTCAAAGGGCGAGTACCCTGTTGACTCATTCATGCTGATATTGACGGCAAACACAGCGTATGGTAGGTGTTCATTCCAATCGGTATGTCCTTGATGAACATACATACGTAGCCGTGTGGCTAGCGTTTGATTAGCTCTTTCCACCTCGCCATTGGTCATCGGATGATAGGCGGTAGAGTGGATCTTCTTCGTTGCGCAGATCGCAGTGATCTCAGTCATCAGTTTTGATGTGAAATCAGTGCCACGATCTGACTGAAGAATCTGCGGTGCCCCGTGCCGGCAGACAATTTGCGTGACAAACAGCCGGGCTATGGTGTGCGCAGTGATGTCCGGAGTAGCAAAAGCCTCGACCCATTTCGTAAAGTAGTCGATGAAGACTACGATGAAACGGTTGCCGGCTTCGCTAGTGGTCATTGGTCCCATACAGTCGACACCTACCCGATGAAACGGTCCCGTGATGGTGATGGGTTTCAGGGTCGCAGTGGTTTTCTGTCGAGCGGGCTTATTCCGTTGGCAAAGATCACACCGCTGACAGAAGGACTTGACATCCCGACTGAGGGAGTGCCAGTGGTATCTGCGAGCAATGAGCCGCGCAGTACGTTTAGCACCAAAGTGTCCAGCTAAGATGTCATCATGATGAGCCCGGATAATGGCAGTAACCATGGATCTGGGTATGACAATCTTATTGGACTCGCCTGTCCATTTCTGAAGAACGTTATCCAACAGATGGTAGCCTCGCACATCATTCTGGTCGCCCAGAGGCTTAAGGAAGCGAATGATGTCGGCTAACTCCGGATCCTCCAGCTGAGCAGCGAAAAGGTCGGGGTGCTGCGCACCAACCGATATCTCGGCATAAGACTCTGATCGTACCGGGCGCTCCGCGCCAACAGTGATCGGTGCTGAATTACTTGAACGCGCCAGGTGCTGCACACCATCGGTCAAGGTTCTTGATCTCGCCAGGTGCTGCGCACCATCGGTGATCATCATAACATGCCCCTCAGGTCTGTAGAGGGGAGTATCATCAATACTCTGACCGGTGAGGGAGTTAGGATCCGGCAGGCGTGATAATGCATCAGCATTACCATTAGACTGACCTTTTCGCGGCCGAATTGTCAGTTTGAATTCGGCGAGCGCGAGTCCCCACCGAGCGATCCGAGCAGAGGGGTTAGGCTTCTCCAACACTGCTTTGACCGCGGTATGGTCAGTCTGAACGACCACCTCGTGCTGGAAGAGGTATGGTCGAAAGTGCTTGACGAAATAGACAACAGCGAGAGTTTCCAGTTCTGTAATGGAATAGTTTTTCTCGGCCGCTGTTAACCCTCGGCTGGCGTACGCAACAGGATGGTCGTATCCATGTTCGTCTAACTGGCTGAGAACCGCTCCTATCCCCGAAATACTCGCATCAGTTTGAAGGATAAAGGATTTCGAAAAGTCCGGATGGCGCAGGATAGGAGGGTTGGTCAGCAGGCGGCGGAGTTCATCGAACGCCTCCTGCTGAGGTTTTGACCACTGGAAAGTAGTTTCCTTCCACAAGAGCTTGGTGAGTGGCTCGCTGAGCCGGGCACAACCAGGGATGAAACGCCTGTAGTAAGACACGAGGCCTAGGAAGGACTTGATGTCTTTGGCATTTTGTGGAATGGGTAGGTTTTGGACGGCGGCCAGCTTGGCTTGGTCAGGTTCCAGGCGGCTCTGTGAGATGTGATAGCCTAGGTACTCTACCTCTGAATGCGAGAATTTGCACTTGCTCAGTCTGAGCTTCATTCCACCCCGGTGAAGACGGGCGAACACATCTGCCAGGCGCTCAAGCATTTGAGTGTGAGAGTTCCCGAACACCAAAATGTCGTCGAGATAGGTTAGAACCGTGCGCCATTGGATTCCAGTAAGGAGGAGGTCCATAAGGCGTTGAAATGTCCCTGGCGCGTTGCATAAACCGAACGGCAAATAATTGAATTCGTAAAGTCCAATAGGTGTATTGAATGCCGTCTTTTCTTTATCCGCCTCAGCAATCGGGATTGACCAATAAGCGTTAGCCTGGTCAAGGGTAGTGAAGTATTTCATACCCTTGAGTGTGTCGAGAATGTCATCTATCCGTGGGAGAGGGTAGACATCCTTTTTCGTGACCTCGTTAAGACCACAAAAATCAACACACATACGGTGAGAACCGTTTTTCTTGCGCACCAGGACAGTATTAGTAGACCACGGAGACGTGCTCGGCCGAATAATACCTTTCTCCTGGAGCGCCTTGACCTCCTGCATGATGAGATCCTTTTCCTTAGGTGAGGACCGGTAAGGGAAACGGCGGACTGGGCGGGCATCGCCTGTGCTGATTTCGTACTGGGCGAGATCAGTGGAACCTGTGTCCTTTTCATCAAGAGCATAAAGGTCGGTGTATGCAACCAGCAGATCGAGTAAGGCTGCCCGGTCCCGAGGGGAGATGTCCGGTGAGATTACAGCATTGGCCTCGACCCACTGACGATCAAGGACGGTGTCTGAGTCGACCGGTGAGTCCCGTGAGGGCTCACTATGCATTTGCACATGACTGATGGTCATGTGCGGGTAGAGAACCACGGAATGAGTATTCGGGTTAACTACTTGAAGTGGTATGTGACTGTTGGTCACGCTACTCACGCTTCCAGCAAAATATACGTGTCTTTGAGACCCGGTGAGGTGCTTCGGAAAGAAGGCCACCTCAGGTACGTTCGTATATATTGGTGGAACAGGTACAGTGAATCGTGTCAGGGAGCGAGGCTCCAGAATTACCAAGTCCTTCAGGGGCAAGGCGCCTCGGGCAGAAGGTGGGCTGTGGATGAGACTGTCACAGGGGATTCTACTCTCTTTGAACTGGAGGAAGGATTTCTCCCAGTTCAAGCTGACACAATTGAACCAGCCGAGGAAGTTTGTTCCAAGGACCAGTTCAGCTGAACTGTATTTGGACCTGAATCCATTCAGAGACATCAGCCACTGTAACCGTGATGTAGGCTGCTCCTAGCAGTGGGATCGGGGACCCATTGGCTGCGATAAGACGAGCCCTGGTTGGTGAAAGTGACAAGTTGGGCAGCTGGGCCGCTAACTTGTGGTCCAGGAGTGAGAAAACAGCTCCTGTGCCGACCAGTGCCTTTGCTTCTACCCAGTTGTTGAGAAGAACTCTGATATGGGGTGTCCGAATATCATTTGGGTAAAAAGCAGAGACCACATGACCGGAATCAGGTGTGGTGGCACCACTGGTGTGTTTGGTCTTACCGGACCGCTTTGGAATCGGCAGTCCCGTACGACGTAGTAGACCTACCAGAGCGTAGCCGACGGAGGGTTCCGGGTCGTTCAGAACGGTGGACTCATCCTGTACCGTGAGTACGTGGTCTGAGTGGTCCCTTGGGCTCTGAGTAGCTCCTAGTGATTCAATCTCGTTGTCCAATAGCGGTGGCGCGTTGGGCACGGGTGATGCCGGAGCATCTGAATCACTTGGCTCACGGTATCGGCCTTTCTCTAGCGTGACTGGAGAGGTTCCAGGCGGAGGTCGAGGGCAACCTGACCCGTGCAAGGTCGACAGATGACGACTTGCCTGTCTAGAAGAGGCCCGGGATCCCCTGGTTGACCCACGTGATGAGGCAACTGAGGAGGCCCGTGAGTGTGGCCGAGAGATGGACAAAGCCCTGGACCGTGATCGTGATCCCGACCTGTGTGAGTTTCGCGAGAGAGTACGGGTGTTCTCCCACCAGGGGTCGATCTGGTCAATCTCCGGCGTGGTCAGTAGGAGGGGTAATTCTACCGCGTTTAGCCGACAAACATTACGTTGGTAGTCAAACATAATGTTCTTGAACTGTTCTAAGAAGTCCAGTCCGAGTATGAGGTCAACAGGTGCCCAGAAGGGAGACGTAGTCTTGCACACATGGAGATGTACATCGATCCGTGTGTTCGGCTGGCGGTTTCCAGGCAACATGATTTTATATGGTCCCGAAAGGATGGTATGAACGGCTTTACCATTGATGCTCATCAATGGGTTAAAGTCATGATGTTGCTGGAACGCCATGACCGCCTTCGGACTTTCTTTAGCCAAGGCCTTATGAAGGCGTTGGCTAATAATAGTGCGGGGCAACCCGTGTCAAGGAAAGCAGGAGTTTCCTTGGTATCCAGCAGCACGACGAAACACGATGTGATTCGGTCAAGCTGGGAGGGCACATCGTTTTGCACATAGTGAAAACCGATCCAGCGTTGGACTTTGCGGTAAAGACCCAACGGGGAGAAATGGCTAACAAACCTGACCTGTTTGCTCCGCAGACGGTAGCTGAGATAATAAGATACACCAAGATAGGCAAGGTATCCGACACCGATCAGCACTGTCAGGGTAATTAGGATGTTAAAGATCAACTGGACCGGCCCGCTCAGGACAGCATGCAAGCCCTGGGCGAGGGTGTGTTGTTGACCCGTAATAACATGGTTTGCTGCCAAACCGACACCTTCCAGGGAGGCCTTGATGTCGTTTCCTACCCCTGCAAAGGCCTGGTAGATGGCGTCTGGTTGCAGGGATAGACCAGCGGTAAAGTTTACCAGCTGGTTGAGTACCGCTTCAATTTGCTCAGTCTTGTAAACGTACTGTTTAAAGAAGGCAAAGTTTGAAGGGGTCATCGCCAACTGGTCATGAAAGAGCGCCGGTGCGTCAAAGTGAGTGATGTTGAAACGCTGCTTCCAGAAGAGTTCCAGTGGGATGTGGCTCACATGGACCGCGCCAGACTCAGTAAACCAGCCCGAGCGATTTCGGAAAATCCCTGTAAAGTGGTGATGACACGGCACAATTGGGCTAGATTTAATGAGATCCGGACCACGGGGGGTGGCGAAGTAGATGGTGCCGCCGACCTGTACAGGTAAGTACTTGTAGCAAACGTTTCCCACCCGGTACGAGTGGTAAATGTAGGTGGCGTTGACCTTCTGACATGGCCATATTGTCAGTGCATCGCCTGTGAATTCCGCCATCAGGTCATTCCTCTGGAGGAATGCCCGGGCACCCAAGGTAGGGTTGAAGCGAAGCAACTGCCAAGTCAGATCAAGATAGCGTTGAGCGTGAGAGCAGAGCTCAAGCCACGTGAACCGGAAACCGTTAATTTCCGACTCCTTGATCTGCTGAGCCAGATAGTTCAGTTTGGCATTGACAGGATCGGGACGTGTGTCCTTTGCCAATTTGAACAAGTTTTGGGTCAAATTGTATCTCCCGTGGATGCGAAGGAGAAGACCCTGATCCGTCCGGACTGTGGTGGAACGTAGTTCTGGGCACAGTTGGAAGACAGGGGAGTTTCCCGGGATCTTGAGGGCAACCTGTAGATCATCGATGATGACATGGTTCCCTGACATGGACGCAGTGTAATTTCCCTTGGGGTGATAATGACACCGCGCCATGAAGTTTTGTGCAGGCCAGACAATGACTCCCTCGAGGGTAGTGCACTGGCCTGCAGTGGGACTGCATCCACCTACATCGCCTAAGGTGCTTAGGGCCGTAGTGCCGTCCCACGAAGCGACTTGTCCCTCCTCAATGAAGAGGTTAGTCACCGTCTTGCAGACGTCGCTGCAGCACCATTCGTACATCACTTCCAATGTTTGGTTTGTGCTATAAAAGCCAGGGCGAATGCCGACAAGTTTTTGTGAACCAAACATCTTAGTGCGATGTGCTAGCATGCATGCCGCAGGCGCGAAGTGCTGAGTGGTAATGACGTCTGCAGTGATGCCCCTAGAGCCGAAGAAACCAGTGTTGGTGCAGACTTTGCGGGAGCGCAATGTGCATTTCCACGCTGTGGTTGTAATTGGGTCTGAGCTAGGGACATACACCGTAACATTCATGCTCCGCGGGCTCCATGAAGATTGCGGTGGTTTACACTCTACATGCTGGGGTAACTCAAGTGGATGTCCGCTTCTTGAGAGACCGCAAAATTGATACTGAGCCGCCGGTGCTGACAAACTCACCCCTAGAAACAGTGATGCTACCAAGGTCAATTTTATTATCAAAAACAACTGTACAAACGTAATTTGTAAGTGTTCACTCATTTTCACAAATCTGGCCTGAGGGGCAGTGTCAGATTTCTTCTTCGTCGCTGTCGGAGGAGATGGCTTCCTGGCCGGGGAAATCGAGGACCAATCCACCACACGGGTGGATTTCCCGGAGGATACCGATTTTTGGCGACCGTGGGGCGACTGCCGTTGGGAACGGAGATTCCTCAACGATGCTGACATCTTCGTTAACCGGACGTAAGGTCTCGTCGACGGCCATGTGTTCGACGACGGGCGACTTGGTCGCAGCGGTCGGAGATGTCTCTTGGGCTGGCGCCAGCGATTTGGCTTGGGCTGTTGCCGACGATGTATTTTGGGCTGTTGCCGGCGGTGTAGGATCATTTGTGGGTTCCTTGGCCGGTGGCGAGGAAGCAGTAATGTCCATTTTTGTTGGCGATGTCGCGGCAACAGGTGGCGCTGCTGTCGGTGATGTAGCGGCGACAGCAGGCAGGAGGATCCGACTGGCCTGTTCGACTGCTCGGCGGACGGCATCGACCGAAGGCGAGGATGGCTCCCCGTCCAATAAGAACTTCTCGACGGGCGAGATTGTTATAGTCTCATTGGCAATGAACTCGAGTGCCCGTCGGGGGACGTCGGGTCGTAAGAGTCGCATTGAAACAGGTGCCGCAAGCACCACGTCGGCGGCCGTGAGCGCTTCGACATGCGATGGCTCGTTGAGCAGAGTCCACTGCAAATGCGGGTATTTCTTGGCCAGGTCAACTGACCAGATGGCCAACATCGCGTCTTGGACGGGCGATGGCGCTGTGAACAAGAAATCGATAGAGTCGTGGACTGAGATAGATTTCTGGTTCCTACTCCAGGATCACCTGAAGAAGAAGGTAGTATACCTGACAAATTCATGGGCTCGACCTGGTCGAGGACTTCCGTAGCCGAATCCGTGGGGATCAAAGGCGGTGGTCCTGGAGGGACGATGCGGGCCGGTGGCGCCGAAGATGTCGTATTTGCGGCTGGAGCTGGCTCGGCAGTCTTAATTTTGGGAATGCGATACGATGCGAGGATGTTAGCGTGGCCAACAAACTGCGGTGTCATCGAGGGGTCCAGAGTGACCGGCATCGCATACTTTGGTGGTGGTGGTGGCAGCGGTATGTCCGATACATTTATCGGTACGGGTACCTGGGCTGCTTGGACCACTGAAAATCCAATACTGATTACGCAGACAGGATAACACTGTTGTGAAGAATCTGTCAGGTGTTCAGCGAGTGCCTCATCATCCAGGTCAAGAGGATCTGGATGAGGAGGGCCATCGGTAGCCCCAACGGCATTGTTGCGACGTATTGGCTGCCGATATTGGTTTCCCATCCCATTAGGAGGGTGATAACCATTTCTCTGGTGATACACATTTGTCCCCTGGGAAGAATAACCAGTATCTTGGTAGACATTCTCACCCGAGTTAGCCGGATTGCGCTGCGGACAGGCAGTTGATCGGTGCACTCGCACTTGACGACAATGAGGGCATGGCCTATCACATCGGTCCGTGGGGTGGGCACGTGTACGGCAAAAATAACAGCGACCACCGTTAGCAGCGTTGTTACCGGGAGCAGCACCGGTGGGACGCTGGGCCCGGCAGTCGGCGTCGCTATGTGTACACAGTCCGCGGAAGGAGCACGTTTGGAGGTGTGCTCCCGAGGAGTGTCGCCCGGCGGACTGATTTGGTGTCGATGGCTGTGGAGGCGGCGTCTGTTGGATTGGCGCTGGTGCACGTTGCTGGGCCGTGAGCTTCGCTATGTGGGCCGTGAGCCTGGCCATTTCCTGTTTCAAGTGGCGAACCTCATCGGCGGAGGATGACGACGTTGGAGCGTTGCTCTGTCGACCATTTGCGCTTCTGTTAGGCATATCGGGATTATATCCGGCATGTTTAGGTTCTGAAGAGAAAACGGCGTTAGATAGAGCAGTGTACCGGATCTCGTCCCGAAAGATTTGGGATTATGCGTAACAGGCTGCCTTGAGTGTCTCTTCAAGAGTCGTAAACTCCCTAAACTTGATACTATCTCGGAGGACCGGCTTCAATCCTCGCAGAAAGATAGGTTTGATGATAGAATCTCGGACGTCCGTCGCGAGATCTGGATACGCTACCCTGGATAGTCTCTTGAGGTGCTCAAGGTAGACTATCGCAGACTCTGTCGACTTCTGCAGTCGATCTTGGATCAGCTGCTGATGCAGATCAGAGTCGCGCCCTACCGGAAAATCTCTCCGTAGAAAAGCCGTAAACTCTTCGTAGCGGGTAGGTATTGGAGTGCTGCTGCTAAAGTCCCGGTCGGAGGCAAGAGCAGGACCTGTGAGGCATGACTCCAGAAAGGCGATTTTATACGCATGATCCATTTCGCTTACACCCTGGAGTGTAAAGAAAGGAGTAAGATGCGACATAAAATCAGTGATAGACTCACCAATAGCACCGGAGAAGGTGGGAGGGGCCATAAAGCTGGACACGGGAGGGTGCCTCCGACCATTCATGGCCTCTAACTTTTGGTTGAGGGGTCCAAGAGCGTTCTCAAATGCTGCCTGGACTTTGCTCTCGATCTGTGAAGGGAGATCAGCTTCCGACTTCATGTCCGAGGGTTCGTTTTCCCGTAAGGTGGTTAGAACAGACGTCCTTGCCCGTGAAGCAATTAAGTCAAATTGAATAGAGAGCGGCTCACTGGTCTGTATAGGCTGGGTACTGAGACGGCAGGAACGACGGGGTGTCTCTATTGTGTAAAATGAAAGTGAGTACTACTTTTGAATTCGCGGCGAAAGAGCATGTGAATTCGGAAAACGCGTGTGCGATGGCGTTTGTGACGTAAACTTGATTTAGCTTAAGACTAGCGACCACGAAAAGGGAGCTAGAATGGAATAGGATTGTAAGATGCAAGATCAGAGTACATCAGGGTGACGCAGAAGGGAATTTATCTGGTCGCCCGTGATGGACAGAGGCATGGCCTGAGACATGGGGGAATCGATCCCGACCAAAAATGTAGAGTTGGGGCCTGGACCCGGCAATTAGAATAGCCAAAGAGGACAGAAGATCAGATATAAGAG
Source organism: Romanomermis culicivorax (assembly GCA_963922205.1). Taxonomy (NCBI): domain Eukaryota; kingdom Metazoa; phylum Nematoda; class Enoplea; order Mermithida; family Mermithidae; genus Romanomermis; species Romanomermis culicivorax. The sequence continues at coordinate 122,130 of CAWUHX010000010.1, read as the reverse complement.
GAGAGAAAAGGCGGTTTACCTGCCGAGAAGTAAGATGACGGATGAACCCGCTCAGGAGGGATTTTTCCTGGAGGTTCGACCGCTGTACTAGTTTACAAACCTTGGGGCGAGGCGGACTCATAGCCGGCAAGATCCTACTCACCAGGAGTAGCGCATAAAGTGGCATAAAGTGAAAAGGATGTGGACAACTGAAAGTGAACTTAAAAGGGAGCAATAAATAGGGACAAAACTAATTTACAAACCCAGTTACGCAAAGGGGTCGCGCAGTTACGCAACGGGCCTCACTCACCAGGAGCGATTGCGATCTCTGCATAGTGAGATGGACTATACAGGAGGTTCCGTGTTGGACGACATTCGCGAGTAACTTACAGCCGTGTCCGAAACGGGAGCCCGCATTCGGAACAGAACGGACACTCTCCAGGAGTATTATATACAGCTGGTGGCCGGGTTTGCCGATCACTGAGATGAAGTGAGGCTCGCAGGTCACACAGTGGAAGAGAGAGAAGGAGCACGGGTACCAAGGGTGCTATTCTGACACACTCAGTCAGTTAAAATGAATTACTCTGGATGTTTTGAGGGCGCACCTGAAAACATCTAAGGGATCACGGGTACAAGGTGTCCCTGGGTGAATATGAGTGTAAAATAACTGAGGCGGACGCAGTTATGGATCGAGGCGTACTCAATACCTTCGCTGAGGCCGACTCAACGGTGCCCATTACATTACATGACTAACAGGGGTGGACCGCGGAGGCGGACTCTGGGTCAGTGGCGACTCTAGCACGGGCATCGTTAAGCCAGTTAACGAAGGCGTTCGAGTGAATGAAATATGACAGGGGGTCCTATACACTCTAGGCCCAACCGGAGGCTGTGCCGTGGTCCCTCGGGAACCACTACGGCGGGGACACTAAAGAAGATCTATGTATGACAGCTCGATGAGATGAAAGAGAATGAGTGAATTTAGATAAGAAATTTACAAGAAGATTGTTAAACCCTTGCAGACGTCAGACACAGGCAGTACAGACTGCAAATGCCTACCGTCTACACGAGTCAAACAACCAACCCAGCTGAGGCCGAGTGTAACTCGTTCAAACCTGCAGTTAAAGCTTGAAAACAGCCACGTGCTGATCAACAGTGCCGCTACCCAGGCGGACAACCTGATCAGTACGCAGGCTAGTGAGCATCTCAGGTGGTGTATATATGTGGACTGATGTTTCCCAGGCATCAGCCCCCAGACACACACAAACCCTTGGACAAGAGAGGTAGGTGATAGGACCATGCGCCAGCGACCACCTACAACTCAAGTGGAATACTCATAGGACCGACAGTAACCTGGTGCGGACTTCAAAAGGTAGGGGTATGAACCAACACATGACCTTGGTGCTGACTGCAGGTGCCTGGGATAAGAGCATTCAAGTATCATGTCGCAGTTGCGGACGCCAGGGGTGAGTGCCTAAGGCCAGCAAAAACCCCTGCAGTAGCACGTAATGTTACTGTTGCAGACGTCAGAAATAGGATCCCGTGACCTCAATTCCTGCTGCGAGAGCATGATACATTATCATTGCTGACGTCAGCAATAGGGCCCTGAAGCCAACTATTGGTATACGGCAACACGTGATGGTGCCATTGCTGATGTCAAAAGGTGGAACCGAGGGTCTGATACCTTACGTCAATGACATGAGATGCGGTTGTTGCAGACGTCAGATGTGGCACCCCTAAGACCTGCACATCTTTGAATTGTGACACGGTGCGTCGCCATTGCTGACGTCACAGATGGGGTGCAGAGAACCAGCCGAATCTGTTACAACAACGTTAACTTCAGCTGTTGCAGACGTCAGAAGTAATTACTGCAGGAGTGTTAACTTAAACAACAACACATAATGTCGGTTGCTGATGTCAGGGGTAGAACCCGGAGGGCTACCCACCCCTCAAAGCAACAGCAAGTGAAGCGGCTGTTGCAGACGTCAGTGGTTGCATCCGTGGGGTTGAACCACATAACAACAACAACCCGTAACATTGTCGTTGCTGATGTCAAAGAGCATGACCCATAAAGTCTATGGTCTAGATGCAACAACCGGAAAGCAGAAGAAACAGACCTTACAGTAAGTAGAAAAGGAGAAGAGAGAAACTTACGTAAGGGTGTCATACTGTAGCGGTGGCATCAGAAAAACAAAAAAAAATTTGGTTTTTTTTTTTCTTTTTTACGAGATTTGGACATACGCGTGTTAAATGTGTAAACAGTAGGTGTAAAATTTTTTTTTTTTGGGGCCGGAAAAGTGAGCAATTCCGACAGTTTCCGCCGACATACAAAAATACTGTACACAATCAACAGATCGCAGCCACGCATGACGCCCAGAATCATATGTGGAGGGTGTACGGTATCATGGGGTCATGGACCATCGACAGTCAGGAGAGGCCGTCAACCCCTACAGCTGTGATACCAGTACCCGCGTATGGGTATACTGTAGTTACAGTATGGGAATGGGCACAGGCATACTGTAATGGCACCCACCTGGAGGGCTACAGTATACCACCCAGGATTAGAGAAGGGGGGAATAAGGGAAAAGAACAGATAAGGTAGTTTACAACACAGATTAAGTATGCTGACTGTACAGACTTAATCAGAGGAGGAATACAGAGAATACTCGATATATAACTCAACTCTGGGACACATAACTCGACTCTGAGGATAAATAACTCGACTCAGGGGGAATTTATTACTCATAGGGGTTATACACACGCATGAGATAATTATTTACACATATAGATCACATTTAGATCACTCGTAAGGGGCAAATCCCGTCTTACAGTAATTAAACTCGAACCTAAGGGATAAATTCCCGACCTACAGTAATAACTCTCGGTGGCACGGGAAAAATTTCCGACTTACAGTAATAACACGCGACTCGAGGGGAGGTTGCCGACCTACAGTAGCGGTAATCCAAAATAAGGGACATTCCTGACCCATTAGGCAGTAAACACGAATATGGGGGGTCTCCGACTTATTGGATGGCTAGTACCCGATTTTAAGGGGGCTTGTCCGACTTAAAATGGGAATTGACCCGACCTGGGGGTTGTTCCGACCCAAGGGTGAAGTTTTTACACTTAAGGGTGAGTGCCAGACTTAAGGTCGATTTTCCAGCCTCGCCATGTCACATATTGCGCCATCCATGTCACGTGTATGACATGTGGATTTGGGAGAGCTGGGGAGGTTTGGGTATCTCATCAGGTGATACCGTGTTTTAGACGTCACATTGATGGTGAACCATATCAGATTGATCCTATTACAGTGAGTAATAGGCTGTGACTCCTGATGGATACTGGCATTTTCCCCAGGCTTCCCTAAATGGCGTTGGGGCCTAACCTGGCAAATGGTGGCTATAGAGAGCTCTGTAGTTGGTTCTCTTGTGTTGTCCTTGGGGTCTTGCTGTAGGGTAATGGACAACGCTGCCAGGCTAGGTGCGACAATCCCCGAGTCCTACTCAGAGAGTGCGGGGACAGGGTCACCCGTAAAATGACCTAATTTGTGGGACCCGATTATGAACCAGACAGCCCCTTTTTAGCCCGAACCTGAGAGGTGGAGGCCCTACTTATCTGTGGAAACCGTGGGAAACCGACTTAGGAAGGATTTCCCAACAAATACCCCACAAATAACAATAATCCCCTGAGAAGACTCACCTAGTCCTGTTTCTCAAGCGATTCGACGCAACGGGCGGCAAGTCCCTGGATGCTTTCGGTCTTCTGGCACTGGGAGCGGGGATGCGATCCTCAAACGTCCTAGCGGCGAGCAGCGGCGAGCGGGAGGCGATACTCCAACGTTTTCTTCACGAACCGGGGGGCGGTCGGACACCTGGCACTGATGGGCAGCGGGGTACTGTAGGCGGTAAGCGGCGGACGCAGTGAACAAGGGTAATTTCATGCAAATTTATTGGGGAATAAGGCGGCGGACACACAGGTGTACAATAAAATATGCAAATTGATGAGAAGGCGGCGGGCGCTGAGTGACAACCGGACGAAAGCTTGGTGAACCCAAGAATGAGCGAAAAACTAAAGAAACATGTCCTTTTAAGGACATGTTTGGCTACAGCTGCAGCTTGGGCGGAGTTTCTCGGCGCTCAAGCTAACTTCTGCAGCTAGACGCAATGCAGAAGATGCCTATGAGCACATAGACATTTTTTCGTTCACATGCGTTTAGCACTGAGGCCGACTGCAGTGCCTATGCTAAGCATATGAACGTCTTTAGCTAAACTTCTTAGCTAGTCGTTTTTGCGTAACAAAAACGACACTAATTTATATAAGAGGTGCGTGAGCGCACCAAAAATAGCCATGTGCTCGTGGAGCACGACTGGCGGAAGTTTTTAGCTAAAGGGCCTACTGTAGCCCGCGTTTGTAAAGAAATAAAAATACAACAGAACGAAACATAGAAATGCATGAAAAATATAAAAACGAACACAAAATGCATGTGTAAAAATGAAATAAACAAAAGCATGATCGAGTAATAAACGAAACATGAAAAAATAACAAAATGTCGGCATGATCGGAATCACGTGACGTTGGAGAATTGAGCGGCACGTGACACTTGTTTTTTCAACCGTTTCACAAAAATGTTTTTCTGATTTTAAAATGGGCAGTTCGTGCATGCCCACCGCAACTGCAGCACAAAACCATATGAAACTTAAATGACAAAATGCAACTAAAAATAGATCATAAAAGAAGCAAGAACGGTTTTAATATATCTAATTTGCATATTTTTTTATGGTGCATTAACTCCGTGCATAAGACTTTTTACTACTTGCTGTATTACGTCTCACTAATTTGAGTTATCCTGTATTAGGGACACGTCCCCGCCCATTCTACATCTTTCCATTCCAAAGATAACTTTTTAGAAAAATTGTCGTTTTGTGAATCTATTCCTAGACTTCGCCGCATTGTCTCGCTATTTTGAGTCTCGTTAAATAGGAGTGAAACCCTTCAACATTCGGGTTAATAAGGCCAGTTTTAAGCAGATTGAGTGCTGCTGCTACTCAACTCAACGGACTAAGCTGCCTAAAATATCAAGTTGGACAAGATCGAATTTTTCGCGAGAACGTCCAATATAGAAACGCGTTGAATGATTCAGTTTTACTCTATTGAATTCAAATTTATCACAAAGATGTGGTCATTAAAATACGTTCCAAATGAGAAACAATTACCCCCACCACCGCACATAATCACCCTAGCATTTTCGGGAATAAATGTCGAGTCATGCCCGATCAGCATCATATCGTTGCTATTTTCAACGACGAAAGTTTTTTCCAATATCGTTCCGCAATATTGCTTTTCCAAGGTATCCCTCATCAATCGTATCAAAATTACATTAACGTTGGACCTTCCATCGTCTATAACTCCACCAACGATCACGATTGTAGCCTGACTTTCGTTAATAAGATGGCTGGTATGGCCGTAAATACCTGGGAAATCGCTTTCCAAAATTAACCACGATTTGTCGAACATGAAAATTTTGTTATTGAACGAATCGTTGGCTTCACGAAGGCCACCAATGACAAATATTTTCTCTGAAAAATTTTTTTTGAATAATAAAACTCGATCGGTAATTTTTCAGTGAAAATTACGGTGTCAAACAGACAACAACATCGATGGTTGGTATTACCCGTACTAGAGGTGAAGTGTAGACATCGACTGAGTACAGAAGCATTGCGAAATTAAACAGCGTTTCTGGTTGATTTTTTTTGGTTATGAATTCTGCTTGCTACAAGTTCGTAATCCCAATATTTCCAGCTGTTTCGTCAAAATTTATGAAAAATGCTGAATTATAGGTCAGTATTTCAGGTTTTTAGCTTGTTAACAACATCGTGGCAGACCTTAGACGAATTCAAGGAGTGTGCCGCAATACTGGACATGTTTCTGCCCAAAAAGGTCACGGTGCAACCGTGCCAAAATCACGGACTTACTCATATCAGAATTGAACCATGCTGATGTATTGCCTCAGGATCTAGGAAGGTTTTACCTTGAAAATAATGACATGTGTGAGAATGTAGTGGGTATGGCATGTCCGGCATGTTTTCCCATGAATAAGAATGCAGATCCAAAATCCAGAAATCACGAAGAACGACGTTTTTAGGTGCTAATCCTCCGATAATGACGATTCGATCGTTGGTTAAAACGCAAGACGAATGGCGCCATCTTCCTCGCGGAATACTGCAAGTAATTGAAAATGTGGAATTAATCATCTATCTGAAACGGTAAATAATGATGCTGCGAATGTTGAATATCCTAGAATTATTTCAAGCAATAAATGCATGAAATAAAGGGTTGATATCCGAATAGTATAGCGCTATTAGCTCGGCCTTGAAAAGCCTTTCAAGGATAACTCAAGAACTTCACGCGATTTTTTCCTATAATTCCAACAAAACTGGTGAAAATGCGTATACCAGAGGGAGACGCGAGCAATGTGCTGATGTTTTCAATCAGCTCAGATGTGTTTCCAACAAAGAATAGAACCAAAAAACATTAGCTAGAATGCTAGAAATCAATCATTCTTCATATATTCGGTCAAAACAATTCTATTTAGCAACTAAAAATGAAGATTCTTCGATTAGCACAAACTTCTTTCATTCCTCAGTAGTGACTAGAGGCTGTTAAAACGTATACTATAAAACAGATGGAAAACTCCATTAAATATTTTTTTCTGTAAATAAATTCTTTACTCTAACATTCCTCACTTTTCAATATTTTTTTCGGTTCAATAGCTATCTGTTTTTCTTTAAATAACTCGGTAACAATAGGTTACTTGAAGCCTCATCAGAAAACATTGATCTTGTACAGGTGTAAATTCACTAGTCTTTTTCACCATGCACAAGTGAAATTCTGAAGTGATATTTATAATTTATAATTTATAATTCGTAATAATCACGTATTTCTGAACCACTCACTATTGGCTCTTGTATGTCTTTTACTAGTTTATTGCTTTCCCTTTTGTAATGCTGCTGCAATACATATCATTTTAAATGCATTTTCGCAATACTGTGCTACGTACATGGAGAATTCTTAAGAGATAAACGAATTAAAACTCTCTTAAATGCATTCAATTTTTTGGTTAATGTACAAAGAAATGAATGTTATTTGTACAAAGCATTTCGCATTAAAGCATTACGCTTCAGCGATTTTTCAATCAGAACAATAAATCTCACTGCACAACCAGCTCTCAGCACGAGGACATCGAAACTAAAAGTAAACCCTTAAATGTTTCTTGATGTTCACAATTATCAAGTTGGCAAACATAATATCAGCAGAAAACCTATAATTACTCCGGAGAAATAGGGCATGAAGATCCACTAAAACAATTAAAGTTATTTCAGAGTAGTATTACACTCCTCAAGAACCGCACTTTAGCCAAGGCCCATGTAAAATAATCATAGTAACGTTTATGGGTCAGAAAATTATGAGGTTTTAAACTTACAGTTCGGAGTCAAATTTGACGACAGAAATTAAAAAATTGACACCATCTTCATTAACAGCATTAGTGCTCAATTCCACGATAAAAGCGTCGTTGAGGGCCTTGAAAGGACTATGGCGACCACCAAAAATAAGCAAACGTCCATCTTCTAGTGTGACCATTGAATGATAGCAACGAGCGAACAACGGATCATGAATATTGGTCAACAAATCGAAATTGCCCGAGTCCATACAAAGTAGGCTATCCAAGCGTTTATGACTGCTGTTTCTGACTGGACACTGCCCATATCCGCCGATTGTTATGAAAACACTTTGCTGCCGTTGTTTCATAGTGGCACAACGGTGCCCGAAGCGACGAACAGTAGTTTTTTGTTCCGAAATATACGTAGTACGAATACAGCTATGATCTGAAAACGTCAAAACATTTTTTCCGCTAATGTAACAGCAGTTTTGGTGCACCTGCAACTGACAAACATGACTTCGAAAATGGAGATAAATTAAATCGATTCATTAGGCTGAAAAGGAAAAAAGGGTTACCATAAAATTGACATTCACTGAGGAAAACAAAACCTGCAATAAAAATCGATCGACTTTTGCGTGGCAGCGAATGTTAGCGCGTAATGTGTACACTTGAGATGCCACATTTCGAATTCATCGAAAGGTTCGAGCGACTCGATACGCAATTTTTCTTCCACCGTCAACGATTTGCGGTAAATTTCTAACATATCGATAGTCTTTACTGAACCGAAGCCCTGGGAAAAAGAAATCAGTGCGGTATATGAATTTACTGAAAACGTCGAGAGTAAATCGAGACACGAAGTTTATCAGACAGCCAAGATATCCGCAAAGAACTTGCAGTCAAAAATATTGCGAAACCAGATTGTAGCATCATCATATGAATGAACATAACGGGAGTTTCTCAATTTTGAGCGCATCGGATTAGGATACAAACGTCTTACCAAGTCTAAAAATCTGATTTCTTGCGAGCTAGAAGACGGGTAGCATTCAATATGTCGCAAGGGTGACTTAATCGAAATAAAATGTTTAACCATGAATTGGCCAAACGCGTCGTCAGGATGAATCTTAAAAGCTTGATCATAAAAATTAGGCAATAGCTTTTTTTGGTCATTTTTTGATAAAGTCATCGGGTCAGACAGCCAAGATTATCAACACTGTGCATTAAGAAGATCAATTTGCGAAACCATAGCAAAATCATCATTTTTACAAGTAGTGGAGAAATGGAGAAATGAACGCAGCTCAAATACCTGCTCATAGGTCAAAACATATCCATTCGCGAATCTTTCACTCACAATTCTGATGACGGTGTTCGCCCTGAAGCAAACACATTATACAAAATTTAGGATAGAATCATGGATTCTCACTCATCGGGTTTCAAATAGTTCATAACGCATTCCGCGATAAATAAAGTAGGCAAAGACTCGCTCAACTGACATTTGTGCTTCAGTAAATCGTATAATCGACCGGATCTTAAATCACAACCCAGTAAGCCGTAATTATCGCGATAGCAATGCACAATGCTCTTTTTGTCATATTCAATCAGCGGCGGCCAATCACTAATGTCGCTGAGAATTTGATGCTTTTTGCGAACAACCGGGACTTGGTCAACCTATAAGTAAATCAACTCGAAAAATGTTTGGATAGGTGAAATGAAAAGTGCAACTCACGTCAACAAATTTACGGCAGTTGGACAGTAGATTTTCCTTCGCTAACCGCAAGCATAGGGTATCGTAACCGGCGCCTAGATTCACGATCTACACTGAAAATAAGTATTTCAGCGTTGACATAATCGTTTGGAACGATGTGGAGAAAATTGCTGCCGTACCTGGACAAGATTCGGGGCGTTTTTTTCCAGGAAATAGCGTACGACATTCTCAAATGCCCAAGTGCGAATGAAGTAGCCCCTATGAGAACAAAAGAGTTGAGCTGAGTGCAGTTGACTAATTTTCTCAAATGATGCGGACAAGATCAGTTCCGTTATATAATCAAATAGAATTCGAGGGATCAGATGAACTACATATTACATAAATACTTACCTCTACTGACCCTTGAACAATGAACTTCGGCAATAGGAAGGTTCGTAACAAGGGGAGCTGAGGGCCATGCCCTCCAATGGAGAAAAATATATTTACCTTCAAGAAATGCCAGAGCGTATATACATGTAACGGAGCCTCGAGATCTGGAGGGTCAAATAATTTGTTTGGGAGCGGGGGTCGCTGATGCCCTAAAATTTTAGGGGACCTCTGTAAGTGTAAAAATACCATTTTTTCCACCGAAAAAGTCCAAAAACCGATTCGATAGAGAGTAATTTTTGTCTTAAAAACCGTAAAAAATGTATTCATGGCGCGAAGATTTTTGACAATTTTGTATTAAAACATTAGCATTCTTTCGACCATAAGTATGGGGTTTCCTATGATTACCAATGTGGCTGAAGATTTCTGGGAAGGTTCTAATGACACTTCCTCGAATTACATGTATGTGCAGCATTTCTTCGGACACAAAACGTCAAATTTTTTGGCGGTTGGTGCCGGTATGATTTACGATAATAATAACTTTACTCACCCAAAGTGAAGGGCCAAAAATTGTATTCAACGACAGATCAAAAAGAATAAAACATTTTTCTCAACAAAATCTTGTTATGAATAAAAAACCTTCCGTGGAAAATTTTGTACGGCAACATACCAAGAGCGCAGCTAGGAGAGAGGACGATCGCGCTGCGCGCCGGTTATGTGTCTGAATGGGCATTGCATTAATTATGAAACAGTTCTTAGAACGAAAATGGACTGAAGATGCATTCAGTTATTTTAAAATTTGACAAATAAAATTCAATCACTGTACAATGCACGAAAAAACACAACAAACGATATTACTATATAACCACTGTCTTTTTGTGTCAAAACATGATTTTTAATACAAAAAATTTTGAGCGTTAGTGCCAATTGGCCCAAACTTATTTGAGTGGTCGAAAACTAAATAGTCTTGATTTTCAGACATTTTAGAGACTGAAAACGCAAACTTTTCTCGGCGCGAGTCAATGAGTTGACTACACTATTGACTACTTTTATTTGCCCCGAAGTCGATCGAATTCTATTCGAATAGTATATTTGTAACAAACTTTGGGTAAATTAGGGGTGGCAGTGGCCGCCGAATTTACAATACCTTTAAAATTTTCTTCAGGCTTAGGCTTAAGGTACAGCAGCTGCGCCCCAAGGGCGCAGCGCTGTTGAGGCACTTCCAAATGAATAATTTGAAGAACGATGAAGAAGAAAAGGTGGACGAATATGGGGACATCATTGCATAAGTGATGCAAATTTTTTCCCATAACTCCGCTTTGGCGCTTTTCCATAGTTTTTTTTTTAGCATTTTACAAGCCATGGCTTGTTGGACTGACAAAATGGCTGTAGAATTTTTGTCCAACAAGCCAAAATGGCTTGTCAGAATTTTTTGAGTCATGTGTTTGATCATATCCGATACTGAAAAGATGCATTTTGGTGCATTTTAGAAGGTCATAATCTCAAAAATTTCCGGCGCTTCGCGCCGGTTATAACTTAAATAAGCATTATTATTTATTTCCTAGCTCAGGCGCCGCTTCTAACATGTCTGCCTTCACTTATCATTTAATCTTTAATAGTTTTAATCATCTTAAACGTATTATCTCATGTTTTAATTAGTAATCTTCAATATTTCATCTTGATATTTTTGATTTCATTTTTTGATTCACATTTTTCCCTTGACACATTTTTTGAGAAAGATCAATACGTCAAGTCTGTAAACTTTTTGAAGCGATTATTCCTTTCTTAACGTAAAATCAATTCAAAAGCTTCGTGGAAGTAGTTTTCGGAAATTTCTACTCTTCTTACTCATATCTTTTCGGCCAAGTTCATGAGAGTGTGAGAATAAATTAATGGTTTCAAAATTTTTCAAACATAAAATTCTAGAAATTACGACTTTTGAACAGAAAATTCGAATCTAATTCTTCAAATAAGTGTTTGGAAAATTGATTTTCCAACATCGCAGAATGTCAATACCCAAAAAATTTTCCGGCGTTTCAGGCAGGAAAGATTAAAAGCTTTTTGGGCTCTCACTTGTCATCATAGACGATTTAACCGCCGATTTCTCATGCAATTGAAAGTCATTATGTTCTTGGATAGTTTGCTCGAAAATTTGTTCCACAATGCTTGTAGATCCGACTTCGATCAAACTCAAAAATTTAAAAAGTTTCCTGAATTTTAATGAATTAACGACTCTAAAATGTTATTTAATAAATGTTGAATGACATCTCTTTTCTGATTGATTGCCATGATGCTCAATATATACATTTCTTTAAAAAATAACCTAGCATTGGAATTTATTCACGTATACTGATATTATAAAATTGGCTTGTAAAAATTTGGAACGGCTTGTAAAATTTTAGGTCAACAAGCCACTTGGCTTGTGACTCGTAGGTCAAAAAAAAAACCCTGCGCTTTTCCCATTCATAATTTCACTTGTTCTTTCTTTCCTTCATCATGAAAACCCCCAAAAACCGGCGTTAGAGAAATTTCGGCGTGGCCACCGCCATCCCTAAAAATTCCCAAACTTTAATGCTGTGAATGACTAATGAATGAATAGAAATTCTCAACTTCCTTTTTTCATTCATTGAAAATGGGACGGGAACTGAAAAACATACTTTTTTGCCTATTTTTTCCAAACTGGGGGGGTTGGGTATATGGTTTGCCAAGTTCCCAACCCCCAATTACTACAGGTATGCATCGTTGTTGGAAAGAAATTCGTAGCTGAAAATCAAAGAAAAATACAAAATTCCTGACCAACTATTTATCTGTATTCTCGCAACATTCGACTTCTTTTCGAATCTCATAAATCGTTTTCTCGATCTTCATTTCTTATCTCACTGACGTGGTTCTGGTTAGATAAAAATAGAGTAGACACGATTTTTATGCGGCGAAAGTATCTTCAATTTGTTCCAATTAAACTTTTAGCATTACACTTTTTCAAAGTTATCAGTATGTTTGTATTTTTTTTGTGCCACTGGCACAATTGTTCGTGCACAAAAAAGACCATTGGATCCAGGGCTGGCAAACATTGGTTTTTTTCAACCTAGGTTTTTTAGGTTTTCTTAAAAAACCTAGGTTGGTCTAATTTTTTAGGTTTTTAAGGTTTTTTGGAAATTCTGTAAAAAAATGCATATTTCCTAATGTTTAGCATACTAGAGGTATAGGAAAGCACAGATAAAGCCTTTTATGTTACCTGTGGAAAACATTTCTATTTACTTCATGGTTTGAACTATCTACCTATACAGTATCGATGTACTATGCATAAACACTGGAAAATACGTAGGTGATAGTATGTACCTTGCCTTATTTTTTATTATAAGTACCTATGCAACTGTCCCATTTTCTATTATAATAAGTCAACTACCTATATCAATTATTGCCCTTGCATATATCTGATTTCAGGCAGTTACTATTTTTGCTTTTTGCCCTTAAGCATGCAAAATCCCGATGACGAAAATATTATCTGTATTGATTCGGAAAGTGATACACCGAGATTGATTGGTATAATGCTGCAGACTAAAATATGTGATAAAAGCTAAATAAATGTTGGTCATTTGATTTTGTGATTTGTGTGTCGTGTCGAGTTGTTACGTTATGTTGTTGTGTTGTGCACTTAATTTTGAGTTTATAAATTTTCTTCATTTGACTCATTATTTTGATATGAAAAGGTGTGCTAGCCTTTTATCATTAATTTTACAGAATTCATATGGCTTAAAGTAGTCTTGTAAGCGATTGTAGGGCAATACAAAATATAAAACCTAGAAAAAACCTAAAAAACCTTAAAAAACCTAAAAAAACCTAGTAAAAAACCTAAAACCTAAATTTGAAAATTTTTTAGGTTAGGTTTTTTCCAGCCTTGATTGGATCTTACCTATTTATCAAGGGTGATCGACGCTCTAGTTTTGAAACGAACTTTGATAGAAAATCATCCGAAATATAGCCGCAATAGACGAGGGAGCTTTTGCTGCAGGTGCTACTGTCATTAGTCCACGCGACGGGGACCAGCGACATGATTAGAGGCCGACAACTCGGTGGAAACTACTACTTGACTGTGTCTGTTGATATGAAGACGATTCTATAGAATGACAAACTACAGTAAGTTCAGTGCAGTATATAGACCACTATTGCTGTGAAACACTCACTCTTCAATTCTATGATTGATCATAATAATGCCACATTTTATTTTTTTGAATTGAGCCTCAGTGACACAAAATAGTGGAGCTGTAGGCATAGTTGACCTTTTTTTTGCAGCCGCAAGTTTTGCGGCCCGCAATTTTGGGTCGGTGCGGCTCTCATAATGGCATACTGTTGTGCGGTTCCGGATAAATGCGGAACCGGAAACCGCAATAGTAAGTTTTATTTAAGGTTTTTATTTTTATTATTTTATTTAAAAAAATTATTCAAGCGATGCAAGGTTGTTCACGGTAAGTTAACAAAATACATACGGCAAATAAAGCAAAGTTTCTAATTTTTTAAACGTGCGTGTTTATGAGGGAGAGAGAAACCAACTAAAGTCAAACCTTCTTCGTTTACAATTTGTATTGTCACAATCTCTCAAAATTTGGATGCTCTTAAGACAATTAATAATAATTTTAAAAAACACAAATTAAAATAAGGCTAATTACTTTTAAAAAGTTCATTTATCATATATCAGAACTTGGTTTGGAGATATTTTTCTTTTAAATATGGTCTGTTTTTCTTGCTTCTAAATAATGAAAGTGGAGAGCAAGTAGTATTTCAGATTTTCACGATTTTCTTATAAACAATATATCCTGCAGGAATGGAAATTTATGGGCATACTGACCTAACCTTCAGCCATTTTTTGAGCGAAAAATTTTACCGTAAGGGCTCTATGTAAACGATTTTGACCACAGTACATATTTGTGTCACTTTTCTATTTGGAAGCATTTTGTAAAAAACAGAATACAGTTACTTAAGACACAATTTCTCTACGGCTCGACCAAGGTTATGATAAGTAAAAAATTAATCGTACCTCAAATATTTTGTACAGTTTTTTGCGCTGAACAACATTCCAGTATTTGTTTGATCTAAAAATCCAAATTCGCTTTGTAACATCAATCCAAAGGTTCAAATTTTCGCCATTTTCTAAATTTTAGGTCACAATCATTGAAGGGCTATAAGTAATCAGGTATGCAATGTCGATCAATAAAACTTTGTCAGTGCATGTAACAATGTAGTGTATATGCGTGACACATTTAGATATATGTAGCATCAAAATGATGGTTTACACTACTGTTTAAATTCCAATTTTCAGCTGTTATCAATGACTCATATTCACACATTTTTGTAACCCGTAAAGTCAAATAATGAGTGTCATTGATTAAGCTCTACTATGTTATGGCTAGACCCCTTGGCCACATACCCACAAAGTTTTATCAAAATAAAAAAAATTGAGTGGGCCACAGTGAAACATTTTTGAATAAAATAATATAATTTTCTGTTTAAAAATGCACTCATTCACTTGAAATTGTAATGATCCAAGTAAAACTTTCAAGCATTGCAGGCTGACATCTTGACTACATTTCCATAAGGTTTGATACATCATTATACTTACATATACAGAGTAAAATGCAGTCTTGATATTGTTGAAAAAACCTTCAGGCGCAAATTGGTGTTACATTAAGTAGAAATATCATTAATCCTAGTCCAAACCGACTACATTGCGGCCACAGTATGCGGCTACATATCCACGAAGTTGCATCAAAGTATTGACTCTCGTAGTACATCAAAAAACTAGAAAAGTCACGTTTCTTTTGGTTAACTATAAGATCAAAGATTGTCGTCCTGAAGACCCCACTACATTCTACAGTAGCAACCTGAAAGGAGAATGAGGTGGTGAAAATGAATAAGAACCCTACAAAGATTCAGTGATGTTTGTTCAATGCATAAAAGTTTTAATGGGATTATTACAATTTTAGGTGAACAAGTGCATTTTGAAACAAAAAAATTTTATAATTTGATTTAAAAATGGTTTCCACTTGTTTCACTGTGGCACACTCAATGGTTTTTTTATTTCGATAAAACTTTGTGGGTATGTGGCCAAGGCGCCCGGCTATAACATAGTGGAGTTTAATCAATGACATTCATTATTTGACTTTATGGGATACAAAAATGTGTGAATTTGAGTCATTGATAACTGCTGAAAAATGGAATTTAAAGTGTAGTGTAAACCATAATTTTGATGCTATATATATCTATATGTATCATGCATATACATTAAATTTATCTGAAAATGCCAGGAAATGGCAAAAAGGAGAACATGTTTTTTCTTTTTGCTTGTTTCACTGGCTTAAAAGTTCGATATTAGGCTTCCCCACCATTTCATTTTAGCAAAATTCTAACTGAAAAAAACTTTCCATTTTCTGAGAAGCATATACGCGCCCAGTTTTTTAGTCGTTTCTGAAAATGCCTCTGCGCAAAAATGGACAAATCTTTGAAAAATTTCAGTATCAGTTATTAAAGTTGATTTTTACAGAAGAAAAAACTTTGGTTTAATGAAAAACCCGAAATCTTTGTAATTACTTATATGCCATTCTTTGTTAGAATTTTTCATTACTGTATACAATGCGGTGAACTATACCTTGTTTCCGAAAAACAGGTGGTAAACCCACAGTATTCCTGATTCGCAAGACAACAAATTTACACAATTTGAAACAAATTCGAAAAATTAATTCTGGTAAACAGCAAAATTTTTGTTGACGGCGATTTTTGGGAGACTGGCGAACATTATTTGAGTAAAATTAGCTAAAGCATAGTTCCAAATAAGTTTAAACTAGCATTGATCGTATTTGAAATTTAAATTCCCGCGTTTTAAACTCGGAAAAAACAATACGTGTGAATCAAGAATACGGTGAGTTTACAACCAGGTTCTCGGAAACGAAGTATAGTATTATGCTCAGTGAAATATGGGACAAGGAGAAACATATTCATCTTTTGCCACTTCCTAGTATTAGAGAATGGTTATTGTTCTGTATAGTTTTTGTCAATTATAGCACTTTTTTTGTACAAGCCTGTAATGAATTTTATACATGCAGTTAGAGGCATCACGTGTGTTCTATCATGAAAACGAAGTATGTATTGTACATACAGTCATCAGTAGATTGTAAAAATTGCTACAAGACAAGTGAATTTCATGCGCAGAGGCTTAAAAACGTTTTGCCTTTTAAAAAACTGGGCGCGTATATGTTTCTCAGAAAATGGAAAGTTTTTTTCAGTTAGAATTTTGCTGAAATGAAATGATGGGGAAGCCTAATATCGAACTTTTAAGCCAGTGAAACAAGCACGAAAAGGAAAAACATATTCTCCTTTTTGCCATTTCCTGGCATTTTCAGATAAATATCGTACTTTCAAGCGCCTGCAAGGAAGGTGTAAAAAATTCTTTACTGAAAAAGTGTATTTTCGAAGTATAGTACGAACGCCACTAAAATGTGGCGAATTTTACATTTCTTGGCATATCATTTATGCAAATTTTTAGCGTACGTTGAGATATTTCGAAAAACAAAAATATGCATCAGAGACAACAAAATACGCTCTTTGCAACGCCGCTACTTAAAATCGATGAATCGAAAAAAAAATTTGTAAACAACATTTATGCAAATTTCTAACGTACTATACATTTTTACAAAAAACAAATATCAAAACTTTGGGGTAGAAAAAGAAGCTCGTTTCAATGGTGCAACAAAAAATCTGAAAATCGCAAAAAAATTTTTTAAATGGACATTTTCGCTTTGTTTACACTTTCTTTGCACTACACATACTAGATGTTAAGGTGGTTTACTCTGGGCATTTTACCCAGCTATCGAACAAAAAAAGAATTAGCTTTCTACGACTTATGCAACTCGAGATATTTGTGCGGTCATCTACCATAACTCGGCCAAATTTGCATATTTTCTACGATAATCAAGTTTACACTGCAAATTTCCTAACCGCCTGTCAATATCTTGTACAACTCGAGGAGCTGCATCCAACAGAACAAGAATCGTCTAGAAAGGCTAAATATTCGCAAAGTTATTACTGGTCGGAGTTTTGAGATTTTTCTTTACACTGAAATAAGGTCGCATTTGCATATTTCGAAAAAATTTCGTGGTGGTCCCGAGATATGACCCTACTGAAGATATTAATACCACAATCGAGCTAATCCGTTAGAATAATCCTTAGTTATGTAAAGGTGGCAAAACAGTACTCTAGTTTGTCGCATAACTTTAGCTACACTATGTCTACAGTATTCTAAGTGGTACCATGTCGTAGCCCGCATCGAGTTCTATATTGTCGACAAATTTCAGCTTTGAATGTCTTATAGTTTTTTAGAAATCTTGCCTTAAACGTGAAAATCGGCGTGCCCAAAACGAAACATATTGTAGTCTAGCACTAACGTGCTAGCTACGATATTGTTACATGCACTGACAATCGACATTGCATACTTGATTATTTATAGGCCCTCATGATTGTGACCTAAAATTTAGAAAATTGCAAAAAATGTGAACCTTTGGATTGATGTTACAAAACAAATTTAGATTTTTATATGAAACGAATACTGGCATGTTGTTCGGTGCAAAAAAACTGTACAAAATATGTTTTTTTGAGGTATGATTAATTTTTTACTTATCACACCTGACTATACGTTCTTAAAGAAATTGTGTCTTAAAAGCTGTAAGGAAGTTTTCACGAAGAAATATGAAATGGTTCATCACAGAATACAAGTTTCACACAGAGCAGGTTTCACAAAAATTGGGTATCTAATCGATAATATGATCATATTACTGTATTATTTACATTCATAGTGTTATTCAGCGCAGAATTGCACATACTGTATCAGTTGCGGCTACCAGAACCGCAAAAAGTACTCCGCTTGAGAGCTTACTGCGTGTTCATAAACTAAACTGCAGTAAACTGCAATGCAGTTACGGGCCCCAATTTTTGGAAAAAGTGAGCAGGTCGCACTTTTTTCGCCTGTTGCAACCAACTATGCCTATCGACTTGAAGGATGAGAACGATGCAAAAAACGAGGAAGAACAAAAGAAAAAGCATGAAAAACTTGCATCATAAGTCAATATTCTTTTTTTCACAAGGGACTGTAGTGACATAGGTAAAATTCTAATTTATGCCCTATTGAACAGTGGAAAATGCTATGATTTTTGTCACCGAGAATCGGGGACAATCAACGATTCTAAGGATGAATAGAATGAATAAGCGATGCAGAAAGCCCAATTCAGAAGTTAAAAAAATCTTAGGATTTTTGTCGCTGACAGTTGGTAACTGCACTTCTGAATTAGACTTAAGATTTCAAGGCAAATAGGAAAGGTCAGAATGCGAGAACTACAAATTGTACTGAGAAACGATGATAATGTCCATTTCAATCAATGGTTAATTTATTTAAAGAGGAGACTCAGAACGTCCATAAAATGCTTTTGAAGATGAAGAACCTGCAATGCGTGTAGACTAGATTCCAAGTTGTGGGTCTATCCTGTGTAACATTAGGGGAGGTGGTGTAAAGGACAAAATTGGATAAATAACTGTGCCTCAGGAAAGAGGGCAAAAAGGTGCTACGGGAGTCGTTGGTAATGGGGTACTGTAGGTGGAAAGATGCTACTTATTAACCTCCATCTTGGATGTCACACAGTCTATCACATGGAGTGATTGCCCGTGGATGATGAGAGAGACTTGAGGGAGAGATGTCAGCAATCCTTGTCCTGGAAAGGGCTTTGGGGAGAGTTGGAACTTTAGCCCTGATAGGAATTCCTGTAGGAAGAAACCCGAGACTGAAAAGGTAAATCAATAATGGAGTAAGAGGAGAGGGAGAGAGAGAGTGTGTTGGAGTGTAATCCCCTTTTCTACCAATATATGTTGAAGACTCACCAAACAATATTCAAATTGATCTTTGAATAATATAAAAAACAGCGGTGTAAATAGGGGCACTTCGACGATTCTCTGTAGTATCGAAATACGAGTTTGGTGGAGCAAACTTGGTATTTATGCTAGTGGGGGCAGGAGTGTCAGTTGCTCCAGAGTACGGTAGGAGGAGGCGACTACAGAAATCGTCGATGCTTCTTGCAGGAGAAGAAGAAGGTCGAGTTGAAGGCCAAAAATAGTTTGCACCGGCCTTTCTCAGTGGAGAAGAGGCTAGTGAGCATGCATTCCGATAGAGATGCAGGAAGGAGGCCTCTGGAGGGATGCCAACTCTGTTTGCTAGAGTAGTCGTTTGTCAAGTACAGAAATAGTTACAAACATGAAAGTGAACACATACAATAATAAACGAGCATACTGTACAAGATTGAGGTATACTGTAGGATCACATGAGCCGCTGTCTGTGACCCTGCAACAATCAATGGGGGCCATGATCATTCAAATTGTGCCATCAAAAATTGGTGTCATGTGCACTGGAATCTGATGTCACTGCCCGCCATGGCCCTTGACCATGACATGAGGTATAAATACGATTTTTTTTCAGAAATTTTTTCACAGATGACATGATTTTTTCAGAGTACCATCTTCATTTTTTCAAGATTATCTTAAATCAATTGCTGTGCACTTGAAAAAAAGCCCGACATCGAAAAATTCTTACACACCTGGATTTTTTTGCAATGCATCATAAGAAATATGTGTCTGTTTGACAATAACGTTTTTTCAATAAGTGGTAATGATTTTTTCGAGCAGCCATTCCCGCATTCCGTGCATCCTAATCTGAATAGGAATTTGCTAGTCTTCACTCTGATGATGCCGAGCCTTGAACTGAAATCTGCTGTAAATGCCATGACATGAAGCAGCTCTTTATAGTCTGTTTTTCTTAAACTGCTTCCAAATAATGAATTCGGAAAGCAAGTACTATTTTATATTTTAAAAATTTTCTGCCAAGCTGCACATCCTATTGAACCAAAAACTTGTGAAAACACTCAGCTAACACTCAGAATTCTTTCAGCAAAAAATTCTACACTACAGACTTCACGTACAAGATTTTCAAATCACTCCATATTTTTGTAAGTTTTCATTACGTTTCAATTTTCAGTTTTCGTTTTTTGCATTTCAGTTTCTTTTTTGTACTTTTTTCTTTCTACATAGTTTCTTTCCCTTCCCTGTATTCCTTCCTTTTTCTTTTATTTCAAAAACTAGCACGTTTGGGGCCCGGTAGTTCACTTTACTGAAATATTTCTCTCATGGTCTGCTAATTTCTTAGCCATTTTTAATTTGTTCTGAATATGTTACATTACGATAGCAGAGACACGTGATATTTCAGGGATTGTGTCGCAACTTGGCGCCCGACTCACCTTGGCGCCCGTCTCACTTTGGCGCCCAAGCTGTGTCTCACTTTGGCGCCTATCTCACTTAAGCGCTCGTCTCACTTTGGCGCCGGTCTCACTTTGGCGCCCGTCCTACTTTGGCGCATTGTATGTCTTAATAAACAAGAATGTGTCTTCATCTATGCAAATTTTGTGCGCAGTTTTACATTACCATAATTATCTCTCTATCTAAATGGTGGAAAATTAAATAATCAGTTATCTATTAAACTTCACTCAATTAAAAAACTTTTCATAAAACTAAAATGGCTTATTTCGGGGAAATCCGCTTTATCCTGCCTTTGCATTGTCAAATGTCAATGTTGGTTTGTGAAAGTGGAGCTAATTCGGATCATTTTTATTTGTTCAAAAAGAAAAAAGTGAAATGATTAGCTATCGGTGGTAAAGTCATGTACTTCGAATGTCTTTCTTGCATGTCAAGTCATGGTAATCCCATGGGTCGTGAAGGCAGCATGTAATCCAATCCGGATCACGGTCACAGTTCACTTTGCGTGCCTCTTACCCGACCCGAAGTTGAAGCTAAGCGTATCAAACGTGAAATGATTTTTTATTTTTTTCTTCTAATTTTTCACTAATTTCTATTACCGTGCGAATTTTGTGTTAAATCCTACGATTCACAATGTTCTCAGGGAAAATTAGCAATTTACGAAATGCAATTATAGTCTTCGTCTATCTTTGGTTGGGGAAACGGGATTTGACAATTTTAAGGAATAGGGACTTTCGAGAAAAAGCTTTGAAGCATTCTTCGGCGAAAGATGAATTTGGGGGAAACAGGACTTTCGAGGAATGGGGTTCACCCAAATAAATGATCAGCACGAATGCCGAAAAGCAGACTATGATAGGGCGCCAATGTGAGATGGGCGCCAAAGTGAGACAGGCGCTAAGTTAAGACATCCAAGAAAAGTCATTACTAAACAATGGGCGCCAAAGTGAGCCAGGCCCCAATGTGAGACAGGCGTCAAAGTGAGACAAGTGAGATGGGCGCCAAAGTACGACAACAGTCTCACTTTGGCGCCTACAACGTTGGGCGCCAAAATGAGACGGGCGCCAAAGTGAGACTGTACCATTTCAGGGCCACTCCAAAACGACTCCGACCGATGAATGATCTTGCAAATTCGGCAATCGCCTCTTACTTAAATAAATGATCAACATGAATGCTGAAAGACAGACATTGGGTGCCAGAGTGAGATGGGCGCCAAAGTGAGACGGGAGCCAATGTGAGACGGACGCCAAAGTAAGGCTGTACTTAGACATTTCCGTCACGAAAAACAAAATAGGGTTGCACCTGAAAATAGTCAAACAATATTTTCTTCCCACACATGTGGATTGTATACACATGCACTGTAGACGTTTTTGGGGTTTTATATTGTTTAGGCAAAGCTAAAAAAATCTTGTGATGCTTCGAGCAATCTTTGGCTTCCTATGCTTAGCATGTAAAAAATCGACCTGAAAAATCCTGAAAAATAGAACAGTGTTCTATTTTGGGAATTTTATCCCTGATTTTTAGGATTAAAATCGGCGACAATCGGTGAATGTCGGCGGCACAAATCCTAGGATTTTTTCACTTCTGAATTGGTAAAATCGGGAACGGTCGCCGACGAAGTTCCCACTGAATCGGCGACTGTTGGTGACAAAAATCCTAGGACTTCCTCGCTTTTGAATTGGAGCTTTAAATTCGAAAACGTTACTCGAAAGATTGTTTATCAAATTTCAGAGAAATGAACAATGAGCATCATTAACAACCAAATAACAGAAAACAAAGTGAACGTTATATACGAAAAACAACAACAAAAAAGAATGAAAACAACGAAAATGAAAAGTAATTACTGGCCGCATCCATCGACTTGGCACGATAATTTACAATACTCTCTAGTGTACGCTGGAGCAGATGTACATTGTCCTGCCAAACGTCTGTCGGCACAAGTCTTGTCTCTGTCGATACATTCGGTCATTTTTGAGCATTTGGATGCTACAAAACATGTGGATGCTACAAAACATACTCTTCTAGACTTCACATACATGGGTCCACTTACGACAAAGCCAATTATTTTTTCGGCATTGCTCGTTGGCGTATTGGCTGCCGCACTGGGTACATCGATCCCCCCAGATGAAAGGTCTAGGCATACTTGAAAAGCCAAGCGGGTTAAACATATTGGAATTTGTCGAAAAGCATACTCACGGATTGTAGTCCAGACCGGGCCCGTATTTGCAGACGACCATGAAACCGCTCGTGATATTGCCCCCATTTATTATATAATCGCAGAAAGAATATGCACAACCTACGGAACACGTTTTAGCCCATACGATCTGAAAAATGGATTGGGGTTCAAGAAGAGACGTGGAATAGATGGTGAGTTCGACGGCCACTGTGACGTTTCAGCCGCTATGTCATATTACCCACGGTTGCGTTTTAGCTAGTGTCTCGATTCAGCGACCAATTTTTTCTCGTTGGTATACCAGCTTTCAAAGCCTTTAGCAACTCCATACACTGTCTCATTTGAGCAACCATACATATGCTGATACGCCACGGCTGTCAGAGAATGGCGTATGATCAGCAGAATATGATGATTAAAATTGATCGTTTTTGATCACGAGTTAGTTATTTGTTAGATGGAACTTAATAATTTTGGTTTATGTAGTACAGTTCTGTGATGCATTGGACTTATTCATTATTGTTCCCTAATGTACCCATCTTATCCATATGAATATAAGATTATTGAAATACTAGCAGAGGCACTGAAAAGTTCTTTTGAAATTGAAACTCATGTCGGATATCCAAAATTTTCTTCGCAATTTTTCCTATATTGGGCTTGAAGTTTTTTTTATTATGCAAATGACTATTCGGCACTATCTTAATTGAAACGATGTTCGTTGTAGATATCTCAATAAAAAAACACATTGGCTGTAATATGACAGTGGCTGAACTGGCATGGTGGCTGAATCGACAGACAATCAGTCTGAAGGCCCGTCTATTTCTTATTAGCAGAAGCACAGGAATTCTCCGAAAAATTGGGAAACTATAATTCTGGAACATGCTCATCTGTCCGTGATAATTCATAAGAATATGTCCAAAATTTTTCAGAAATTGAATTTATCGTCCCATCCTAAGTTGAACTATTCAACAGACTCTTCGTTTTCATTCCTTTCGAAATGACATACAATTTTTTCTCCAAGTTATGAAAAACTTTCCTCCAAAAATTTCCTAGACTGTTCTGTTGATAAACTTCTTGCTTGAATGTTAGCCGAAAGCAGACATTTACGAAAATTAACATACACCGAAACAAAAGTATCTAATGCACAATTAATGGTAGCAATGACCATACATGCGTAGAATAGAAATTCAGCGGGGTGCCAGCCAGGACAGGGTGTGGGATAGAATTTTTTCTCTTTCTTGATAATAAAAAGAAAGGTCTTCAACATCCAAGCAACATATTCTTCAATCTGTAGTCAAATATGTGAAAATCTTCGCTTTGTGAGCAATTTTTAAAGTTTTAATGTTACTCCTTTAGAATTAAGTATGCACGGTTTAGAAAAAAGTCATTACACTACAGCGTTATTTTCATTCTTATGACGTATTTCTCTTCTCTTTTTCCGATTTTCCTTCATCCCCTTCTGGATCAATGCTGGGGTTCGAATCTGTTGGAGGTCAACAAGAATCAGCTGAGGATCAATTAAAATCAGGTGAGTGTCAAGACTCCCAACTCCCCCCCCCATGTGCATCTATGGTAATGGCTGCCCATACAGTGCGAAAAACAATTTATTTTGAAATGATCTATGCAGCCACCCCATGAAAGTAAGTTCAATACGGAAAAACTAGCAACGAAGGAAGAAAATTTCTCATCCATATGAGCGGCAGAAAGGACAACTGAAAATTTCCTCCCATAGCCCCGTTAGGCCAAAATTTCTCGAGTGACGCTCAAGTGTCGAACACAGTCCTATCGAAATCGAAAGTAGACAAGCATAGCGGTTTTCCTACGATCTTGGTCTTCCTTTTATTATTATGACGAAATTTACCGCTTTTCCACAGTATTTTTTTCACTTCATGAAAATTGGCTATCAGATCGAAAAAACGTATTCTTTAGTTATCGCTTATTTTGACTTAACTAAAAGAATTTAAAGTGACTGAGGAAGTACCCTGGAATCCAATAAGTTCAATGAGATAAAACGCCTCGTTCTAATCTACTTTTACCTTGGAGTAGATGAGAACTTTGGAGCTAACGAAATGTGCTTTAATGAACCCAAGAAAATCAAGAACCGCGTATAACAAAAATGCACGAGAGCCGTCCGAGAGCTGATATACGGCAAAAAACATAAGAAGGTTAGGAAGAGCATAATTTTTAAGCTATGAACATATTCGTCAATGGACCTGTTCACGTATTCCAAAGTTTCGATTGAAACGATGATCGCCTATGGCTAAATAGCTTATTATTAATGCTCTATAGAATTTTGTCTACCTTTTGAGATGTTGTCGTTACAGCAAAATGTAATCAGCTTTCAGCTTACTGTAGTGATAGTATTCAAATCACTATTTGGATTACTGTAGCATTTGAAATATTTTCAGCTATCTTCACTTCGTATTCATGCATTACTCTGACGTTCTTTCAACCCACTTGAGTATAATGTCCGCAATCGGTCAACGCAGAGTTGTCGCGCAAGTGACACGTATTACTGAGATAACGGTAATGTGGTTTCTCGTCGTGCAAGTTTCTGACCACTGCTGTCATATTCCAACGGACCCATGCCCAGAAAATACTTTCGCCGGAATATGCGAAACCTGATTTACCCACGCGGCTGTTCCATTCGCTGTGATCTGCCTTACATCGACTGACGACACCGGCCGCCATTTCGGCCAGATCTTCGTTCCAAACCTAGAACAAATAGCAAATAATGACAACAATTAAATCACGGATCTGTAATACAGCCGACCGATATTTCATGGACATTGGTTTGACACTAGAAACTCTCAGGGCCGAACGACGAAAGGACTAAGGGCAAATGGAGGGCTAGTTATAAAAAATGGAGGTGCAAATCGTGCGCTAAAGTATGAGGCGAATCACCAGGCAAATCCAGAAGCAAATTGTGGGCTATTTTACAGGCTTGGGGCATAATGTGGGCTAAATCTTGGGGCAAATGCAAACGCACTGACAAAAATAATGCATTAAAAACGGCAATGCAAGTAAAGCTGTTCGTACCTTGTAACCGAAGAAGCTACAGTATTTGAGTTCTGATCGTCAACAAGTTAATCTGCTGTCGGTTTCATTCTTAAACAATACACCCAATAGTCTCTGAGCTGCAGTTATTTACAGTGGAGCGTTGTACATTGGGGGGGGGGGGGGACCAATTTCGCCCTTTTCATTTGCGCTTTTTTCCAATCACACCAATCCAACTGCGCCATGTTTTCAATTGCACCACTTTTCATATGTGCCATTACCAAAAGCGCATTGTTTATTTGCGCCATGATTCTCATTTGTGCTATGAAAACAGCCTACAAAATGGAATACATTCTTAATACGTACACATAATTCAGTAATGAAGACCACCCAAGCTGGGCAAAAACCTACGATATTGTAAATTATGTGACAGCCATACAGACCAACTAGTCACAAAGCCGCAGAGTTGTAAATTATCATCAATCTACCATGTTTTCAGATTAGGAAAACATTCTGCAATAAATGGGTGATAATATACTTTTTGTTATCTTTTTCATGGAATGTTTTAGGATGCAAAAAGCTGAACCTGCTTGCGGCTTTGATGGCTCGCGAATTCCCTAATTTCATCATTTACTCTATCAAATAAAATTTAGAAAAAATGTTTACTACTCTGTTTCCGGAGATATTCCAGTTACAAAGGTATAGGGCCATGAAAAGATGTATCGAAAAACAGCGAAGAAAATAACGGAAATCAAACATGATGAACAAAGAAGTTTGAGGAAATGAAGACGCTGCAGAAAAATTTTGTATTTTTGTGAATTTCTGCTGATTGTCACCTTTTTACGTATTTACACAATCATCATGGTTTTTATGAAGTTAAACACAAAGGCGGCCCATTTCCAAAAAGCGCAAATGCAGTTGGCGCATTAAACACATGGCGCAAATGCATAGTGTGTATATGACAATGGTGCATTTGAAAATCATTGCAATTGGCCGGGACGCAGATGGGAAAGCACAAATGAAATCAGCGCATGTAGCTAGAAACCGTTTATTGGCGTCGACTTTGCATATTTAAAAATCATATAGTTTATACGACGATAATTATCGACATCTTACTGTAGAAATGCTTTGCAGCCAATGAATGTTTATTCTCCAAAGTACTCAAAAGTTGGGTAATGTACTTCACAAGAAAAAGTGCGTATCATAAATAAATATGCTAATATGCTACCCACCACACCAACACTGTTCGGGTCATGTAAATATGGCCACTCTGGCCGAAAAGCACAACATGTAAACACATAGTTTGCTGGGCCAGCTGACTCTGCCCGGCCCCATCTTCCGTCGGACGGTGATGGTAAAATTTTCGAACTAAACAGTGAGCCATTGCTGAGTTAAGTGGCGAGATAAATCGAGGGAAAAATTCCGGGCTAAATCGTGGGGAAAATGGCGGGCTAAAGTTTGGGGCAAATCTAGGGGCAATTGGTGGGCTAAATCTAGGGCTAGACGGTGAGCCAACTCTCGAGACTAATCAAAGGCTAAGTTACGGCTTCAATAACGAGATAGCCCGTTTGGTCTATAGTCTGTTTTTCGGAATACCGGATGGACCATTTGAAAAAACTTGTTACCGCTCAAAAAAATCGTTACCTTCGAACATGATGCGCGACATTTTTTAAAATGCATTGCAAAAAAATCTAGATGTTTTCCGATGTTCGATTTTCTTTTCAAGTGCGCAACAATTTTTTCAGGGCATCTCGAAAAAATCAAGACCTCACCTTGAGAAAAAGCAAGATCCTATGAAAAATCAATATTTCATCTTGAAACCTGGTCAAGAGAATCGCTCACCATTTCTTGCATATTAGCCGCAAATTCTTGTCGCCGTAGAGCATTATGTTCTTCGATGATCATTTGTTTATCAAGCTGACTAAAGTATTGCCCGTAATGAGATTGAATATAGTAAGAATCAACAATCATTATCGATAATAAATTATAACAAATGAGATCAAACAATACAGCCATGTTCGTAAGTGAGCTTTTCGTTTTCTATAACCTACGCAAAGAACAACAAATGGATCAATCGAAAGAATGAAAATAGTTTTCTATCTTCTCATTTTATAAATAGATTAAGATCAATTAAAACCTGCATGTAGAAAACCTTTCTATTATTGGAGAAGGCACTCTTCACACATCGACAAAGAGAAGTGAATGTGAGCACGGCAACCAACTTGCAGATTAGTCGATGTGCAGGAATCCCGACTCAAGAGATCCGTTGAGCGTCCAATCTTGATTCCTTATGATTCACCTGTAATAAAGTGACGCAGTTATTAGATCAGCAATTTATGACCTGATGTTTGACGTTCTATATCTATAGTTAGCCAGTTGACTTTTCGCTTGTGCAAACGCCATAAGCACGGATAATCACGAAGCATGCGAGGAATGTCGCGGTGAATGTTTCATTTTCTATAGTCTGTTATAAATTACTTGTAAATCAAAAATGACAAAAATTAGCATCTTCGTCAACATCTCTTACACTAAGGTTTTACACTACGGTTTTTTTACTCAAAAACTTTTTAAAGGTCAGTTGAGTATGCTCATAAATTTCAAGTTCATTCACGATTTTTCCGATTCTAAAGATTTGTTGTCTTCTATGGTGATGATCAACCTAATGAATTATCATCTCAATAATAAAGTAAATCTTGAACTTTTGTGTTAGTTGAATTTTCCAGTTTCGTGATTGCGGTTTCACATTTCCAGCTACGGCTCAAGATGCATGCGGATTCAAATTCGTTCCAAAATTGAGTTCTCTGTTATCGGATAAACGTAATTTATTTTTTTTGCTGAATACATTTTCTAACAACAAACGATGTTCTATTTAAAATTATAAGAAAGCTATAACAAATACAGTACAGAAACAACACACATTCAGCTGGCGCTAAACACATCATCGACCACATCCATCGACTTGACACGACAACTTGCAGTACTTTCTTGTGTGCTTCAAATTCGTATGACAGCCGGCAGAACGATATGCCGGGCAGTGCGGGTCCCTGTCGACGCATTCCGTGTTGTGCATGCACTTTGATGCTATAAAAAACAGGCTATGTAACAAAGAACAGATTAATTTTACAAAGCAATTCAACTTACGGCAAAGTCCGTGGTTTCTCTTACAATGCTCATTGGCTTCTAGACTGCCGCATTGGGTGCAAGGACGACCCCAAATGAACGGTCTCGGCATTCTGTCAAAGATTTGAAAAAATATTCGAATTAATTATTCATTCAACTGAAACGCAAGTTAACTCACGGATTGTAGTCCAGACCAGGACCGTATTTGCAGACGACCATAAACCCGCTCTTGATTTTTCCGCCGTTGATTATACGAGAGCAGAGAGTGTAAGCGCAGCCGACGGAACAACTTTTAGCCCATACAATCTGAAATGAAAACTTGACTGAATTTCCCCGAGGATGATCTAGCACTGTACTTTGTTCATTCTTATATGAGCCTCGGAACAAAAAAGTTCCAAGAAATCCGCATGCAGGTGATGATTCAACATTTTCTTTTTTAGTGTTGTAGTTAGAGACTTTTGAGTTCCTCATCATGCAGTACGACATCTTTTCAATGCAGCATCGTTTTTTCACCTATATTTTCTGTTTTACACCTAAAAAAATCTTCCAGACTCATAATAGTTGCACTTAGTAACCTGTAAAATTATGACTTTTCATCCCACGAGGAAACGTTTTTTTCTGTAGAAATTCCAGAATAGTGCATTCGACAGCTCAGAGTCGTACTTTTCGCGAGGAAATGCCTCCAAATATAAATTATAAAATTGCACACAATGTAGCTAATTCGATAGCCCAGAACAAATGAAGTTACCGTTTTTCCCTTCACACAAAATTTTTATCATAAATGTACAAAGCAACAGAAAATTAGTCTGTACTTGATCTAAGGACTTTGTAACTAGTCTTTTTTGTAAAGTTCTCCGACGAATTGAAAAATGACAAAAATTAGTATTGTCGTCAAAGTCATTTGCACAACTTTTACGAAAAAATTATTCCGAAAAATTTTTAATGTTAGTTAATTCGCTCACAGGTTTCGATTCCTATGTGACATATGGTTTTGCAGAAAATTATTTACACAGCTAAGAAGTCATAACCTTCTAAACTTCACGAAAATTCATAATTGCTTATTACAGAAACCGTAAGAGATAGATTATTATAGCCTATTTAAATTGAAATGATAGACGCAGCAGAAAATTGTCACTCAGTAAAAAATTTTGTAATGTAGAGAAACGCTACGTTTCTTTATGAAAATGGGAAAGGCCGAAATCTTTATAAAAAGATCATACTTGTTCACAGTGGATTTGGACAAAACTCCGCTGATACCTGAGTGCTACTCGAAAAAATTTGACCACTTGACCACATTATTAAAGGAAATTTCCCTGTTCTGTTTGTCGCTCACTGACGAAAAAAGTCTTTCAATGATAACAGTAATAAGCTTACTTGTTTTTTTTTCAATATTTGCATTATTGCAGTTTTCTAGATGACCTACCGAATTTACGGTTAGGCAAAGTCTTCATTGTTCAATTTAATTCAAACAAGACCCACGGGGGAAATTATTATTGTAATATTATAAGGCTATTATGGGCTATCAGGAGCTATAGAGCGTATTATTTCAGGATCATCGTCTGGCTCCACTTTCACCAACCTAGAAGTTCAGAAGTTAGGACGTTCAGAAGTGTTCGCTTGCAGCAACTACTTTTAGAAAAGTCGTCTTTCTAGAAATTTAAAATTCAGACGTTCAGAAGCGCCGGCATGCATCAAAGATTTCTAAACGAGTCGACTTTCTATCAGTAGTTCAAAAGTTCAGAGGCTCAGCAGTCCGTATATAAATCGAGAAGTGTATGTTGAATTCGCAAGTAGACAGAACAGTCGCCTTTAGGCTAAAGGTCACTGGTACTTTCACGGTCAACACTTTTGTCTACCGACTCAATGTAGAAAGTAAAACTGTCATTTTCGGAGTAAAAATAGAGGACCACGCCATCTATCAAAAACGTTTTTCGACTACTAGAAACATTCATGTTAAAAGAAATGGATCATGGTGCCAGCAAAACCTGTCTAATGATAGAAAATAGGCTTCTCTAAAAAACTTTTGAACCTTTGTATGTTGGTGCAAACAAATAGCACACTTCTGAAGTACTAAATCTTTCTAAAGGTTCAGAAGTCTAGAAGTTAGTGTAAGCGGATTTTGGCACTTCTAAACTTGTGGATTCGTCGATGTGAGCAGCGCCTGGAAACCTTCTTTCGTCAATGAACGTTAAAACTTTCTGTTATAATGGAACGTTTGGCTGTTCATCACGAAGGCTGCTCCTCATACATCAGTACCACTAGAACCGCAATTTGCGAACCATCCGCGTGTGGCTCCGTTAGCGCAGTTCCTAGTGCCTCTACCATACACAAAAAGTCGATGGTTCGAGCCTTTCACAGAGCTTTATTTTTCTGACCCACCAGCCAAGTGGATTTTGGATTTTCAGAGAAACGCACAATTCTGACTTTTCGCTTTATCAAGTACGATTTATTCTACTTTTGTATGGTACCCACGTTTGCTCCCGAAGTCAAGAGTAGGCAAATTTTACATTGAAGCAATTTTAATGTAAACAAGACGTCTGAAATAACACATTAATTGATGTGGTTGCTCAGGTCGCTGCGGGCTATTCCGCGCACGACGAAAACGTATGTGATTTTGTGTTGAGGCGTGAATTCGTTTTTAGCATATACAAAATTCGTTTACACACGGAGACTCTTTTTCGCAAAAAAATCCTGCAAGCATCTGAGTTCACAGCCGACATGTCATACTTAATTCTACTGACTTGAGTGTAATGTCCGCAATCGGTTAGTGGAGCATTGGGCTTTAGATGGCATTCGTTACTGAAGTAATTGTAATACGGTTTTTCGTCATGCAAATTATGAACCACGGATTTGATGTCCCAGTGGTGCGTTGACCAGAAAATACTTTCGCCCGAATATGCGAATCCCGATTTGTTGACGCGACTATTCCATTCGCTGTGGTCGGCGTTACACCTGGCCACAACCCCGGCCGACATGCGAGCCAAATCTTCGTTCCAAACCTAGGAAACTACTGCTTTCGAAAAACAAACTTCGAAATTCAGTAAGCATGTTTTAGCTTGTATTCTGCTGCAAACAAACTACACTTATCAAACTTTCTACTGCGATCGAATATTATTCAATCAGGTTACAGTTCTGATCTATTTTCAGAATAATTCTTATTCATAATTTTAGCCTTTGAAGGTACATAAATGATGGAGGCGTTGCTCGCTTTGCGGTTCTCAGGAAATACTTTTCGATTAACATAAAAACTACTGTGAGTTAGTGTAGTGAGGTTATAGTAAGAAATGACGAAATGAAAATATGTTGATTTTCGCATATTTCTACCAACGGTTGAGCAAAGTGATTCCACTATCATAAAAAATGATAGACGAAAAATAGAAAAATGTTGGATAATTTGAACAGGAGATCTTTCTACACAATCAAACTGAACTCATAAAAAGGCTTCGAAAGGAAGTACACTCGACGGACTAGCGACCCATCAATCAGTCGCTACAGGTTCCGGTTTTGATTCTTTTTTAAAAAGCCGCTAATTGACGTGAGATCGATTTTACAAAATGTCTTCGAATGTAGTAGTTTGAGACGAGAAAAGATCATTGATGAGCACAAAGGTTTAGATTTCAAAATTTTCACTTCAAACTTTCAAAATGTAGCTAACTGGTCACAAATCGATGGGTCTCAACAAGATCTGTCGAAAAACTGAAAAATTGTTACTCTTTGCGTTGCCCTATGCCGACCAGTATCTCCGCCCCAAGTTTTACCGCCTTGTCCATAACTTCTTACCATTTCCTGCATATTGGCCGCATATTCTTGCCTTCG
This sequence comes from Romanomermis culicivorax, assembly GCA_963922205.1. Classification (NCBI taxonomy): domain Eukaryota; kingdom Metazoa; phylum Nematoda; class Enoplea; order Mermithida; family Mermithidae; genus Romanomermis; species Romanomermis culicivorax. The sequence continues at coordinate 89,208 of CAWUHX010000010.1, read as the reverse complement.
TAAAGCGTTGTGTTCTTGAATGATGATATTTTTCTCAGATTGACTAAAGAACAGTCCGTAAGCATTGCACGAATCGAGAGTCGAAAACACTAATAAGCCAAAAACAACGAAGTTATACATCATAACTGTGAATTCTAAAAGCTATTTCAAATTTCGAATAGAATCGTGAATCGAATCGAATAAAACCAAACTGATCCAAAGTGTATTCACTGTATCACTTATATACATAATTTTTGGAGACGTTTGAAATGGGACGTAAGCAGTTTTAAGACGCGCCTGTTCAGAACAAAAGGTAAGACGTGAGCAACTAGGCGACCATTCTCAAATCTGCTGACATCATCGCTCGTGATATCATTAGGTCTGTCGAAATCAAACGTGATGGTTCAATCAGCTATTATGAATCAAGTTAACGTAGAAAACAGGTATCTGTACAACAAATTGCGTAGATTTTATACGTTATTAGCAACGTCGGAACCACGTCAGGTCACTGTAGATGGGACAAGTGACTTCGACATTGTCATGTGAAAGTATCAAGGTTCATATCACTACTTCACAAGACGAAAATTCTAAATAATCAATGAACATAGTAAGCGTAGAAGGTTTAGATTCCGTTTCGACTCCTGTACTTACTTAACAAATAAGGCCCGATGTCGGCGGCAAAAATCCTAGGATCTTTCACTTCTGAATAGGCCCTAAATCTAACACCAGAATGTCCAAGTAGAAAATAATTTATAGTCATGATTAAACATTCATGATTTTTTGCGTGAATGAATTCGAGATTACTTTGATAACTTTGGATATTGTTCCTTTGTCAGTAAGCCCAGTGTTTATCAACTGGATGGTGGCAATTGTAGTCCATTATGCAACCACGTTCTCTAAAGATTAGGCATGTCTAATACAGTAAATAAGCGAATGCTTGTAAACGGAAAAATGAAAAAAATTAGTCCTTCCTCAAAATCGTTTACACAAAGTTTTTACTGCAGAATTTTTCACAGAAAATTTTAAAGAATTAGTCTAATAGTTTTACAAACTTTCAGTCTTATATGACATATGACTTAGAAGAAAAGGGCAGATATGCGAAATAATATTGCTTTCGACTCTTGTGATTCTCAATGCTGATTACTTGATCTTCTGACTCTGTCATTGAATCATGTATACAAGTTTGAAATGAGTGAGTAGTGACTTTAAACAATTTTTCTTTTGTGTAGAACCGATTGGCGAACGCGCTAAATATTCTACATTTACGGTCGGTATTTTTTCACGAGTTGCTGCTGTTTTGACTATGCTCTATTCATTTTGACGATGTAGCGATCCCATGAAAGGAAGTTCAGCATCGGAAAAAAACTTTTCTCATCAGTGAACGGCAAACAGAACAGCCGAAAAATTTTTTCAATAAGTTGGTCAAGTGGTCGAAATTTGTCGGGTATCACTCAGGTATCGACGCAGTTCTAAACAAATCGCAGTGAGTAAGCATGATGCTTTACGAATGATTTTGACATTTCCTTTTCTCATGAACAAATTTAGCGTTTTTCAGAGTATGAAGTTTATCACCAAGTAAAAATTACATATCAAATTTAACCTACTTGTTTGCTCTTTGATGCACCTATCATTTTGAATTGAATGAGCTATAATTGCCAGTTCAATAAAACGAAGGTTTCATCAATCACACCATCATATTCGACTATAAAAACGACAAAAAACAAAGAAGCTTTATAATTATTTGCAATAATTTTTAATGCTCTTACAACGTTCAAATTATTATAGCGACATCATTTTCTCAGATTTCAAATTATAAGACGTGCTTGATATCGTTTTCAAAGGTCGTTTTTTGAAATAGTTGGCGCTCGCTGTGAAAAGCGTGAACGGTATATTGATCATGGAAATCATGCTGCAACCGACCCATAAGTTCATTTGCCCGCCTAAATTTCCGATGAACGTGCTGAATGTGTCTTTCCAACTTTGCTCCAACTCTATGTACTCCAATGACTTGAAAGCTATGTCCAATCTAACGATGTCTGAAAAGACAATTTCTTCGTTGCGTGTGTCATTCGATCGATTTTGCTGGCGCCAATTTTCGATGGAAGTTGACAAGAAGTTTTTATTTAATCTACTGAATGTGGGTTTGGCTTTGTAGAGCCATCGGTCACAATTCGGGTAGCATCGTTTGCGACAAGAGTCGATTTGATCTATAGTGTGAGAATAACTACTTATTAGGTAAAGAAAAGAAAAGAAAAGAAAAGAAAAGAAAAGAAAAGAAAAGAAAAGAAAAGAAAAGAAAAGAAAAGAAAAGAAAAGAAAAGAAAAGAAAAGAAAAGAAAAGAAAAGAAAAGAAAAGAAAAGAAAAGAAAAGAAAAGAAAAGAAAAGAAAAGAAAAGAAAAGAAAAGAAAAGAAAAGAAAAGAAAAGAAAAGAAAAGAAAAGAAAAGAAAAGAAAAGAAAAGAAAAGAAAAGAAAAGAAAAGAAAAGAAAAGAAAAGAAAAGAAAAGAAAAGAAAAGAAAAGAAAAGAAAAGAAAAGAAAAGAAAAGAAAAGAAAAGAAAAGAAAAGAAAAGAAAAGAAAAGAAAAGAAAAGAAAAGAAAAGAAAAGAAAAGAAAAGAAAAGAAAAGAAAAGAAAAGAAAAGAAAAGAAAAGAAAAGAAAAGAAAAGAAAAGAAAAGAAAAGAAAAGAAAAGAAAAGAAAAGAAAAGAAAAGAAAAGAAAAGAAAAGAAAAGCAACAAGTTATACGAAGAGCTATGCAAGACAAGGCAAGGCAGGAACAGACAAGAGAATCGCATTTTTGAGACGCATACTCAGGTTTTCTGTATCATTCAATAATTTTCCGATACAACCGTTGGGTCCAGTGTCATTCAAAGTGCAATATTTGTACACCCGGTACAAACTTTGCTTTATGGTCGCAGGGTCGCCCATCGCGAGGCAGCCGCACTTTTCAAGAATGTTGCTAAAGTGGCAGTCCACGTAACACGCGCTGTCGCTATAATCGCTGTTGAAAAATTGCAGCGATTTGCTCTCGTCGTCGGTCGTGCATGGGTTTCTTTTGGTGTTTAAGGTCTTCAAATGTTGCAGTTCCAAGTCGAGTTTCATGTAGACTCCTCCTGTTTGTCGAATAAAGAACGCTAAAATATGCAGATAAACTGTTGAGAAGGATGGGTTTTAAATGGAAAATATTTAGATTTTTTCGCGGCTGCGTTTACAAGTGATTATGATCGAAAAATTCTCATAGATTTTTTTGCTTCCTAAGATTTTCCATTGGTTAGACGGAATAGTCAAGAGACTGATCAAATGTCAGAAATTTATATGTATTCGATTTGTATAGTGTGATCATGGAGAAATAAGCGGTTTTCATCGTATCTTTTTGAAAGATGTCAGATGGAAGATAGAGCCCTTGGAAATTACTGCTGAGAGAATGTGAAATTAAAGCGCTGAATGCAATGTTTAACTACAAAGACCGGATTCAGGTTGATTTAATCAAATATCTGTCCAGTGAAGTATTGAGAGCTCAAAAAACTGAACAGTGGTGTACACGAAAACGTACGGTTCAAATTGAAGAACACAACCAACCTGGAACAGAAACTCCTCCGGAACCAAAGCAGTGCCCATCGTCCAATATCCTGATATTTAAACCCTGGATTTTTTTAGGATTATACACAGAGCTTTGCCGACTGATCAAAGAATTGATCGTCAACGATAGAGCTCTATTTTCCACCTGTTGATGAGCGTAGGGCGTATTTTTCAAAGAAACTTCGTAACATTTCATAGTATTGATATACAAAACTTCGCGGGCGATTTCCTGACAAGGTAGATGAATTTCACCCTCGATGCCCCAAAATGAGCAATCGAGGAACATTTTCGATCTGGGGAAAGAAGTTTTCATTATTATATCGTACACTTCGTCGTTCGAAATCCAAGCTAAAAAAATATATAACAGATAATCAGGTTGTACTTGGTTGTCAAGAACGTGATTTCCGATTTCGCTAACGCTTTTTAACATAAGTTTATCTAAAACTCTAATAACTGAAAGACCAGAAAATTACACTGGTTGAGCCGAAAAAGGCGACCGGTACTGACTACCATTACTTTCGAATGGACGATTTTAATGGGATTGCTGAATAAAAACTCCCTGTTTGTCTTTGTTGTAAAAAAACAGGTCTTATGCTCCTAGCCTTCACTTTTTTCACAAAAACAGGAATTTCGTAAAAGTGCTCGGTTTTCAGAAAGTAAAAGTTGTGAAATCAAAGTAAAGGTTGTCCTATCGCGAAAGAAGATTTCTAAAGTTGTTTACACACAAGAATACTTTGAAAATCCCCCCGTAATTTAAAATTATCAGTTTCTTGTTTCAATATAGACAAAATTTCGCCAAAATGAAAAAATTTTTGATTCTTGTCATCAATATTTGAGCAATCTGGGTGAATCTTTGCATTTTTAATGCCAGGTGTCTTATCTATCGATGGCAACAAATCGCATTAAAAAGCTCCATCTATTCGAAAGCTATGAGAGTCAGCACCGGTATCCTCTTTTCGGCTCACCCTGTAGAATCGATAGAGCAAACGTTGGTCTTCTTTGCTTATCATTTGCTTTTGCAGAACACTTATTTGTTTACACTTCCTCGAACACATCAAGACATTCTACTTTAAATGAAATTCATTAAAGTCGAAGTGCGGCTGAAATACAGCTAGCTTATGGAACATACTTGTTATATAGGGAGAGTGAACTGTAAGTAAAAAGACAGGGAGGTACAACAATAGTGTAGAGTCAAGGTGTAAATTAGTTCACATCATTAGACAGAGCGTTCATTTTTGTATAGAAAAGTTTTGTTTTTCTTGATATTCGTCATGTCCAAAGTCACGGATTCAGGAGACTGATAGCATTATAGCGGTTTCTTGGCAAATTGAATGGAACAGCCAAACGCTTGAAAAAGTTAACCGACTGCTTCAAAATAAACTGAAAGGAGTCAGTTGATCAATGTGCGATTAATAGGTTGGTTGACTGGCGTCCACTTGAGATTTTTCAAGAATCGAAGAACATCATTTGTGATTTTTCGAAAATTTGATCTCATTGTCTTTAAGCTTTGTTGCTGTTCGCAAAGCTAATGGTGGCCACACAGATTTTTAGGGAACTCATCAGTACAGAATTAAATGTAATTTTAAGGCATGTATTACATGTCATCGAAATGTACCCAGATTTCTCTGTGCACCCTGTCCAGAAGTTTCGGGACACTCTGTCCTGTAATGAATAGAGTATTGAATGGTAAAAAAATCGATAAAAATTGACTCATTCTATTTGAACTCTTAAAGGCATTAATTTACGCGGATGTATTGTTGCAGTATTCTTGAATTTTACCATTAAATCACCCAAAATGTTATCATACTCGTATCAAATACATTTAAATCATCAATGCAAAATCAATACAAATTTTAACCCAATCAATGAACAATATTACGCAAGTGTCTCTCAATTTCGATTAAAAGAACATTAAACTCGGCGTCAAGAGCTATCATGTCTCTGATATGAACAAAGATCTTTTTTCCAGGTAAAATGTTAGCATCAACCATTGCTTATCCATTTTGACGCTGACACGGATGCACCAAGAAATAGTATTCGCATGTGAATATGATTCACATGGCTTGTTTGTTTGTGCCAGTGTAAAAACGTATTAAGGACTGGGTGAGGAATCCGAAAGTTGTGGTTTATTCTACTGTGCCAACCTTCTGTGTGATTAGTCGTTCGAGGACCAGTCTTTGTATAGTTCAAAAATTATTTAGCAAACCACGGTTTTTCACATTTTAATAAGGATTTTTTTCACAGACAAAACAAAATTAGCCGAGCCAAAATCAATGCCATTAGGAAAACTCTGACCAAAAATATCAAATTGAGAAACTCAATTTTTAGAGTTGCATTTGACATCAATGCTGGTTTACATTACCCAAATGTGGGAACATAGGTTACGCAAATTTTTATTAACGTGACATACGTATAGATATTTCTATTTTCACTTCTTTTAAATTTCATAACATTGGAGGTATAGTGGAATAGTTGGTATAGCGGGACAGACCCAACCATAAAGGGTACTGTTACTGCACGACAATGCTCGACCACATATATTGCTGCTCCAGTTCAAGAAAAGACCCAAGAATTAGGCTAGGAGATGCTACCCCATTTACCTTAATCCTCTGACACTGCCCCATCTGCACCACTCGAAAGCGAAGGCGAGTCATTGCATAAAGATTTCTTCAACTCAAAGCCACATATTTTTCATCAAATTGACATTGTCCGCTACACAGCAGGTGAAGAATGTCATTGGTAACAATGGTGCCTATAGTGATAATTGAACTTTTTATACGTTGATTGAAAAAGTCTTGGAGAGTTTAGTAAAATTCTGGCAATTACTTTCTTTACAAGAATATATTTTTTATATTTTTTCCATTTGGTCTATTTAGATATTTTGTCTTATTTGAATTGCACACAAAGAGTGGTTCATAAAAAAGTCCGCCTAAAATGCTTATAGTATCTCAGTCATATTCGGGTTTTCTTCTCCAAGTAGTCTATCGGCGTTACTTCCTCGAAATTTCAGCCATACTGTAGCTTGAGCATTACTGATTTCATATATCGGCGTGAGGGAAAGGGTTTGGGCCTTAAATGTTTCACTACAACTAGGCTGAAGCAATCAAAAAGAAGTTTAATTGCATTTCTCAGTTATCCTCGATTGTTTCCATGAATCTGGTATGTCTCATATCAGTAAAACCCGACACTTTCTTTGAAAATATAGTGATATTAGAATTTTCACGATAAATATGGATTTGTGGGTTTTTCCGACATTTCGTCGTACATTTATTTAATATCATCATTTTTCTAGTGAAAATCTAAACCGAGAGTATTACGAATGATCTCTAGAATACATTTTCCAACATTTCAGAAGCTCCGTGTCCAAAATTCTCCATTGCGTTCATGGTTTTAATGATTTAAAGTTCCTCATCTCATTCATTAATCAATGTTTTTTTCAGTACTCGGTTTGGATTTTGTTGGAAATTGAGAATTCCTATCGATATTCACGAATTCTTTCTCTCGCTGAACATAAGTTCTGTTATTGGGAAACGATGAATACATGATTTTTGATTATGTAAAGCTTCATTTTATGGATAAGGGTTGAAAGGGCTCATTTTCCAGTGTTCTAAAATATCAAAATCTAGAAATTAGGTCAATTGAAATCTATTAATCTTTAGCCCTAATCACAGAAATGGCAGTAGCAACAATCAATTTTGCTCAATCATTCTAAAATAATGTTTTTGAGCTAGAAAAAACAAATACGTTTAAAGATTTTCCTTGACAATCTACAATTGTCGTTCATTTTACACATTTTTCAAATGATCTCAACTTAAAGCTGAAAAAATTTTCGTGTGCGGAAAAAATTTTGGGTCATGGAGGCCTGGGGAAAACCCTGGCAGCTATAATCCAATGTTTCGAATTTTTACATTTTTGGCATTCTTCGGTCTGTATAAGTGTTTCGAAATATCACACTTCAAGACGTGACTCTGCAGCCAACTGTTCGGTACTTACAGAAGATTCTGCTCTTATTTCAGGTATGAAAAAAAGTTTTCTAACCCCATACTTTACACTTTTTATGCTAGTTTAAAGTGTCAAAATGGAGGCGGAAAAAGTTATTTTACATTTTGGAGGCATCCCCTTAGGATTTTGCTGGAATTTTTCTCGGTTTGGTAGCCACTAATGTTGAACATTTAATCAGATTTGCGTACCGTTTTGGGAGCAGAAGAAATTTGCACTTACCGTAAGTTGACACTCAAATGCCGATTAATCTCACAAAGCATGTTAAACATTCCATTAACGAGATGCACGATGCATCCAATGCGTTCAAACTAAACGGATGAGAAGAAAAGATGTGGGCCGAATTACAGGTAAAACTTCATCGATCTATTTACATGGTTGTACGACATGGTATCTCGGAAGGGATGCTACAAAAATTCTTCTCTTAGTAATTTTACTGGAAAAAGTCGTAGTTGCGGGTCTACTGTTACAAAGTGAATGCCTACTGTCAGACCATCCTTTGCTAAAAAAGTGAAAAAAGGCTGTACAGTTGGGGGGCACCCTGTTTTATATCAGGTGATGTCAGCCAGACGAAAAGACATCGAAGCATGTTGTTATTGCCTTTCCGATAAGACAGGGGACATTCGAAAATCTTTTGTCGTTTTCTTGTAAATGGACATCAAAGAATCACTGGATTCCCGAAATTTAATGAAATTTTTTTTAATTTTCGACTTCTCATTTGAGACATAACGTTCAGCAAACATCAAAGCTTTCTTTTTTGGCAAAGTTGCATCCTGTTGAGGTTTCATTTAGATCAAAAAACTTACTTGAAGACTGTACAGTGCGTAAATCTCTACTGCTCCCAAGAATGTGTGCAAATCGGATTGAAATTTCAACAGAGTGTATTGTATATGTTGGGCAGTAGTTATTACAAAAATAATGAAAAAATTCTCTACTCAAAAAAATTATTGAGCAGGCTCACAAATTTTCATTACTATACGATACATAGTTTAGCAGAAATCGAAAAATATAAAGTAATACTTGTTTATTGTTTGCAAGCATTTTAAGAGAAGCTCACTTTGTGCTCCAAAATCCATTTTGTCATTCCGACGATTCTGGACTAGGATCCCTCCATTCATATAGTGCATCACGTCGACAGCTTTTAGCCCGTAATGATCCACCGAAGTATCGTTGACGACGTTGAAAGGGCAAATTAAAACGATGGGCATTACCATCGTCTCATTTCTGACTATACTGAAACCGTTGACGGTCGGTTGATCCACATAGGTTTCAACGGTTCGATAAAGTTCGTAGAACAGGACGACGACTACCGTAGTTAGAAAAAAAGCCCAAAATAGGCGCCCGAAGGTCGTTGAAGCCTCGGCCAACAAAGAAAAACCGTCCAATTCCAGTTCTTTCAAATGGGGGCTCAAAGTGTCGATAGTTTTGGAAAATTTTTCGACGTCGAAGGATAAAATACTTTTGCGGCGATTACGCGCCGGGCTTTCGGCCATATTGATTTTAGTTCATACTTCGAACACCTGAATAGAGACAAATTTTTGACACTACTTTTCTTCGAATACTTTTCATTTTAGCAGAGCGAAGTTTGAGAGACTTCCACTAATTTATTTCTTTTCATTTGAACTTATCCTTGATTTTCTTGATTTTGTTGGTTATTTTTTCATCAGGCGCCTGATGCAAAAATTAAAAATCGCAGAATTTTCCGATTTGTACATTTTGGTGAAAATTCCGCATTTTTGGGTCTTCCTGAACACTTCACAAGTAAAATTTTTTTTCGAAAATCAATGCGCCCTTTGGACTCCTCCCCACGCAAAATAACCTCTTCATTTCAAGCACCCCCCGTAAAAATTAAAGACATCTCCATTAATCCTCTGAAGACTTTTCCTTTTTCAAGATTATCTTGAAATATGATGCAGTTTAAAGAAAGTTGAACACCGAAAAGTATTAGTACCCATTTTAATTTTTTGTGATATATCTTGAAGCTTTTGCAAAAGCATCTCGAAAAAATGTCGAATATAATATTCGGAGGCATGAATTTATTCAGGTGAAATGACTCTCCTCGTTTTACGTAATTTCAATTGAAAGCGACCGTTTTTCGTTTTATGAACTTAACAAATTCGAGGATAAAGCATAAGATTCTGTTACTATTTTTCAAAGCGGTATAATATTTTGAGAGAAGAAGTAGTTAAAATGCGATTTAGTTAATCGGAACCAACATCAAATCTTCAGGTTTAATGTTGCATATTTAAAGAAAATTCACACCTCGAATGTATTTGAACTTTCTTCGTTACAGTTTAAGTAAATGAAGTAAAGCCCAAAGTTTAGAAAAGTTAATGGATATAATTCTATCTGGCTCGAAAAACAAGAATAGTCACAACTATAGTCTTTTTTTATAAAATGCTTTTAAATCGAAAAATGACAAAAAATAAGTACCGCTTTCAAATTCGTCTGCACGGAGCTTTTAGTTTAGGATTTTTCACTCAAAAAGTAGCAAATGATTTGAGTTTCCAATCACAAATTTCCAATCCTTTGCCATATATGACATAGGAGTTAGAGATCCAACTAACCCTAGCATACAGATGTTCTATCCGCAATCTGATGAAAAATTTGAGATTGACTGAAACGGCTGAGTAGACCAACGCAAAAACTTTTTTTCGACTACTGGAACAACTAAAAATAGAGTAGTAACATTCGAAGTTGCACGAAGACTCCTATAGCTCATTTATTTGAAATTGATAATCGCAGCGACGATCAAAAAAGTAGGTTCCCCTTGACACAAAATTTTCATATCAAAACCGGATAATTGGCCAAAAACGATCATTTCTCCGTGATAGTACGGCAGCATATGGCAGCAAAAATGGTAGAAACAACACCATGCTTATCCACTTTAAGTGCTCCACCAGTCAGTTTTTTATAAGTACTCTTAATAGCATCGGTCAAATTTAATAAAACGATAATTTGTAGAAATGAGAAGCGAATTTTCCAACGTGTAAAAAATACGGAATATGAGAAGGCCATTTTAAAAAATCGTTACCTTTTGAAAAAAAATCGTCACCACTCGAAAAAATTTGTTACCACTTGAAAAAATTTGTTATCACTTGAAAAAATTTGTTACCAGAAAAAAGTCGTTACCATCGAACATGATGGACAATAGTTTTTCAAGATGCATCGCAAAAATTTCAAGATACATAGCAAAAAAATTCAAGATTCATCGCAAAAAACATAAAGATTCACAAGCAAATGAAAAAAGATAGAACAAATTTGAATTTCAGAAACACGGTTCTTGCACAAGTAATGAGCCTGTCCCGAGAATCGAGAACATTATCAATTCCCATCTACTCGTTAAAGTTGTTTTAGTTTTTTATGTTCAACTTTTTTCAAGTACATCACATTTCTTCGAGTGCGTTTCATTTTCTTCAAGATAACCTTTAAAAAAATTTAAATTGCATCTTGAAAAAAACAAGATGCCATCTTGAAAAAAGTAAGATTCCATTTTGAAATCACTGTCGTCAAAATTGTTTGCACAAAGCGTTTACGATAGATTTTTTCAACAATTTGTTAGGTTAGTTGAGTATGATCACAAATTGTCAGTCCTATTTGTGGTCTACGGTTTAGCAGAAAGTCGAAAAATACGAATAGTACTTGCTTTTAGAAAGATTTACAAAGCGAAACACAACATAGATATTCTTATCGAGAAATTTTGACCTTTTGATCAAGTTAAGAAAAGATTATCAGTTCGTCTGTTTGCTGCTCGTGTAGGAGAAAGGTTTTCTCATTGAGTACAGTTATAAGCTTACTAATTTTTCCGAGCTGATAATATTTTGATTCGCTGCACATGCTAATTTGAAAAAATGAACAATAATAATATGGCAAAAAATGTTTAATTTTATCCAGCGTTGAAAAAGTGTTGATAGATAGATAATTTCAAGTTTATGAACAGGTTCTGATAAAAATTTTAAAGGAATGGAACCCGATTTATATCATACATCTTCACTTCTATTTAAGATTTTTTTCTTACTTGGTCGATTTAATACGGTATTTTCTTCATATTTTTTCGAGCGTTTCGTATATTAATCGTTTTTCGTGAACATATTCATGAAAAAATTGGCTTCTCGAGAAAAAGAACATCATGGCTTTCTACTAGATCTAACATGAGACAGACATTCATATTCAATAAGTTCAGATCAAACTTGCATCATTTCATATTATGCGATGAAGCTTTTGGAATCACAGATCCATCCACAATTTTTGATGTCGAACTTCAAATATTTTATTTTTTGATTTTACAGACACGAAAATTGCATGCTAAGTAACAATTATCCAACATGTATCGTGGATTTCGGCTTCATTCGCCAAGTTCGGGCCAAAGTTGACAACTGACGTGCGCGTTACGACATTTTTCTAAAAAAGAACCGGTTATTCAGTCCATATTGAGACAACTAGGCCCGTGAAACATTGCCTGATTTCACATGCCGATCTTGATTCCTCGTTACATTGATCTGTCTATCGTATAAATTCCGGCATTGAGGATCGGTCGGTTCTGTGTATAATTAAAATGGAATAATAGAATAGTAACAGTGAAAATTAAAGTGGATATTGCACTCATTACATTAGAAAAAATTTCGGCGGTGATAGACTTTCAACTAGTTTTGACCACTGAACATGTCATAGTCAGATGATGCACAAAAATATCAAACACTCAAAAAGTGTTCGATATGAAAACGAAAAATTTCACGCGTCACTTACCACAGAGGCCATCAGCAGCACACGAATGAGGACAAGACCCACATCGAGCACCTTTCTTGAATATAAGTTGACCGGGATAGTTACCACTCAAAAATAATAAAAATAACGTGCTTGATCCATATTTCATTGTTGATTCCTGTAGTCGCATTACAAAAATGTCTCCAGAAATTGAATAGAATCAAATGATGGATCTCTTCCAGTCAAGAGCCCGATTTCATTCTGCGCATAAGCTGTAGCTCAGCTGTAGCACAAGTCTCTTTGATGGAACCGGGCCCTGGTTGAAGAATGTCATCTATGCAGTAGTGATATATTTTAGGCAGAAAAATACTCAAATCATTCCCCATGTTGAGTTCTCTTACGATGGTCCGTAAAAGCACACCAATAAGTGGCCGCGTGGAATCAACGTGCTCATATAAATTCTATCGCAAAAAGCTAATGCACATCCGACAGAACACGATTTCGACCAGACTACCTGTAAAAACGTACCTGGAGCAAATAAACTTTCTTCATATAACACAAATTACTAACTTGAGTATAATGACCGCACATTTGACGCGGTTGGCATGTCCTGCCTTGATAGTCGTAATGCACAATTTCCTTGTGAAAGGATCGGATGACCACCCTAAAACCAGAGACGAAAGATTTTTCGTTGCTCCACCAAAGATTTTCGCCCAAGGCGTCGTAGCCGTACAAGTTGGCCCGTTGATATCCCGGTGTATGGGCTGCTACGCATTGACGAGCCCGCCAGGCGGCCATTTCAGCTAAATTGGGGTCCCAAACCTGAAGAGAAAAAACTCAATACGGTTTATTTACATGTCAAAATTTTATGGAAGTGACATTTATAGTGAAACGTGGGCCTTCCAATAAACTTTATTTATAAGGACGATAAAAACTGTTTTGACCTCTTGTCTCGCGCTATTTTTTATCGTAAAGCTTTATACGTATGGATATAATAAACGCTGAAATGTTCTGACTTGGAGTAACCATTCTGTGTTAATTCTTCTAAAATTTTTTGAAAACGAATGTGGAACCAAAATATCTGTTTTCAATAAAATTCGCCGTTTTCTGTAATTTCAAGCTTTTTTTTGCCTTCTGTTGCGATTTATGAAAATTCGTTAGAACTTGTTTTTCAGCAATTCTATCCTTTGCTTATCTTTCCTCGTTTCGTATCAATTTAGCTACCTATTAATAGATTAAATTTTGATTAATCCGTCGTTTGTTCTTGTCTCAAACGTAGTGTTTTTTCTGTTCATTGAGATCGTGACCCATCGCCAGAATAAAGTTCGATCTTTGCCTTCTTTCCTGGATTGTCCTATCCCTTACCACAGCTTAAAAATGGTCATTATATTGAATCCGGGTTTATCAGCCAATTTTACTGTCCATAGATCGTCTAACATTTTGCATTGCTACATGTTTTTGAGAAATGTGTTTGAAATCAATTGAAATCCATTGTGTGCATTACTTATTTGCAAATATTACGCCGCGTTTTTTTCTAATCCAAGTTTTTTGCTCTATTTCATAACATGAGCTGAATTATCAATTACGCTGTAAGTCTCTTACCATTTTCTGAATATCTGATGCCGGCGCTTGCCTTCTAAGATAATTGTGTTCGTCGACCAAATCATCGATATCGTTTTGGGTCAACTTATAGACTAGAAAAAAAGATAATTCAATGTGCGACCTAATTAACTCCACAGTTCACACAGCAAGATTCCGCCTAGAAGCGTGCCGTTTGATTGTCAAGAATGGTCATGAAATAGATCAGTTGGTCAATTTTTATAAGACGCAGATTACAGTCTCATATATCTGATTCCTATTAACTGCAGTTATAAGTCAAGAAAATGCTGGAATCTAATGAATTTCCTCGGCTGTCATGTGAAGTTTTCTTGCAAATTATCACAATATGATAAGAGAATAATTTCACAGAATTTAGTTTGTGCAGTTCGTGTAACTTCAACTTTCGATAGGTCAAAAATTCAACATCGCTTCAATATTTCTGTTGTAAAATCTACGCGAAAAAATCAATATCAGCGTACACGTCAAAAACGTGAAAAAACAAACCTTCAGTTAGCCATTACACTCTCATCAATATAACCATAATTTTTACCCCTGGATTACATGAATTACGTACCGTATTGAGCCGTAATCAAGTTGACGAAAGCAGAAATCAGTGCGGAACAAAACAATGCATGAGTCATTCTGACACCATCGGAAGATCTTCTGTGAGACGATCAGCAGGTGAACTTTCAATTTTGAAATCTATTTTTAAAAAAAGGGAGCGTCGTACATCATGTGAATGAGAAATATCCATATGGATTTTGCACGTACCGATTTGATACTCATATCTATGATGACGCTGTTTGTAAAGGTTTCGATTTGATACTCAAATGTATGTTAATAAATCGATGCTATAGTTCTTGAAATGCTTCTAAATAATGAAAGTGGAAAGCAAGTAGTATTTCAGATTTTCACGCTTTGCCGATGAACAATATCTCGTATAGGACTGGACTTGTGAGCATATTGACTAAACCTTTAACAATTTTTCGAGCAAACGATTTTACAGAAAGATCACTATGAAGACGATTTTGACGACAGCACTGATTTGTGTAACTTTTCTATTTAGGAGCATTTTATAAAAAACAGACTATAATATTCTATCAACTCACTATATGTCAAGCTTCCTTTCTATTACTGTGACTATACTCTTTCCACTATTCTTAAACAATGCTATTCCGTTGGTGATCTGTAATTGTGGGAAAGATTTGATTGACGTGTGGTATTTCATACGAGTTAGGGTGTCTCTAAATGTTGATTCTGAAATCCTTCGCGTTATAGTGCATTAGATTGCCCACTCGGCCATAGGCTTTCTTCAAAGTGAAGTTTGTATAAATGTACTAAACAGTCGAAATTTTTCGTATACCTGATCTCAGGAAGTATAACAGATAGTGAACAAGTGGAAAATTGCATTCGATAAAATCTGATCCCGCGCCATATTTGATCTGAAGGCTCTTACACTTCATCAAAGTTCAGAACTGTACACTTTAAGGGATGATGGACGTTTATTCTAACGGACATTATTGTGATGTCACAATTTGTCAAATACAAGCCTAAATTTTCTCCGTTGCTGAAATCGAATTAATCAAACTTACCAAAGCAGTTCACATTTAAGCGGGCAAAAAAGATTAATTTGATATTACTTGCATGTCTGTAGGCTATCGAATGCACTGTAACATATAAATATTTAGAATTTACACCAGAAGACTTTCCCTGATCAGTATGATTTCACCAGAAGTATTATTTAACACTTCACAGGGACTGGAACAACTCCTGAATTACTCTATAAGTTTAGGAGTGTAGAAAAATCGACTTGCACCAACGTTTCTATTTTTTTCGATGTTTTGAGTTTACGAAGCTGCAGCTGAGCTGCACCTTAACGGCAATGATATAACAAGTAGCGTTAAGCCAGATCTTAAGGTGCAGCTCAGCTGGATCTGTCTTTAATGAAGCCGACCTCAGAACTCCTCTAGTTGTAACTCGGACTCCTAAAGAAGTCATTTTTGTACTAATAGAAAGAAGTGGCTTGCACCGTAGCACAGAAGTAAACCAAGTTTTGAGTGCAGTTTTCTAGGATTCGCCCATAGACTCCCATAAATTCAATTCTGTTACTCCTAAAGTTTTTCGTATATTTTTTTGATATAATTGACCGAAATGATGATAAAGCATAAGACCGACATTATCCTCAGAGCAGGAATTCGAGGAAAGATCCACATGAAAATTTACAGATTTCCATGAGTAAAATTAAATGCGTGATACTGCTTTAGTCCATTCATTTTCAAATGTCTGGGGATACAAAAATATCCAATGAAATTCGTAGTTGGGTGATGACCATTAGTTGTAAGCCACATTTTCTTTGTCGATGTTGTTGTCCTATAGTTGGTACAGTTAATCTGAGAAAAATTTCGTACGCAGGTTGTTTATCGAGGCTCATCTTGAAAAAATGGACTATCGAATGAGTCGAGTTGAGTATATAGCTTACGACACACGTCTATATCTGAAAGAGCAATTGCTACAATAACCTGGCCATTTTTGTAGTGTTATTCTGTGTAATCTATTGCTTTATTGTCAAGATCGTCAAGAATCTGAAATATTTTCTGGAATGCAATCCTATAGAGAGAAATCGATAATTTCTTTCTCATAGACTGCTAGTTTGGTGCAAGCGAACACTCTTTAACTCCTGAATTTCATTCCTGTTTTCCTGATTCCCTAACTCCAAGGCTGATCTAAGCGATCCCTGGTTACTAGATTAGAAGAAAGCTGTAAATCAATGTCGTTATGTAAAAAATGTTCAGTTTTTCTAACTAATTGAGTGCCAAAAGCGGTAATCGATCATTTGGACTCAGATGAGATTTATGAGTATTTCAATTTTGGATTCATTCGTCTATTCTAACCTGAAGATCAGTCTTTGCTATTGTAGCTTGACTACAATCATGTAATAAATTTCTTACCAATTTCGAATTATTTGTGTCTTTGATGGATTGTCTGAAAAGGTATTTGGAATTCGTGAATTAATTAATGTTTCAGTCAAATATAGTAAGCCATTTCGATCACCATGTTCACCGACCATCATGATTTTACCACAATATCGAGATTTATCACTATTCTGTATCTATGCTTCCTTATTGTATTGAGAACAATTGATATAACATTTGTAATCGTATATAAAATAGAGTTTCGAACAGATAAACCAGTATGATATGATTCAGCCCAGTCATGTGTTTTTCTTATGTTAATTTCCAATTGATGGTCACCATTAGCATGGCGATTGGAGTTGATGTCCAAGGTATATCAAAAAGGCATATCAGAAAACTTATAGATCCAGTACATAGGATGTGATCAAGTTATGCAGTCATTTGGGTAACTCAATTCGTACATTGCTTTCAAATGATAACTTTCAGATGATAACTCATGAGATAACTCAATTCGTACATTGCTTTCAAAAAGCTTGAGAACTGTTTTGTATTGCACCGTCAGTGATAAGGAAGAATCATGGTGAGGATATATTAAAAAGTACGGCAATCATCGTACAATGCAAAGACGAATTTTTTGAGACAGTCCATAATAAAAAATGCAGATGACATTACAAATAAGGGCTTCTTAAAATTTGATATTTTATTTAGTTTCTAGCGTTAAGTCATGGCGACACTCATCTAGGGTGCATCAAAGCCAGGATTTTTATTGGAAAATTGTATGAACCAAATGAATTAGTGTAGAATAAGCAAATTTGGTTATCCATGAGATTAAAAGTTTCGAAATTTCAATAAACGATAGAGCGGAGAATGATACGACTATAGATTATTTTCTTCGAAACAGAAGTTGTGTAGCAATAACCAAAAAGTAGGTTTACTTGACACGAAATTTTCGCCGAGTTGCAAACTTTCTACTGCTTAGCAAAAATGCTCAATTTCTTGACGATAATGGGGAAACCAAAATCATAGAAGCAGTGTCAGGATCATATAGTTTTGATTTTGGTAGAAACATCTCGACACCTAAATGCATTAGTCGAAAACTTTTGGCCATTTATCGAATGAAGTAAAATCAGTCTGGATGTTTGCCGCTCGTAGACGAGAAAAAATTTCTTACTCACTACAGATGTAATAAGTTTATTAAATTTTCCGTGTACTACTGATAGACTATTAATAAACATCCCGGATTAAATGAAAGATTGTAAATTGACCTGCAAAGCACGGCATTACAAAAAAGAATTTCCGACGTATAAACCATTGATAAAATGATCACTGTTGCAGACTGCCATCAAGGAATCTGTGAATCGTGGCTTTATAAGATTTCCAGTGCAGCCGACGGAGGAAATTTGCAAGTGAACCTGGGTGGCGTGAACGATCTTGATAATGATTTATGGTACTTCGTCTTCGTACCTGGCTATACAGACGAAGCCATGATAGTAAATTATGGCAATCATGTGTTCTGGTCGGTGATCCATGAAGCTGATCAATCTAGAATCGACGTAGCATCGACCGATTGTTCCAATGCACCTAAATTTAGGATCGTCTACCATCGCTCATCGGGCAACGCAGGTCCGGGGTATTATACCATGTTCTACACTGATCAGAGTGCGACCAATACGACGTTCCGACTAAACTCTGCACTTATGGAACTAGAAAAAGTTGCATCGTCGTTTAATGAAGTCGCAGACTTGCTTAAGCAAATCCCAATCGAGGAAAGATTCGATCTGAATCCTTATTCAAGTACAATTACAACATTATGCTAAACTGTGTAAAAAATTATGAAATGAATAAAAAAACACCAATATTTTAAACTTTATCAAACTATATCATACTGTACCCTATTTTAGTATACTATATTATAGTGCTGTACTACACCATACCATACCATACCATACCATACCATACCATACCATACCATACCATACCATACCATACCATACCATACCATACCATACCATACCATACCATACCATACCATACCATACCATACCATACCATACCATACCATACCATACCATACCATACCATACCATACCATACCATACCATACCATACCATACCATACCATACCATACCATACCATACCATACCATACCATACCATACCATACCATACCATACCATACCATACCATACCATACCATACTATACCATAAACTTTGCTGTACTGTTTTATACTAAACCAAATGGAACTAGAATACGTTATACAAGGCTACACTAAATTCTATACATATCCTCATACAAGAAAACATTGTTCTAAGCAGAACTATTTTGCTCTATTATAGGTGCAGAAACTCAAGTTCCCAGTTGGATACCGTCTTGCTTCTACAAAAAAACATGGACAAACTCTATATCAGGTGAATAAACATCAGAAAACACATCAGTGATAACGCAGCGTTTCGTATCGGCATCCCGAATGTATCGGTATACCGAATGTATCGTTATTCAGAATAATGTATTAATTCTCGGTTTCCGAACATGTAGAATTCGATTTCTATTCCATTGCATTGACTAATTCTCGTTACTCCGAATACACATTTTTTGTTTATGTTTCCAACCCTCTTTTTGCCCGTGCGTCGCAAAATTTTGTGAGAAGTGGGCTTAGGCATAGGCTTAGAATTCACCTTCCATTTAGAGAACAAAAAATTCATACAAAGACAAGCAAAGTGTTGGGAATCAATACTTTTTTCATTGTAAAGTCATGTGGCAAAATTTTGTTTCATGGTAAAACTGTGCGATATTATATTAGCATTGTAAACTGTCAGATTTTTATTCTCATTTTATAACATAAGGTCAGGGTACCGATATGTACTGGATATCGATACATTTTGGCTTCTGATACGTTGGGCATGCAGAGAAGTTTTGTTTTTATTGTATAACACCGTTCGGGATACTAATACATTCGGGATACTGGCAAGTACAGGATACCGATACACTCGGGATACCGATACACAATCATAATGCAGTAGGCAGGTCGACTCCTATTAATATGGGATCCGTAACTTGTCGGAGAATAAACATGATTGGTCCGTCTCCATATTTTCATAGCTGTTTCATTTTCAGAGCTAAGGTCATCAGTTGGAAACTTTCTAGCGGGTACCGCCCTACTCGTTGATGCAAGCAATGGAACGGAACATCCATCGAGTAAAAAGTCATTCTGGCATTTCCTGCTCTAACTTTTATAGTTTTTAGGCAGTACTCCTTCAGTAGTTTGGACATTATTTAGTCGAAACGATAGCCTATCTGCATCATCTTTTGAAATCACAGCACCTGGTCTAAGTGGAAAAGATCTCGAAAGACACGTGGCGACAAGTGCCATTACTGCAGTTTCAATGCAAGATTACTGTCAGTATTAGGGGTTTATTATTGAAAAATGAAAAAAAAGTTTATTTTCACTAAGCTATCGAAGAAAAGTATGCCGGTTTGTGGACGATATTACCCATATGTAAAAACCGGGTGATTTCGCAGCCAGACAGGAAAAACTTTGAGGATATTATGGACACTAATTCCTTATGCGTAAGTTGCTGTAGTCTTCAACACACTGGTGGAAGCCACTGTTAGTTTTTCAGGATTTTATATCAAGTGTATTTTTTTACTTTGATAGTCACAATAAATTTCTAGAGTCCTATGTCATCAAATACTCAAAAGATTTCCAGAGTCATAAATACGTTGGGTGCATTCTGGGTTGTCGCATGCATGACTTTCACTTTCACGCTGATGCTGATTTTGAGGTTAGTGTTTGCTTCCTATGCTCAAATTTAGCACAACATATTTTTTATAGAGAATGGTCATATGAACGTTACATTCATATATGTCAAGAGATAGTTCTGCTATTGATACACTTAATCGTCGTATTCACTGCACAAAGAACTGATCGGGAAGTAAGAAAAGGTTTCATGCATTCTAGAACGATGACAATTTGTCATCTTTCCAGATCATGTGTCATTTGGCTTCTATTGCGCTGCAATATCTGTACACTTGTTTATTTTGCTTACTCTTCCTGGAGGCCATCCAAGCATATTGTATCAAAACGAACGTCATTTCATCATCCTTCCGTATCGACTATTTTAGGACTCACACATTCTTCATAGGGAAAAAGTAGATCTGAGATGAATCATTACTTTTCACAGTTACAGGCTTTCCCGCAACAATAACATTGCCGACGGCATATTTTGCTTGGGAAAGCTTAACATCCATTTATTCTTGTTGGATGAACTACGAAAAAAGATCAGCTTTGAGCACGATGGCGACTGTTTTCGTGTTGAGTATGTTGTGCATGTCTATACTCGAAAGCACTTACCAAGGGAACTACAAGCCGTTGATTTTGACCAATCCGGATCAAAGTTTTATGGCCGAGTGAGCTCAGTGTTAATTTTCTGGGTGAAATTTCCAACTGACAATTGTTAAAAAAAGAATGATTTCAGAGGACCCGAAGAGATTGAAGCTCAGAATTTTTCCTTCAAATTTGTGCTACTCGATGTAGTGAATTAACTTTGTCCATTTAGTTTTATGGATTATCTGACTGATTATAAATTCAGTTAATCACTGTCAAAATCTTGTAGCTGACGTTCTCCAGAGTGTCAACGCGTTGTCGTCTGCGATTCAAATATCTTCGAGGCTTATTCCCAAGCTTTAGTAAAGTACTGTGGCGAAAATTGATTATCCGCCAAATAACCACCAAATATTTGATTAACCACCAAATATTTGATGGGCCCACAAACTTCGATTTTTTAGTGCCATTTTCAGCCCGTCCATGTGACTGAATTCACCTACAGCCATAAAAAGAACCATACCAGATATGCATACTGCAAATCCACTGGTTTACGGCAGAAATGAAGTTCTAGACGGATTTTGAATTTATTTCAAGTGTCAAAAACATGGCAAACTGGATTTCAGAACACTGCAACCATTGCAAAACCTAAAAGTACAAAGACTGCTGAATTTTTACTCATCCCACTCAAAAATCGAACAAATTTGTCTTTGAATCTGATAAGGAAAGGTCCAAGTGTAAACTCTGAAATCATACTCGTTGTAGCGCATAGCCCACTCGAAAATTGACCTATTCCTGATCTCAGGAACTATAGTAGATATGCACAAGTGGAAATCTCATTCATCGATAAAGCTCGCCAACATGAGGAAAACTTCTCACAGAAAGACAATTTCATCTCGCATCATTTCCGATCTGTGAGCTCTTGAACGTCGTCAAATTTCAGAGCTGTGTATTTCATAGGCTATATGAGATGAACGCATCCTTTTTTATCTGTTAAATTCATTTGTTAAACGTATATCTCAGCATCTTTCAAGCCCAATTCAGAAGTGCAGTCGCCGACTGTCGGCGACAAAAATTCTTGGATTTTTTCACTTTTGAATCGGGCTTTCTGCAAATTGCCTATTCATTCCATAGAGTCGCCGACTGTAACCGACAAAAATCCTTGGCTTTCTCACTGCTGAATAGGGCTTCATACTTTTTCTGTTGCTGAGATCGGGTGTAGGCAAACTAATCACTGTAGACCACATTTATGCAAATTTTAACGTAAGTATGGCGTAAGGGCAAAAAAGATTAATGTAAACTCGCATGACTATAGGCTATCGCATGCACTGAAAATCTGTTTTGAAATTTATCACTCAGCTGAATGAATTTTTTCAGCATTAATCTGTGGACGTTATGGTTCAGAGTATCACTGCACGTTGCATCGTGGCTCTTAATGTCGTTCGCTATTTTTTATCAAAGGTTTAGCCTATTCCCGACGGTCTTTGTCATTAACGTTTCACTGGGCACAGTTGTATTGGTTAGCCACATATTTGCAAGTAGCAAGGTAAAGTTCATGACGTTACTGTTGTACACCTTTTGATGTGATATTGCTTCGTGAATCTTGCAAACTTCATCTGTTGTGGAAAATTAACGGTCTGGCAAATGGTTTTTAAATAAAAAACTGAGCTCAGCAGCAACACAACACTAGTCAGAATTTTGCAGCACATGTACTTCCACTTCGACTGGCACCAAACGCGAAAGTTTGTGTTTCAGGCCAGATGCGTTTTTCTTTGGGCCAAAAGTTCGTTCGCTAGGAATTCATCGTCTATCGAATAAGTAAAATCGAAAAAAGAGAACACAACGATCTTGGCATTGTCAAGATGTGAAAGATTGTTAATTTTCGTCAAGTTGCATATAATAATGGAGGATAACGATTAAAGTGTTTGCCTGAGATAAGAACAAGCTTCAAGCGGCAGAACATGTCTAAAACACTTTTGCAACTCAACTTCAGATATGAGGGAAAAATAACGACTTCATGGACGAAAAAAACTGAATAGTTTTGACCACTCGACTGAATAATTGAAAATTTCGACTTCATTGACTTTTGTGTGAAACGATCAGCTCAAAAACTGTGGCTTTTGATATTTACGTAATTATGCTTCTACACTATCATAATTCTGTTTCACAATAGGTTCTATGGATGGATGTAGTACATGCTGTTTTTCAGTAATGTTCATGAAAATGAAACTTGACTGTTCCGCCAGAAAATTCGGTTTCGTTTCATTCTCTCTAGACCCTCAAATGAGAATCTAGTTTCATGTAATATGGGTTCTATGTTGAAGGAACTCTTGAAGTGGCGCCGTAGCTCGCACAACTGGCATGCCATCTCGATCATGGCTTCAGATATTTTTTCGGCTCTGGTTTGTACACCAAAACAATAAAATGATCTAAAAAATAATATAACGGAAAAATAATGACCGTAATTTAGAAAAATATCCAAAAGAATAGTCCGCCAAGCTTTTTCACTTTTCAGTTTTATCGAAAATGTGGCCCAGCTAAAAATTCTAAATGAAAGAAGTCTTCTGTGGGTCTCAACTTTCAGGTTTTGTCGCGACGGCTGCAACCGTTTTTTGATAATCAAAAGAAAAAACCGTTCTCAGGGAAATATGAACTTTCTGAATTTGTCAATACTTCGTTCATTGAGCAAATAGATCAGAAATCAGACAAAGTCAACTCTAATTAATTCTTTGCAAATCATGATCGTACCGAGCGTTTTTTTAGAATTACGTAAGGTCTGAACTCTTCAACGATGTTTTTCTTTGAATTAATTCCTTTTTAGGACTATCCTGTATATGTGAGCATGCAGCATTCCTCTCCATGTGTTGAAGAGACTTTAGGCGGTGCGTTAGCTATCACTACTTGACAGTGTCGTGGCAGAACTTAATGGCAGTTTGGATTACTGGAGAAAGGTCAGCCAAGCGGATGGGATGATGCGTATCCATGCATACAACATCTGGACATGTAGACAAACTTCGTACTATACACGGACAATGTTTCTGTGAAGTAGGAACGGGATCGAATAAGTTATCATTACATATTATGTTCACCCGTCGATGCTTTGATGAGATCAAAAAAGCCAATATTTGCTTTTTTCACACGTTTAGACTCACAAATCAGATTGAAAATATCATACATATACATCTCTAAATTGAATATTTCCAACGCCCAAATAACGGTCAAGACACGCATGAAAGCCCACATGAGGACATTTGGAAAAAGCACCGGTCGTCGGCTGAACCCATCCACTTTCGTATCCCAATGTGTCCCAATGCTCGACGTGCTGGAATATATCGTCGCCATATTCGTTACGAGCCGACAAAGCGGGCGAATACAACGACGTCATCCATCGACCGTCCACGAAAACTTTAGTCCTAAAAAATTAGCCTGAAGGAGTGATTGTGACCCGTTTTAGCGAATGTTCCCATTTAACAAATCTCCCGATTCAGCGACTATCCCGATTCAGCGAATAATGTTAATAGAATAAAAAATAAATCTCGATTTTCCGAATGTCCTGATATAGCGAATGGCTTTATTCTCGACTCAGCGAACATTTACAAGAGAGTAGAAGATACAAGTTTTGAACATTTACTTATGTGTTCATTACACGGTATGCAAATAAGGTATTGCTGTTTCATGTCTAAACTTTTTCCACGTATGGGAAGGATGTCTCCCCCTAAGCCTAAGCCTAAGCCCAAAAGGCCCTGTCGAAAATTCATATTGTAGTAGGCATTCGTTCAAAAGTGAATAATATATTATTTTGATATTGCGCATATTTTATTCGCTGAAACTGGATTTTCACAGAAAGAAAAATGACGAATTTTTCACCCATTGTTCGCTGAATCAGGATTGATGACTATGATCTGCTAAATCGGGATAGTCACTAAATTGGAATATTCGCTGAATCGGGATATTTGCTGAATGGGGACATTCGCTGGATGGGGATTGTACCGGAGGAATAATGGATGAGCAGGAAACGATACGCTTTCAATGAAATCCGAATATGCGAGTCCACAAAAAAATTGTTGTCATTTTTCGTTTCACCTTATGTTTTGCAATTTTTACTTTAGAAATGCTCTAAAACTTATCAAATTGATTAAATAGACACTTAAATTTTAATTTCTTAGTTTCGCAGTTTCATCTATTTATGAAAATTTCTGAATCAAAAAACTTGCACTTTTGCTCTGTTCTTCATTTTAGTTAAAATAATTGAACATAAGTTGACGCAGATGCCGATTCGTCACATTTTCAAAGGATATATTTGTGGTCAGTCGTTTAAGCAGCTGCAACTATTCGAACTGTTGCACAGGATTAGCACCTTTTACTCGTGTCTCGGTTCGCCAAGTTGGTTAGAGCAAGCGGGCAGAAACTACAAGTATTCAGGTTCAATCCGCCAATCACGCCACGCCTAATTTTTCTGCGGTCACCTCGACGAAAAAATATATTGCTTTAGAAAACTGATTCCAAATAGAGTTTTCACAAACACTCTATTTACGGAAAATACTGTATTAGTTTTAAAATTGAATCGAAACAACTGATCAAGGTATTTGCTTCAGCTAATGAAATTGAGAGTCAGCTGTCTTCTAGAACACACTGTGCATATAGTATGTAAACTATTGAAAATACAGATTTGCTGCACCTTAACGGTAATGATATAAGATAGAATTAAGCTACAGCTTAAGTCGAAGCTCAGTTGGAGCTCAAGTCTCTTTGATGAAACTGGAACATGGTTAAGTGTTCGACATTTTTTGAATAGCACTCAGGTACGCAGCTCGGTCCGAATAGGAAGATATCTTTCAATGATTTTGGCCTTTCCAATTCTCATCAAAAAAGTTTACCGTTTTTCTACCATATAAAGTTTTCCAATAAGTGAAAAAAACATTGATAAAAAACCTGCATTTTTTACTTTCACAGTGTCTATCATTTCAAATTAAATGGGTCCAATGGTCCCGATTCAGCTTTTGCATTAACTTAGAAGTGGAAAAATCAAGTTTTCGAACGTCGAATTGTTTTCAAAAAGGTGTTATGGACATAATTTACATGCTGCATGTTTTTCATGATTTTTACGGTTAGAATGCCCCACTTGATCCGACGAGCTTAGATTCACAGATAGTTGAGATGTTCATGGTTTGCTTATTTTAGCATTGACAAGCATCGAAAAACGGCGATATACCTCGAAGTTGAACCAACTTGATGTGCTTCTTCCGACCCTAATTTGTTCACACCCCACATTTCGATGCTCCAATTTATAGTGGATAACAAGTAATAACCGCAGTTGATCCAATCCTTATGCAAACATTCTGTTTCGTTGGTCATTTGGGGATAGGGTGCCAATTTGTAGCCTTTTTTAGCGAAAACGGGCGCCAAGGCGTCGATTTGCGCATAATAATGAATGTCAGTATCAACGTCCGCGTCGCGTTCGTAGGGATTGATGCCATAAAGTTTGACGCCTCCGACGCCGGTTCCTACGAAAGGAAAGAAAGGAGCTTATTTGCACGTTATAACGGAGAAAGAACATTTGGATTAATTAAAACGCGAATTTCTTTTTGAGATAGAATCGGACGTGTTTGGTACTGATCTGTAAAATCAGCATTATTATTTTCAGGTATCTAAATGAACTAAACAATAGAAAACTTGCTTACAATTGACAACCGAAGCCCAAAGGGTTACAAAAGACCCATTCTATAGATCCATTCAATAGATCGAAAAGTCCGTCAATATGAATAATCGATCTTAACTTTGTATAGCATATAATTCCAAAATCCCCTTCGCTTTGAAAATTTTTTTAAGTCATTATGTTGTTCCTGAAATCAAGTACAGGCAGCATTCCAATTTCCAAGAACATTTATGAAAATTTTTTAGTGTAAATAAAGGCCTGATGAAAAAATTATTAGTGACCTGACATTTTTCACGAGCGAACGTTTTTTGGTGGAAATTCTACCATGGGACACGTTATGTTGCATTCGACAGCCCGGCGAGCTGAGTAATGTGAATATTCCTACACCTGATCTCAGCAACTACGTTTGATATAAACATGTGAAGGACTTGATTGAGGCCGAGATCTAAAAACTACTTCACATGATGCTCGTGAACGTATGTACTCCCGCCTAATCTAGAGCTGTTCGAACTTATTTGAAATTCAGGCTCATACATCACGGAAAAGATTGCAAATGGACACATGAAAATATTGCAGTTTTCAAAAATATTTTTCGATTGAACGCATTTGCATGTTTTATGATTCCTTGATTGCATAAGACATACAAATGTGAGTAGTGGTTAAAGTCGGCTTGCCGTTAAGTGCATTCATGCAAACTTGATATGAATAAGGTCGATTGGAAAGGACGACTAGGGCGAAATACTTCAGTTCGCTTTGGGCTATCGTATGTACTTGTTGTCGAAATTGATTTCAGAATTTGCACAACCGGTACCCAAAAGCGTTCCCTCGTCAGACCGCTGTACGCTATCGAATGCGCTGGAAGATCAATATTTTAAAATTTACTTTTTGCAGAGCTATTCTCCTTAGATTGCATGTAGGAGTGTCGATTCATCTGACGAATAACATAATTTCAGAATTCTGATTGATAATTTTACCAATCGTGGTCCTCTAATCCGAACACTTACCTGCTCAAAAGTGATTGCAATGCTTGAAGTACAGACTCAGAATTGATGACTGCAGCAGTCAGCTAAGAGTTGAAAGTACATATCAGCAAATTTAGATATGAAAGCAAAAAAACGCTCGAGGTGAGTGTATTTCGAAAATCAGTTCATGCGTTCCTGAACACAACAAGTTTTCTAAGTCAACTATAATATAAAGAAATTGTCGAAATACAGACTGTTCCTGCCACGTTGCAGAAACCCGAGCAGATCTTAGGACTGGTCCACGTAGCTTACAGTGAAAACATTCATTTTTGTGATTTTCTGCGGATATATTATATGATTAAAACCATCTAAATTAATTTTCCCTATTCATGTTCTTATTCAACTTTTTTATTTTGAATGGTGGTAAAGTTCTTGATTTAAAAGAAAATAATGCATTGAAAACTCCGAGTCTGTGTGGATTTCGAATCAAACGCAAATGAAATTGAATAATTTTCACATTGAATGTAGGAAACTCAAATCTCATATGTCGCCTGATTACTGTAATATATAAAATTCCACCTATATATCACCCGCTTCAATTTCCAAAGTCAAATTATGTTCCTCGAATACATCGAACACAAATTTCAAAGCATCGGATAACTCCTGTAAGCAGCAAATTGGCATAATGAGACCGCGAATTGAATCGCACTGGGTTTCTGATTCTTGACACGAGAATTCTAATCGACCATCGTCTTGGAGTATGATTTTGTTCAATCCGAATTTCTTAACAAACGGCAGCCACCAAGATTTATCGTACGTTATTCGACGATCAAAAAATGGCTGCCTGGAATCTACAGTGAACATGACATCGGGGCATACCTAAAAAATGTGTAAGGCTCGAGTTACGGTGCACTACAGTAAGCCGGATTATGCACCTATGATTACTATTAGCTTACCACAGTGGTCATATTCACAGAAGTAAGTTTTCTTGACCTACGTACGTAAACTGACGCATAAAAATCCACAAACTCCAGACCGTCACGAAGGTGATCGTCAGTCGAAAAAGTGTCGTTCAAATTTTCTAGCAAAAAGTCTCGTTTGGCGACGAAAGGTCCGCTGGCGTAGTCGCAAAAAATGCACGAATTGTAAGATAAATCGTAACCTTCCACTATTTTAAACGTGTAATTTTTCATGGCGGTGGCGAAACAGGCCCTAGACCATCGACCGTCCGAAAAACGATGGGAACCAGCGGCCACATCCACGTTCAAGTAACTGAAAATGAAGATGAGAAGATTCTTTAGGATAAAAGATTGTAGATATCTGAACAGTTCAACTGAGTGGGCAGATCCATGCAATGGTGTGTTACTTTCTCAAAACTTCCGCTTTTGGAGCTCTTATCATTGCATAATGATGATGAAATGAAAAATGTGGATAATTTTCTGAAATAACTGCATTTCAGATTGAAAACAAGCATTTTAAAAGTTGTTTTCCAAAACATCTTTGAAAATAAAAATTCATGGGGAAAACTAAGACTCCCCTTTGTTAGACATCCGCAAAATCAGCGGTTCCTGCAGTCCTTCTCCAGCATGTGTGCTTCAAAAATCGACGTCGAAGGGGAGAAATTTTAGAAACAGGAGGCATTTTTGTAATTTTTAGTCAAGTGATTGGTTGCTAATATTAATTTTTTCGAGTATGATTTTGATTTTTTAAGACACCACCTTGATTTTTTCATGACACCATCTTGATTTTCTCAAGATTCCATCTTGATTAACTTTCCAAGGTGATGTTTTGATTTATTTAAATTCTTGATCGGATTTCAATATTATCTTGAGAAGAATGTGATAGTTCAACCAAAGGTTATACTTGTCGACTTTTGCTATGCATCCTGAAATCTTGGTGGTGTATTTTGAAGTGTAAAAAATTTTTGAGTGATGATCATTTTTCAGAAGTAGTCCTTTTCGTATTTTGCATGGTGAAATGTATTGTAATTCAGTGTAAACAGTACATCGGTTAGACAACGGTGAAACATTTTCATAATGACACTTATATCACAAAGGTGGTTTGATAGTTATTGCATGGCAAAGTTTTTTGGAAATGAGAAAATATTGTTTGTTCAACCTCACAGCGATTTCTGACCTTTACAAACTGTACATTCTATTCAATTTAAATTCCAAAATAGCCTAATTTTTAAATCCGCGGATTTTTTTTGCATTGATCTATTCAGGGGCTTATTTAAGACACGAGTTCTCAGAGATTCGAGCGTCTCTATAATTAGTTGAAAATTAATCATGTTTCAAAATGAGTTAATATGAGTAGTTTCGTTTGCTGAGTTTCATGGTATCATTGGCTTTGCATAAACATAAAAATTCACCTCGCTACAGTATGCTTACGTTTGAAAATTGATGATTTTTTGGCATTTTTCAGTAGTCTTGCTCGCCAAGTGATATTTCTGGGTCGGAGTAAATTTATCCGATAAATGTGTACTCATTTCACATAGGAGATGATAAGCTATTTTTTGATGTAATGTACATAAATTCTTGAATACTAAACCTTTTAAGAGAATTTAAGGTGGCGAAAATGTGCCGTCAAAGTTGGAGAAAGTTTTGTTTATATGCTCTCCCGGGCACCTTCCCATTGGATTTTGCAGAATTTTATTTACGTATTTTATAGCTCACACATTCTTACTGTCTTAGTAAAATTTTCATACCGTTCGGGGAGGTGCACAGCTCTGAAGGAGGCATACTCATAGAAATCGTTCAATAGTCACTGCATTTTCCACGTGTTCCTTGTCTACCCTTTTTGATACATCTATTATCTGTACTATCTAACAGACTATTGTTTGATGTAATATTTGTCTCACAAACGAACATTTTACACCCTACAATAAAGTTTGAACCGTCGAAAACGAGACGCAAAAAAAGAATCCTGTTTAAAGGCACTTCCGAGTATCTTCACCATGATGCCGCGGAATTGTATATTTTTATTCTTTAATTCATACATCCCTACAGTAGCTGTGAGAGTAGCATCATCATCATCTCGCACCGTTTTGGGAGCTGTAGAGATTTGCACACACCACACTGTCATTCAAGTATGTGTTTGAACCTGAATAAATGCTCAACCAATAAAGGTCTGGGAATAGAGGGTGCGTTAACTAATACATAAGAAAAAAAATTCTCGAAGTCCTGATAAATTTTAATTGACCTAGGTTTGACGGTTGCTTAACGACATGCTTCAAATAAAAAATCGAAAATTTCGAAAAAATTTTTTATACTTCGTAAGTTGGATGATTGTTTGAAATCCTTTTACAGGAAAACGGCGAGAGTTATTCGGATGCCATTTGCTGCATTAAAGGCACTCAAATCTACTGTACTTTGATTTATTTTCGTTAGGCCAACATGACGTGATGTGAAACATGGTACATCAACTTTGGAGCACTTCCTCACAGCCATAGGCCGGAGTCGGACAACCGACATTCATTTTGCAACGTTAAATTAGCAGCTTCGATTTCTTCAATCAAATTACTGAAAAGAGGAATTTTTAGAATCGCTTCCGAAACACCCTGTTGCGCCATTTTGAATAGATCGATAAAATTCTACCAGTGATTCGACTTGAATTCTTTCTTTTTATTCGTCTAATCTGAACGTTTTCAATTTTTGCTGCATCTCGTTAATGGCATTTTAGTAAGCACTTTTGTATCGACTTTCAGAATGTGCAAACAGGTGCACAATGCTGACTGAAATTTTTACACAATATGTTGGAAACTAGTGGCTACAGAAATGAAGAAAAAAATTCTGCGGCATACTATGGAAAGACGTCCAAAAAAGGCTCCAAATGACATTTTCTGTTTATTTTGACTTTCGTTTTGACACTTTCAAATAGAATAAAACTATAGGCAAGGTGATTAGAAAAATTTTTCATTAGCCGAACGGTCTTCGGCATGTAAAAACCTTTAGCTACAGAATCATGTCTTTTCTGAGCTGTGATAATTCGAAATACGTACACAGACTGAAAAGTGCCAAAAAATGTAAAAATTCCAAACTTTAGGGTACTGTAGCTATGCGAATTTTGACTTTTATGTGGAATGATTTCTTTCACGATATTCAGTGTATAAAACTATTCAAAATTTTTCGTTTTCAGATATTATTAATTCTCAACTTATCATAGGTCAATGGAACAGAAGATCGAATCTCTCAGAAATTGTGTCTTTAAAAAACGAAGCGAAAGGCGAAGACTATCAACTTCACGGATCAATGTTGAAATAACGTGTAACTTTGGCGCATTCACATATAACTTCTCCAGCATTAATGAACGGGAATATTTTCCAATGGTCAAAAAATTCAAACGTTTTTTCATTATGTGAACACCTATTGACCTTTTCCAAACACTGGTTTTCTGAGTATTGATAAAGATCAACTGATTCTTATTACTTTTTTGTGAATGAACTATGATTTGACACTGAAGAGAGCTGTTCAACAGCGGTGGTAAAACAATAATTTTCTCACGACGGCGATCAGATGGGTATTGGTTGTTCAACATTTATAGTCTATTCTATAAAATGCTTGTAGATTGAAAAATTACAAAAAATAAGTCTGCCCCCAAGGTCGTATACACGTAGCCTTTGCAATAAGATTTTCTACTTAAAAAATGTTAATGGTTAGTCAAGTAGGCTCACAAATTTCCTGTCACATGCGATATGGTTTAACAGGAAAATGATAACTATATGAAATAGTAATTGCCTTCTACTCTCATCTTACCTAACTCTCATCTTACTTAACCTAACCAAATTCTAATGAAGTGTTACCGTGCTTCTGTAGTATAAACAATTTTACCTGACCATTCTGGTTAATCTTTCTAATGAAATTCTGTCGTCGAAATGTATCAAACCCCTGGCGACGAAAACATATTTCGTTTTGGCGTTTTCGATCAGAAGTTTCCAAATCTGAGCCGAATCCCAATATTTTTGATTATCGGCCGGCTCTATGACCAATAAATCGACAAAACTTTTCTTTTTTATAGAGTCTGCCAATTTATGAGTGGCCACTTGACTCAGATTTTTCGGGACGGCGATAGTTACGGATAAATTAGCATAATTGATCAATATACCTTCCAATACGCGACTCAAATGTTTAATTTTTGTGTCACTGATGGCGTTGATCAAAATCGTCAAATATTGATCCAAAGGTTTGGCGCTACAGTTTGCGTAGTCTGTCACGTGACCTTTACTGTAATACGGGTAACCGTACATCATTCCTAAATATTTTTCCGGGCAAATTTCTAATCCTTGGTTCTTTTTACGTAAGTTTTCTGCCACATTTGGCAAAAGAGGCATATGGCCTACCGATGATTCATAGTCGAAAAAATCTTTCAGCATAGAATTGGCTATAGCATGAGCTTCATTGAGTACCGAAATGACCACTCCCGATTTGGCGTATCGATGAGCCCGTTGAAGCCGGCGGTTCAAATCGACTAATCTATTTTTGAAAGAATATGAATCGTTCCTATGAAAAATCGGATCAATGTGATCAGAATAGTCGATTGGTACAAAAATTTGATTGAAACAAGGAGGAAAATCGTAGAAATAGACAAAAACGCAAACGACGCATAGAAGACAAAAAAATTTCACTCGTCGATGCATCGTAATAGGGAAAATTCCAACTTTGGTGTACTTCAGAAGAAGTGGAAAGCAAACACTGTCTTGTTTTTACTTACGAGAAAACTATTGAGCACAGCTTATTTGCATAATATCGCCGTTTTATACAGTAGAAAGCGAGAGAAGTACGCATCCCCTTAAATTCTCTGAGTCTGACTATCGATTTTTTTTGGTTCATCATTAACTGATCAACTTTCGTGATGCACGAACGGGTTCCTTCAAGTTTCTCCAAAAATAATAACTTCCACTGCTGTGTAAAAAGTAAATCAAGAGCTGTACATTTATGATTATCTATTACTGATCAAAATGAAGATATCAAGAAAATAAAAAAATCAAAATTCTAAATCGAACTATATAAAACTGTTATGAAAAAAATAGTAGTTTATTGCTCAATGCACAATTTCAAGAAAGATTTCAGTGACGAAAACTGTTTGTACGCGCTTCTGCAGCTTGCATTTGCCGGAAAATATTACTGGTAGTTTTTACACACACTGTTAATGTTGTCCTGGTGAGCGAATTAACCTCACATTGAACCCATACAATAGCCCTAAGCCACCAGTCTTAATGCTTGGAAAGTTTTTTCGTCAATGATGCACCGATGAGCAGGTACAGCTTCGACAATCAGCTATTTGATTTCTACAATAGCTCGTCTACATCCTCCTCAAGTCAAACTATGTAACGGTAAACTTTGTCAGATCAAAAGGCGGTGAAGACAGAATCTCAATCAAGATATGTATATCAATCATTTAATTTTTGCTTGCCGTTGAAACCTATGCCTTACATACTTATAACAGACCATGCTCTAGAATCCGGTTTCAAAACATTCTGGTTTACCCTATCGGTACTGCTACTACTCCGCACAACATGTAAATAAGAAGCGCCACAGAAGAAGTACCAAAGACGCAATTTAGAAATGACAATCATTATTTAAATGCATCTTTCACAACTTTTCAATTGAAGGTTCAAAAAATATTAATTTGAGATCTTATTCGCAATTAGAATGTGTCGTCATCGTGATTTACCAATTGACCTTTTTTTGTACTAAAAATGTTCAATTAACGATAAATAATATGAACCCGAAAGGCGGTAGTTATTCCAGATCCGAAGATCTATATCCCAAACAAAAACCAATTTTGGATGACCTACAAGAAGAAGGAGACGAGGATGGTCAAAGTGGAGATAGAGCTTCAAACCTTAATCAGAATGTAGACGAAGATGAGCAACGTTTGATCGAGAAAGAGAAGAGCAAATTCGATAGTTTGAAAGATTTGGAACTGGATGGATTTTCGGCTTTAGCCAATGCCACTTCCGTTTGCGGTGTCACATTTTGGTTTTGCTGCCTAATTAGTAAGTTTAGTTTAATTCCGTGGATTATAGTTAATAGAATCCGCATTTCTCCAAAATTGATCTGATTATAAAAAAATGAAGTGAAAAAATTGAAACTCGAGACTGGAATATGAGTTCCCAGAATTTTATATTGTTTAAATCCCAAAAAACTGATGGTTAAATCACTGCATTTTTGTAAATGGGATCAGGAAGCTGTTACAGATGGCTAAGAGTTGTTTTATGATGATACATTCATAGAAATGATACCTTTTAATAATTCTGTCTTGAGAGACGCAGTTCAAGCTACATCCACACAACAGGAGAAATAAAGCGGAAGTTAAATTTATCAATGGTCAACAGTTGGATACAAAGCTCAGTCAAAAAGAGAAAAATGAAGATACGAAACATAAGTTATTACTCGTAAGAAAGTTTACGGACATATAACAGAAAATTGAATCATTCTTCGATGAGAATGTTTCATATGGTCAATTAGTAGATGTGCTTTTCTCGAATCATGAAAAACTGTTGGCTTTAAGTACTGTAAACGAGGCTCCAGTAAATTGTTATAAACTTACTTCATAGAAAAGATTTCGCAGACAGTACTTGTTCACGTAACTTTTTGGAGTATTAATCATTTGAGAAAAGACGGACTGTCAACGAAAAATTGCCTGACGCCAAAACGGCATAGCCACAATATCCTGGACTGCATAGACTTTGTGGGATTTTCTACCCGGGAAAAATTTGCTTGATATCAGGACTATCGGCAAACTCAGTCCACGGATGTGCATTTACTATGAAAAGCACCACCAAGAGAATAAAATTCATTCCTTATTTTAGTTGTATTGGCATTCTTGACCTACGAAATCTACAAAACCATCGACGGCTATGTTAATCAACCAGTTTTGACTACTTACACTATAACAAAAAACGACACCATGAAATTACCGTATCTATTAGTTTGTTCGGGAAATTTCATAAACGAATCTAAATTGAAAACCATGCGTCCGAGAGATGTTCAGGCGGCCTTGTCGTTCCAAGTATCCTTAGTCATGGACACGGGTAAAAAGAGAAGTACTCGACCGAAAAGAAGCATTTGGGGTAGCGAGGGCGAAATGGATTTCGACCAAACGATGTTCGAAACGAATGGTGTCGCTTTCGCTTTGACGGATGAAACGGAAAACTGGCAAAATCGTTTAGTATCGTTGGTCGAAGATATGGGATATGATGGAAGTAAAAAGAATCGCCGCAGCGAAACACATGTTAAAATTCCTTATTTTAGCAAAACTGAAGAATTGGCAGGATTAAAAATCGGAGTATTATCTTTTGTAGGCTAAAAATTAAGGAACGGTTTGAATAAAATGATTAGGGCCAACCCGTAAATCCTGCTAGTGCATCTGAGAAAATGGGTGAACGTTCCAACCTATCAGGCTGAGTGGGGTGAACAAGCCATATACAATGGGTGAACGGGTGAACAGGGTGAACGGCTGAACGGGGTGAACAGGGTGAGCGGGGTGAGAAAATGGGTGAACGTTCCAACCTATCAGGCTGAGTGGGGTGAACAAGCCATATACAATCGGTGAACGGGTGAACAGGGTGAACAGGGTGAGCGGGGTGAGAAAATGGGTGAACGTTACAACCTATCAGGCTGAGTGGGGTGAACAAGCCATATACAATGGGTGAACGGGTGAACGGCTGAACGGGGTGAACAGGGTGAGCGGGGTGAGAAAATGGGTGAACGTTCCAACCTATCAGGCTGAGTGGGGTGAACAAGCCATATACAATGGGTGAACGGGTGAACAGGGTGAACGGCTGAACGGGGTGAACAGGGTGAGCGGGGTGAGAAAATGGGTGAACGTTCCAACCTATCAGGCTGAGTGGGGTGAACAAGCCATATACAATGGGTGAACGGGTGAACAGGGTGAACGGCTGAACGGGGTGAACAGGGTGAGCGGGGTGAGAAAATGGGTGAACGTTCCAACCTATCAGGCTGAGTGGGGTGAACAAGCCATATACAATGGGTGAACGGGTGAACGGCTGAACGGGGTGAACAGGGTGAGCGGGGTGAGAAAATGGGTGAACGTTCCAACCTATCAGGCTGAGTGGGGTGAACAAGCCATATACAATGGGTGAACGGGTGAACAGGGTGAACGGCTGAACGGGGTGAACAGGGTGAGCGGGGTGAGAAAATGGGTGAACGTTCCAACCTATCAGGCTGAGTGGGGTGAACAAGCCATATACAATGGGTGAACGGGTGAACAGGGTGAACGGCTGAACGGGGTGAACAGGGTGAGCGGGGTGAGAAAATGGGTGAACGTTCCAACCTATCAGGCTGAGTGGGGTGAACAAGCCATATACAATGGGTGAACGGGTGAACGGCTGAACGGGGTGAACAGGGTGAGCGGGGTGAGAAAATGGGTGAACGTTCCAACCTATCAGGCTGAGTGGGGTGAACAAGCCATATACAATGGGTGAACGGGTGAACAGGGTGAACGGCTGAACGGGGCGAACAGGGTGAACGGGTGAACAGGGTGAACGGCTGAACGGGGTGAACAGGGTGAGCGGGGTGAGAAAATGGGTGAACGTTCCAACCTATCAGGCTGAGTGGGGTGAACAAGCCATATACAATGGGTGAACGGGTGAACGGCTGAACGGGGTGAACAGGGTGAGCGGGGTGAGAAAATGGGTGAACGTTCCAACCTATCAGGTTGAGTGGGGTGAACAAGCCATATACAATGGGTGAACGGGTGAACAGGGTGAACGGCTGAACGGGGCGAACAGGGTGAACGGGTGAACAGGGTGAACAGGGTGAACGCGGTGAACGAACGGTGAACAGAACAGAGTGAACGGGGTGAACAGGTGAACAGGGTGAACGGGTGAACAGGGTGAACGGGGTGAACAGGGTGAATGGGGTGAACAGGGTGTGAACAGGTGAACGGGTGAACAGGGTGAACGGGGTGAACAGGGTGAACGGGGTGAACAGGGTGAACGGGGTGAACAGGGTGAACGAGGCTGAACGGGGTGAGCAGGGTGAACGGGTGAACGCCCACTAAGTATTCTATCAGTGACAAGAGACATCCATGGATGGATTGGGTCAATGGAGTGAACCGGTTTTGAAAAGCATTTGACGTTTGAAAATGGTACAAGGTGATGAGGACAGATAAATTTTATGATGCACTCTTATTTTGAACCATCGTTCATCGTTATCATTATAGTTTAGGGACATGTTGAAAACAGAAAAGATACAGTCCTCACACTTTGCTTCCATCAGCCGTCATATCGTTGTGCAAAGTCCAACCACTAATCCCATACTTTGCCTTCTTTATCTTTGTAATTCTGCAGAAAAGAAAATTCATCCAGGTAAGCAGCCAGGTGTTGATTTCTCTTGAGGCTATGCAAGAAATGAAACAAAGAATGAAACGACGAAAAAAGAAGTCAAACAAGGACTAATACAAAGCAATAAAAGCTGAAATGGAGAAATAAACAAAAAAGACAGTAGGAAAACGACAAGGAAACAAACAATAAAATGAAAAAAAGTTAAACATAAAGGGATAAAGCAATAATGCATAGCAAAGGGTAAAAAACAAGAAAAAAGAAAGATGAACAACAAATAAGCAAACAACAAAACAGAAAAGAAAAAGGAAGCAATAAGTCAAGCAGAAATACTATAAGGCGCTACAAATAGTAAAAGCAACGAACAAATGCGATACAAATAAACTGATTATGAAATAAACGATGAAGCAAACATGGAAAAAATAGAAAAAATATGCAATAAAGAAGGTGTGTTGGTTATTATGAAGCAAATACTTTGGGTTAATCTCATACGCACTGTGATAAACCATGCACCGCTGCTTTCTTTCCCGGTCACAAAGTTGAGGCGAGGAGGAAATATATCTTAGAGGTTGAAGTTGAATAGCTGTGACCTTCAATATTGGATGGCGACTTCACATTTGGAGTACCATGGTAGTTTTTTCTTTTTAGATGTGTCGGTCATATGAAAAGATGGGAAAAACAGAGTGGTGTTTTCACAGTGACCTTTCGACTGATCATATGAGTAGCAACTGTCCGAATCGGAATTTTACCTTTGAAACGATCCTAAGCAGTGAGAGATCTAGCGAACAACTGGAATTTCTCCAGAAAAATCTTCATAGATTATTGGTTATCCAACCTCACAACATGTTTTTTGTCCCCATTTCACCTCCATTTACATAGTTCTCCTATTCTCAGCATTCACTCATGTCTCTATTGGCCCATTCGCCCTGTTAATAACACCCATTAGTCCTGTTAATCTATGTTCACTCTGTTCGTCCGTTCACCGTATTCACCCATTCATTCTGTTCACCCGTTCACCCCTTTCACCAGTTCACTCGGTTCACCATCTTCGCCCTGTTCACCCGTTCACCCATTCATCCTGTTCACCCCGTTCACCCTGTTTACCCTGTTCACCCAGTTCACATTGTTCACCCTGTTCACACGTTCACCCTGTTCACCCTGTTCACCCTGTTCACCGCTTCACCCCATTCACCCTGTTCACCCTGTTCACCCGTTCACCCGTTCACCCTGTTCACCCCGTTCACCCTGTTCACCCCATTCACCCTGGTTCACTCTGTTCATCCGTTCACCCCGTTCACCCTGTTCACCCCGTTCACCCCGTTCACCCTGTTCACCCCATTCACCCTGGTTCACTCTGTTCATCCGTTCACCCCATTCACCCTGGTTCACCCTGTTCAGCCTGTTCACCCTGTTCACCCCGTTCACCCATTCACCCTGTTCACCCCATTCAGCTTGTTGACTCTGTTCACCCGTTTTCCCATTCGCCCTTTTTGCTGTCCCATTTCTTCCTATATTCTTATGCTCAGTGCAGTATATATCTTAAACTGTTAGTAGGATTTACGGGTTGGGCCAATGATTGTATATCCCATTAGTTTAACTCTTGGAATTATGGAGAAATTCTTTTTTCTTGATATGCTTGTAAATGTCAGGAGTGGAAAAGGTATACTATTTCATATACTTGCCATTTTCTGCTAATCATCAATTCATGGTCATTCATGATTAATTTATACAAGCAAAGCTTGTTAGCTTTTGATGAGGGAGTGTGTCTAAGCTTTAATTCTGAACTTGCGCATAATTGAATACGAGACGGGCCACATGAACAAAATCGTGACTACTTAAAAAATCGTTACCTTCGAACGGGGTGTAGCCAATTGCGCTTTTTTCCGATTTGCAAATGGGCATTGTTCATTCGCGCCATAATTCTAATTGGACACTGAAAAGATAGTATCAAATGAGAAATGTAATCATTATTGAAGACAACACAAACTAGGCAAAAACAGCATTGTAAATTATTGTACAATCCTACAGGACCACACAGCTAGTCACATAGCCACAGAGTTGTAAATTATCAGAAGAAAATTATGTCGCATTTGGAACTTCAGAATTTTTTACACTCAAGCTACAGTATGATCAGGGTGAAATTAGTGCTATTGATTTTATGACCGGCATAGCTCATAATTTGGCTGATCCTTTGGCGTATTAAATAATGTAACTATACATTTATGTTTTGCTTATTTTGACTTTCGAACTCAAGTGGTAAGATCTGGAGCAAATGTTTACTTTTACTGCTTCTGAACAAATTCGAATTATGAAGGTGCTGGTCACAGGATTATCTGATCATAGAATCATGATCAGATCATAAAATCATTTACAGTAGATAAACTCTGATATAGATTAACCACAAAAGTCTGAGAAAAATAAACATACTGCAAAAAGAATCTGTACAAAAAATGCTTCCTAAGCAATTTCTGGAGACAATAGTCATCTTTGTCACTCTTTTTATTACCGGTATTAAACCTTTTCTATGATGAATAAAAACACCAAGGCGCATTTGCAAAAAGCGCAATTGCAGTTGGCGCATTATACACATGGCGCAAATGCATAGGGCGCATATAAAAATGGCGCACTTGAAAATCGGCGCAATTGGCTAGGGCACAAATGAGAATGCGCAATTGACATTGGCGCATTTAACTACATAACGACTTTCTTTTCAATTACATCGTTTTTTTCAAGATAATCTTGAAAAAACAAGATGTTATCATCAAAAAATCAAGATCCCAATTTGAAAAAAATCGAAATGGGTGGCCATCTTGAAAAAATTTAAAATGGGCGGCACATCAACGGATGACAATGTCTCAAACTTGCTAATCAAAGGCGTTGCTCCGCCCTCTGCGTTTATATTCACGGGAACCCTTCAAATTGGATTATGACGTCACGGCTTTCTTGCGGAGGATGTGCTTGGTTTTTAAGGGGGTTGGCAGAGGGGGAGGCTGTTCTGGACGAGAAATTCGTATTGGTTTTTCCATAAAAAAATTTTATTTTCCGAGTTTTTACAAAAACGTCAAAAATGTATGTTTTTTTACCAAAATGCAGTAATTCTGGAAAACAATCAAAACTTTGCCGGCTGTTCTACGGCCATTCCCTATCTGCTTAGGAACTCGACAAAGAAACGATAATTTGGATCCTATTCCGAAATTACTGCATTCTGGACGGAAAACAGGCATTTTTGAAGCTTTTCTGGAAAATTTCAAAAAATAAACGTTTTTATGAAAAAACAATATGTCCATCGGATTCCCCGTATAGAATAAACTTCCCCCTCTGCAACTCCCCATAAATACCAAGAGCGCCCTGCCAGCTTGCCGTGACCTCAAAAGTCCACTATGAAGGATTCCCGTTTATATGAACATAGGAGGCGGAGCAACGCCTTTAATTGGCTAGTTTCAGAAATTTTCATCCTTTGATATGCCCGCCTATTTTGACTTTTTTCAAGATGGGATCTTGATTTTTTTCAAGATAAGACCTTGACTTTTCAGGTGGGATTTTGAGTTTTTTCAAGATAGGATTTTGATTTTTTTCAATTGGGATCTTGTTTTTTCCAAGATTATCTTGAAAAAAATGCGATGTAATTGAAAAAAATTGCGATACATTTGAAAAGAAAGTCGAACATCGAAAAACTCTGACATCTTGATCCTTTTGCGATGCATCCTGAAAAAATGAGGCGCATCATGTTCGAAGATAACGATTTTTTAAGGGCTAACGAATTTTTTCAAGTGGCCCCTCTCGTATTCCGCAACATGGAAAGATACTTCATGTGATGGGGATGGGAACTTTACACTGCCACGGAGCTATATAAAGTTTTGCCAAAACTCAAAATTGTGTATAGCAAAGATTATTAGAGGTAGATGATTAGTCACATGAAGCATACTTCAGTGGATGCTGAGCGGGATCAGTTATAGGCAAACTTTTCATTGTTCACCATAGTTATGCAAATTTTAGTGTAAATAAGGCCTAAGGGAAAAACAGTAGATGTAACATTATTTGGGTTGTTATGGGCCATATAATGCACTATGTATTACTCCAGACGCTTGGGTCTGGTTTCTCATTGACCGCACTATGAACCAACTTAGCCATGATAAACATTTCGACAATGGCTAAAATGACTACGACTACTGACAAAATGTCTAAGGATTAAAATGACTATGGTTAAGTTGACTATGCTGTGTTGACTGCGCTCAAGTTGATCGTGGTAAACATTTGTAGCTAATTTTAGAATAGTTACTGTACTGTAAAGTATTGCACTGATGAATCAGTCACTGCTTACTTTTCAGAATTGGTGCAATA
Organism: Romanomermis culicivorax; assembly: GCA_963922205.1. Taxonomy (NCBI): domain Eukaryota; kingdom Metazoa; phylum Nematoda; class Enoplea; order Mermithida; family Mermithidae; genus Romanomermis; species Romanomermis culicivorax. Next base: position 46,849 of record CAWUHX010000010.1, on the reverse strand, counting down.
TTATATGTAATACAGTCACTTTTCATTCTGCAATGATTATCAATTGATTTCAGTAACATATTATCTCGATGACTAACTTGACCACAAGAATGATAAGCCGGCTATCGGAGATCTTTCCCAGTGAATTACCACAATGTTATTGATTATTCTACCCGACATTATAGAGTGATCTTTACACCCGATTGGGTCAGAGGTTCTATTACTCGAATGGATTCTAACGTGTATAAAAAAATTTTTGGTTTGTATCATTCACTGACTTAAATATCAAATCTCCCCTAAGCCTGACTGTTGCGTGACATACGGAAATATTTGACTTTATATGAATGTAGATGTAGCAGTTGTTCCTTCCATGATATTTCCATGTCTTCGTGTTAGAAGTTCAAAACTTGCAGCCTATGTGATTCAAAGAATCTTCAACGTGCTACTAAATTTCATTCAGTCACACAATGTGAGACTCACTTGGTGTTTAACACATTCACAAGTTCATGTGAATATTCCTGAAAAGCATAAACACCGTTGACAATTATTTTGCGTCATTTTGTGTCTAACTGTGAAAGTCCGCTTTCTCAAGAGTAAGAAAACTATCCACGAATTTTAGTTTCCAAGTCAGAACGATGACTCCCCTTCTATCCATCTATATTATTCTAGCTATGACTTTTCAGTATACATATCTAATTGTTTCCCGAATAGCAACTATGGTCATCTCTATTTTTTGTTGCATCTCTTCCAGTTTACATCTGCTGTTCCCCAACTGAGTCCCATATGAGCCCTCTAATGATTCTTTAACTACATGAATATAGAGGAAGAACTTAATTGAGTTCAAGGAAGAGAAAGTAAACAAGATCGGTCCTTCGCGAGACCTGTAACCGAGCTTGTGAGTTCACCGTTTTTGAAAATTCTATGCAATTCACTTTTTGCCTGAAATCCACTGGAATGATTAAACTCGATCATCAGTTTTATGAACCATGATTCGGACATGAAATTTCTATACAGACTACTTCCCTACACGCTTTAAAAGAGACGGAAACAAGTCCAAACAATCTAGTAACGACACTCATACTGGTCCAGGGAACGGGACAACCGATACGGCCATCACTTACGATGAGGCCTACCGAGCGATAATGGATTTAGGTTTTGATTCTAGACAAATGTTTCTGGAGTGTAAATTTTTTGCCAACGGCACTTATCATAAATTGCCTTGCGAATCGATCGTCGAAGCCATTCTGGACGCTAATTACGGTAAATGTTACGGCATAAATTTGCCGGACGATATGGTACAAGGAACAGAATCAAAAGGTGAAATATAAAAGCACTCAATGTCTATTGTTTCAGATGAGCTCGGAAAAAAGATGTTCTTGCAAGTAGCTGCATGCAAATTTTTTCCATCAGATTGACTTCAACAGTTTTAACTTATTTTTAACTTTTTTAAACTTTCCAAATTTTTAAATTTTTTCAAGTAGTAGTTTTCTATAACTTGAAGAAAGTAAATGTTCTCATACGATGCATGTATATAATCAACCGCCTGTGATTTTCTTCGAATTTTTTTTCTCTTTATAGGCTCATTTTAAAAATGACTGAATTATAGGACTGTATTGTGGTAAATGAGTTTATCCAAAATGAAAACAATGAATTTTCTAGGACTTATATTAAAAACAAATGTTGGTCCCTGTGGCATTCTTGGACTATATGGGTTTTGGGGTACGCTCATTGTACCACTTATCCCTAAACGATTGAGTGTTCTTGTTGGACGCGTATTTGTAAAACATCAACACGTTTTTTGACGAAGAATTTAACTTTAAACTGTAGGAAATCGATACGGAACATGAGAAAGATCACTCGGAAAAGTTTGAAATTATTCATCATTCGAAAACATTGTTATCTTCAAATGTTCTCAAGTCGGTTTCCAATGATTGTTATCCAATAAGAGATCATTATTTTCCCTTCATTACTGGTCCTACATGTGAAAAATATTTAGTTTGATTCACTTTTTATTTTAAACGCTATTCATTTTGAAATGACTGATGCGGCGGCCAGAGTTACGGCAAACGCAACCTTACTTAAGATCAGGAAATCAATTTCGATAATCTTGAAATTACTGAAAAGGGTGGCCATCAAGGATTCTGTATAATGAAGCAAAAATTTATTGAATGGAGTCAATGCTTCCTTAATTTTGAATGAAAGTTTGGCTGCGACCTCGCTGCATCGATCATTTCATCAAAATGAAAAGAGTATAGTTGTATTTCGATCATTATCTTACATATTGCCATGCATGCAGCACACGCTGCAAGTTTGGTGTGCTACGGCGTGAACACTACAGTTTTATACTGATTTTCTCACTAGACTATTTCTTGTTGCATTACCGTATCATTGTAGATACTGTTCGTGTTCAGGGCTATGATTTGAAGTCTTATTTTTGACATTGAGTGATTCTGATGCTTGAGTATTTAGGCACTGTATACAATCGCAATAATGCCCTATGACTGAATATTAATTTGTATGTGTCAAAGAATCATAAATAACGAACTAGATCGATCACAGGATCAAAATATGAAGACAGATATTGCAAAATGTTGGGAAAGTCAAACCGGAATCCGAAACTATAGGAGTTAGCGTCAAGTTAGAACCTCCTTTATAAATCTCCTGGATTCGATTGATCACTCTTTTTTAGAACCCAAATTTGAAAACTAATGTGATATAACGCCCAGAATATGCCCATCTTATGAAGACTACAGTAACTTTCACAAAGTGAAAGTCAGTCAGTTTTTTCTTTGTTACCTGAATCTTTAAAACGAAAGGCTATTTGATATTTCTTGTGGATTATGACGAATGATTCCTTGCTGACTTGAGATTTACGTACTTATTTGACCCTTCCTTGAGATGTTTCAAGTTTCAGGAATACTTCTCATTCGAATTCATACACACACCAATTATAGTTTCTAGCGGAACATTTTCAAAAATATTTTAACATGTTTAGAATACTGTGTCGATTCATTATAATAATTGGAATTCTGCAAGAAGTGCACAAAACATAAAGAGTAAAAATGCGTCAATTTCAGGCTTATCGTTGACCATAAACACTTTCGACAGTCAAAATTCCAAAAACGAAACGGCCATCAAAAGGTACGAAGGTCTTTTGTTGTCCGTAGACGGCAGTATGAACCCGGTGGCTTGGGAAAAAACGTTGGTTGGCGGAGGAGTCTACCTAAATTTGGACGTCAGTTTAGAACACTTGCAATTAATGAACGTCCAGAACGGCGATCCCAGCCAACCTTGTATCGACCAGGATGAGGCGAAATTAGAAATTTTCAACGTCAGTTATGGTTTGACCGTTTGTCAACTGGACTGTTTCGTGCAGCAGGTACGGAGATTGCTCGGCAGAGTGTTCAAGGATCCTGCTGCACTGAGTACCAGGATTGGCACACTTGAAGAATACACTTCATGATGAGTCACAGAACGATCAAAATTCGTCAATTTTTATATGTCCCGGGATCCGTTGCATAACAAGTTATTGATCTACAAAGCCAGGGCTAAGAAGCTTACAAGCCACTAATTAAACATACAAGTCAGCAACTTGTAGCTACAAGTTTTGATTTTAGCGAATGCCTAACAGGTTTTTGATTCATCTGAAACTCTTCCATAGGAGAATTTTTAACGATTTACGAAAATAGTGGTACGAAACTTCTCTTCGCTGTGGCATACATGCAAATTACCAAATACTCTTGATTAGAATACTCTGAGTACTGCTCAGGGTGAACTACAGCTATAGTCTGTTTTTCTTGAAATGCTTGTTGATGAAATGAAATGCAAATACTATTTTGTATCTTTACAATTTTCTGATGAACTGCGTTTCACACAGGACTGAAAATCTGAGCTTACTCTACTAACCTTCAATAATTGTTTGCGATAAAATCTACCGTAAAGGCTTTGTGTAATCGATTTTAACGAAATTACAGGTTTTTATCAGCTTTCCGGTTTACGAGTATGTTATAAAAAACAGACTGTTCGTAATACGTACAGGGTGGTCCGAAAAAATGATTGGTATGCACAAGCGTCATGTAGAAGACTAAGGCTCCATGTGGTACCACTCATTGTTGACTTTTTTAGGAAACAATTATCTACCCCGAAATTATCCTCGCACTTCCTAAGTTTTGTTGAAACTCTCTTATCAACAAAGTCCACAAAAATCCTTTATTCGATGATAACTCCTACAGTAATAATTCCACACAAATTTATCAGCCCAAAAAGTAAGGAATTTTGCGCATACATAAAATTGGGCTCTTACAAAACAAATTTTTTTTCACGGTCTTAGCCAAAAGCTTTTCTTGCTATCATACAGTAGTGAAATGATAGTTATAAATCATAGCACAGGAACTAATTCAGTCAAAAAATTATTGCTGTAGGTCAATCAGTTAAACAAAACCCAATTCATTATTAGCCCTAAATCATAGTGATTAATATCTGCCATGAAATGATCATTTCTATTTTATTTCAATGCAGATTGTGACTTTATTAACTTTCATACTTGCGACATTATTTTTCTTATTTGAACACTCAGAAGACATTCTTCAAGACCAACTCTTGAGTTTTAGCTGGAAATCTAGGAAGACTGTGGAATAATGTGAGCAGAAAAATAAACTTTTTCATCTTACAGAATTTCATAAGATAGCAACTTTAATTCACTTAAAAACTGTTATCTGTATAGTCCATATGATTTTTACTAATATAAGGATCCTTGACGGTTTTACGATTTTCATTATTATTTCAATAAGCTTTTTTTGAATTTTTGTGAGATGAAATGTATTTCATGGATCATGCCCTATACTTTGGACAGAGTTCATTGTGTTGTGTACTGTATCTTTCTCATAATTGTAGTCTGTTTTTTTAAATGCTTGTAACGCAAAAATGCTGAAAGTAAGTATGCATACAAAATTTCGTGCCGAGATAATGTCGCTGTTGACTGTATGTTAGGAATCGATTGACCGGCAGCGGTAAACAGAGACTAAACTCGATAGCTCTTTTAAGATAATTTCCGTCAGGTGCGAGAAATATTCGCTCTGCGCAGAAAAAGCTAAGCAAATGACCAGCGCCGCGGCGGAATGCGCCGGATTTTGAGATTTCAACTTTCCGAAGCACAATAATTGTATCACGATCTTAACTTCCAAATTTTTTTAATCAAATGAGAATCATGTGAAAATTTTTTTTCTCATTTCCAACTTTTTTCGTGACAAATAGCCTTCAATTTCGTCAAACTTCAATTGCCGCGTTTTTTCCCGTAATACAGTATATTGTGCGCACGCGCGGTAATTGAACAAGCAATGTATACTTTATTTCATCTTTTTTCAGTTACAAGCATTTTAAAAGAAAACTGACTATAGTGTTTTTGTTTTTTCCATGCACAACAAGACATTTGTGCACAATACGCCGCTCGTGCACTATAGGGCTTTTGTGTACTACCTGGCGCTTCTGCAGATCATGGCGCTGGCGAAACCGAACCCAAAAAGCAGCCTGCTTTAAGAGCATGTATCCATGTCTACAGCATATCATGAGCTAACTGCATTGTCAAATTCTGCATCAATTTTTATGAAATAGGGAATCTGCAATATTCGGCCATAGCAAAGTGTAAAAATGCTTCAACATCATGACATCATGACTTCAACATCAAGACTAAACGGGCTAAATAGTGAAACCCGTATTTGTGAGCTACAAATGACTATTTTTGATAATCAGGCACACAAATATTGCTTCCAGGAAAAATAGCAGTTTTATAAAAATTTTATTACTTTTCCAGCTGCAGCTCCCGAAGGATTCAAAATTCGTTCAAAACTCATCAAAAATTCATACGTAACAGCCTCACTGAACGTTTTGCATTCGGAACTCTACCCTTCAGCTGCATTTTCCCTTAGATTTGTCGATTTTCCCAAGAACTGTCAAAAAATAATTAATGAAGAACTACAAAAATTAGGGGTCTTACATGAAGCTGCACCAACAAGCACGTATTTCTAAGATGTATGAAATTTCGAAACACTGTAGTGGAATTCAGCTTACTGTCAGATGGCACTTTAGGTGATCCGTTTTTCGGAATCGCTGTATACGCTTGAAATTTTCAAGCAAGATACATGTCGTACAATCAGAGTCGTATGGCGTGTTGGGACCAGCTTTTCAAAAAATTCATTTTTCGAACTAAACTATGTAATAAGAAAATATTGCTTTAAGCATCAGACGATCCGTACAATAAAATATTTGAGGCTGAAGATTAAGATATTCTCAAAATTTAGGATTTTTTGTTGTTCGCAGATCGTCTCCACGTGTCACTGTTTGCTCAACACCGAAAAACGTAACATCAAAGTCGAATACCTCAAAAAGTACAATTTTTGCACGGCCCTCGATTCCACCAATTGCATCGTACCAAACGTCACCCAAGATCAAGACGTGGTCGACGCCGTGGCGTCGTGCCGCTCCCGGTGTCACGTTCAATGCGACACATGGCGTTATAAAATGAACCCGACGACCACGCCGCTGAACTCGCGGGCCTACGCCCGGCTTAAGCCCGTGCCGGCAGGCGACATTTTGCACTTGGATTTATCGTACAAAAGTTTGGAGTACAAGGAATTCATACAATCTTACCAAATCACGTTAGACACTTTCATCGGCAATTTGGGCGGACAAATAACGTTGTGGATCGGCGGTAGCATGATCACATTGCTGAACGTGCCGATTTTCTTGTCGAATTGCATATTCGCCAGGAACTCTAGGAAAGCTCGGCGGAAAATGTCTGTAGCGGCAGAGTAAAGTTTTGATTTTTCAGAACGTCATAAACGCGTATGCGATGTCAACGAAATGAGTTAGACGTATTTAATGTGATGTATCTGAAAAACATCGGTCAGACTAAGAATTTTCTCAGCTCACTTTTATGGACAAGTTTTTTGTTCCAAATTTCAAACAAATACTCAGAATATGGAACACTTCATCGGTGAACAAATTTTGAAATTTCCTAACGTAGTTCATTTTTGTTCACCTTGAATCCAAAAAAGACAGCGCAAATAGAAGTCATCGTGAATTGAACCGTAATTGGTTTCTTCTCATTTTGGTATTCCCGCGTTTCTCTGCAAAAATTGATCAGTCACTTTAAGGTCGTAAGAGTTTCTTTTTAATCTAGTCATTATGTGAGAATTTTGGATTCCAAATATGCACATATCAATCAAAGTGGACCGATACCAGTTTCTTGAATTCATAACCTGGCAGTGTCTTAGAAAATTAGATTGTTCGAAAATGTTTTTCATATTTTCCGAATAAATTCTTTGACTTATTTATTTTACATTTGCTAATGGTAGTTTGGACGACGCTTTCATCTCCATATAAATGCATGAAGTCAATACTAGCATGAACGCTAGACTGGGTTCTGAAATGATGTCAACATATATTTCTATCCTTTTCAGGTAACTAATTTAGTATTATGGTTAATTTCTCTGTGATCGAATAGTCAGAAATGCGATGTCGATATTCATGAATTTTCGTCCACTTCATGGCCCCAGGTAAAAGCTTTTTTATTTTTGTGTTCTAACTTTTGAATTTATGCATGGAAGGACTATCTTGTTCAAAAAAGAACTACGCCTCTGTTGACAACAGAAAACTGATGCAATCCATGAATTCTGGTGGAACAGGAGTTATCGTTTGAACAGCCGTCATAGACTGAAAAACCATATGTCACATAAACAAAGAATTTGTGAGCATACTCAACTAATCTCAACAATTATTTGCGTAATTTTTTTGAATGAAAGCTTTCCCTTAACGAGTTTGAGGACAGTAAACTTTTGCCACTCTTCAGTTAATAAGCATTTTATAAAAACTAACTAGTACATATCAATGCAGTAGAAATGTATACTACGATACTGTAAGACTAATTTTTTGTAATTAATGTTTAGAGTTCTGACGAGTCATCAAATCAATGTCGACTCTTCTTTTTACATCGATAATTCGGCAAATGCATCCTAAAAATGTGTTATAACGTCATTACCGGATAAAATCCAGTTTTCTACAAAATTGTGCCATCCAAAAATGGTCAAAAGTGCACAAAAAACGCTGGAACATCGATTTTGTTGTGTATCTTGTTATCCAGGGGGCGTTTCGTTCAACGTAAATGAACTTTCATTAACCAGATCTTGTTTAACATTCGCCCAACTTGTTCCGACAGACCAAAAAGTGTTATTTTTTGCGAGCTGCGCGTAGCTTCTTTACCTTTGTTTGTCAACCTTAACCTCATGAATTCTAAGCTCGTGGGTCAAAGTGATTCGCGGCCCAAATTGATCGATTTATACCCAAAACAACGGAAAATTTACGATTACCGTAAAAATGATCAGAATCAGGATCAAGAGGACAGCATTTTTGGGAACGCGTCTGTGGATAGGAAGATCAGTCGAGCTTTTGGGTTCAGAGAACCGAAAGAAGACGAAACTAAATTGGTGAAGAGAAGTAAATTGGAGAATCTGAAAGATCTAGAATTGGATGGATTTTCGTCGCTGGCCGAAGCGACGACCATGTGTGGTCGTATTTTTTGGTTCATATTTTTGATAAGTAAGACAGTAATAATGAAGAGGGAAGTTGAAGTTTTATTGGTCCCTCGTGATAAGATCGGAATGAAGATTGGATAATAAGATTAAACAAGATTAATGGTCAGTAGGTTGTGTAAAAAATCGAGGGTTCGGATTAGGACAGCGTTCCATAAGCATGAAGTTTCAACTATTGGTTCTAAAATGCTTGTACTCGTACTTTATTGTACGAGTACAAGCATTTGGTTAATCAATGGCAGCTAACTAATACTGATTAACCTTAATTATAAATCCTACCATGTTATGTTAATTGAACATAATAAAATGACTATCTAACCCTCGGCGAATTAATTGATCGCTCTAGAGTTATTTTCCTCCAACACAGAAATTGTAAAAGTTAAACTTGGATCGGGCCGGTCAACTCTGAGCACAAGTGATGCAAGCGACTCCAATATTTCTTGTCTTATTGTACTAATCCAGACTGCTTGATAATTATGATCAACAGATTTTATGGGTTTGTCGTTCGTAATTTGGTTTATTGTTCAATTTTCTTAATTGACCCTATGTTTTGACTTGTAAACAGGTCTGGATTTTCGCGCATTGTGTAGTTTTCTATACACATCCAGTTTCGAGTTTTAATAAATTTTTGGACTTATTCCAACATTTTTTCTTCAAAGTTTTTGCTTGTTATTCCAGGTGTTTGTTTCTGGTTCTGTTCTGGCCTAAACATACAGTTTACGAATGAGAATTGGAATTAGGATAACATCTTATGAGTGTAACGTCGGCAAGAAAACATTCACTATGAATATACTCACATGAACTAGCGGTCAAGGAATGACTACCCAAAAAGTTAGCGCCATTAGAGCTAGAATGTTGAGATTTTGCCGTCTATGCTGTAGATCCAAGTAAATTGTAAGTTTCAAGAATTTATCATGCATTTGTGCGCTATCTTGTACATCGAAGATCAAAAACTTTTCAAGAAATATGTTGATCGTCCGAAAAGTAGACGAAGGAATTAAACCGAAATTCTAGGAAGTTGAGAGAGTTGGATGAAAATTTTTTATTTCAGGTAACGTATTCGGAGTTGCAGGAGATGTAGGTTGAACTACTGCTTTTTATGATCAGTTTTCCCTTCACTGCTTGTAAAGTAAGCAATTATTTACGTGCGATTAATTTGATATTCGTTTTATTGTAAGAAATATCCTTACATTAAGCACAACAATAACATATTCGAAAAATTTCGGATATTTTAAATTTTTTAACTGAAATTTTGTTATTGTAGAGCCCTGGACATAGCATCAAGTAATCGCTGATGAGATGATTTCTGCTGAAGCTAGAGACCATATGAACTGAATATTCCTGAGTTCATATATCTTGCCGTAAAGGAAATTTTGCATATAAATATACCTACAATAGAGGCTTCCCACATAAAGTTTTGAAGACACAGCTTTAACGAACTTTCTAATTTACTCACAATAAATTGACACTTATCTTGCTGCTATCAAGTCTACTTTCCACATAATTCTGCCGCTGTGACATTTTTGACTGTTCACACTTCAAATGTAAAGTTTCAATTTTTCAGTCGTTTTGCTCATTTTGACTTACGAAATTTATAAAACCATCGACGGTTACGTCAATCAGCCGATTTTGACCACTTACACCATAACGAAAAACGCGTCCATGAAATTGCCCGTTTTACTTTTGTGTCCGGGAAATTTTATTAATCAAACTAAATTGGAGACGATGAGCAAGCACGACGTTCTAGCGGCTTCGTCTTTCCAAGTTTCTTTGGTGGATCCATCGAGCGATTTAAAAAAGAAGAAGACAAATCAAAGTCGACCAAAAAGGAGTTTAACCGAAAACGACGAAGTTGAAGACTATTTCCGTACGATTTTGAATTCCTTCGATGCAAATGGAGCTGGATACAGAAACGGGTGGCTAGGAAATTTCGAGGACTTTAGAGGTATACTTTTCAAAAGATATTTGCATTTCAGTTTTCTGTTCTTCTATAATCGAATGAGAAGTAATTTTCGCTCAAAAGTCTCTATTACATGTTCTTTCATACGGTTGATCGACATCTTTCGAAATTTAATTTCATTGGTGCAATTTATTTGTCGTGTTCAAAATGTGGGAAAGTTCCATTCTGGCCCACATTTGATGGACCGAGAAATCATTTTTTTGAGTCTGATTCTACATATATTAAACAGGATTCGTGATCATGATAGGCTTTTTACATTATGAAAAGTAGAAAATTGATTATCAATTGACATGAAACTCATACTTGTAGCATGGACTTTGTTTGCAATTGCGTGGTGCAATATTTTTTGACTGATAAAACACCCTCGCGTTCACCTGCACGCAGAATTTCGAGAATCAGATCAATTGTTTTATGATTTTCAGTACTGTAATGGGTGACCAATCATTCATCAAAAGTGTAAATTTGAGAGAATCAGCTATTTAAAGTAGTTTCCTCACCTTTTTCCTAGAAAATATACCTGAGACGTTAGCATAAATATAGTAGTAAATACGAATTCACTAAAAAGCACTACGTTTGATAACATTAGTTTCACTGCAACCATTTGGCTGAGCTTTTTGACACAATATATGTGGAAAAATTCCACTTCGAATGAAGTCTATTTTAGAACAGATAAACGAAAATATATGTCGCGGAAAGCACTGAACAGGCAACCAAAAAAATTAAAATTGGTTTTTATTAAAATTCATTCACCTCGAAAAAATTGTATCAGAAGCTCACGTGAAAATTTGTGTTTCATAAACATTGTATTACTAAACAGAGAAATCCTTCCCAATCAACATTTGAAAAGTTATTAAACAAAGTTTCTGTAGGAAAATGTTTATAAATCAAAAGATGACAACAATAAACAGTGTTTTCAAAATCTTTTACACAAAACTTCCACTGTAGAATTTTCACCGTGAGCTATTCAAGAGTTAGTTGGATTGACTAAAGATTTCCAGTATAATAAAATGTGCTATTGTGCTGAAAATTACAAATACAGTATTTTCTTGGGTTTAGATTGATGAAAGCTATATGATTGTAGCTATAATTAAGGTATCGAGCATATATCCCGATAATGCATACTAGGTATGCCTGATTATGAACGAAGAATTGTCATGATTACTTGATTATATTAGTCTTTCTTATAGTTCAAATGGAGGCTTTTGGCTTATCCTAGATATTCAGTGCTTAATTAATCAGTTGTTATTTTTGATAAATTTTAGTATTTTGCCTGTTAAAATTATATACCATAATGTTTCTGTATTCAGTGTTCGAATTACTCGAATTGAAGCATTTTTGTATGAAATCACAGATTAAATTGATCAGAGAAGCTCAACACTGAACTATTGATTCTCCGAATGGATATCATACAGTTGGCAACTTGATGCAAAACTTGATACCAATATATTATAGTTTCTTGAATCGATACATATCAGTAAATCTTTGGCATAAGATACTGTCGCAGATGAGATTTTTTTGGTCGTGCCATACCTTTATTTTTATGCACCGAAAAAACTGATAATCCATTTTTGATTTTCATGCCAGGCCTGCCTGAGAGTATCAAGCATCATTTTTTTGTGTGAGCAGACAGATTATTTCTCTTACTGATAGTTGATATGATCTGTATTTGTCGCACAAGTTCCTGATAACCAAGGATTTTGGGAACGCAAAATTGTATATCTAAATGGAGCTTCACGTAATGGAGAGTTAATTATGAGCTTTTTACAGATCTACATTCAATCCACAAACGAGACGTGTCCTCAACAAATAGCACATCGCTAAAAAATGCTACTTCAACCAATGAAACTGGAAGTACCCAGGCCTTTTCCTACGAAGAAACATATCGCGCAGTGATGGAAATGGGTTTTGACAAAGAACAAATCTTCTTGGTTTGCAAATTTTTCGCCAACGGTATGGATCATATTTTGAATTGTTCAGATATAGTTCAAGACATTTTGGATACAAATTACGGCAAATGCTGGGTGGTCACTTTGCCGGATAATTTGGTTCAGACTACAGAATCGAAAGGTGAGTAAACGTTTTACATCTTTCAGAAACATACTCATCAATGCCAGCTTACTCTAAGGAGTAGTGTTACAAAGTATTTATGAATAATATCATGAATCGAACTTTTACTCACGTATTAATTGATCTTGATAATTGATCATTTCCGAAACCAGATTAAGGCGCTTGAATTTTCAAAAAACGGCCGATTTCTAGCTGTGTTTTCTAGTCCCGCAACTACTTAACCAGATTATTCAGCAGAGTGGAGACATCACCACATCAATAAACTTTAATCTGGTTTCGTCCCCTAAATGGGCGGATTAAATCTTTAGCCTGGACCCGCCAAGTACAAAAAGTTTCCAATAGGGCCAGGATCTAGAGCATAAAACACCCGGGTCCGTTCCGAGTCTGGTGGATAATTCGAGAATTAGTTTCTGTAAGAAGCAAACCTGCAGAGTAAATAGGCGTATGTAACCCCAAACATACTTGATGGTTTTAAGCTGTCTATATTTTAATTCAAAATATAGTAACAGTCTCGTATTTGACTGTCGGAATCAAACCAAGTAATGATGATAATCACTTATATAGCCATTCTTGCTGAGGTGGCAACGACTTTTTCGAAATGACGACCCGTCACTCCAATGACGTTTTAGTAACGCATAGTCAGAATTTAGTGATCTTGATCATCAGGCCAAGTTTCTTAAACATGCTAGTTTATTTAGTAGTGAAGTCAACTAATGTCTGCTACCGTACGCGCATTCCCGTCATACCGCTTGACTACTGCTACAACATAACAGTAAATTGATCATTAGTTAAATTGACTAGTAAATCGACTAATATGTTTATCAGACCTAACCTACAAATCAGTGACCGTCTAATAGTCACTCTGAGCGGAAATCCGATCTAAAGCATCTGATGTCTTCGTGTAGGCTCGAGTGACTAATATTCATACGGATGACTGAAATGTTATCCAGGTCATTCAAGAGGTTTTCGATTCATTGGTTAATTGACCACGGTCGGTCACTCGGTTATCTAAAGAGCTCAATCATGATATCCGTTCAACTATGATTATTTTCGAATATATATGTATGTGATTTATCAGTCTGCTGATCGTTTAGGTTATGATTTCCGCCTGAATTCTACACTTTTTCGACCAGAAAGCCATTTAAGATAACCTCTTGACCAGTCATAAAAATAACTTCAGCACTATAAGTCAATTTTATAAAGAAAATAGGTTGATCATTGCCGGATAAGAATTCCAATACAAAACCGGATCATGATTTTTGGAATCCAGTTCTAGATCTTATTCTTAAAGTGCTTGTGAGTATCTATTTCTAGTGAATTGCGGTTTCGGATTTGACATGTTGTAGTGGTGCGTCCGGCTGTTCATTACGCGGCATGCCCCGCACTCACCACCACCACTACAACCACAATTTCCGAATCATCCACGTGGCTCGGTTAGCACAATTGCTAGCGCGTCTGCCTTGTATGCAGCGTTATTTTTCCGACGCGCCGGCCACGTGGATTTGGACATGCAACATTCACCGAGATCCACCGACCCCGATATATATCTCAATCATTGGGTGAAGTTCGGCTATTCTATAAACTAATTACATCGAGATCAATTCCAAATAAACAAGCTAAGATCTCAGTTAAATTTAAGTTCGCCATAGAACCTAACTGATATTTTCATGAAAACTGATGAGGATTGTTGAAAGTAAAATTTCTGGTCCAATATTTGCATCACATTTAGTTACCACCATCTTTCAGCTTTATCGCTGACCATGAATACGTTGAACAGTAAAAATTGCCGAAAAGACAATTTCACTAAACGATACGTCGGTTTTTTCTTGTCCATCGATAGCGAAACGAACCCCGTTTCGTGGGAGAAAGTTTTGATTGGGGGTGGTTATCTCAAAATGGACATCGATTTGGAACACATACAGATGATGAATATTGAAGGCGGCGATACGCCCCAACCTTGCGTGAACAATGAAGACGCCAAATTGGAAATTTTCAATTCATCCTATAGTTCAACGTTATGCCAATTGGATTGTTTCGTACAACAGGTAGAATTGATTATCAGTCAATGTTTTAAGATCGTTTAAGGCTTTTGGTGTAAAATTGTCGTTGAAATTTCTGGGAAGAGCTGATTTACATCAGAGGGTTGGACATACTAATTCAATAATCAGTAAACCATTCAAAATTTTCAGTTGATTGTTTCATGTCCAATTATAATCGGAATTTTCTTTTAATTTTTACAGAAAATTAGGAAAAATCTCCATTTTGTAATTCTGATTATTGTCGAGTCATTTCTCCGTTCGTCTAACAAAATTAAAAAGTCTTCCAAATATTCACGTACAGTATATATATTATATCAATAAATAAGTAAAAATCTGTGAAGTTGGGTCTTGTTTACTGTATAATTCAGATTTAAAACTGTGATCGTATATTTTGTAGCTAGAACGGAAATACGTATACCATGAAATTTTCACACACTACGGTTCCTTGTCACCCTAAATTTTCTGATTCATGGGCAGCATTTCATAAAGATACTATGCTTCATTTGTTTTTAAATGGTCGATGCATCGAGGTCGCATTACAACTTCTATGGAAGGCTTATAGACTAGATTCAAAAAAAATTTTTGTTCAGCAAATAGATTTACTGATGATCATTTTTCAGCTATTATAAGCATTGATTCCCTGATCTCTATAGCCTATTTTTTCTGAAATGCCTCTAGAAAATCGCAGCTGAAAGCAATAACTATTCCATATTTTGTAATTTCCTGCTGAACAACTTTTCATATAGAAAGACAAATTTGGGTGCAAACTTGTAGAAAACTCTACAGTTAAATCCTCTTGTAAACCATTTACTTACTTTTGTCAATTTTGAATTTAGAAGCATCTCATATAAAATGCACAACAGCAAGGCTGCAGTTGCCGAAACTTCGACCGCCACATCTATCATTCAAAAATCATTGGAATATAGTGATCATACTGACACTTATGAGTTTTCATTTAATGTAACGTTGAAAAATTTCTGAAAGGTAACTGTGGTTCATTAACTTCACTGATAAATCGATTAGTTTTGGTGAAATTTTATCCTGATACTACATTTGGTAAAAAATATGAAAATTGCGTTCGATCGGATCAACAAGCAAAAATATGCATGCGATTTGTTCAAGTGATACTCTGAGTTATTGATGTCATTGATAACCAGATGCATAGACATGGACATTTGTTTTCGTTCTTCATCCGCACAATACAAGGTACAATCAAGAGAGAACAGACCTGGTCAACATGATAATACTAGTTCTTTGGGATAAGGTTTATTACAACATTAAGGAAGATAGAGAATATTTCTTATGTCATGGACAGTGCTTATTTTGTGAGTGATTGGACATGTCACTTTCTGTTTCGACATTATAATCACAGCAGCCTACGGTAATATTTGTGTATCTCACTTTGTTTTACTTCAGGCATTGTATTGAACCGAAAAAAATTTTAGAAATGATATATGCATGGCCAAAATATGGTCATGACCGTGTGCATGATTGAATCGACAGGTGTTTCTGAAAACTGTAGTATTGCTGATCTTTATCTCAGTCAAATTTCAAAAAAGTTTAAAGATTTACAGATGGTGAACGATATAGTCTGTAAACATATGACTGCGTGGAATTTTTCGGGTATGTTTTTTCTATATTTATATTAATCGTCATTTTTGGCGATAAGATAAGGTATGGTAAATCGGCCTTGTTGAAATTTCAATGTAAATAGAATGAACTGATGAAAAACTATTGTAAATTTTGCTTTGTACCATTCAATACGCTTTTGTATGTTACATATTGGAACCGAAAATCGTTCCCTCATTATTTTCATTTTCTGTCTCAGGTTACCGCCCAATGCAATTGCCTCTTATCTACCGAAAAACGTTTCATAAAAACCAATTACTTATCTAAAATGGATTTTTGTTCTTCTTTGGAATCTATCCATTGCATCTTACCCAACGTCACCAACAACCCAGATTCAATTGACGCCATAAACGACTGCCGCTCCCGGTGCCACGTCCAATGTGACAGCTGGCGTTACAAGATGAACCCGTCGACGACGTCGTTGAATCCGTCAGCGTTCGGCGATTTCCCAGGCATACCGATTGCCGATCTTTTGCAAATCGATTTGTCATTCAAGACATTGGAATACTCGGAATTTATACAATCGTACCAAATTACGGTGGATACGTTTATAGGGAACTTGGGAGGACAAATTACCTTGTGGATTGGTGGCAGTATGATTACTTTGGTCAATGTACCCATATGGATCTGGTCAACGACGTTTAGGAGGACATGCAGCAGATGGAGGTCGAGGTTTTTTAGTTGCCGTCTTTGCTGATTCCGCACTGGTTGTTAAATTGCCACTGCATTTGACATAGTTCTGTAAAGTTGATCGATCTAAACTTTAACTCTGTATAAGAAATACAATTAAGTAATTGGGTGATTGAACCGCACTCATTTCTAACAATTTTTCTTTCCTAATGAAGACAAGGACTTTCATCGAAATTATACCGCTTAATGTGGGCCCAGATTTAGTTTATTCTTTTTATTACTGTAACTTTATTTCCGGACAAGTTATTTAAGATCAATGATGTTCGCGATCTAACGAGTACATTACAATCATAATGTATTGCTATTTTCCAATAAAATATTTGCTCTTTTTTATTTCTTTTTTGAGTGTTTCTTCGGTGACTTTTAGACCATGAATCTTTCCCATAGAAGACTGTCCGATACAAACGCATAAAATATTCTTCGGTGGGTCCTGTTCGAATATAACGGATTTTATTCGAAAACATGAAGGTTTCCAAGAGTCATGCAATCTTTGTATTGTTACCATGTCAAATCGGTAGTCTAAACCCAAAATTCTTCTGGTATTTTAATTTCAACAAAATTTAACACGTCTAAGAATGTATTCTTAAAGCCCTATATCCCTTGAAAAGTGATCTATTTTCCATATTTTACAGATTTTTACTGCTACTGCAAGTTTATTTTGTGAAAACACTGGGTTTTGTTCGAACTTTTTGAGAATTTCCTGGAATCCTACTATCTGATATTAGTTGTAATTTTCCATATTTGACAGTATTCGTCGTTTTATGGCCGAAAGAAATGGCAAATCTATTGACTTAGGCGACGCTTTCGCTGCGAAAAGACATTCGTTGGCTCATTCCGTTTCGTCGAATGTCCAATTTAATGCTTCCCGAAGAAATACGACGGCATTTGGGAACGAAGGTACGTATTCCATCCTGATAAATATGGTACAGTCCCACTTTGGCGCCCGTCTCACTTTGGCACCTATCTAACTTTGGCGCCCGTCTCACTTTGACGTTCAAGCTGTCTCACTTTGGCGCTTATCTCACTTTATCGCCCGTCTCACTTTGGCACCCATCCTATTTTGGCGCATTGTATGTAATAATAAACAAGCGATGTGTCTTCATCTATGCAAAATTTACGCGCAGTTTTACATTACTATAATGGCTATAAATAGCTCAGGCCCCCCTCTCTCTCCCTCTAAATGGTGGAAAATATAATAATCAGTTACAACACCAAACTTCACTCAAAAAAATACTTCTCATGAAACTAAAATGGCTGATTTCGAGGACGCCCGCTGCTTTATCGTGTCTTCATATTGCCAATTGTCAAGGTTGGTTTTTGAAAGTAGAGATAATCCAGATCTTTTTTATTTTTTCAAAAAGAAAAAAATTAAACGATTGGCCATCGATGGTGAAGTCATGTACTTCGAATGCGTTTCTTGCAACAGTCATGGAAATTCCATGGGTCATGCTGCAGTTCGTGTTAAATCCTCATCACGATCACAATTCACTTTGTGTGCCTTACCCGATCCGAAGTTGAAGCTAAGCATATCAAACGTGAAAAGATTTTTTTGCAATTTTTCACTAATTTCTTTACCGTGCGAATTTTGTGCGAAATCCTACAGTTTACAATGTTCTCAGGGAAAATTAGCAATTTACAAAATGCAATCTAAAAATAGCCTTTTGGGGGGGGGGACGGAATTTGACAATTTTAAGGAATAGGGACTTTCGAGAAAAAGCTTTAGAGCATTCTTCGGGGCAAGAGGAATTTCGGGGAAACAGCACCTTCGGGGAATGAGGATTCACCCAAATAAATGATCAGCATGAATGACGAAAAGCAGACTATGATAGGACGCCAAAGTGAGACAGGCGCCAAAGTGAGACGGGCGCCAATGTGATATGGGTGCCAAGTTGGGACATCCAAGAAAAGTCATTATTAAACAATGGGCGCCAAAATGAGACGGGCGCCAAAGTTAGACAACAGTCTCACTTTGACGCCCACAACGTTGGACGCCAAAGTGAGACGGGCGCCAAAGTGAGACACAATTGATAAATATATCGATATGGAATGGTGACATTTTTCTGACATCAATTATGAGTATCAAATCGATACAAATTGTAATGTCGCTGATTGATGGACCACCTGTTGATCTGGCCTGACTACACATTAAATATTCAGTAAATGATTTTTTGTCCCTCTAAATCTTCATCTATTGATTGATGGACCAATTAACCACTTTCGTCTACTGTTAACTTTTGCGTCATCATGTGTTAGGAAGTGACTGCTCAATGCTCTAACTTTTTATTTCATGGAATCCTGTCAATGACTAGAAATTATTTTCAGAACGCTTCGCAATTTATCATCATTTTTGGAATTGGAAGTTGGATTTTTTGGAGCACTGTTAGAGATATAAGTTAAAGCATTAGATTGATTATCTATCCATGTTTTTGTTTTGGATCGAAATTCCCGTCTCGTTTTTTTTGAAAACTGCAAAAAATAAAGTTGCATCGACTTCTAGTCTGTATGATTTCGGAAGTACTTTCAACTGTTGACTATTTCCTCACTCTTTGCCAAGTCCGAAATATACGGATATATGGCAGATGACTATCGTTTTTCTCAATCAGGATCTGCCATGATAGACAACTTGTAATTGTTGTATGCATTGCTATTTTTTTACTTCGAAAATATGTCATCTTCATTTTTCATTTTTTCAAGGCGTCCGTAAGCGCAAAACTTTAGCCTCCATCGTGCCGACGGAAGAAAAATTTCAAAAATTAAAACACGTGCGTTTAGCCGGTTTCGCTTTCGTAGCCAGATCCAAAAATTGGTACGCCAGAACTTTTTGGATCATCTTGATTTTGTTCGCATTCGCTTTTTTGGCCTACGAAGTTTACCGTACAATTTCCGATTTTATCAACAATCCGATCATTACGACCTACGTCTTAAAACCTCAAGATCAAATCAATTTCCCGAAAATTTTCATTTGTCCCGTTATTCCGGCGTCGGTTGAGTTTTATCGCTCAGATTCCCAACGTACTGTAGCCTTGATGAATTTACTCAAATCTCTAGAAAATTTGGGTTCCAACGTCACTGATCAATCGTTGACGAAGAAAGGTTATGCGAATTTGTTAAAATTGGATCAAGACGGATCACAATCATTTAGAAACACTTCTTCGTTGCACGATCAAATTTCTAAGATGGGCTTCAAAGTTGAGGACATTTTTTTGAAATGCCGATTCTACGGTAACGAATCGGAATGGGAGGACATCAAATGTTCGGATATTGTAACACCCCTATTCGATCACAGGTAATAGTCCCTATCATGAGACAAAGCCTGGGATTTGGTTTATCCGTTGAAGTCAAGTTGACTGATTTAGAGATGAAGATATGAGGTATAAAACAGCAGTCCCTTTTCAAACCTGAACTTATAGTGTTTTCCTAGCATGTTAGTTATGCAATACGAATGATTTTTTAAATATGATTTTGACCTTTCCATTGTCAGGAAGAAGTATAAAGTTTCCCTCTTCATGAAAAGCGCTTATAAAATTGAACCTACTTTTTTGGTATGTTGCTGTGTCTGAATGGTGCAACTGAAATTTCTGACTGCTGAACCACTGAACCCGTAGAGTAGTTCAATAGTTGTTAGTGCAACTGGGCCCAGACATGTCGTTCATTGTTCGTTATCTTTTTGATCTATCTTTTTTGTAATAAGAATCAAGTTTTTTTTCACCTCGCCTGAAAAAAGAATTTTTTGTTACTTACATTGGACCATAAATCGCATCTCGTTTGTCTCCAACTTGTGTTCGGAGGCCTGGAACTCAATCCGTGTTTTCAGATACGGAAGGTGCTTCCAGATAGATGCCCAACGTAATCAAACGGAGGACGGCAAAGGTTTATCGCTGTTGATGAACAGCAGATCGAAATCCGATTCTGTAAACGATACTAATCTTATGAAGCCGTACGAAGGTGTTTATGTGTCAGTCGATTCTGCATACCAACCTGCATCTTTTGATAAGAATCTAGGTATGTGTTTGACTTATTCCTTCCGTGAGTCAAAGATTGAGTTCTATTCTATTCCTAAATTTTGATCCGCACTATTTTTGAGAAGTGAATCATCCGCTGTCTCTCTTGAGTTTCCGCAATCTTAGAGATTCATAAAGCACAACCACACTTTTCAAGGACTATAAATTTGAACCCAAGCAATTCCTCTGAATATATGTATAGAGAGAAATATCTGGTCCGTTTTTAACACGGTCTCAGGAGACCTCAAAGTCCCAAGTCCTATTCCATAAAATTATTAGAGATCACCATACCATCTTTACAGTTTCCAATGGTGCGTATACAAAAACCGTGCTCACATTAACCCACTTGACGTTGCAAAATTTACAAAGCGGGGCGTTGATCCAACCTTGCGCCGAAAACGACGCCGCCATGTTAAAAATTTTGAACACCCGTTTCACGTTAGCCAGTTGCAAGTTCGAATGCATTTTGTTCGAAGTGAAAAACTCCTGTTCGTGTTTAATCGCTGTCGATTCGAGTATTTTGACGGCCGGTATTCTAAATTCGACCAAATTTTGTTCTTTCGAACAATACGAAAAATGCGTAATGGGTAAAGTTTCCGTGTCAGAAGATTCCAAATCGAGGATCGGTGTTTGCCAGAATCAATGTCTGTCACCCTGCGACGACTATAGGTAAGATACGTTGTTGAAATTTTCACGAGTTTGATTGTTAGAACTTGATACTATAACGGCCTATCAAGTGATGTACGATCAAAGGATTTTGGCTCGGGATGTTCTTGAGCTTCCGCCATTTTTCAGTTCCGCTTTTTCATTATCCTGGTATCCATCTGCATGCAGACCAAGATTGATCAAAGGGAATAGCTTGAATAGCACCTATGGGATTTCTCACGTTATTTATGAATGAAAACATCCTTCATCAATTGTATTTTGGTGCACACTATTCTAAACAAATTTCAACTGAGATCAGATAATCAATTGAAACTTTTCTTCTATCTATTGCATCTATTCTTTTCATGGATTGTGAAAAATTGGAAAACTCAAAACTATATTTTTGGCCTAGCTTTTCACTACGAACTAGTTGCGATGGTACTTGGAGCACAGGAATCAATTTTTTATTGCGTTTCAATTGTCATCTTTATAAACGTTCAATTTTTTTTTGATTTTTCGGATTTTGCATGATTTTGTGTCTGCTTTTGTACTCTTTTTTCTTTTTTCATTCTACTTTTCTTCTCGGTTCGTTCTTCTGTTTGACTTCGGTATTACTTTTTTCGTGCCGATATTTCTTTACTACGTTTCTCTTCTCTCATCGTACCACCAGTTTTTGTCTCTGAAGCATATGTTTCAGTTCGATTAATTTCATTATTTCATTACAGTTGCTTATTTTTGCTTCTTGCTCCTTCTCTCCAAATTTTGCATTTTTGTCTATTTTGACAAATTCTTCTTCAATTTTTGTTTGTGTGATGCACTACAACCTTTAATTTCTAGCTACTATCCATACATGTAATTGGGGGGAAGTGCTATGGGGACCCCCCCCCCCAGAAATCGTCGATCATATGCCCCCCCCCCCAGAAACCGTCGGCCATATGGCTAGCCATTGGGCGACCGCCCCCCCAAGATTTTCTCCAACCCTGTGACTAGTCATATGGTAGCCGTAGGGACCCCCATACTTTTGGTCGGAAAAATACTGAACAATCTCAATTTTTTGATGAAAAATGTCAATTTTTGAACAAAACATGGTCAAAAATGTGAATTTTCTGGGCGCTTCGCGCCATGAATACGTTTTTTTCGGTATTTATAGGAAGAGACTACTATTTTTTGAACTATTTTTCTGACTTTTCGTGAAAAAATCGATTTTTTCCCTGAAAGACCCCTCCCCCAAAATTTTGGGAATTACTTACACCCGGCTCAACAAAAGTTTCCCGACCCCCCCCCCCTCGGAGCCCCGTTACATGTATGCTTCTATTTCATTTTTTAAATTTCTTTAAAGATATGAAATGAGCAGTAGTAGCGCCCCACTCAATCCACCGGCTTTCGAATCTCGGGCTTCTAAACACAACGCCGATGTGGAAGAACTGGTCCTTTTGGACGTGGCCTTCAGCCGTCTGGAAACCACGGAATTTACGCAAACCAATTCTATGACCTTCGACTTTTTCGTCGGCAACATGGGATCCCAAGTGACACTGTGGATAGGCGGTTGCATGCTCACTCTACTCCCATTGCCCTTGTCATTCATAGCTTTTTGTTTCGTGGCTTGCATACTCAAGCTGAAGCGTTGTTTCAAAAAAGACAGTGAAGAGTACGATGGGTGACAAGATATACGTGTACATGGTCTGTTCAATGATTCTTCTTATATCTTGAAATTTTTAATCGCTTATACATTATCGATGTGTTATTATGGAGTTTACTATATTTAACAAACATGAACTCTCGAAGAAATTCGATCACTACAGTGAACCTGCGATATTTCTTCAATGTAGTTGATCATTAAGTCAGCATTAGCAGGATTAGTAAAACAACGTTACCAGTGCTATAGTTATCAAAACATTATTGATTCATGTTTTTTTGTATTATACTGAAGTTTCAGGCGTTCGATTTTCCATACTTTGTTTCGATTATTGAAATCTTCCACTTTCTGAGGTTGATCGACAATAGGAATTCGTGAATTCTGAAACGATTTTGTTAAAAATTTGGAAATACATGAAAGCATCTGTTGTAATGCAACATTTCTTCCGTAGAACTAGTGCTTTTCCCAGTCTACTTGTTCCGAATATTATGATGCTGGTCAATGGTGGGACAGCTCCGGCGACACCCAGGAAGTCCTCATTGGCAGCACTTTTGCCCGTTTCTGTATCCATACTGAAATTTGTATAAACAATAATCATTTGTGGAAAATTTGTTTTTCCTGTGCTCAGCAGTCAGGAAACTACCTAAAGTGCCGAGGCAATTATTCGAAAGACCTCTGTAATTTCTACAATAATTTTCATGAAAACAAAAGTGATACTTTTTGAAATATTAATTTATGAACCTTGACAACTTATAACACGAAAATAATTCCAGAATCGTAATTGTCATCTGAAGCCGTAGTTACCAACAGGGAGGCCTGTAGGTAAGAAAAATCTTGTGTGTGGTTTTCTACAACTACCTGCATTTAGGAAAAAATTATTATTCATAAAACATGACAGGACAAATAAACATGAAAAGTAAGGTGATTATCGATTTTCTTCGAATGTGATAGAGCAACATCCTAGAAAATAGATAGAAAAGTGTTTTCAGAGTCGCCTGTGATGCCACAAATATTGTATAAAAATCACATCATGTGAGTGCCTCAGAGAACCTACATAGTGTTTTATGAATGCCGCCTATATAAGCAAGTGACGATCATGCATCGTAAGCCACATTTTTGTTCAAGTTGTAATCCACAGTCAGTCTGATAAAAGAAGGTATAGTCTGTTTTTCTTGAAATGCTCCTAAATAATGAAAGTGGAAAGCGAGTAGTATTTCAGATTTTTCTGTTTTGCTGATAAACAATATGCCATATTGAACTGGAAATTTGTGAGCATAATGACCCAACCCGTAGGGATTTTTTGAGCAAAAAAAATAACAGTAAGAGCTCTATGTCAGTGATTTTGATGATAATACTGATTTGTGTAACTTTTCTATTTGGAAGCATTTTATAAAAAACAGACTGTAGTCGTTTACACACGTCGTTTATTATTTGCAATTTTTCTCGTCTAGGTCCATTCGTGAACAATCGACTATATTCTTATCTTTTTAAAATTCAAAATTCTATTTTTGTCTTTTATTTACTTTTAAATTCAGAATAGCATAACTTATCATTGCAAGCATTTCATTTGGCTAAATTTTAATTTTTTAATTAATAAAAAATCATCTTTTTAGCTGTGGAATCTCTGGTGCTTTTCAAAAAATGCATGAATCCCGTTCCGCCGGTGCCAACGTCGTTCAAAGTTTCGTATTTGTTGTTTTGATTTTTTAAATTTTCGTTACCGCCATTTTCTTGACCTTTTTGCTGAGGGTTGATGATGAAACTAGTGACAGTTTGTATATGCCGATTCCTTAATTTGACTAAATTCGACAAACACTGGTTATAATTTTCTGCCAATTCCGGGTTCAGCCGGAAATTGTTTAAAATTCTTTCATGTAGATGGCTTTCTTGGGCTACAAATTCGATGAAATATCTATGTTTCGGCAACAAATAGTTTCTAATTTCGTGGAAGTATTTTGAAACCGATTTTTCGTGTTCGACGTTCAACAGACCATCCAGTACCTGAAAAATGAGACGCAAGGCTGCATGAGTTTCAATCGATAATTTTAGGAACCACTTGACATTTTGTGTGAGCAAGTAAAGGGTTATCTAAATTCAAATTTCAGCATGGGAATGTGAATCTCCACAAAGCACCTAAATAGGAATCTTCACTTAACGCTGTATATAATTGGAGGAATCATTTGAAATTTCGAAAGAAGCAAGCTATTAGCCTACTAAACAGCAAGATTAGACATCGTTATATGTTCAAAACTGATCGATGGCAAGTTATTTAGGACGGCTGACTATTCCGTTTGAAATTTATCCTGTTGTAACTTACTGTTAACGGTACAACATATTCTGCTAATTCTCTATTGAACTGCGTTTACTATAGCCCATTAAATTTAGAATGATAGACGCAGCGGAAATCAAAAACGTAGGTTCAATTTGATGCACAATTTTAATTTTGTGGAAACTTTATACCGTATAAAAAGACTAAATTTCTCCGTTAGGAACGGACAGCTATTTGGGAAACTTTAACCATTTAACCAGGTTATTGAAGGACATTTTCAGCTGTTCTATTTGCCTGACGACGACGACAACTAGGAAAAAATTCTCCAATCGATTGGAGTAATAAACTTAATAAATTTTTCCGCATTACTTTAATGGGATCGCTGAATTTTTTCCACTTATTTTCATAGGATCTCTGCATCGATCATTTGAAAATATAAAGCATAGTTACCAAAAAAAGTGGTGGAGTATAGTTTTAAAACTGGCGTCTATTTTTACTTGTAGAGTGGAACTTTGAGCGGCTGACCCTCCGATCAACTTTTTCGGTTCTGAATCAATGCCTTTCAACACGATGCCTCCCCATTGTTCATACAATCCGCTCGTCGTACCGGCCAAATAAGGTCGAAAACCGTAGAAAAACACGCGCGGTTCTAAACGTTCCCTCATCCGGCCTAAAGTGCGCTCCATTTTTTCTATCGTTTGGGCAACAATTTTCAGATTTTTCGACAATCGATCTACGTCGTTGTTGTTCAACTTTTCCGTCTACAAGGAATATACATGTTTTTAAATGAACTATCCGAAAAATGCGATTGAGCATAACAGGCATGAAAAGATGATTTTGGTGAGCCGCATAGACGAGCAGCAAACACTCTTCATTATTAGCCTATTTTTAATGAATATCTTGCAGAGGTCATGCCGTTCTAAATAGTATAGAAACCTTACCGGATGAAGCAATGCACGTGGGGGGGGGGTTTGACCCCCAGCAGATTTTTATTGACCCCCAGCAAATTATTGCTGATCCCCAGCAGATTTGACTTTTCCAGCAATGATTGAGAAGATGATGAAGGAATATGAGCAAGAGAGAAGAGAAAGTCGTCATAAAAATGGAAATGATGCTGTAGTTTGACGATCTTCTAAACAAATCATAATTGATTCCAAAAAAGCAACATGAAAACTTTGAAAGCAAAGAATTTCACATATCTGACTAATATAAGTCGAATATGCTGCTCGGATATTAGAAGACTTTCTCAGACCTTTCTTTTCATTATCAAGAATAGAAAAAAATTTTGTATTCCACCCCCTGTCCTGGCTGACCCCCAGGAGAATTTCTATACTGTGCATGTATGAAAGCAAGCCTATCATTTAAAATAGAGCGGGCTGATCAGATAAAATAGGACAAAATTGCAGAACCCGGAAGTTAGTGCCACAAATTCCGAAATTCTTTTAGAATTTTAGAGCGATTAATAATAACGATGAGTCGGGAGAGTAGAATGGCAAACCTTTTTGAGTTATGTGTTGATAATTTTGATTTATGATAAGTAATATTCTATTTTTGAACACTGGAATCGAAGCGTTAAAACACCATTCAAGTTCAAAAATTTACAGCTTGAGTTCGAAATTTCTGTGATCAAGTTCTTGAAATCATCCACGTCTACCTAATAAAACAAGAGCATTATAGTCTATTTTTTCCAAATGAGCCTCAGAACGAAAAGAAGATGCCATGTACAAGGTGTTAAAGTTAGGACTACATCTCGAGAAAAGAAAATGTGACATACAATGCATGTTCATCATTTCATGTGAAGTAGAGAAACATCATCGTTTCAACCCTCAAAGTTCACTTCGTAACCTATTTCTACAGAAATTTGCCTGCCAGAACAAGTTGGAAAAAACATCATTCGATGAATTTGAGCGTTTCAATTGCAAAGCATTGACTCCTGATTAAGGTTTTTGATTTGATGCAGGATTGACTTGAATCGTGGACTGCACTTTGTCTCCGGAACCATGATCAATCTAGCACTCCTCTGCAAGAGCTGGTCGCACCTTACGGATTCAGGCGTACTTTTCCATATTTTTTATCATCTTCCTTTGAACTGTATGTCATATTCTATTAGTACTGTGGACTTATGAGCCCAACCAAGTCGTCAAGAAATCTTTGAGTGGAAAGTTGACTTTATGCAAAAAATTTTGACTACAAAACTTATTTTTGTTATTTTCATATTTACTAGCATATCATTAAGAAACTAAGATTTTACAATTTCGGTCTTACTCGTATGATATCCAATATGGCTGGTAGTGCATCCGCAAAATCCAATTCCACTTGAGTAGTCAACAAAAAGAACCAATCGTTACCATAATCCTCCAAAAATTTGAAATACAGCAGCTCCAAATTATCCAAATGGACATTGCCATTTTCGTCCTTCAATTTGTAATTAGCCAAAGCAAGGCCTATATGCGAAGCTATGCCCGGTTCGATGCCCAATTCCCGGCAAACTTTCCAGAACGGGATCGCCAAACTTTCGGGCAAATAGCGTGGAACGCCGAGTTCACCGTCGCACCAAACGTAACCCGAAACCAAAGTAGACAATTGGACGTGGGCCAACCTCAGGAATTTATGATTGGCCAGGATTGGGTCGACACTCAAAACGGGCATTTGGTCGATTAGACGCCGCAAATGACCCGATGTACTAAGTATGCCTACATTTTTTGCGTAATTGTTCCAAAGGTCATAGCTGGGCGGAAGGAACGCGGCCGGATTTCTGGAAACGAATCCCAAATCCGAAGATATATCAAAATCGTCAAAATCAAATTTCATAATTTTCTTGAGGTAAAAAATAAAGGAAATTTGTCCTAGTTCGACTATGGAAAACAACGAATTTCAAAAGCATGACAGTTTTACTGATAAGACTTAGGCATCAAACTTAGTCCGATACCCTACAATGAGCGTGAATTTTGAAAAAAAAATGAAAAAGGCTGACATAAGGAAAAGAACACACTTTTGGTAACTAGTGCTGACATTCTGTGACGGCTATAATGTTGAGTAAACAAGAGCAAACATGGTCATTGGGTGAATCTTCAATAGACATAAGTTTGCCGACCAAACATAGAAAACCAGCACTGGTTTGTGTGACAAATGACAATAAAAAATGAGGAAGTCATGCAATGACGCATAAAACTATGCACAAAATGCTTATTGACTGATCGTACAGAAAAACAAAAAAAAATTTACAAAGGCAAATAATCAACGTGGAACAAAACAAAGTAGAAGTAATTTCATATTTTTCAATTTGCATACATTTTACGGATTTTCAAACATTGATCAAAAATTTATTAAATCAACATCATATTAAAGTAAACCCATGTACGTGGAAGCAGTAACTCCTGCTTCATATATTTGAGGACAGTTCCACATGTACGTGACTTGCGATGGTATAATATAAAAGTTCACCCAAATAGTGTCTGGCCCCCAATAGACATTAAATGATGTATATGTATGAACGGAACGAAACGAAAAGGAAAGGAATGGAAGAGCAATTTAATAAAACTACATCATAATTAAGTAAATGAGCAAACATACTAGATTAAATACATCAAACAAAAGCAAATGCGGCATTAAAACAGTGAAAAAAAATATTTAATGAAATAGCCAACCAAGCACAAATGAGATAAAAGCATGAATCAAGCGAAACAGAATGACCCCAAAAGTATAAAAGAGTAAAAAAAAGTTGAAGAAAATGACAGAAGAGTGGAGAGAGAATGAAACGCATAGAAAAAGAAAGGCACGCACTATATATTGATACGTCGAAACCTTATTTGTGCTCATCTGGTCCTAGAAAATGTCTATTTATGCCCTAGGTCAGCTAGATCGTGAGAGTCTATATGATGATACTTTGCACATGCTAAAACCAAGGGGAGTATCATGAAACCTAGCTCGTGGCACATACCCTAGTATCACCTACTAAGCGGCTACTATATTTCAACATATGGCTCCAGAAGCCAGATCAAGCTAATTGTTACGTTTCTTTTGTCTTGTTATTTGGTTTTATAGAAATTAAATTCCCATGATGATTCTGGCTTCCGATTATTATCACTTTAGGTTTTTGAATACAGTATACTCTGCTTTTATATAATGCTTGTAAACGGGAAAAAATGACAAAAATAAGTGCTACCCTCAAATTCAAAATTGTTTGCACTACGCTTTTAGTGTGAGATCTTTTACCCGAAAAATTGTGAGGTTTTGTTTGATTGACTCAAAAATTTCCAGTCCTATGCGACATATGTCTTATAAAGAAATGATGAAAATATCGATTAGTACTTACTTTCCATTCTTTAATTTACAAGCATTTCGAAAAAGACAAGCTATAGTAAAGCTTCTGAAAAAAAACATTTTTTGTGTTGTTTTTAAGGCTGAAAAATGCAGTTGTGTAATCGCCTTTCTAAAAGAATTACGGTCGTCGTCAGTGCCCCCTCAATAGACTTCCTCAGCAATTTGCTCTGGTAATAAGTAAGACATTAATCCGCGTAACTAGTGACAACAAAAAAATCATAGCGCTCGGCATGATCAGATGTCACATTTATTCGTCACTGAGTTTCTATCCAAACATTATTCTAATCACACTAAAAATTATGGCATACCACGAAATAACATTGTGCCAAAATCAAAATTACCCATTTCTTTGGAATTAAATCACATTCTATCTCAAAAACACATTACGTAAAATTTCGTTCACGTTTGACCACAGACGTTTCGTGGGCGAAATATTCGAACGCTTTTTTGCTCGTTGTCTAAGCAACTCAGACATTCTATAGCTTGGTACTTGTATATTCCCAATATTTTACTCAGGAAAAATCAAACTGATAGAAGGCTAGTTTAACGTCTATGAAACTGCTCATTTGTGCAGCTTTTTTCATTGTACTGCGTCTCCAATTCCGAACAGGACTTGATGGTCCGAGTAAGTCAACTTGGAAACTTGGATTACATTATTTACAGTTGGAAAGAGCGAAAACCGGAATTTCCCAACTCCTTTTTTCTATGCTTGACCATTTCTTGATGATACATCTGTACTGGATCCTTTGGTATCTGTTGCACTGATGCATTCATAGAGTCTGAACGAATGTATCTGCATCTTGCATGCTCATTTATAATGGGAACTCTTGATGCAAAGCCGTAAATAAAATGAATATACGCAACCATTGGATTTGACCATCCAGAAATGTTGTTCGACTCTATAACATTTTTCAAATGACAAGAATTAAATTATCTAGTCACCATCTGAATATCGAGAAAAAATAGAGTACAGTCTGAAACTATAAGTACACAGTTCTATGATTCCAATGATGCACCAACGTTTTCATGTAGCAGAGGTTGAAAGCTTAAAGGAGAAGTTCGGAAGATATAACTCTGATGGCTGCTCATAGAAACGGAAAAGTTTTGAATAAACAATTAATGCAGCTAATCGTAAAGTAATGAACTTTTGAAAAGTTATTGATTCAGTCACAGTAAAAAGTTGATTGTGCAGAATGAATGGCAGAGTTTAAAAATGATCAGGTCTTAATAAGCTCGATACCGTACAAACAGAAATCTGTTATTTTAAAAATAGAGATTGTCTTATTCCGTCATACGTATAACAGAATCGGTTGCCATTTGAAATGAATTACAATACAAAATTATGCAAAAAACACCCAAAATATCCCAATAGCCTTTTTTGAATGGTACTTTTCGGTACTGTTGTCTAAAAGTTTGAAATTTTGAATTTTTTCTCGAAACATCTTTTTTCTAAAATCGATATCAAGTTTATATTCATCAAAGCAATTAACTTGACTGGGCTTCAAAAGCTAAAGTATTTGAGGAAGAAAAGGAAATTTCAATCTCACGACTCTACTTCCGCCGTTTATTAACCAGTATTCCGAAATGTGTGACGCTCTTTTCATAGGGATTCGTTGCCACAACGGCTTGTGCGACAACGTATTGTTCACAATTTCCGGTTGGGGGAACGATCCAAATTTGAGAGTGAACACCGAGAGTAAAAATCAGGAGAACTACGGTAGGCTATGGTTCTTGAGATTTGTTACCGAAGACGACGACGATGAGTCTATGGTAGTCAATTACAATAGTCAGACATTTTGGAGCGTGGAAAGACAGGGAAGTGCGTTGAAATTAGTTCTCTCATCTACTTCCTGTTCGAATCAACCTAAATTTCGATTTGCCAACGTTTTTTCGGACACTTACCACGTCATGTACAAAGATACCGCCAGTAAAGAACTATACTTACTCAGTCCGATTATCAACAAGCCGGCTAAAAAGCTGGACCCTAATTACGTGAGGAAGAACTTCACTGACGAAAGTTATTTTTTCATTTTCAACTCAAGTAATAAGTTACACATAATGACAAGGATAAGAATTCACAATGCAAGTTTCTTCAACCCTATAGCTGAATTAGTTTTCAATAACACTATATTCACTCCAATATGTTTCAATGTATCGACTTCCCCAGCCACGGCTTTTAATTATGCAGTGATCGATTACGCTCGAACAACACATCCAAGTAAGCGTTGTTCAGTATTCACATACAAGCATATCAGATTGCAGCCATGATCATTCATTGAAAGTCTGGTGCCTAAGCGAGCTTTAGTAATCAGTAATTTCGGTTCAATTTCGAAGTCATGCTTTTTGAAATTGTAGTTTTATTTCTTACGAAATTGAATTGCCCTTCAGAGCCAGATTATCTCAGCTGATGTGCAACTCTTCGAAAATTCTTAATTATAGAATCTGCCCTGCAATGAAATACATCGGTTCCCAAAAAAGAACATTTTCACTCCAAGATCCAAATAGGTCAGACCGAAGAGTTTTGGGCTTCTGCGTTTTTTTCTGCACTTAACTATGCTAAGGATGTTCCGTTGAACAGATATTGAAATAAGACCAATAACTGAGAACAGTAGAAAGTTGTAAGTTTTGGGCTCTGTTGCATAAGAGTTCTCCTGAATGGCTGTTTTAACTTTCAAGTAAAAAACCTATTATGAAACGACTTTTGAAATATATGTGAAGTTATATGCTTTCCACGAGGTAATATTCACCTTTTTCAAACGATCTTTGAAACATCTAGGAAACACATGTTGAATACTTACGAGAATTTCATAATGAACCCATTGTCTTGAGGAGGGACTTGTTTCTCGGCGTTTTTTTCCATTCTAAATTTGAAGAATATCTTGTTTCCTAATATTTGATAAGTATGAGCGAGAAAATTTTATCCACAAAAATTTTTATCTTCAAAAGTCCAGAAATCTTATTGAAGAACTTGATCTTTTTCCATGCCATGGACGTCCTAATTTTAAAGGCTTTTGAAATGAATCGTTTTTTGAAACACTTGTGAAAAGCGTATGAAAGGATCATCAAACACCTGCGTATAGCTCACAAAGCTTTTAACCATCAGCAGGTTTCCACGAGACTAATGGAACGTTTGCTGAACTACATATTTCATGAGCATCTGAAACTACAACTTTAATGGAAGCCCCTAACTATACATTGCTGGAAACAATATCACTCATCAATGAGCGGCTCAACAATAGGCGCTACCATAACACATGTAAGTCATTCAACTTCTTCAGTCATTGATACCAATAAGAAAAAAACTCGTAATGTAATTGACCGGGGTATCAAAACCACATTCACGTTCTACAATGCTAGTAGAAAACTATCCAATCCACTACAGAATTGATAAGAACTATTTTATAGCAACAGCACCATCATTTGCTGGTTTATGGACTATCCTGCCATCGTGCAATTTTACAACGATTCCACGCTCGAATCACAAGGATTTCGAAGATCATTTCAATACTCATCAAGAATGCGTGATTTTGTTTTAAATTTAATCAATTCATTCATACAAATATCAGTTTTCCGCGTTCATCATTCAGAGCCCGATGTCGAAAACTCTTCAGATGGCAGCCAAAATTATACATAGCCTTGGGGAATCATTCATAATGACCGCTACTTCCTTGACATTTTTCTTACTGCTTATCGTTGGGTAAGAGTATCCGAGATCATTTTTTAGCAGGGCCGCATTGTTCTTTTACAGAGAATGCTCTTATGAACGGTATATTCATATCTGTCAAGAGATAAATCTATTCGTGATTCACTTTACAGTGCTGGCAAGCGCACAGAGAACTGAATGGCAGGTTCGAAATCCTCATTAGTCATGCAGACATCGATTAAGGAACTTTTCATTTCAGCTTACATGTCACGTGGTCGCATTATTTTTGCAATATCTTTACATATGTTTATTTTGTTTACTCTTCCTTGAAGCAATGCAGGCTTATTCTATAAAAACGAATATGATTTCGTCAAGGTCGTGGATTGGCTATTTTTGGACCCACGTATTTTTCTTAGGTCAGAAAATTAGGAGTACAACTCAAGTGTCATCAATATTTTTATTTTCAGTGATTCCACTAATACCAACTTTGTTTACTGCATGTTTCTCTTGGCGGAAGCTGCCTTCGATATATTCTTGTTGGATAAACTTCGAAGAAAAAACCGTTATGGCTACAATGGCCCCGATATTTCTTGTAGCCATGTTCACGATTTCGATTCTCGAGAAGGTTCATGAAAAGGAGTATATAAATCTTCACTTGACCAGTTGCAGCCAAAGGAAAACGGCTGAGTAAGTTATACAACCATGTGCTCATTGGTATAGATGAAATGATTTGTCTCCATTAGTCCAGTTAATTTAAAACGACAGACGCAGTAACCACCAAGAAACTATGTTACTGTAGAAGTGCGCGAAATTTTTTCGTGACTATGGGAGCGCCAAAATGCTAAAAAAACATCGTGCTTATCAACTGTTAAATTGGACTTACCACCCAGACAGGTTGTTGAAAAAAATTTTTAGCTGTACTGTTTGCCGCTCCCCGATGAGAAATTTTCTTCATCGATTTACAGCACTAATGTTGCCATTGTTTTTTACGTTAAGGAACTTTCATGAAATTATTGCATCAGTCATTCCAGAATAAATTGAGTTTAAACATGCATCGCCTCATTATCTGGGCATCTATTTACCTTTTGATGGATTTAATTTTTCTATAAGCGTACTTCTGCCTGGCTTTATATTCAGTGTCAACTTATGCATGTTATGGTTCATGATACCAATGCACTCAATATCGTGGCTTTTGACGTCATTCGCTATCTTCTATCAACGATTTTCAATGTTTCCGACGGTTTTCTTTATCAACGTATTATTGGGTATTATGATAATCACAAGCCATACATTGGCTAGCACCAAGGTAAATTTCTCGTTTTCAGGAATTTTTTTCGAATGAAAATTTCAAACTACTGCAATCAACTTGAGTCATAACAAAACTATGCTAAACTGATTTTCGGCACGACAAGTTTCTATAGCCTATTTTTTATCAAGTGCTTCCATATTAAAAATTGACAAAAATCAGTATTATCGTTCAAAACCATTTACACAAAACCATTACACTAAAATTTTCCATTCAACAAATTACTAAAGGTTAGATGAGTATGCAAACACATTTTCGGTTTGATATGATATATAGTTCAGTTCAAAATCGTTAAAATATGAAATAATACTCGATTTCCACTTTTATTATTTAGATGCATTTCAGAAAAAAAAACAGATTATAAACGTAAATTTTGAAAGCTGTGTGCTTTAATGCGTTCGACAGCTCACGGCAAATGGGAGTGATGTTAAACTAACCGTTTTTCGCCGCGAACCTTCTTTACACACATACATTTGCATGAATGTGGTGAATAAAGGAAACTTTGCCTGTAAATTCGACAGATCGTCTTGAAAACGGCAATTATGCTCAAGGGACTAATCATCGAGCTCTAATAGTTCTTGAAAGAAGCAGTTCTGAAATTCGGTGGTTTGACAGATTATAAGCCTGCAGCAATGTAAAGTCAATCTTTTGTTCCATGAAGTATTTTTGGTATTTGCTAGATTTATCAAATGCGACTAGTTTCATGTTTATATTTTTCGTAGTTCCTTATATCGAGCACAAAACAATTTTCTGATGTTTTGCACACTTATGCAAATTTCTGTTTAAAGAAGGCCCACAAGGAAAATCGTTTAGTGTACTATCGAATATACAGGGTGAGCCAAAAAAAGGCGACTGATGCTGACTTTCGTAACTTTTGAACGGATAAAGCTTTTTTAATGCGGATTGCTGCATTAGAATGCCCTGTTTATCTTTGCTGCGAAGGCCAAATTTTATGCTCCTAGCATTTATGGTTACTATACAAACAGAAATTTAGTAAAAGTAGTTATTTTTCAAAAAGTAAAAATTGTGAAATCAAAGTAAAAGTTCTCCTATTGTGAGAAAAGTTTTGTAAAGCTTTTTACACAGAATAATACTTTAAAAGTCACCCAGATTTGTAAGTTACACGTAATTTAAAGTCATTAACTTCTTGTTTCAATATGTGGCAAAATGTTGCCAAAATCAAGAGCTTTTGTTTTGAAATTGGAAAAAAGCAAAATCAAAACAAAATTAATTCTGTCATTGACCAGATCGAAAAACGATTAAAATTATTGCTGACGCAGAAAGTATAACACAATAAAATGGCTCACTTGTAGTTACCGACTATTATATGGTTCTCATGATTGGATCTATTGCACTTTTTTGTTGTATTTTAACAATTTTTGTCAATTTTTCAAAATTTGTTTCCAAAAAAACCGACGTTTAGTATTTTGGATTCCAGTCAGTCAATATTGAAGCAATCTGGCTGAAACTTTGCAGTGATAATGCCAGATGTTTTACCTATTGACAACAAGAAACCGCATTAAAAAAGCTTCACCCATTTGAAAGCTATAAAAATCAGTACAGGTTGCCTTTTTTGGCTCACCCTGTACTATAGCATGTGCAATTTCATAATTTACACTTGGAAACGTGTCCTGATGATAAGTTACATCAAAGGTTTGGCAAGTCAGAAATTAATCATACATGAAAATGACTTTTAATATAATTTTAGATGCTTCTCAATGTGGAGATATTCCTTCTGCACTCTGACATAGTTATAGTAATCCAGAAATCCAATTTACTTTTTTAATAATTTTGAATAATTTTTCATCTAAGCATATTACTCGATCTAGGTGGAATATGATGCAGTGTGCTCACCACTGTTTTGTACCCTAGAGTTTTCTGTTAATGTAATGACTAAATGGTGCTTGGCTCTAGAATGAATAACTGTTTACACATAAGTTGGAAGTGTTAAAAATTTCTTCTAAAATATACTACAAAGAAATTCTTCTAAAATATACAAACATTGAATATTGAAAATCCATTTTCGATCGGAAAGGATAACTGCAATTTTGCGAAGAACGACCGACAGTAATCTCCAACCGAACCACCGGAACGTTCCGTCGGAAAAAGCAAGTATAAATGAGCCTTAAGCCTACTTTCTTTCGGGCGCACGCATTGTGAACATTTTCAGAGAAAAAAGTACCATTTTTGGAGTTGCAGAGGTGCACCTAAACCCTATTTTGAAATGAAGATGATTGGTATTATACATGCAATGAACTTTTTAATGTAGTCATACAATGCCACTTCGCTGAACTAATTGAAAAAAACGTGAAAATCGAAGCTTCGGTTTCCATGGATAAACTTGCAATGATCGTCGAACAGAGTTTTTAAAGGAAACGACTGAATACTCAGATAACATTGATAAAAAATGAGGCGAGATCCAGGACTGTTGCGAAAAAGTGATTAGGATTAGAGGCACCTTGATCAAAGTGAACGGCACCACGTAGATTAAGATTGATTTGAATGTAGCATGTTCGTGTGCATTCAAAATGAGAAAAATCTTATCGTTTTAATTTGTAGTTTTTGTTTCTGTTATTTTTCATATTATCTACATTGTTATTATTAGTTTTACGATTTTCTACCAACTTTCAAATAGGATTGAAAATTTGTGTGCATACTCAAATAACCTTTGGCAACTTCTGAGCGAAGAATTTTGTACTAAGACTTTCACGTGAACGACTTTCACCACGCGACGACGTTAATTTTTGCCATTTTTTCAACTTACAAGCATCTTTAAAATAGGCCAATGACACTTGGGTAGAATTTTCTCCTGCATCTTCTCTTCTGATTGTTCTATCAACTTATTTTCTCAATCTTACACATTGAATTTACTGATAATGTTTAAGGATTTTATCCTGGTACCAGTTGCGCAAACCCCTGCAACTCCCAAATTTCGCTTTTTTATGCTGGAACTCCTGCAGAATTTGTGCACCACATTCCTTCTAGATCGGGTGACAGACGTATTGAAAAAAACATAAATTTAGATTTTCGGATTACTGTAACTGTGCAAATTTGC
The DNA here is from genome assembly GCA_963922205.1 of Romanomermis culicivorax. Lineage (NCBI taxonomy): Eukaryota > Metazoa > Nematoda > Enoplea > Mermithida > Mermithidae > Romanomermis > Romanomermis culicivorax. The sequence continues at coordinate 9,022 of CAWUHX010000010.1, read as the reverse complement.
ACTTTTGAGCGGATTGAGTTTACAACTGTGGTGAGCGCCTAAAACTAAATGATATATATCGTTTTCTGATATGATTTATTTCTAAGTCGTCAATATTTTCCACAGTACAAGGTCGAACTTTTCATGTATCGTGTCTTACCTGGTGGTTACGGAAAGCCTTTGACGTCGCCTGGATACCTCACCCAAATAGCAACTTTCAAAGCGGAACAGGCCGTTTTTTGTCCCAAAATGCCCTTTGAGATTTAATTTAAAAGCATGACTAAAAATGGATTACCTCCAGAGAGAAAAATTTGGCGGAGAAATTAGCTTGAGTAAAATTTTATTGACGTCATGCCAAATTCCTTGTCTGCTGCTGAGAAGTACAGAATGCAATGGAACGTGTTCTGTCGAGTGATCTTTTAGCATCCAATTCACATTGAGACGGCGCAGTGCGGCTGGTAATTCACGGAAACAATCAAATATGTATGACAAGAAGTTTTTAGCTATGAAATCCTTTAAGAAGTCAGATTTTCATGGAAAACAGTTTTTTGACTGTGTTTAGTGAAAATATTCGAAAATCGTGTGTTGAGGCAACCTGTTCCCGCTACTCGGGGCTTCAGTAAAAGTTAGGCTCGGTCCGGGGCTTGAACCCAGGACCTTGCGGCTACCGTCCGCACGCTCTAACCAATTGAGCCAACCGAGCAGCGGGTAAGGCGCTCTCTTTTTGCAATAATTCGTAGTTGAGGTGGCTGCTTTGGCCACTCTCAACACGTGGAGCAGATGATCATTTCCGAAAGTCCAGGTGATGTTTGTGGTTCCAGAGGAGAGGATTAACCCCTATCCCTCATGGGCAATGTGCAATACATAGGTGCAATATGATCCACTTTTATTGCAAACGTGGGAGGTGCTGTTTCATCAGTATTTTTATAATTGCAGGCGAGAGACATAGGAAGATCTATTGCGATTTGCTTGCATTTATCCGAACATAAGCTCAACAAAATTACACAGATCAAGAAAATCGAGCCAGTACACGCAAATTCAACAATTTGGTGAATGCGGCAAAGCCGAAAATCGGGAAAATTTATATATTTTTTTTGAATTTACACCATGTAACTGTTGTGAAACTTCAATGACTTAGGCATATGATATACAACTTATGAAAATGGCGGAAAAATTATAGCAGCCTAGCCCTTTCAAATCAATAAAATTGTACATGAACGAAATGCATGCTGAAAAAAATGTGTACTATGCACAATAAACTATACGGGCACCAAACATGGCCTTTTGAAATGAAGTTTATCGGGTAAGTTGAAATAAGGCTGACGGCATTGTTTTCATGGACTAAATCGACTTTCACTTGAGAAGGCAGCGAAATTCCCACTTCGACAATGTTATCGTGCGACAAGAGGATACATTTCCATTCTACTCTGGAATAACCTTGTATTTTTACTTGAGTTAATCCTTGCATTTGATTTTTCAAGGTTTCTTCTTTGGATTGTGCCCGAACTTGGCGTTCATCTTAACTTGGCGTCCGTCCTAACTCGGCGTATTAGTCCCATGTAGGCGTTCATTTTATGGCCTAACTTGGCGTCTGTTCTAACTTGGCGTCCGTTTTAACTTGGCTTATTATATGATTTGAATCAAAATTGAGTCATGTGCTTGACCAAATTCACCTTTTATTGACCATTGAAGAGTATGCATGTTCGAGTAATACACAGTTGTGGGAGTTATTCAATTTTAGTCATGTTTTTCTATATATGGAAACCGTTTTCCAATGAAGAAAGCGCATTATTTCACAGAGAAATATTGCATTTTTGCATGCAAATTCGCACGTTCCCAGAATTTCAAAAACTGAGTAAATTATCTACATTCTCAAAATCCATCAGACTTCACGTAAAAATTTCTATTATCGACGATTTTGGAGAAAGCTTACATTGTCCTTACAAGGTCAAATGTCACTACTCGTATGTGAATGCACGTTCACTCCCGATCATTTCTATTTGTATAAGAAAAATAAAATTAAAAGTTTATGTATTAAATTCAATTAACGCAGTTAGTACTCAAATTATGGATAGGGATACCTACATATAGGATCTCAAAGGTGAAAACGAAAGATGAAGCATTATAAAATTGAAGGCGAAGAACAAATGAAGATAAATTCGGAGATCAAAAAGATAAAAAATGGAAAAAGCATTTAACTTTGATTTTATAATGCATTGGACGCTAAGTTGAGAATGGACGCCATGTTAGGACAGACGCCAAGTGATGATCTTTTCCTTCAACACAGGACGCCAAGTTGAGATTTTTGTATTTTATCCTCAATATAGCATTGGATGCCAAGTTAAGACGGACGCCAAACGGGATAGAACGTCTTTTTGTGTTCATAAGATATCATTTAGACAGATTTTTCCAAAAAATTTGAGGGTGTATCACGGGTAATGCACAAATGCATTGAATTCGATGGCATATTTCGACATTTATAAACTATGAGTAATGTAATGCAAATCACGTGTAAATATATCGGTACCTGGAGATGCTACGTAGTTGAAAGCCAATTATTTCATGAATTTTAGAGCCACCAAAAACTTTAGTCAGACTTCATGAAAACGTAGTAGGAAACCCGGCCTATCCAAAAATTCCTCCCTGACGAATTACTTGGAGGGCTTGAGAAAGGGTGCGGAACTCTATTACTATATTGCTATTAGAATCGTGCATCTCAATCCATGAACCAGGAGACGGTTGTAATAAACTAAATAATCGTGAGCTTGAGATAATCGCGAACTTTTTTCATGTGTTTTGTGTGCAAAGAATTTCGCAATAATCTCGAGCTCGGAATCATACCGTTTTTTGTAAGCGTGCCTTGTTCTTCGAAAAAACAAAAACTCAATTTTCCTGAATATATGATCGACAAAGTTTTAAATTGCAGAAGAAAAATGACGGTCAAAATCACCACAATCTCAATGTAAAGTTCAATCCATGTGACAATGATAGTAAACGGACTTATTTTATAACTGAAAATTTTCACTAGTCTCTTGCAAATGGAAATGACTCAGATTTGCAAAAATGGTTCTATAAATGTGCTGCATCTCCATATCATGGCTGCCTAAGTCAGGAATGTTATGTAGAATTAAACTACACATTTGAAATCTAAATCAACTATTAAAGAGGATCCAATAGCACTGCACAAAATAACAGTAACTTGTTATATTCTGACTTTAGACCTTGATATGTCATTGTAGAGAAGAAGACAAAGTATTGATCTGGTCTGGTATCGGCACTTATTCATCAGTTTTCCAAAACTATTTTTATCAGCGTTATTTCGAAGATAATTTGGTGCCAGGGGAAACAGAATATAAATTCAACAGAGGAATTTGCTATCATTTTAGAGTGACCTGTTTGATTTTGATCCAGTTCTTGAACAATTACAAAAATTTCACCCGGCCAGGAAAAATTTATAAGGCCGCTTTCGATATTCTGCACTATTTATATTAATAATGTACAGCCAAATTTGTACGACGTATAAAATCTTGTCCAGTGAGAAACAACTTCGTGGGACCCACAACTAGAGGTGCTAAAAATCTTATGAACAATATGATCAATCACTTCTTCATCAAGAAAAACTATTATGCATTTTTCCTGATGAACTACATTGCAAATCTTCATCTTCGTTGTCTTTCCTCAGACGTCTCCATTTGGCACGCCTATTTTGGAACCACGTTTTCACCTGAGAAAAGAAAATTTTCACGGATGATTGTATTTATGAGGAACATTGGCATAAGAAATTACGGAAAAGCATATGTGTTTCAAGAAGTAAATCAAAAAAAGTCGATCGAAGAAATTGATTCGTTAATGTCTTGGATTCTAAAAGAATCAGTTTGTTAAGAAATAGTGAAGGTTTTAGGAAATTGAGGCTCCAATGAAACAATACTCCATTCATTTTGAAATCATCGATGCAGCTATCGGAGTTTCGGCAAACGCAGCCTCACTAGAGATCGGGAAATTAACTTCGACATCTCGAAATGGTTGAGAAAAGTGATTATCGAGGAGTCTGTATCATGAAAGAAAAAATTCGTGTATAGAGTCAAATCCATAATTTTGAATAGAAGTTTGGCTGCGATCTAACTACATCGATCATTTCAAAACGGATGGAGTCTAAGTTCGATATGAAAAAACTAGTAAAGAAAGAACAAAATTTTTCGTCAGTGAGCGGAAAACGCAGCAGCTGAAAATTCTGATAATAACGACCTTCGATAACCTGGTTAAGTGTAATCGGCACAGGTCTATCCAAATTAACAGTTGATTCGTATAAAGTTTTTCGTATGATCTTGGCCCTCAAATTGTCATGAGGAAATTTAGCTTTTGCCTTTAGTATAAAGTTTTCCTCTGAATGGAATGAGTGTATCAAATCGCACTCTTATTTCTCACCTGATTTACTTTTTGTGTTTTTCATTCGATTTACTACGTATTTGATTTTCGCCGTGTTCATCATTTAAAATTAATGGATATAAATTATGTTTCTTGAAGCCTATTCCATGATTAGTCTTGCGATTAGGCTCTGGCATATATCCTCCAGCTACAAGATTAGCCTCAATAAGACAAATCATCTGTCTAATTATCTGACCAAATATCTTGGGATCAAATTCACATTTTTTCTTGTTCCAATAGAGTTGTTTGGTACGCGTACACTCTTATGATAATGTGGCAGAAACCTCATGCATTCTTTTCTAAGAATCAGATTACATGAGCGGTCAGAATTCTGTGCGATCATTTGAACATGCACAAGACGGAAACTTTGTCTTGGGTCATGGTCGCAATGTTTGAGAAAATCTAGAAAAATTTTGGGATTTTGTCTAAAAAATAAGATTTCTGTTGAAGTAGTTCAGATCCGGCAAGCCTCGCACACGCTATTATTCTTTCATTACTTGCCGCTCGGACAAATGAAGTATTTTTGCGATTTTCTTTCTTTCGTTGGGCGATAAGTACTTTTGATTGTCGAATTTGGTTTCCAATTCGTTCGTTTGTTCATTTGAGAAACGAATTTGACCGCCTTTACGTTTGTGACTGGACTTTTGTTGAAAATATGGCAATAGCCAATGGTAGCGCGAATCACAGACTGGAAGAAAGAAAATATTAAAGAAACAATACTAAAATTGTTTTTTAAAACAGTATTTGCAATGGGAAGTTGAACCGAAGTCCGAAGATTGTGTACCGAAGTCTTTTAAATAGAAAATTAACATAATCGTGGTGTGGAAGACACTGCACTAAAGGTATGCTGCAAAACCTCAAAGAGCTTAAGAGATTCATGCCAGCAAAACATCATTAGAAATGAAGTAATTGTAAATGAGTGAGCATTTCGTTTTCAGATCTACAGAGTATGCTGGCTTAGATGGCATATTTTATGAGCTTGAAGAGAAAATTCTTTGAGGGATAACGTTAGGTAAAGAAATTGGAATATTCGCAGTTATATTTTTAAATCATTTTTGTGCACGTGAACATATCTGAACAAGCTGAAGATCAAAGTGTGGTATCATCGAAGTTATGGAGGTTAAAGTTTTTGTCTATCTTGAGAATTTCTTTGCAGTTGATGGGATCCTTACACTATTGTACGGGAGCGTGAACGAATTCTAATTTCTGATTGACAGTATCGAATGTCAATTTTAAAAAATATCACGGAATGTTGCAAAAAACCGTTGCCTAACTCCTATAAATAATTCCTTAGAGATACCATGTCACGGTTCGTTTAAAAGAATAACCCAAAGTACGCGAAATCTTGGGTGAGAACACCTTCAGTTAATGTTTCAGTTTAGTTTGGCCCAAAATGATCATTTTTTTAAACTTTCAATATCTCCGCATTGATACATTTCCAGAATTCGGGATGAAACTTTGTCTGTCAAGAGGAGACATGCAGTGCTTTCTAAAACAGTTAATATATGTCAAATCTTTGGCCATATGTGTTACTATTCCATACTGAAAGCGTTATACAATAATCGAGTAGTCTGACCCGTGAATTATCAATTGAATAAATTAATCAACTCAAGTCAGTCTGCCCATTGGATATCCCTATACTAACACGCGGAAGGTTGAAAATTTATATTTCAAAATATTGGAATTAAAGATGAATTTCTCATATCATCAATTAGTTCTGAGAAGTTTTTCACTGTGTCAGGAAAGCTTTTTAGACTGATAAAAGACGGAACCTTTGCAAATGTACCATTTTTTTAAAAGAGCCCAGAAAAATTGACGGACTTGTAGGAAAATATGCACAAAAACGATTTCTATTAGTTTCAGTTTGATCTAAAAGAATTTCAATACATCTACCTTAATTCAGAAGATAACACTTTCACAAGTTTAACAAAACTGCAGATTTTGTGGAGCCATTTTTCTGACTATCATTAAAATAGAAGACAAAGTGTTGGGCGTTTTTTCAACAATGGTCCATTTTTCTTCAGATGCCTCTTAGTAGCAGAAGTGCTATTTTTCAAGATTTTTCAAATCAAGTGCTATTTCACATTCCTACCACGGTTTTTTGTTTAATCGTAAGTCATATAAACTATAATTTTTCGAATCTACTCATCTAATAAATTATTATTTTTCAATCCAAAAATTTTATGACAAATTCTTTGAGAAAAACGAATTCATACGACAGTTCTAATTTTGGTCACTTTTCAAATTTGCAAGCATTTTATGAAAGACACATTATAGGTGATGAAGCGTAATTCACATAAAAAGTGGCACACTTTAAACTAGTATTGCTCAAATTACTGTAAAAATGTAGGAAATTTTAAGGCGTGAAACAAGAGTGAACAGGTTGTAAGAAACCTCTGATGCTCTAACCCTAAACGCTTGCGGTAATTTTTATCATTCAAACCCGATCATGTGCAGTTCTCTGTTGGATACCCGTTAAAAAATTTACGATCCTTGAAAAGGAAGGTTGTTTATTTTTCAGAGTCAAGTCTAGCCCCCTAGGAGCCGTTTTCATTATTTTTCCAATTCATTGCAATATTTACCCACGATGCACAATTCTTGTGCACCTTGGCCGGATCTGACCCATCCTGTGAAATTTATACGACATCTTATAACTTCCGATTTTCGTCCGGCAAAGCTAACAAAGTGCGCACAGCCACGGGCCGTTGGTCAACTTTGAATAAATAAAATAATATGGTAAACAAATTTTCGAGCCATTGTGTGCCAAGATAACTATCCAAAAACACCCTAATCGGTCTTGATTTTACAAGAAAAGAACTGTACCGACTTTCGGGCGTCCGATTTGTCCGCAGTGCCCCACCTTCCACACAAATTTGCTCAGTCTCTAATTTCCTACAGTAAGATTTTTGTATGCAAATTTTTCTAAGCGACTTATTCACAGCTGTCGAAAAGTTCGAAGGTACGAAGATTGATGGGCGTGTATTTTGGAGGTTCATAAAACGAAAATTGATAGGTAAAATTGGCCGGTAAGGAGTGCCTCGTATTTGCTTCTTGGAACTTATTCTGCTAAAGACCAGTTTATGGTGTGCTTTTTGTTTGAAGTTCGGTTTTGACAAAAGGAACTCGGCATGTCAAACAACATATTTGCAATAAAGAGCTTTCGAAATTAATCTTAATGGTTTCTTTTGAAGCGAAGCTTTCAAGTTACACTGCAAGCTTACAGTAAGATTTTTCTAGCTCGTCAAAACATATTCTCAACAACGTTCGAATGACAAGCTGTACGGCTTTTTTTATATATGAAGTACAGTAATTGGACGATGGAAAAAATTCTAAAAAGCTTCTTCGCTAGCTTTTTTGTTTATTTTCCGAAAAGAAAACAATTTTCTCATCTGTGAGAAATACGATAACTGGTTCTCGCGATACCACTATTGTGCAATTTTCAATGGAAAATTAGTCAGCTAAATGGCTAATTCTCTGTAGTGACAAGGCCCAACTTTTTGCGAGAAAGTTCTGCATATGATAAAGCAAATAGCAGTGCTTACAGTAAGCCATTTACAGTAAAAATAATCGCCTAGAAGGGACAGCAAAACTTAGGACGAATGAAGATGTAAAATTTGAGAGAAATTCGTGCATAGATTGTATAAATCTTCTTCAAACAAAGACGAGCAAGACGATCTTTGATGCAAAATACTTAAAGGGGATAAGACCAGACGTGGCTAACATCCCATATCATTCGCACCTTTGTGATTGAGAAATCACAGCTCGCCAAAAAAGCTCTAGCATGCAGTCGGATTATTGAGATGTCTGTTTTTCGCCTTCGGGTAGCTAATCTAATGTAGTATTTTGCATTAAAGTTTCATACATCAGCTGCATTAATCATTCGAGCTGTATTAATTTACAATCAGCAACTACTTTTTAGCGTCTGACGTGGCTGGTGCGGCTACGGGCTGCTGGATTTTTTGATTTTTTCATTTGGTTTTTACTTTTTTTATTTTCGTCATTAATCACGTCAACACTTTAGCTGCATTAGCCAAATTCGAAACCGAAATTCTTAGAAGTGCCGTTTTTAGCCAATGGCTCATGATGTAGTAGGCTAACACGGTTGACTCCAAAAATCTGTGAAATCAAAAACGAAAAATAGGGGTCAGTTAAAATCATGTCGATTTCTTGATCGTCTGCGGATTTTAAACACGAATGAAATTTTGACTAATGATACCAGAATCATTTTCGTAATTTGAAAAAGTCACACCTCAGATCGACCTTGGATCATCTTTTATAAGTACGATTTGCGCCGGAGAACTTTAAGATTGTTTTCCAATTACACGTCTGTCCTCCGATCAAATCAAGAAAAGGAAGAAATCTTCTCAGTTTATGTTAGTCGTCTTTCAAGTCAAAATAAGTTACTTCGAAAAATGAGATGTTCGAGTTTTTAGTGAGGACATTTGATTTTTCTCGAAGTTTTATATAGACTCTGAGAATTCCAGTGCTACCAGTAGTATGATCATAGGCTAAAGAGAAATTCATTGAATAACATAGTATAGAGATTCGATGTAGGTTATGCACAGAGTTTTGTTAGTCCGTCTCAGATACTGAGTACTCTGCGTTGATACCACTGCTT